>OY735236.1:2796620-2926620 GCA_963457665.1 Thysanoteuthis rhombus | reverse complement strand
GTCATGTTCTTTCAGAATTCAGACTCTTCAGTGAACTCCGGCAAACAATGGGTGAGAGGGGTAATTTTCATCAATCACCGCTATTTTCCAATTTTTTAATTGATCACCCCAAACAAAGTGTTCTTGTAAAAGATGTTGGTCATGTGACGGTTTTTAATGGGTGACTAAACAGACCTGGGGGGGGTTCATTCCCACCATAATTTAGCATTGCCTCAACAATTCGATTTCAGTAAAAAAAAAAAAAAAAAAAAGAACCTTTTTTTGATCTTATTTTGACAGATTTGTTCATAAAAGAGAATCTTCAGCTCAATTTTAGATATTTTCCATTGAGAAAGGTCAGTGCTGTCACAGACATATAAAATCTATCCTGACCCCGTCTGTCCTCCGATGGAATATTTTTACATGACTTCAAATTTTGACAGTGCAGTTGTTCACTAAAACCGTCAGCATAGGTTTTCTTCTGTTTTTTACTTGGTCTGGCTGGCTGACTAATTGGATGGATGCTCGCTGCGTATATAGGTATTGCGTTGAACAGACCGCGCCAATGGAGCTATAGGACTGAAAGTTTGATGGGGGTCAATTTACATTGTAGGTTTACGCTAAATTGACCCCCTAGTTTGTGTTATTCAAGCTTGTTTTGTTTTTGTTTTGTTTTTTTAAATTGTGAATTATCACGGAATGCTGCCAAATTCGTTGGTCTGGTGACTCTTTTCATTTAGTAAATAATCTTTATTTTTAATTAATTCTTTTGCAATTAGTTTTTTAATCAATCAATTATAGGTGGAGTATTCGACAATGTTATATTAATGTGTGCAGTGTTCGTATGCAGAGTACGTTTTAGTATGGGATAGCTTATTCATTTTTTTTCTCCAGAAAACTGAGCTGCCTGGTCAAGCTGTCCGAAAGTTGTTTAAAGTGTGCTGCTTTGATATTGTTCCATTTATCTCTGACGGTTTCCACGCAGCCGATAACTGTTCCCAACCAGTTTGGCCTTAATATGCACTCATTCGTTCTCTATAATGATAAGATCTTTGATAATATTGAAAGTACTTGGCTCATTTTTTGCTTTCCCAGGGGTGGTGTATCAGACAAGGCAGACAAATCCTAAGTAAAAGTGGATATATAATGCTCCCTCACTTACGGAAAGAATGATTTTGATGTTCTATCACTTAGCGAAAACATTCTAGATATCTTTTGCCGTTCCTGAGATGCACTACAAATAAGGTAATCCTTGCTTATACGGATGTAAAATAACATCGTTTTTATGCAGTGGTTAACTACCGTATTTTACGTCTGTGTAAGAAAAGATTATCAAAACAGTATAATTTCCAAACTACTAAGAAACATTGATTGGTGAAAGTCCTATGTTTCTATCTTCAATAATTTCCAAGTTATTGAGCATTAAAAAGCATGACAAACTGGCCAGTCTAGGCTAATCATTTTTTTTTTATCTAAATGAATCTACAAAACACTTGTTATCAAAAAGTAAAAACCGAATGCTTTTATCTTTAATAGTCTGTGAGGGATGAGTCAGCTTTTCTTTTTATTAACTATAGGTAAGATCTTCTCATTAAAAGTTAGGATATAATGCTCCCTCACTAACACAATGAATTTTTCCAAAGTTTTCCAAATCGTAGAGTTAGCTTTTGTTAATAAATATTTGCAAAAACGGTTTTACTCATTTTTCGAGGCTATATCGTTTGCCGATAATATATTTAAAAAAATCTTTATCCGTTCCTGAGATACTCTAAAAATAAGGAAATCCCTCTTTCACGGGGATGTATGACATATCGTTTGTAGGCTATGCCCAGTTACCGTATTTTACAGTTGTATATGCAAGGATAACCGGATTGACAAAACTACCATAAATCCATAACTGCTTAAAAAATCGCCATCACACGTACGGTGTAATCTGAGAATTTGCGTCTTTGACTCGAATCAATTTTAGGCTTCAGATATAGATAGATATGAACTAAGACGGATAGATAGATATGGACAGACAGATATGAACAAGGATTGATAGATAGATACATAGATAGATAGAGAGAGAGAGATAGACAGATAGAGAGATATTAACAGAGGGATATATAAATAGATAGAGAGAGACAGAATGTATTGAATATAAATTGGCATAATATAATATATCCATAGGTGTGCAATTAACCAATCACCTTCAGATTGTCCCAGTAATTATTATTTTCTATCTACCCAGGAGATGTCTGTTCAATAATGATTAATGTCTATCATCAGTGGTGTCTGATGCTGTTCAAGGTCAGTGTGTATGGATCAACTTGTCCACTCGCTTGATCAGAGAATGAAAGGGAATCAGTAGGTTGAACAAAGGCGATGGAGGAAGGAGACCAGCCACAGGGACTGTCTCAATTATACAGCCACGCCGACATGAACTACATTCTGCAGAGACGGCCAAGAATATCGTAATTAAGATTTCCAATTTTCTATCTAAGTAGCGATGAGTGAGCTGATCCCTGAAGCATTTTGTCATGAATTCAAACTCCACTGGAGCTTCTGAGACAGGGGCAGAGTTTACTACACACACACACACACACACACACACACATATATATATATATATATATATATATATATATATATATATATATATATATATATATATATATATATGATACTAATTACTGTTTAAATACCACTGTCACATTGTCTCTATAATGACCAAGGATGAACAAAAGATCTCGGACCACAAAAAAATTCGATGACATTTATAAAAGGTTTGTACGCCATCTAAAAAAATAACAACGAAAATGGACAATTTATTTTTTTTAACTATATATATATATATATATATATGTGTGTGTGTGTGTGTGTGTGTGTGTGTGTGTATACATATGTATATATATATATATATATATATATATATATATATGCATTGTACCGAAGTGAACAATACACATATATATATATGTATTGTTCACTGAACAATACATATATATATATATATATATATATATATATATATATATATATATATATATATGTATATATATATGTATATATGTATGTATTGTTCACTTACAATGCGAAAATTCTAGTATAAAAATCAGGGTTAAAAAGCATTTTGCTTGCGAGCAAAAACATTGATAACACAATAACTGAACAACCGTGTTTTCAAATTTTTAAGTCAGGTGAAAAAATTCCATCAAAGACTAAATATGATCAGAGTAAGTTTTAGTTATACATCATTGGCGTTGTCCCCTTCGAAAACATCTAAAATAGAATCAAAAAACATCTAGAAACATCTAGATTCTGTAGATTGTGTTATAGGGTGGTAGTTGTGAGGTTTCGATTATCTCAATCTTGGTTTCTGTAAGATCACAATTCTTCGATAGAAATTTTCAGGTGCTTTTTTTTTCTCTTATGCAATGTGTGAATAGCTGTGCTAATGCTTTGTGGGAAACCTCTCTTTTATTTTCTTGGAAGTTTATTGTTCATCCTAAACAGGGGCTTTTCTGAGTTTCATATTTCATAATACAAATATTACTTTGTCTTCTGTTATGTCTGGGATACCACTAGCATCTATTGGTTTATCACTTTATGGCTCACCTTCTTCTTTGTTAGGCATGTAAATTCTCATAGCATTCTCCAGCTATTCGTAACATTGTTTCTACAATTTTGCCTTGTAAATTGTCAAAACGACTAGGCTGAAAGTTATTATAGGAATAATTGAATAAAGAAAAGTGGTGATGGGTTAGACACTCAGCAAAAAAGAATGGTGATAGATGGATAAAAAAGTTAACCAATTGGTGGCCATAGGACAATAAAGGCAGAAGGAAAAGACCAGGTACCAGATAGAGTGGGGGGGTAGAAGGGCTTGCCGGTAAGACATGGTGGGGCTCAGTGCAGTCACAGTCATCATGGAAGGAGTTCAGGAAATACATTTATCCAGAAATTCACCTATAATGGCTGCTGGCGAAGATGATGATGATGATGATGATGATGAGAAGAAGGAGGATGATGAGCACACAATTTATATATTTAGATTTTACAATGACTCACAAAACTTCCTGAAATTTGGTGAATGTTTAGAAAGCTGCTTTCCTATAACTACTTTAATTACACAGGCAGTAGCAGTAATATAACTGTCATTCCCATCATCAACCTTGACAGGGATCACCAATATATGTGGTGGGGGTATGCTTGTGTGTGTCAAGCACATTCAAGTGGCTTATTCAAGTATCTGTAAAGAAAAAAGGGGGGGTTGAGTGAAATTGTAGATTTATTGTGAAGAGGAAGGGAAAGAGGGAGAGAGAGAGAGAGTAGGAATTGGGGTGGGTGTACTAATACCACGATGTCGTATGATGATTACATCTTAAATCCAAAATTCAGAAGTAAAATCAAAATGTGTCCCTGACATACTTTTTCTTTCGGAGTTTTTACTATTGTATGTTTCCCAAAATCTTCATGTAAATAAAAACATTCACAATTTTCAATGGGCAAATGTGCCCCTACCCCTGCTTATTCAATTTCATGGAATATCTCTCTCTCTCTTTATCTCTCTCTCTCTATCTATCTATCTATATATATACACACACACACACACACACACACACACACACACACACACACACACACACACACACACACATATATATATATATATATATATATATATATATATATATATATATATATATATATATATATATATATATATAAGGGACACTAGACACCCATAGGTTGCTCGCATCAGTCTGTCAAACCTACACCTAGGGACCTTGCTCTTATTTGCTCCGCTTTGTAGGGATATAGACTACGAACCTTTAGTTTAAACAGTTGAGTCGACGCTGGGTAAGCTGCATTTAAATCTTCATTGCTCAGGCTGGAGGGTTATCCCACACAATCGTTGGCAGTCATACTGCTGTGGGAAACCTTTTCAACAAATCTTCGTTCGCAGAACTATATATATATATATATATATATATATATATATATATATATATATATATATATATATATATATATATATATATATATATATATATATACGCAATACAATTCAGGAATACAATATAATATAATGTAATATCCAAGTATGATTGGTTTATTTCATAAAATGCTCGATATATTCAACATTAAACTATATGTTGAGTTAAAGTAGAGCTTGAAATGTAATGAAATAAAAGATTGGTTACACACAGACGTTTACATTTCTGCTTTGTTTGGGTTTCTTAAGCCGAATGAATTCTTCATTTCTTAGATGTTACTTTCAACTTGAACAATAAAATCTGTAAACCACGTAAATAACATACATCAACACAATATCTAACCACCTAAACGATGATTATCATTAAAAAGATTCCCAAATTTATAGAATGTAGGCCAATATACAGCTCCTCAAATCAAACGCTATTCATCAATGTTAAAAATGAATATACTAAAGCCTTAAAAGATGACAGTTTTACAGAAACTAGCTTTAATTATGGTAAAAATCTTAAATTCAATACAGTAAAAATAGCGACAAATAAGTAGTGATCAAAAACCATCTGGTTTACACCATCATAAGTAGAAACCAACATTGAGAAAATATTCCTCCAATAAATAAGAGAACATTTCCTCCGAGCAACCCACTGTGTAAACTATTTAGCCAGTTAAAACTGACAATTAACTACTGGTGTATGAATAATTTTGATAAGTTCATCACAAAACATTAAAAAAATAATTTAAAATATTTTTAAAGGAGAAACATTATTAAACCAGATTGCAATTGTACAAACAGAAACGGGTGACTTTAGCAAAATAAATGTCTCAAATCCAATATGGTATATCAACCCAAGAGAAAAACTTAGGAGTGAAATACTATGTAGGGATATCTAAAACACCCTTTTAACTAAGATTAGCACACCATATATCATCATTCTCAGACGAAAAAATACAAAAACAGCACATCATTGTCAAATATTTCAGATTAACCGATGGCAACCTCACAACCACAGTAAAATGGAAAATATAAAAACAAACACACAAATACCAGAACATAGAAACCCCTTGTTACTCCTGCCTAAATGAAAAATCCTCACTTTTGCCAATAGAACAGAAAAAAAACAAAAATCAGAATTATCAAATAGAAAAAAATGAATACAGTTAATGTGCTGGTGCCGCTCAGTATTTCAATTAAAAAACATAATTTAGTACCCCTCATACAGGTATACATAAATTATCTACCATAATTATCTTATTCCCTTCTTTATCATTAACAATAATAGTGACAGCATTACTATTAACATTATCATTATCATTAGTGATACTTTATACTTCCGGCCAATCACACTTTCATAATTATCTTAGATATGTAGAAACATACCAAACCTGGAGTAATTAAACTAACGACTAAGGTCATGCAAAAGTGAGCGCTAACACTAGGAAACATATTTACGTAAGAATTAAATACTCTCAGAGAGGAAACATACCCAAAGAGCTGATGTTTTGACGATTTACTGATAAGGGGAGTACATAAAGTATCTTCTGCTAATCTATAATCCATAACTACCACCAACCAGGGTATCTCCACTATGAAGAACAGAAAAACATAATAATCAGAGACCATCAACTGAACAAGGAAAAGAAAAAAAAAGAATATATATATATATATATATAAAGAATAAGAGTAAGATTCTCCATCTTAGAAAAATAGACACACACTGAAAAATTTACTAAATAGGGATCTGAAATAAATCGTTTCATTCTCTTTTTAAAAAAGCCCAAACTGGGCAGAAACATAAACGTGTTTGTGTAGCAAATCCTTTATTCCATCATATATATATATATGTTTGAGTGTTGCTTGGATGCGAGGTGATTTGACAGAATGTTGATAAAATGACAATTAGAAGGCGAAGAGAATATTTGAGAGAAAAGTAAGTTACATTTCGATTTTTCCATTATCACTTGGGCATATTCTGATGCATTTCGATGACTGCAGCCAGTTGTAACGGCTCACAGATAAACTGTATATTGTTTACATGTTTGAGATTTAAGGAATGAACACATATATATATATATGTGTGTGTGTGTGTGTAAATGCTCAGAAGGAGAAGAAGCAGACAATTGATTGATGGCTCAGTATACTCTTAAGTCCACGTACACATTTAAATA
This sequence comes from Thysanoteuthis rhombus, assembly GCA_963457665.1. Taxonomy (NCBI): domain Eukaryota; kingdom Metazoa; phylum Mollusca; class Cephalopoda; order Oegopsida; family Thysanoteuthidae; genus Thysanoteuthis; species Thysanoteuthis major. Next base: position 2,919,495 of record OY735236.1, on the reverse strand, counting down.
CTTAGAATATAGATAGTCTGAGAGAAATTACATTTGTGTGTATGTGAATTCGTTTCGCCTTCTCATTTCTTTTAAGACATTGGTCTTCACTTTGGCTGAGTACCATTTTTGCCATGCAAGTGGATTCAATTAAAGACTCCACAAATGGCATAACTCTTCTGAAAGAGCATTCTATTTTTCCAAAATGCCAATTCTTCTGACATTAACCGAGGAATCCGAGGACAGACGGCACCACCCAAATCAAAATCAATAAAGGAGAAAATGGTAAAAGAAACGACTTTGTCTGGGAATGGAATTGGTCTGCATATCGATGCCCTTTCTAAGAACCAAATCGGCTTAACTTGGTAGAGAATTCCAAGTGTGTCTCTTGGCATTCCTTTCTGTAAATCACTCTTTAAAAAGAAAAAAAATAATGTGATGAACCTCAGGCATGCAAGTCTACAACACAACGCTGATACCGTACAATGAAGTGCAAAACTCTGTGCTACCTTTTGAAACCTGAATTCTGACAATTGAGTAGCCGTAGCTAACGAAGGTGGTGAAAGCTTCTATCGTTTATTTGTATATACGTCTTGTGTCTGTGTGTCCACAGACTTAAAAATTGGGACCAGTACTAATCCAGACGACCTTAATTTGTTTTTTGTTTTTTTGTTTTTGTTTTTGTTTGTTGTTTTCTGCTATTTTGGGGTTTGGGGGAAAAAGGCTTTCTTGACCTTTTGGGGGTCTTATTCTGAAAGATCTATTAATAACATCCAGATTCTGGAGAATTTATATGTTTCTAGTCATTTTTTAAAATCTATTTCATATGTTTTCCAGTGGAAAAAACCCATAATATCATAAATAGAATTTGTTCTGATAATTTATATTCATCGATAAAAAATTTTTTCGCACGACTTTGACGCTATGGTCCTTCAATTATTGAAAGTGATAGCGATTTATTACTAGAATCAAATCTTGTAAACATATGAATTGGAGGTTTGACGATATTTGTCTATAATGCTATACAAACCCCTTAAACATGAGCACAGCCCAACAAAATTTGGCATTTCTCGGAATTTTTGAGATGAGGTATTATTATCATTTCTATTGATATTCGGACCATCCTCACCTTGGTTGTTTTTCATACAACGTTTCGGCCGTTGCACTCTACGGCCTTCATCAAATCTACCAGATGATACCTGACGAAGGCCGTTGAGTGCAACGGCCGAAACGTTGTATGAAAAACAACCAAGATGAGGATAGTCCGAATAATAATAGAAATAAAATTTGGCATGCTTACTCAACAGACCTGGAAGAACGTTTTAGCAAGTTTTTTTTAAACCTTTCAATCATGTTTTTTTTTTTTTTTAGGAAGGGTCCAACCTAAGATTGAAATTTAAGCAAAATGGACACCTATTTAGGGAACATTCTTTGTTGAGGTAGAGTGATGTTGGAAAGAACATTAGAATATTATTATCATATTCAAACAATTCTTGGAATAAAGAAGTTTGTGACGTTGAAAGCGTTCGTATTTCAAGAGTTGTTTTGGGTTTTTTTTTAAAATCTCTTAACATTATTAAATTATTCATTTTCTAATCAATCAGAAAATCACCCACATGCTTTTTTCTGTAAAACCAAAACAACTACAATATTTCGAAGCCATGATCATATTTGTTTTCTTTGTTGTTTGCTTGATACACAGCAACAATCCATTTCAATATGAATGAATAGCTTCGATTTGAAAGCTAAAATTGTTAGAGGGGGAATTTCCACTGTAATAGGACATTAGACGGCGGAGCCTGTTTGCAGAACAACCTTCCAGTTTGAGCAATGAAGTTTAAAGACGAAGCCAGCTTGTCCAGACCAAACTCTGCGTTTTAATCCAAGGGTTTGCCTTTTACGGTCCAGCGGGATTGCACAGATAGGAGCAAACCTTTCTATCTCACTCTCTACTATGTGTCTCGTCTTTTCTTTCTGCGTTCACCATCCCATAGGAACCAACTATTTGAACTATCTATTGTCATTTCTTCTTGCTAAGCGTCCAACCAATCTCCATTTTTGTTTGTTTGATCAATCTTTCAATAACTTCACCTTGTCCTCCTTGAGATCCATGTTCGTTTTATCAATTTCCATTGCGTCCAATGCCGTAGGGTTGACAGAGAAGTCTTTCTCTTGACAGAAGGGACCTAGCTATGGGGGTCTGCCAACCTGTGTATTGTGACACTAAGGCTGACCTGAGGTAGGACGACTGGACGTGAACAATTAGCAGTTGGTAGATGCCTAAATGGTTATATAGTTCTACCATCCCTTTGAAGGAAAATCGGGACGGTATGGCTGTCTACAATGTGCTGTAAAAAAGACTGTAGTTTTAGGAACTTTCATGTACTTTTCAAGCCCCATCCGTTTTGTCCACCTCGCAATGTTTCTCCTCATCCCCCCCCCTAAAGTTTTGGAGGAGCTTCATTTCTTAATTAAGAATTTTATTTGTTTCACTTTGGTATAAGAAGTCTTGTAGATAATCCATTCTATTTTTCACAGCATTTACTGGATGATTAATGGGCAAAGGAAGAAGTGATTAAATCCTGGCCTTCAAAGCAACAAAAATTATTCGAGGAAAGAATCTGAGTTGAGGAGGAGAATTAAGTGAACAGGACGGTAACATCAGAATAGAGACTCGGGAATAATTCTGACAGTAATAAAAATGATTCAGTTGAATTATATGAGGATCTTAAAGGGTTAAATCATAAGCTGACGGACATATCGATGCATGCCATAGATTGAAAAACTGATAGATAGATTGATAGATAGATGGATAGATAGATAGATAGATAGATAGATGGATAGATACATACATACATACATACATACATACATATGAACAGACGAAGAGATAGATAGATAGATGTGAACAGACTGATAGATAGATGGATAGATAGATAGATAGATAGATAGATAGATCCAAACTGAGATAGATAGACATGAACAGACTCATATATATATATATATATATATATATATATATATATATATATATATATATATATAATGAGAGAGATAGATAGAAAAATAGATAGATTGATAGATAGAAGCACAGCTGATATACATAAATATATATATATATATATATATATATATATATATATATATGTATGTATATATATATATATATATATATATATATATGTATGTATGTATATATATAAATATATATATATATATATATATATATATATATGTATGTATGTATATATATATATATATATATATATATATATATATATATATATATATATACATATACATATATATGAATGAACTGGTACAAACATATATTTAGATAGATACGAACAGAGACATACATAGGTAGATGGATTGATAGGTAGAACAAAACTGAGATAGATGGATAGATAGCCGAGATGGATTGATTGAGAGATAGATTTGGATAGTCATTCAATAAGAACCGTCACGTGACCAACGTCTTCCAGCAGCATGTTGTGTCGGGACTGGTCGATTAAAACATTGAATAAATTACTTATGTCGCCTTTGCTGTAGAGTAATCATGAAAAATTAGGGGCCAATTTAGCATAAACGGAACCCCCACTCTAAATCTATTTAGGGGAGAAGATTAAAAAATGAATAAGTTTGGGGTCAATGAATATTACTTCCTTCACCTTTTGAAGCACTAAAGAGTTCGAACTGTTCAAAAAACAAGCCAGCACAAACCAGAGAATAATTAACCGAAAACTTACATTGCAAATAGAACCCTTAGTAGAACTTTGTAAAAAACAGCAACAAAAGAACGCCTTACTAGATATAATAAGGAGTAAATAGTTAAATCATCAGCCTTTTAGCTCCATTGGCGCCGTCTGTGTGCGTGATACATACATACATACATACATTCATGGCCAGCCAGTCAGGCAGCCAGCCATACCACCTTAAAAACTGGAGAAACTTATTTCGATAGTTCTGGTGGCAGTTTCGGCTGACGTTTTCAAATAATCCTCGTAAATCCCGATTCAATAATAGCTTAGATGATTAGAGGAACCCTGCTATAGAATTAACGTGGATTATCATGTTCTCTTAACGATTACTAATGACTATGAATTATGTAAGACGTCTTCTTTTTCCAGGAAGGCTTCCGATAATAACAATGGATACTCAAGAATGGTATATAATTAACCTTTGTGGCATCTCAGTGGGTAACAGTTCATAATCTATGAATCCTCTCCTTGGAGTTCTAAATAAGGGTTTGGTTTGGGCTCCAGCAAGTCACGTCTTAAACATTTACTCTATGGTCTGTCATGTTAATTGGTTTATAAAAACGTAATTTCTGAAATCTCTCTGAGAATACTATGAATCAAAAATCCTCATGAGAAATGAACCACACCAAGTGTAGCTTGTTCCCTGTCTTAAGAGCCACTCGACTTGCAACCATCTGTACATACGACTGAAATCACCATCATCATCAGCAGCAGCAGCAACTGCAGCAGCAGCAGTAGCAGCAGCTTTTTAGAGTCCATCGTTGGACACTGACTCCCACAACATTCGCTGGACTTTTCTATCAAGGGGCGTTGCGGAACCAATACTTTCTGAATTCGTCGTCACGTTATCTTATATTTTGCCGGTCACATTCCCGCATATGATCCCTTGGGATCTGCGTTATGAGTCGTGATGCTCACTTGTTGACTGAAATTCTTGCAACATGACCAGTCCATTGCCATTTCATTTTTTTAATGGTTTCCATATCTTTGACTCCTGTTTTTTTCTTTAATGCATTGTGCTGTGTTGTGATCTCTCCATGGCATGTTGAGCTAGATTATCTCCGGCACATGTTCCTTGCTTCTTAATATGAGAGTCAATCTTTTGGTTGGGTTCCATGATTTAGCTCCATAGGAGACTTTGTTGGGGGGGTCGTATTGATTGTATGCCCGTCTTTTTAGGATTAATGTGATTGGGGGGGATTGAGCTGGATCTGCTAAAAGCTTGCAAACCTTGTATGATTCTTTGCTTGATTTCTTCTTCTCATGAGGTTTTCGTGTAGATTTGTTGTCGTTGGTAAATGTAGTGGTCAACTTTTCTTGTTTGACGTTTTTAAATTTTGGTTGCTGTGTGATTGTTTTTGATGTGTTATTATTGTACATGTTCATGTAAAGTCTGACTTTATTGCTTTCTTCATGAAGTTCATCTAGCAGTAGTTGAAGGTCATTAACCAACGCAATCTCCCGACAGTCACGTATGGAGCTGAAACATGGGACCTAACCAAGAGATAGACCTGCAAACTGAGAAGTGTGCAACCTGCGCATGAGAGAATCATGCTCAACCTTACATGGAGATATCACAAGACAGCACAGTATATAAGGAAGAGGAAAACGGGTGTCCGTGACATTATAGAAACTATTTAAAAAATCAAATGGCAATGGGCAAGCCATGTTGCAAGAATGAAAGACAACTGATGGACATCACGTCTCACAACATGGATCCCCAGAGATCACATAAGAAACTGAGGCCGACAGAACACAAGATGGAGAGATGAACTAGACAGATTCAAGAAACACTGGCTCCACGACGCTCATGATAGAGAAGTGTGGCGAATCGTGGGGAAGGTTTGTTCAACGACGGACGTTAAAAGACTGATAATGATGATGAAAGTTCTCCTAAAAAAAGCAATGTCGTCTGCTGGTTTGAGGTTGCTTAGGTATCTGCCAGATATTCTGATTCCTCGGTTATCCCAGTGTAGGTTATGGAAGATCATATCAAGGCTGGCAGTGAATAGTTTGGGTGAGCTGGAATCCTCTTGTCTTAACCTTTTTTGGAAGTGAATGGTCTCTGAACTTTCTTCTTTTGAAGATTTCATCAAGATTCGTTGCCCAAAGTAGATGTAGTGGTCTACTTTCCTCAGGCCTGCAAAAGGCACGCTGTTCATTTAAAAAGATATAAATATAAAAATTTGCTTGTTTGCTCGTTTGCATCAGAGCTGTAAAATTGCCAGAGAATATAAAAATTACATTTGTACAATAAAGAAAACATGCATAGAATGTAAATACCAGAAATATTATTCTTGTTTGTTTGGGTATATTTGATAGAGCAATCATATTATCATCAGAGAATCATTGGGAAAGATATTGCATGAAATGGGTTATGTTTTGATTAAATAACAGCCATTTTTGTTTTGTTAAATCATCCTTCATAATTAAGGCAAAGTAAATATGTTTGCGATTGTTAAATTTCTGGAAAACAAGAACAGAAATAATGCTGACTTTATCTGGAGGAAATGGGCACAAGATATGAAGATGAAATAAGCCAAGAAATAAGATCGAAGCACAGTATATTAGGAAGAAAATGGGAGTCTGAGACATCATAGAATCTATTTAAAAAAATAATGGCAATGGGCAGGCCATGTTGCAAGAATGGCCGATAACCGATGGACATCACATCTCACAATATGGATCCCCAAAGATCACATGCAAAACCAAAGCCGGCTGAATACAAGATAGAGATATAAACTAGACGAATTCAGAAAATACTGGCTCCACGATGCCCATGATATAGAAATGCGGCGGATTCTGGGGAAGGTCTATGTCCAACGACAGACGATAAAAGACTGATGATGATAAAGATGATAATCGAAGATTTGAAAAGTAAAAAGATCTAAATACTTGTTCCATAAATTTTATCAAATTGGATGTTTCAACCTTTTAAATTCATATAAAAGAATTGAATGCAAAAGCCAGGAAAATAACTTCCGATTTAAATCATTTCCTCTTGATGATCAGGGTATTTTTTCTATTCAATTCACAAAAGAGTTCCGTCATTTTTAACTTTACTCATTGAAGAGTTCCATTGTCAAGTCGTTACAAGCGGTCAAAGAGTTAACCACTGCATGTGACTTTTCCAGTTGATTTTCCCCATCTTTGTTTTTCGATGTCTGTTTTATTTCGAAATGTCAGAACTAGTTCCTGGGGAACGCGTGTGTCCCCATGTACTCAACGGGAATTACTTTCGACAATCCTGGAGAAAACAGACTCCCAAGTCGCGGAAGACCAGAGGATATAACGCATAAACCCCGTTAAAAAATGAACGAAGACGAGGAAAAAAGTCCGACTGAACTCTATACAACGACCTATATACTTGCTCAAATGGGAAAACAAAGATGTCTAGAAACTTTTAAAAGAAAATATCCATACTTTGCAAAATTGAATCACCGTAGCCTGCGTTTGTGCCCGAACTAATTTTCTTAAAAAAATTGTCTAAAAAATTATCTGGAAAAAAAAAGATTTTTTTTGCAAATTATCTAAAAAGATACCAACATAAGATTCGGGCATGGCTAGTCTAAAATGACCATAGAGATCCCGAAAAGCACTTTTTTGAAAAAGTGAAAACGTTTTTTAGATGTTATCTACGTGTGTTCACACAAACTTCCAAGGTCGAGGTCCCTAAAATGTGACCAGAACCGACCAGACACACACACACACACACACACACACGCACGTGCAAGCGAGCAAAGAAAGAAGAATCCGTAACCCACTTGGCTGGTTGGTCATGCAGACAATTTGTGGGGCTACAATGAATCGATTGATAACGGCACTTTTGGGAAAATTTCCCAGCAAAAACCATCAATCTTATCCAGAACGTACCTAAAAAATTTTGATGAGGTACGTAGACCTTCTAATTTGCCGGTAAAGTCGCAAATTATTTCAATTTCAATTTAATTTATTTTAATTTAACAAGTCAAGTTTCAGAGATCTACTTGAATCCGGTCCAACTACTCATACTTCTGGAACACTCTCACCAAATGGCACCAGAGTTCCATAGCTTGCTCAGGCATCTGAAGGGGGAATGAAACTTTTAGCCAACCTATGACCAAGGGGACTTGCTCCTATCTGTGCCACCACTGTGGACCGTGGGATGCAAACCATTAGTTTAAAGGGAGAGGTCGGCTCTGCATAAGTCGCTTTTAAAACATCATTGTATAAGCCGGGTGGATATTCTCCGTACGGGTCTCGTCGTCTAAAGTCCTGCCCTTGTAAAAAAAAACTCCAAAAATCTTCATTCGCGAATCCAAGCCATTTATTAATCAGAAATTCACTAAATTTCTTAATAAATCATTTTGACCAAAAGTATAGATTTGTCGATAGGATGTCTCGGGGGATGCGATCTTCCACTGAAAGCTCCATACGGTACGCCCCTTATATTTTCCCATATGAATAATGTGTCTTGAGATTTTTTAATTTTTTTTCTCAAATTGTGAACTATTCATTTAATTTCTATCTATCAATCTCACTATCTCTATCTTAGAAACTGTCAAGCAAAACTGTCACTAAAACTGTCTAATTAGGTTTTTAAGTTGTTCACTTGCTGGCTGGTCACTGGCTGGCTGGCTGGCTGGCTGGCTGGCTTGGCTATGTTTGTATCATGCACACAGGTACGACCAATGGGGCTAAGAAACATCCACCCTATTTTACGTCTAGTAAAATCATTTCATTTGCTTTTTAAATCAATCCCAAGTAGGTTTTCAAAGGGGTTTAATTTTCAATGTAAATAAATGCTAAATTGATCCCTTACTTTGTGTCCGTCTTTTGCTTTTTTTAATTTTTTTAAATTCAGACTTTTCCAAGTTATCGCTGTCTCAATGAAACGAGAGAAGTAACTTAATCATTGATCACAACTTTCTCCAATTTTTTTAATTGATCACCCCCATTACAACATGTAGATGAAAGACGCTGGTCACACGGTGGTTTCTACTTAGTGTCTAACCGATCTATTTATCTATCTATCTGTATACATGAAATACAGCCCAAATGTTCTGAGAATTCGAACAGGTTGATTAATCTATTCAACAATCAACCTTTCCCTGTGTCTTGCAGTATATTTTCAAAATCTCTTGAATTCAATTTTTAATTTTTCCTCTCTAAGGAAGCTATTTCAAGTAGTAAGTTCACTAACCTTTTGTGTTGTAGTAGTAGTAGTAAGTAAGTAAGTAAGTAAGTAAGTAAGTGCCTTTGTGCTGGTTACAGCAACAGCCGTCCCTGTCTGAACTTCGAATATCACAAGTTTCTCCCTGTCTCGGCTGTTCCCCGTGGGCTTTTTTAATATTTTAATTCTCATTTCCCAATTAATTAAAGTAATTAGTTTGCATTTCGCTGGACAATGAAATTGCTCGAAGGTGGTAGGTAGTTTAAAAAAAAACAGGTTTATTGCAAATTTATGCATCTATGGATAATTGCCGGGAAGGGACAATAATCATATAAGTAAAGTAAATAAATACTTTCTACTAAACGGGAAAGACAGGCAATGCAGTCCTCAAGTAGTTGGTGTTCATTTTTTGAATTTTGATATCGCATGCAGTGAATGTAAATAAATATGCACTCTATATATGTATGTATTTGTGCATATACATATATATACATAAGAAAGAGAGAGAGAAGCGAGATGTGACTTGTGCCTAGAAGAAAAATTGAGGATAGTAACATATAAAAAATGATTTATCAATTTTTTCATTTTTTTTTTTTTGTGGATGCTATTTCAAGTAATAAGTTTACCAAACCTTTGCGTAGTAGATGCCGTAGCAGTAAGTGAGTTCTCATACGTTGGTCACGACCACAGCTGACTCTGCTGGGGCTTCAGATATTACAATTTTTTTCCTCGTCTCAGCTTTTCTCCGAGGTTTTTGCCACACCAGGAAATAGACTACGAGGTGACAAGTACCCGAAGTGCCTCCATTCACTTCATCATACGCTATCATATCTATAGGTTGATGGAGTTGGATTCATGCCTTTTCCCTAAGGCATTGCTGCCAAGCTCAGTGTCAGTCAGAATTTTAAATCAGCTCGCTCAAAACCTTTGTGTAGTCTTATATGATCCTATGGATATATGTATATATGTGTGTTTATGTTACAGAGCAAAAAAGCAACAATATAAGATTTATTGGAATAAACTGCATTGCATCCGTCAAAGAGATAAAAATTGAAAAATTCTTGTGAAAAAGAATAATTTCTATTATTATTCGGATCATCCTCATATTGGTTGTTTTTCATACAACATTTCGGCCGTTGTACTCTACAGCCTTCATCAGGTATCATCGGCTAGGTGTGGGGAAGTAACGAACCGAACCCTTTATTTAACCTACGGGGGTATATTGACCGCACTCCTCTCTTAGCATTAGTAGTATTGTTATTTCTATTAATATTCGGACTATCCTCATCTTGGTTGTTTTTCATACAATGTTTCGACCGTCGTACTCTGCGGCCTTCATCAGGTATCATCTGGTAGGTGTGGGGAAATAACGAACCGAACCCTTTATTTAACCGACGTGGGTATATTGGCCGTACCCCCCTCTTAGCATTAGTAGTATTATTATTGTCTCACACTGAGATTGAACCTAGAACCATCAGATTACTTGCAGCAATTTTGTCTGATTCTGTAACCACTTTGCTATGTGTCCATCGTTACTTCCCCACATGATACCTGATGAAGGCCGTAGAGTACAACGGCCGAAACGTTGTATGAAAAACAACCAAGATGAGGATGATCCGAATAATAATATAAATAATAATAATAATAATACCTCATCTCAAAAATTCAGAGATATACTCACAGAATAATGTAAAAATTTGAGAAATGAAGGTATGACATGTGAACATTATCGATTTTGTTGGCTAACATCTCTTCCAACTCAATACAAGTCGATTGCTATTGCAACAACTGAGTTCATCAGCTTAGAGCCTTCAGTAAATTATGCTGAATGAGTATGAAGAGTAAGCTTTAGGCTAAACTCGAACTTGGATCTTATTTGCCCGGGGACCTCTGTCTATGAACAGGAACTAAACTACTGACTGAGCTACCTCAACCCTGTTGTTGATAGCTCAATCGTTAATAAGAAACTCTCCAAGATTTAGTTGGGTAATTTCTGCCAACGATATTTTATCCCCTAGTAAATTACTTTGGCCTGGCAAGCATTCGGGGGACTGAGTCATGTATGGAACCTTACCAAAAGGTTGACCCTCAAACTGAGAACCATGCAACATGCTCATAAAAGAATTATGCAGGGCCTCACATGGAAAGATCACATGGCAGTACAGTACATAAAAGAAAATACCAGAGTCAGAAACATCATAGAATCCTATAGAAAAACTCAAATGGCAATGGTCTAGTCATGTAGCAAGGATGTTAGACAACTGCTGGACATCACGACCCACGATATGGATCGTCAAGTGATCATATGCGAAACAGTGACCGCCAGACGATGGAGTAACGTAACTAGACAAGTTCAGAAAGTATTGGCTCCACGCTGCCCATGTTAGAGAGGTCTGACAAATCTTAGGGGAGACGACAGGCGTTAAAAGGGTGATGATAATGATAATGATGATGATGATGTAATCTCACTAGTTTTCCACAAAAACAAAACAAAATATTATTTGTTCAAGAAATATAATGGATGTCAATTGAGTTCAGATTTGAAAGTTGATTGGTTCTCAGCTAGTCTAGGAGACTCTTTAGACACCATCAACCAAAACTGTCATGAAATCACAGGTTTCTTCAGTTTTTGAGTCGGTCAAGTTGGCTGGCCATGCATGAATAAATCATGAGTATCATCATCAGTCTGTCAATGTCTGTCGTTGGACATAAACCTTCCCCAGGACTCGCCACAATTCTCTATCATGGACATCGCGGAGCCAGTATTTCCTGAATCTGCCCACTTCATCTCTCCATCTTGTGTTTTGTCAGCCTCGGTTTTTTTATGTGATATCTCCGGATCCATGTTGTGAGACATGATGTCCATTGGTTGTCTTTCATTCTTGCAACATGGCCTACCCATTGCCACTTGAGTTTTTTTAATAGTTTCTATGATGTCACGGACTCCTGTTTTCTTCTTTATATACAGTGCTGTCTTGTAATCTCTCCATGTGAGGTTGAGCATAATTCTCTCGTGCATGGGAGGCACCAATATGGGTAAAAGTTTCCGATATTTGCTCCTTATTATTGACACAAAAAACATTTTTGTTTGATTACCCTCAGGATGTATTTTCAGTGGGGAGGTGTAAGTTAATGTTAAAATATCTCGAGTTGGTCACTAGTTTGTGCTAGCTTGTTTGGCTGTATATATATATATGTAACGCGTACAGGTTGCACGAATAGAGCTATAGGGCTGGAAATTCCAACATCTACTTTTCATTATGTCAAGATGAAAATAGTCTTTCTACCCCCACCCCATTTTGGGAAACATTAAGGAAAAGTAACTTATTCATAGATCATCGATTTTTCTAATTTTTCCATTGATCACCCCTAACACGACATGATGCAAAAGTCATTGGTTATGCGACAGTTTCCAAAGAGTGACTAATCAGACCTTTTTAATTAATGTCTATTTTAGTTTTCATTTCCTAATTAATCGGAATAATTAGTTTGCATTTCCCTAGACAATGAAATTGCTTGAAGGTGATAAGTTGGTAAAAACCTTGGTTCAGAGAGCACTTAATATAATCATGGATAATTGCTGTGAAAGGGCAATAAGCGTGTTGGTAAATTTGGTAAATACTTTCAATAAAATGGAAAAGAGAAGCAATACAGTCCTTAAATTGTTGGTGTCATTTTTTATATTTTGATATGGCTTTAATGAATGAATGAATAAATGAATATATATATATATATATATATATATATATATATATATATATATATATATATATATATATATATATTGCTATTACATTCTCAACGGTCATAATATATATATCTTCATGGAATCAAGTCGTACAAATACGAAAATGCTCAGCTAAAAATTCAAAAGAACTTGAAAAGAAAAATTACCTGATTATATATATAGTCTAGAAAGCTTTACAGCTTAAAACACTAAACATTAAAAAACCTTCCCAATAAATTTTTCTGTATCACTTCAGTCACCCATTTCCAAATATCTGTCAATGCAATTTATGTAATCCCCTTAAGTGTTTTTTTCTTTGTTTCCCATATATTTTGATATTATTGTGCAATGTATAAATTGATCATATAAATATGTATATATATAAGTGTATGTGTGTGAACTAGTGTATACATAATACATGCTTATTCATAGAATGCATATTTCTTTACATGGATTCTCATACACAACATGTATGTAAAATATAATAAATATCTAGCTATGTATACATTTATATATATATATATATATATATATATGTGTGTATATTTATAATTATAAATAGCATCATAATATATTGAAAGTTGTATTTGAAAAGATCTCCAGTTATAACACGCTGAATATATCATTCGGCCTGGACAACGTAAATAGAATAAACAATCAAAGCAAATAGGGCTGCTGCAAGAATATCTTCTGTGATTGCTTTTTCTATTTTCGTTGTCTATGAGGTTATGAGGTCTTACTGAGGCTGCCACTGCTAAGCACATCGGGGTGCCTTTGGACTCGTTCTTGGGCTCTCCTATTAATACTCGGCCCAGTTGCGGGGAATCCGTTACCCCGGGGCAGTACTGCTCCATTGCAGCTAAAGGAGCAGGTCCCCTGGTGGACGCTTTCGTGGCAGAGGTTGTTTAGCCATTACAATGCGTTTTTCAACCGTAGCCGCGTCGACTGGAGCCATTTTTGGACTGACGCTTTCCTAATCTTCCCACGTTAAGCTCGACCTCGTGTCATATTTTGCTGCCGTGGCACAGCAAATAAATACCCCATCCAGTACCACAAGGTAGGATCGAAAGCTTAGCATCAGACCCAAAGGCTGGTATCCTACCTATGCTCTTCAGAACTGGACGGTCAGTAAGGTTGAATTCAAGCGATATATTTATTTAAGCATATATTCCCTATCTGCCAGAGAGCCCTATTCCTATATTGGAAGAACATTGCATATATATATATATATATATATATATATATATATATATATATATATATATATATATATATATATATCCAGAGATATAGATTCGAGTATAAAGTATCGCCCCAAAATGAGTGAAAAAGCATTTTTCTCAACAGAGTTTCGATGACGTTGAGTATGGTCATAAATTGTACCTAATAATATCCGTCTTGTTTGTCTGATGTTTTGCTAGAAATGATAAAGTTCTGCTCTGTTTAATTCTGAAGGAAATTCACTTTCTATAATGAAGAAAGGTGTATAACCAATGCATCCTCCCAGTAGTCACTTATGGAGCTGAAATATGGAACCTAACCAAGAGACGGATCCGCAAATTGAGAACCATGCAATGTGCATATGAAAGAATGATGTTGGGCCTCACATGGAGAGATCACAAAACAGTATAGTACATCCGAGAAAAGACAAGAGTCAGGGACATCATAGAATCTATTAAAAATCTCAAATGGCAGTGGGCTGGCCATGTTGCAAGAATGGATAACAACCGATGGACAGCGCGACTCATGACATGGATCCCTGAGATCACATGCGTAACCGAGGGCGGCAGAATATTTGATGGAGGGACGAGCTAGACAAATTCAGAAAGTACTGGCTCCGCAACGCCCATGATAGAGAAGTGTGGCAAATCCTGGGGAAGGTCCATGTCCAACAACGGATGTTGGAAGACTGAATGATGATGATGATGATAAATTGACTAATTGGTAGGGATGCATTCATTTACCAGTAATATTGTAATTGTTGGTTTTTTTTAACAACATTTTGATCGGTGCATTCTCCGATCATCATCAGATTTAATAATTATTGTCCTTTAATCTTTTATGGTCACTTGGTTCACGATGCAAAATACAATGTAGGCTGGAGAATGTATGAATATCAAATGATGGTCACTCTTCCATAAAGTCAGAGGTGTTTGGTACTTTCATTTCTACTTTGACACCACTTCCTATTCGGCAGAATGTCCGAATTCGCCTTTAGCTTAAGTCTTGCTTTTGTGCGAGATACACATTCATGAAACAGGCTTGTCCTGGGATCAGATTCTGTAAACATTGAAAATAGGAGTGATATTGAAGGCGGTTCGTGAGTGACACTCTAGTGAACTGGTCTCAAATCGATTCAAATAACCGAAAGTTATTTGTAACTTTGTGTGACCAGAAACAATAACGTAAATACAAGATCTGGTCAGTCAGGATTACACTGATATTATAATAGGGTGGTGCAAAAATAATTGCAGTTTTTGTTATTTTAAACTATGATGTGCTTTTATAGGGAAAGTGTTATTCATTTATATTCATTGATTAAAAAATTTCAAAGTTGAATTTCACTTCATTTATTCAAACTGAACGTTTCCTCGTCGCTGTAGATCCAATAGCAAGTAACTTGTTAGCTGTCTTCCAAGCCCTCCTCCTTTACCCGGGCTAGAGACCAGCTATTTACTATTTTTTGTCCGTGTGGCCTTCTCTGACATGGTCTGCCTTACACGGCTAAAGGGCTCCAATCGGCCTGTTGTTTACCCATTGCTGAGGAAAAGTTGGATTCATGCCTTTCAAAAGGATGTTAGTGCGATGTGAATGTGTACAACCTCGGCCAAAATTCGAACTCAGTCTGCTGTTTCTGTTTTCAGTGGTTAAAACATTTTCGCCACCCTGCATCTCTGACACTGATAATAATGACATTATTTTTTGTTTTTCGCCATTCAGGGCGTTTGGGGGCTCCTTTTCATTCTGCACTTTTTGACAGCCAAAGTAAGGTGAAAATATTCTCTTAGCTTGCAATACTCAATAGGCCTTACCCTACTACGTTGGCCAATGACGTATTGAGAGTTGGAATAGATTCATACATGCTTTTCCCAAGGGCATTGGTGTGAATTGAACCAAAAACTGGCTCAGGTGAAGTGTGAGCTCACCGATTCCATCCTCTGTCCTTTTAACCGTTCGGCCACTCGCACTGCCATTTCAAAACGACAGATACAAATTCACGCTTTCACCCAACTTTGATAAATGTAAAGTCGGTGAGATAAACATTCTACTTCGTCGGGAAACTTTCCATTACCTTAAATTACAGCGCTTGTTGTCGGCAAAAATAGATTTATTGCCGGGGAATCTTGAAGTTTTAAGAAGATTTCCCCCTAGCTCAGGGCTTCTCGAAGAAAGCTAGTAAAAGAAATTTGGCTTTTATTTTCAAGGGTCGAGGCCCACGACACGAAAGGTCAGGTCTCTATGGACCAGGTAGACATTTGGAAATTTTGAGGCCTGGTTGTAAGGTTGGGGATTTGAGGATAGAATAACTAAGTACCAAAGACCAAAAGTCACAGGAAAATGACGTACGCAGGACAAACGTTAGAATCGAGAGGTCTGGCATTTGGCCAGAAGCAAGACATTGTCCTCGGAAATTTAGATTTGCCATCGCGTAGACGTCTTTTGTGGAAGCCAAAGTCTTGACCGAATTGGTTTCCCATAGTCCAACTGACGCCCGAGCACAATTTATTTGATTAAGGGTCATTGTGCCTCTTGTCGGCCAGACAATGTTTTCAAAAGTCCGATTACATCTCTTTGTGCCCAAGCAGAAACGACGGTCCAAGAGAGAAACGGGGCAAGATTCGGTTTAAGTTGCGATGTAGTTCCACTAGAAGAAAAATCAATTAATTCAATTGTAGGTGCTTCCAGTCTGTTAGACCTCTAGACCCCTACAAATTTGTTGCTTTTTTGAAGAAAAACAAATTTTTCTGTGTTTTATGAACGGGTTTCGACTTACAAAGCGACTATGATGCTAAACTGGACTGTTACTCCTGCCATTTTAACAGAAATACTGCTTACATGAACTATCTTCTCTTTGTTATTAATCCACTTTTTTTATTTCTTATTTTCCATGGGTCTTGTGTTATTTCAAACATGGATCTGCGCGGGTCAAAAATTCGCCTAGAACCCGAAAAGGCCCCCTGTGTGAAATTACAGAAAAATCTGAATGTTCAGCCGGACACAGACAAATGGATCAATTTAGCATAAACTTAGATTGCAAAGTGAAACCTGCACAAAAAACTAAGGAGATTTTTTGAAGTACGAATTTTTTTTTCTAAACGTAATGAAGAGTAAATGATGAAATTTCTCACCCTATAGCTCGATAGTAGCCTATGACAAACAATGAATTTAAACCTATGAAGGATTATGAATTCAAGACTATGACGGACTATGAATCCAAGCCTATGACGGATAATGAATTTAAGCCTATGACGGATTATGAATTTAAGCGTTAAACGGACTATGAATCCAAGCCTATGACGGGTAATGAATTTAAGCCTATGACGGATTATGAATTTAAGCGTTAAACGGACTATGAATCCAAGCCTATGACGGATAATGAATTTAAGCCTATGACGGATTATGAATTTAAGCGTTAAACGGACTATGAATCCAAGCCTATGACGGACTATGAATTTAAGCCAATGATAGATTATGAATTTGAGTGTATGTTGGACTATTAATTCAAGCATACGACGGAATATGAATTCAAGCTTATGACGGACTATTAATCCAAGCTTATGACGGATTATGAACTAAAGCCTATGACGGATTACGAATTCAAGCGTATCATGGATTATTAATTCATGCCTATGACAGACTATGAATTCTAGCCTATGACAAACTATGCATGTAAGCCGATGACAGACTATAAATTCAAGCCTATGACGGGCTATGAATTGTGATGAAAATCGTTCCTTGTTTGTTCTTCACAACTTTTTTGGAATAGGTCTCGTTGCGAGAATTTAAAAATATTACCATCGATTTGATGGAATATATTTCCCATTTTCCATAAAACTATGCAACTATTTCATAATGGAAAACATTTTATCACTACTGAACTCGCTGCAAAATCGACAAACCCCATATTATAACCTGTGTATTATTTGGAAATTGAAATCCGGCAATATTTGTGTATTATGACATTTAGAAAAAATTCATTTCATCAGAAATAATGTTGAAAAACGAAAGTTTCAATAAATAGAGTTCAGCTTAAATTCAGGATTCATGTCGTTATTGTACAAAGTAGATATATTTAGGTTCCGTCATCTTGATCTTTTTTTACTGTCGTAGTTAGAACACAGTGTCTTTTATAAAAGAGAAAAACAACGGGAGTAAAAAAAGCGAAACAGGACTATTTCGATCTAAGGATTTATATAAGACATTTTATTCTAACTGCCATCGAAAAAAATACTCAGATGACGGAACCTAAATATGTCTGCCTCGTCCAACAGTGGCACAAATGTACAACGTAAGCAAAACGGTATTTTTTGAAACTTTTGTTTTTTCAACATAATGCCTTAAGAAGCTTCGTTGGCAAAACATGTAAAATGGATATCTTTAAACATCATCATCATCATTCTTTTAACGTCCGTCGTTGAACATAGACCCTTCCCAGGATTCGCCACACTTCTCTATCATGGGCGTTGCGGAGCCAGTACTTTCTGAATTTGTCTAGCTCGTCTCTGCATTTAATATTCAGCCGGCCTCGGTTGCGCATTTGATCTCGGGGAATCCATGTAGTGAGTCGTAATGTCCATCTGTTGTCCGCCATTCTTGCAACATGGCCAGCCCACTCCCATTTGAGATTTTTAATGGATTCTATGATTTCCCTGACCCCTGTCTTCTTCCAGGTGTACTGTGCTGTCTTGTGATCTCTTCATGTGAGGCCCAGCATAATTTTTCTCATGTGCACGTTGCATGATACATTAAAATTATATCTTGTATATATATAAATCATCTCTTCACAAAATCCTACATTGTTTAGGGTTTTTTTATATATATAAACTAGTTGATCACCGTGAAAGGAATTTAGGGCTATACAGGTTTCCCTGCTATCCAAAAGAGGTGTTCCTATTAAAAGCCCTCCGTTGGCTGAAATAGTTTAAAGCGAATAAGCAATCATCACGAATTTGTATTTGGGAAAATTCAATGCGTTCTTGGATCAAAAACGGCGAGGATTTTATGTCAGGCTGAGTTATCGGAGTTTGTAATTCTGGGAACTGCAAGAGACTGGGGCGTAGAAGGGAGGAGAAGAAGGGGTGCAGCCTCTATGATGACTCAGTAAAAAACAAAAGCTATACACTATTTTCGATTTTTGCCTTCTTTCGCTAAAATGAAAAAATGGCGTAAAGCGAACTTATAAAAAGCAGGGACTACCAATATCTGAATACTATTAGATGATTTTTTTTTTTGGAAAAGAAACAGAAAAAAACTCGTTTAGGTGAAAAAGTGTCCATTGTTTGAAATGGTGGCTGGGAGATATTTTCATTGGCAAACTTTGTACCAAGAAAATCACTCTGCTCGTCATTTATAAGTAGATATGTACTGGAATCAGCCTAATTGAATGATTATTATGACCAGCCATAAAAAGGACCAATTCTGTGAGAAGAGATTCAAACGCTTGTTATCATCGCTAACTTTCTTTGCTTATTATGACCAGAGTGGCGTTTATTGGGGCCAAACAGTAGCGTGACCGAATTGGCATTTTTCAGAATAAAATATGGCAGAATTACAAAAAAAAATAGTTTTCAAAACAACACTCTTTCAGATAATTAAGCTCGTGACTTAATTTTTTTAAATGAAGAACAAGTAGAAAAATAAACGGATTCGACATGTTGCAGTTTTTATGCAAGTTGTTCCCATTGATTTGAAAAAAGTGTTACGCACAAGAAAAAATTGGCTGTTTGGTTAATCGGGAAAGTTTGTTATTTGATCCATTTTACTCCGTCTACCCAAAACAATGATAATATTTTTTATGATTTATTATAAATAAAATGTGTCAGTTCTGTCTCTCCAGACCATGGAACGCCACCCCTACGGAACATACCTGAGCGAAGCATATGGAGATTCTGAGATGCCCGGTTATCAAAATCCCCCTTCCGGTCTCATCGATGTTGTCCTGAAGAAATAAGAGAGCGATGTATCTGGTATCAGCTTGGCTGCAAGAGCTACCGGGAAGACGTCAAATTGGGTGCCAAACGAACTTAAAGGGGCTCTCTTCTCTGGTTTTTAAATCAGTGTTTTCCTTCTCCTTGACATGTCACCTTCACAATGTTAGAAAGTGTTATCTGTCTTACATGCGTTATAACACTTTTAGAGTCGATTTGGCTCCCTGGTAAGACAGCTAATCCCACATCTGCATTGCATATTATTGATAACAAGTCTACCTGTTTCGTCATGAATAACGACTGTTTTCCCAAGACTGGCTTCTGAAGTATCCGTTCTGACTCTAACTGACTATGGAACCTTGCCCCAAGAGTGCATGTCTGGGCAAGGCTTAAGAAGATTATGGAACGCCTAGTCGTTAGAATCTCCCTCTCGGTCTCGTCGATGCAGTCCAAATCCCATCCCAATTTCTATTCCAACAGAAGATTATAACTGCAACTTATGTATTGTATATATATCAAATGAAAAAATGTAAAGAATATATATATATATATATATATATATATATATATATATATATATATATATATATATATATGAGCACCGATGGATGGATAATTGTGCGTAAATAGATATATCGCTTAAATTCAACCTTACGGACCGTCCAGTTCTTCTTAGGGCAGAGGTAAAATGCCAGCCTCTTGGTCTGAAGCAAAGGTTTTGATCCTACCTCGAGATACTGGATGGGATAATGAATAGTCTATAGCCACACTGAAGAGTTGTAATACAATGTGGATGACTCAATTATTTGATTTTATTTTTATTTATTCATTTGTTTATATATATATAAATGATGAATTTTCGTTGATATCAAAGACATGTCAATTTAGCTCATTTAATTAGTCGTGAGTTCAAATCACGGTATATGAATATTACATATTGGTTTACACCTAATTTTGATGAGGATTGTTTGCGTTGTTCTTGAAGTCTGACAAAATTATAGAGGATTATTCAACCGAAATATATGATTCATAGTTATAGAAATTCATCTTAGCTTCTATGATATAAAAACATTGTGACATTATCATTCTACTTTTTATAGCTTAACTTTATGCCGTGCTGGTGGAGAGGGGCATTCTATTGCGGTTTCTTCGGGAGTTGGGACAAGGAAGCTTTGGATTTAGTACTGCATTTCTTTATCCTTCTTTCCTTCATCCCTATGCCTTCCCAATTATCATGCTAGTACACAGCGATGGATTTTCAGATGAAATAATCAAAGCTTGACTGTGATTTTCACATTGCCGTGCTAGTGGGGAGGGACGGTCTGCAAAGGTTTTTGCAGGAGCTGGGTCAGGGAAGTTTTAGATTCTGTTCATTCTGTTTATTTTCTGTATATCAATAAGCTTCCCTTTCTCTATGAAGGATCAACCAACCAACCAATATACTCTGTATATTATATAGTGTGATGGAAACTATGTGAGAATCCTAAGCAAATCAAATGAAACATACGATCCCAATCAAGCCACCTCCGACCGACTTTATAACTAGAGTCATTAAATACGTACAGTGGATTCGAGTCAATAGGATTGCATTGGAATCAGCAATTTGGAGCCCAATAACCTGCTGATCTGATATACAGAAAAACTTAATTTTTCTTTGCACAAAATATATAAGTTTTTTCCTCAATTCAAGGGGAACGGCTTGTATAAAGACCACAACGACTTACGTCTTTTTTCTATTCTACGTTTATTTCAAAATGATAATTTAGTAGCACTACTGCATGGTCCGATATAACAGCACATTATTCATAATAGATTGAGCAAATTAGCGACGATTACATGCATCAGAATCGGTTCTTGCAAGATCAGTTCTATTCTGTAGCTGGTCCTGTAAACTGTTGGTCCGATTAAGCGGAATCCACTGTATTTATGAGCTCAAGATCAAAGAGCAATGGGGTTTTATAAGACAGGATTCATATGATTGTATCATTATATCAGAGGTGTCTGTTAATTGTTGTCCACTTCAACGGTGCTGGGGACAGCATCATTTCAATTCTCCTTCAAATCTTAAGAAATGGATGTCTCTTAATAGAAGTCTTTGAGACAGCCCCCAGTATTCCAATAATTATGTCTATGACTGTCACTTTAATATTCAGCAATTTCTTCAGATCTTGATGTTTGTTTATTTTCTCATTCTGTTTTTAGGCTCACTCGATGGTCTGTTTGGAACATACAATTGTAGAAAAAGTGACTAATGCGATGTCTCGCTTATTAGTCCGGTAGACCGATTGTTTGTGTACTGTGTTTGATCACGGGTGCTTCCCTTTTGTGACAGACTGAGTTAAATCTACATTATAACTGAAAATGTTTGCGCTTTATGATTTTTTCAAATGATTTTTCATTTAATGTCAGCCGAGAGTTAATTCTTCATACTCGGTCTGTGGTGTTTACTAATGATCGTAGCAGAACAAGAAAAAAAAGACTCGGTTCAAAATCTGCGACATTATGCACACAATTTTTGATAACCTTTGATAACGTTTATCAACCATTGTTTTTGGAAAGAAAGAACTATTTCTTTCCAATTGAGTTTTTGAGTTATTCCCCCCAGAATGAATAATCATTGCATCAAAAATGAAATGAAAAAATATCGTCCAAAATAAAATATAATTCATAGCAAAATGAAAAAGTTATATATTGACACGAATGCTTCCTGTCACATCCCTTTATCACGATAATAGATTTCTTTCTTTGTTACGAACGCTGTCTATCCGTCGGCCAATTCCTTAAAAACTTTGATCACCTTTAAATCTGGTCTAACTATTAAATTATCCTCGTTTTTAGAACTCTTAATTTACATTGCAGTAAAAAAATGTTTCTGTAGATTACGATTACTATTAGAAAACGTCACTCAAAACTACGACCAAAAATTTCAACATAGGTTTTCTTCAGTTTTCAAGTTGGTATGTCTGTCTTTTTGACTGGTTATGTAACTATAACACGTGTAGGGGACACCGAATTTGCTAGTGGATAGATAATTGTACATTTACTCTTTATTATGCGTAGAAAGAAAAGACTTTTCTGATTTTTTCTAAATTCCCCAAGTGATTCAATCTGCAATGTAAATTTATGCTAAACTGACGCTTTGGTTTGCCTGCATCATGGCTGTTCAGTCTTTTTTGGTTCAGACTTTTTTTAATGATCACCGCTTTTTCAAAAGACAGGATAAGTAACTCGTTCATCGATGAAACTTTTTTCCAATTTTTTTTTTCTCAATTGATAAACCTGAACACAGTATCCTGCCAAAAGACGTCAGTCAAGTGACGATTTCTATTGACTATCTCAACCTGTTCACTGGCTCGTTTAATAGCATTTACCCCCATTAACACTTTCTGCATTTTCTCTGCTTGGAGAAGCACAAGTGAACAGAGAGCTCAGAAAGGAAGGCATTCTTCTTCGCAAAGATAGCCAAGTTGGCAAGCGTCTCAGAACGAATATTTGGCGAACAACAAAGTTTGCTTATGTACATGTTTGTCTTCGTTCTGGCACTGTATCTCGGATATCTGCCAAGGAAAACACTGTGGCTGTCAACTCCAAGATAGGCACACAGCCCGACTAACAAATTCTCTATTATGCAGACGATATGGAGTCTCGTATCAAGCTGTGGGCCTCAATGCTGGCTCCATTAGTTGTTGGCTCGCTGGTATTTTCGGGACTCACTTTTGAAGAGCTCCCCTCGAGAGGACAATGGACCGATGAAATCTTTGCCAACAAGAGCCATGTTGTTTTTAAAAGGAAGTGGTTACACGGGGATTGAACAAATCAAAATTGGATAGCAAGAGCGATGTTTAACAGGACAGCTTCTCAGTTTTTCAAAATGGATAAAAATTGGACAACAATATTTTTTATATATACGAATATAGAATAGATAAATATTCGCTAACTCAGTCAATAATTAAACAACCGTGACGTCAAAATTTGAAGCCATTTGCGAAAAAAAGAGAATTGCATCAAAGAATAAATCTGGTCAGAGTAAATCTTACTTTTGACATCATTGTTTTTTTATTTCACTGGAAAAAATCTAAAATATACTGTAAAAAAAAAATCCAAAAACGTCTAAATTCTAGAGAATCTGAATATTATTGTCAAACTCGTAAAAATGAGCCTCCCAATCGAGTAAAAAAAGAAAAGAAGATTTTTTCAAAAGATCAAAAATTACATTTTTAAAATGGGTCTAGTGGAGTACTGATGTCAATTTTCAAAACAGGAGTACTGTAACACACACACAAGCACACACACACACACACACACACACACAGACATATATATTACGGAATATAGAAAAAAAGACAGAACCCTTCGTCATATTTGATGATTACAGTGGTTTGTTTATTTTTTAGCTATTTTTTAGCCATTTATTCATAGTAAAATCAGTTCACAAATTACTTTTTAAATGCTGTGATATGTAATAAAATGATATAAGTTGTTTTGAAATTAGTAATTTACAATGTAATTTTCATCACACAAAATAAAAAGATTGGAAATGAAGAGGAGATATTGATCCATGTTATCTATGTTACCTGTTATAATATCTTCTATCTGTTATAACTTCTTGTATTTTCTTGACATTTCATGAAAGTTATTTTACAAGACACATAATTCTTTGACAATACAATGTAACTAATCAGCCCGTCAAACCAATACAGTTATCGTTCACCAAGCTAATGTTGATCGAGTTTTTGCAGCTATTTGCAGCAAAGTTTTTAGAATATATATTTCAATTGTTTTGATTTCGATCTCTTGGTTATTCATGGAACACGTTGAAACTTGGGCTATAAAAGTTTCGTTAATTTCAAGAACTTGAAAAAATATCATTCTTAAAATATACTCTTTAACGAACACTATTTAATTATTTCAATATATATACATATATATATATATATATATATATATATATATAGAGAGAGAGAGAGAGAGAGAGAGAGGGAGAGAGAGAGAGAGAAAGATTGGGATTAATAAGGCTGATAAACATGAAGTAATTACCATTTATTGTTATTTTTCCCAAGCGATGACATTTTTAGAATATATTTTTAGAATATGTATTTCAATGATTTTGTTGTTTTTTGCTTTATAGGTTATTCGTGGAATACGTTGGAGCGAGGGCTATTAAGATTTCATAAATTTCAAGAACTTGAGGACAAAAAATATTTTTAAGATATATTTTTTGTTTATTTCAATATACACACACATATATATATATATATATATATATATATATATATATATATATATATATATATATATATATATATATATATATATATATATATATATATATATATACATAGAAAGAGAGAGGGGGGAGAGGAAGGAGAGAGACTTATGAAACTAATGAATATGACCAAATTATTATTCACTATATTATTGTTTCCGAGACATTCTAATTTTTTTTTCACAGTATAAATTAACTTCTTTAAAAATAAGATCAACAAACTAGGGTGGGTTAGGTTTAAACAACCTTGCCTCAGTAAAATCTGAAAGTTTGAACAAAGCAGAACACGATAAGAAAGAAAACAAAATAATTTTAAGTTCGACTGATTAGTCACTCAATAGAAGCTGTCAAGTGACCAACGTATTTGATTAGCAACGATCAATTAGAAAAAAAATTAAAAAGGGGTGATCAATGAATGAGTTACTTCTCTTGCCTTTTGTTGGGTTACTAAGAAGTTCAAACTAAGAAGAAAATAACCCTGAACGCTACTAGATACGAAATGAGGAACCAGTTTAGCATAAACTTACATTTTAAAGTGAACGTCTACCAAAAGAAGGAATGGGGGGGGGATTTTCAAAAAACAAAAAAGCTTCTTGTTGGTATTTTTCATCCCTCCTACCGTAACAAAAACAGTCTTCATTTTGAGAGTTAAACCAACGTGTAAAACACCGTATATTTGAACTTATAACCAACTGATTGACAGGAAGCTGTCTTACTGATTGAACTGAATTGACAAACGTAATAAATGATACAGATAAGCACAAAGTCATTTACTTCTGCTAAATGAATACATTTATACAACAAAATATGATAATAAATTGCGTTATATCATAAAGAAAGAATATTTTAAATGATTCCTGTTATTTCCTGTAGTAATACAGTTAATAAATCACTCGCCCACGACAACATGAATAGAATAAACAATTAAAGAAAATAAGGCTGCAGGAATCGAACCTGCAACCTATAAGGTAGCTGCTTTAGCGTAGCAATGCTCTTATCATTGAGTTAAATAGCTTCCGGTAATGCAAAGGGCCAAATACCCTTTTTTACACACTTGTCTATTCTCGGTCTAATCGTTTCTTTTCAACGCCCCGGTTATGTGTCAAGAGATGGACATATATGATCTGACAAGTTACGTTGTCTAGTTCGAGTGATACATTAACCGTCTAAAGACAGGAGATTATTTCAAAAATAGTTTCTGTATAATATAACACAATTTATAGCCATTCTGTTGCATCGTATTGATCTCCATTTCTTGATAAACAATAAAAAATATATTTTGATATATATATATATATATGTGTGTGTGTGTGTGTGTGTGTGCGTATAATTAAATAATTGTGTCATCCACAAACAGCTGTTTTGTTGTATTACAACTCTTCAGTGTGGCAATAGACTATCAACTATTCTATCCAGTATCACAAGGTAGGAACGAAACCTTCGCTTTAAACCCAGAGGCCGGCATTTTACCTCTGCCCATACGCAGAACTGGAGGTCAGTAAGGTTGAATTTAAGCGATATATTTACTCACGCACAATTCCCAATCCACCAAAGTACTCTATTCCTAAGATGGAAGAGCATTGCATAAGCATAAGCTTATAATGAACGAGTTACCTCACTTAAAGAGTGCTCAACCCTGAATATATGTGTGTGTGTGTGTGTGTGTGTGTGTGTGTGTGTGTGTGTGTGTGCTCGTATATGTATATATAATACAAAAGTTGCAGTAATCATCTCCAGTCGGAATAAAAGTTGAGATTGAGCTTAACACTGCAGCCACCAGTCTTGTCTTAAAAGACTTCGTGAAAAATCAATGTTGACAGAAAGTCGTTTTCTCAGATAAGGCAGCAAAAAGTTGAATATCCTTTGGCAGTAAAACAAGATCTTTCTAACCTCGTCAAAAACTCCAACAGAAAAATAAGTAGATATATGTCAGTCCACATCACTGTGAATGCCGCTGCGCCTTATCTCAGACCGTATCAGAAATTAGATCTGGTTCATCACAAAACCATGCAAACCTGAAGCCAAGAGGCTGAAATTCCTATCCCGTCAATGCAAGGTAGCTTTTATACTTTTCAATAAACTGTTTGATTTATCTATCATGTATTTTCCCAAGGTGTTGTCAGCTGGATCAACCTGTGAACTAGTTCAGAGCACGGCTTATCACCATTGAAGTTTGAAGGGGTGTAAACATTCAATCTTGCTTGTCTGTTTGTCTGCACAATATTTCCAAACGTTTCCAATGACATTTTGACACGATTGGGTCACAGGCTAAAGAGGAATCGATAATATTTCGCAACGATTCGATGTTGAGGGCTCGGGGATTTGAAAAATTCAAATAAGATTAATTTATTCAAGATGCCAGTTGACGGGGCATATTCAACAGGATTAATCAGATCTCTGCGTTCCCAACGACTAACATTTATTGCTTGCTTAGATTTATTCAACAAAAATCACGAAACATTAATAATTCCACAGTTTAAAGGTAAAGACTGCAGCATTACGAAGTATAACGTCAGAAAAATTGAGGTTACCGTTGCAAAATGCTAACCATATACTGTATTTGTGTCGATATTTTCTCCTGGGAGCTTCCACCTGAATTCATGGCATAAAATATACTTGTATATATATATATATATATATATATATATATATATATATATATATATATATATATATATATATGTATATATATATATATATATATATATACGGCGACCCTGGTATCTGCATGATATAGTAGAGGTAATATCGACATCCTTACATATTATCTAAAAAGCAATTCTATGGATTTTAGTAAAAGTATAAATATAGAATATGGTTACTGGTCTGTGTCAATGTATTTTTGAAGTTACGTTCTATAATTCTTGAACGCTTATCTTCCAAAAAGGGGAAATGTTTCCGAGATGAATGACACTTAGCAAGCGATTATTGTAAATAACCAGCAAAATATTCCTGTTGAATAAGACCCCCTTGACTTATAGCTTGAATGAAATTATTGTATTAAACGTTTCAAGTCTTTGAACTCCCAAAGCTTTAGGTGGCCGATATTATGGATCTGAATGGCTGGAATTAGAACCCCACACTTGAGGAGTTGTACTGTCGGCCACTTTCTGTTTCAGTGAGGGATCCACAGAACGGGAATTGGTACAACCACCTAAAAAGCGTTTACATTCAATGTTTATATTCTGATATCTTAAAATAGAAATATTGTTACCTATTGGGTTTATTCTGATATTGTTGATAAACGCTCCTGATACGGTAGTCTCTCCACGAACAAATAACAGGTAAGCAGTCAAGAAAAAAACTCTCACTAAGCAGGTATACACGTTGTTGATTCTTACCTTGCAAATAGATTTTCCGTTTTTGTTTTTGCTTTTTTTGTTTTTTTGTTGCTTGTTGCTGACATTTGATCCTAATTTCAGTTCTTCCCCATCCCGTTCAGATCTTGGGAAAATCCTCTTTATACTTTGCAGATTACGACAATCCACTGTGATGTCCGTCCACTAAGAGTGGACATACTCCAACCACTTGGTTATCAGAAGAGAGAAGCCACTGACGTAAGCAGATCATAAGTACCTGTCTATCTTGATTCCGATCTTTTAAAAGCCCTCCTCTTCTCTTGTCATACCATTTCTCTCTCTCTCTCTCTCTCTCTCTCTCTCTCTCTCTCTCTCTCTCTCTCTATCTCTCTCTCTCTCTATCTCTCTCTCTCTCTGCCCCCGTCTCTGTCTCTTTCTCTCTCAGTTCTGTTGTCTCTCTCTCTTCTTACTTCTATCATGTGGTAGGGTGGATATTGTGCCACGAAAGAAGTGATTTGGAACGGATCCATGCACAATTACGACAAACCCCACGTCAATTTATAAGACTGAACCGATTTATTGGCGTGTAAGCTTTGGAGGGAGTCGATCTACTT
Source organism: Thysanoteuthis rhombus (assembly GCA_963457665.1). Taxonomy (NCBI): domain Eukaryota; kingdom Metazoa; phylum Mollusca; class Cephalopoda; order Oegopsida; family Thysanoteuthidae; genus Thysanoteuthis; species Thysanoteuthis major. The sequence continues at coordinate 2,890,549 of OY735236.1, read as the reverse complement.
TAAACAAACTAAACCGAGAACTTTGAACCACCGTAGCCATCAACCGTAGCCATCAACCGTAGCCATCAAAAATTGTGGAGAGTTTTATCCTTGTCTATGTGCATGAGTTTGTGTCTGTTTGTTTGTTTGTGTGTTTCAGCACTCCTGGTCATGCCGTTTTGTCTTCGAACTTGAGAATTGGCATCAGTACTCCATTATACCCATTCCAAAAATGTTTTGTAATTTTGCGAATTTTTTTTTTTTTTCTTTTAAGTTTTTGGGGCCTCATCTTGACAGGCTTATTGATAATATCTACATTCTCCAGAATCTAGATATTTCTAGATTTATTTATTTTTACTCTATTTTGGATGTTTTCCAGTGGTAAACGCCAATGATGTCATAACTAGAATTTATTCTGACCATATTTATTCTTTGATGGAATTTTTTTACATGATTTCAAATTTTGACGCTACGGTAGTGTAATTATTGAATGTGATGGCGAGTCTTATTCGTTTTGATTAGAAGAAGTATGATTAGAGACCGTCAACCAAAACTGTCACCAAAACAGTCAAAATAGGTTTCTTTCAGTTTTTGAGCTGCTCTGGCTGGCTGGCTGTGTATGTATCACATATATGGGCCGCATCGACAGAGTGAAATAAATAAAAGCTTAAATAGATCGATGAGCGAAAATCAATTTTCTTCTTGATTCCATAAGAAAGATTTGATGTCAAGGCAATGTATGAAATAAAGATAACAAAATTTGAACTATTAGAAACCGTCAACCAACACTGTCACTCAAACAGTCGACATAGGTTTGCACAGTTTTTAAGTTGGTGTGGCTGTTTATCTATCATGCGTACAGATTGCACCAATGAAGCTAGAGAACTGAACATTTCAGCATCTCCTTATTAGCTTTTTAAACCCTCTTCCTCTAAATAGTTTTTTTGTGGGTCGTTTTGATTATCAATATAAGTTCAGGTCATACTTGTCATTTGGAAATTAAAACTTTCTTATGGCCTTTTTCAATTTGTCTTTAATTATTCGCACCCAACACGAAATGGACCGAAAAAATGTTCATGTGACGATTTTGATTGAGTGACTAACCAAGCCTGTTATAAGTCATTTTTTTTCGTTTTTTATTCATCTCTTTTCATTAGAGAAAAGAAAGAAAGTCAGAAAGAGACTGCTTCCCTTAGAATTTTGAGTCAAATTTTATGAAAAAAAAAATGAAAATAAAAATACGGAAAAGTAAAAACAAAACCAAAGTCTATTTTTATCTGAATCAGACTGGAGCTTTTTTTTTTTTTTTTTTTTTTCGTTGAAAGGGGTAATTTCTAACGGTGATAGTTTCAAGTTTTTGAGGAACTTGACGATGTATTTTGTTAAAAAAAAAGTTTAGCCTGGTCCTTCCAATTATATCCTTCCAGCATTCGGATCCTTTTTGCATTTATTAGCTACCCCTAGATCTGTATCTCTTTTACAATGTGCCCGTGATTTTGTTTTGTTTTTATGGTCACTTTGCCCGGTGGGGGGCACAATGGCGTGGCTCAGGATATATTTTTTCAAAGTTACAGCTTTGTGATATTATTACAATCGGATTAGATATACGATTTCATTAGATGAAGTGCTCACCACGGATGATGTGGGTTCAAATCCCAAATAAGACCGATTCTTCATTACAGATCAACGTTTTTTGTGCTCACGGCAGAACATGTGTGTGCAAATACAAGTGGAATCCGTCCGACAAAAATCAGCGATAAAAATTAACTTATAAATCACGGAGTTGAAAAGGAGTCATGAAAATTTAAAAACAACGAACTTTCTGTTTTTGGATTTCATATTTAAAATGACATTTTGGGAAATAACAGGTCTGGTGAGTCACTCAATAGAAAACATCACGTGACCAACATCTTTTGGCAGCATGCCGTGTTGCGGGTGATCAATCACAAAATCTAAAAAGGGGATGATGAATGAATAAGATACTTTTCTCACCCATTGCTGGATCACTGGAAATTCTGGATTTTCAACAAAAAAAAAAAACGCTGGCAAAAAAAACTAGTAACCAATTTAGTATAAACTTTGATAGTAAATTGAATCCTCACTAAATACGTTTCATTGGTGGCAATTTAAACAACTCAAGAAAATGTTTTTTTCTGGACATAACAAGGAGTAAATGGGGGAAATTTCCAGTCATCATGCTCCGTTGATGTGAACACGCAGAACATACATACATACCCACGTACATACATACATACATACACAGATACATACATATATACACACATACATGCACACATACATGCATACATACATACCCACATACATACATACTTACTTACATACATATATACCTGCATACATTCATACATGCACACATACATACATACTCACATACATACATACATTCACACATACATGCATTGATACATACAGACATACATACACATACACACATACACACACATACACATATACATACATACATGTATACTATATACGCACATACATACATACATACATACATACATACATACATACATACATACATTCATACATATGTACGTAGCCAGACAAACAAACTTAAAAACTAAAAAAATCTATTTCGACATATTTGGCTCCAGTTTTTCGCCTACTTCCGTCTATTCATTCAGAAATCAGATATTATTTTGTTAAGGAGAAAAACAAGGCTTTTTTCTGCCACAAATGTCTCACAATGGCTGATAGCAATTGGTGTTAGTTGTCAGAGACTAATTTCAGCATGACAGCCACAATGATATGAATGCAATGACAAGGATTTCAGTTCCTATGGAACAGCACAATGGTTGAAGCATTGGGTTGAGGTCTAACGTTCCAAATTCAGTAACGCGACATTGATGTTTATTACCAGAAATAATGATGATTAATTGTACGTCAAGTCGATGAGTGGATTTTTAAAGTTCATTTGTATGTAAAAAAGATAATAAATACATTTCATCATTTTTCTTTCTTTAGCAAGAATGTGTGTGAGTATCCCTTTATGTGATACGTTACATGTATATACGGAATTATACGCATACACACGCATATATATAATATATATGTGTGTGTGTATGCACATATGTATATGTATGTATGTATGTATGTATACATGAATATATATTTGTGCGTGTATATATATGTATACATGTGTGTATATATGTGTGTGTATATATATGTACTTATATATATATATATTTATATGTACATGTATATGTGTGTGTACATATATACATATATATGCGTGTGTAATTTTACGATTATGTATATACATATATAGTATCATATATATATATATATATATATATATATATATATATATATATATGTATATATATGTGTATATATATATATATATATATATATATATATATATATATATATATATATATATATATATATATTATAAATGGTGATAAATGAGTATGAATTGCGTTTGTCAGGTCATATATATCAATTTTCTGTCTGGTTGAAAGAAACGAATAGACCGAGAATAAACGAGATGAGAATCTTAAGTGAAAGCATTCATTTCAGCCTTTGCATTACCGGCGGCTGTTTAGCTCTATGGTAAGAGCATCGCTACGCTGAAGCTGCCACTTTATCTGTCGCTGGTAGGCCCATTTTTTCAACTTGTTTTTTCTATTTTCATTGTTTAGGCTAAGTAATACATTAACCATGTAACGACGGGATATCATTTCAAATCGATGTTTCTATACAATATTACGTAAATCATAATTATATATATATATATATATATATATATATATATATATATATATATATATATATACATTGGCTTGGCTCTGCAAACGAAGATTTAAGAGGGTTTGTCAAGTCTGTTGCAAGTTTTAAAGATGTTGCAGGGCCTATACATGAGAGGCTGGCCTTCCGACAACTGTAACACAAGAAGGTCTGGCAGCCAATGGAAGCTCTTTGCTTGTGGATCTGCGTCTTTTCTTCTGCTCTTACTCCACTTTATGGCCGTGGCTGACTCGAAGATACGCGTGCTAGTAACGAAATCACTCCAGTGCTTAATGTCCTTGTTTCCTAGTTAAATACCATTCTCATAAATTCATGATAAATCCATAAATGAATCACAATAGCCCGCTTGCGTACCAGAACTAATTATCAGAAAATATCCAAAATTAGAAATATAAATACTAAAAATAGATCTCTAATCTGAAATTATTTGAAAAAAAAATACCTGCACAAGTATGGGCATTTTTGGTCAAAAAATGACCATAGCGACCAAAAGATGCCTTTATTGCGAAAAGAAAAACTTTTTTGATAGTGCCTAGTGGTTTGCTCGCGCGAATTCTCAAGGTTGTAGCCCCAAATATGAGACTGAGGGACTCAGAGACACACGCAGACGGTGCGTAAACTCAGACACTCAAAGAGGGAAGAACGTGTAGCTCACTTGGCTTGTTGGTCGGGCCATTTGTTAGGGCACGGTGACGCAACATTGAAATGTATTTGAACGATATTTAAAACGCGGGTTATTTAAAGTCAACGATTACAACAAACAGTAATTTATCGATGCAAAGGATACCCCTACCCCAATCTTCGTAAATAGTTTTTCTGTCTCAGAAGTACAGGAAGTATTTTTTGCCGTTTATACGATCAGTTCGAAAAAAGTTATTCCAACTGCATACTCTCTGCGGACAATACATTTATATTATTGTAAAGTATGTGATACTGAATTATCAACACACTTCATACTGATGCTCCCATCGTCGTCATTGTCGTAAACAGTCTCTTACTTCAGATGTCGTGAATATGTTGACGAGAGTTTGTGAAAAAAAAAATGCCCGGGGCTGTTTATGCAATCTGAAATAATCATATTCTCATTAGCATATCCTTTTCAAGAGGTCATCAAACGATTTCTCTTCGCGGACATCCCGGTCATTCCTCCACGAAGCCAATTGAAATACGGATAATATCTTAATGGACTTTGAAATTCTATAATTGTTCTCTCCGTCTCTTTTGTGAATCTGTAATGTGAGCGTTTAATCTTTTTATATTGTAATTGAAAACGGTCGGGTTGGCGGTTCGTGCATTACCCCTCCTCGCTCTAATCTCTTCCACGCGCAGGTTTTTGACTTCTCTTTCTGACTCTGCTTCAAAGTTTTGTGGTGAGGAAAGGGAACGATGTGGGGAGCCTTTGAAGGAGCCAAGAGCTTCTTCTCCAGTGTTTCTAAAAGTGTGTTCCACGGTAATAAACTCGGGGGCCCTGCGAGATAAGATGTTTTTGGGTTTTTTATAGCAATTTGATAAAAGATTTTTTAAATGGTATTCAACATTTTCAAAACGGTAAGTTCAGCGACGTGAATTGTCTCCCTTATTTAAAAGTTTCTGTTAATTTATGTTTTACATTTGCATGAATTCTCTTTCTAAAACAATTTTTGTATCATTCGGTGTCTTATTAAAATCATGGCGGCAGGGATTGTCCGTAAAATATAGATATGGGTTCCACTTTTGGGAAGATCGAAAGGGTGTCGCAACAAAACCAGTTTTGGAGCCCCTGCTTTATTCCACTGCCCACATACAAGTACTGTGGGCATCAATACAAAAGAGGGGTGTAGAATGATATATTTCCTCGGGGGCTGCAAAAATATTTACTTCTGGGCAACAAAAATACATTTTCGGAAAATGTCTGAGTAGTAACCCTGCTGATAGCTAATGATAATACCATCTTTTTATATTGGTACATTAATTTGGGGTTGCATAAAACAATTGTACATCACCATTATCCTTTATTGACAATGAACTTCAAACCTTAAACCCCCTTACTCTTAGGTGAGGAGGTCTGATCCAGAAAGGGGAGGGAAAATGACCCCATCCCATGAGTCTACGGGAGAACTGATTACCATAAGATGTAATTGTTATAGACTCACCGAAGCACCATAAATGATCTGTTCAACTAGCCAAATGGAATACAGTGGGCGACAGAAGCTTCTCTCTTCAAGTATCTCCATCTGTGTCTTTCTATGTGTGTGTCTGTCGGGTCATAATCTCTTTCCAAGGGCTGCAGGTTGTCTTACGGTCATTTCAATGTCCAAATCGTATTTTGATATTTTTCAGAAAACTTTAGATAAAATTTTTTTTTTTTTTTAGATATTTTTCAGATAATGAGTTCTGGTACACGGAGGGTTACCGTGATTCATCTCTATATTAGGTTAGATTAGAATTCAGGTTTCATCTTTGTCTTTTTTTTTTTCGTGAAAGTTTAAACCTCCGAGAGAAACAGAGGTCACAGACTGAGCTATAGCCACAAAGCAGAATAGATTTTTCTTTACGTCAATGGGCGCTTGTTCCACAGGCGGACAGTCACAGCCTTTAATCTGTGTCCGTACACACAACAAAAGCTCAGGCAATCGACGGTATCCCATATTTGGATTGATGAATATTCATGAAGGAACAGACACCGATAGCATCTTCCGTGCGGCCTCTACAAACAACAGAACGAGGCAGCATTTAGCGAACATACGGTCTCGACAAAGGTGGAAAGATCAATGTAGTAAAGATGAATCATTTGATGTAACAATTGCAGGAGATTACGTTGAATTTGCACCGAAAGAATGGATTATTCCTGATTATTTTGATCTGTCTTTCATTTCTTGTCTATGTATATCCACGTACAAGTGAGTACAATGATGCTTTCCCAGACCAATTTTGCTGGTTATGCAGTCTTTCTCGGGGCCATTGTTAAGGCAGGGCAGACAGTGCAGCTTCACGGGGCCCAGCAATTTTACGGGCACCAAAACTATTCGTTTAAAATATAAGAAAACGTTGAACTAAGCAGTCACCAAAACTGTCAACTTAGGTTTCTTTAGTTTTCAAGTTGATCTGGCTGGTTGGCTGGCTGGCTTTTTATATATGTATGCATCACCTGTAAGGGCTGAACCAATGAAGCTTGAGGGCTATTGTCTCTTACAGTAAAATCTCCCTTATTTTTCTTTTAAAAAAAACTTTAGGAATAGAAGTGTCGTTATTGTAATCTGTCACTAACTCCGGATTTATTGAATACAAAATTAGACAAAAATAAGTTTGTAACTTGAAATTTAATCAGGACAACACGTCATGGTCCAGCGTGACAGGACAGGACCCAACACTCTCCATGTATCGCCCAATCAAAATTCCACCAGCCAATCCTGTTGGTTCATTGGTCCCAAAAGCTTTAGCCATATCACTTGCTCTGGTTGGGAGGCTATCACCAACCGAATCACCAAAACTCTAGACAAAAACCAACCACGGGAACAAGCCGGCATTAGAAGAAGCTACTCAGCCATGGACCATCTTTCGATAAATCAACTAAAAGAGAAAGCAACAGAATATGAAATGCCACACGCAGTAGAATTTACTGAATTCAAGAAGCCTTCCACTCAGTAGAAGACCCCATTTATGTCCGAGTATTGCAACATATGTACCGTCAGAGCAGCTCCTCTATCAAGCTACGTAGACTCAAAGCTCTTTCAGCTCCAAAAAGGGATAAGATAAGGTGATACCAGCTCACCCAAGCTCTTTACAGCCTGTCTAGAGATTATCTTCGAAAGCATAGACGGGGAAAACAAAGGAATCAGAATAGACGGTTAATACCTGAGTAACATCAGATTTGCAGACGACATCGTCCTTTTAACAGAGAACCTCCAGGGCTTCCGATTAATGTTAGACGAACTGAACGAAAAGGTTGAGAAGGTTGGCCTTCACATGAAATTCAGCAAAACAAAGGTGATGCACAACAAATACGGCGGAAATGATCGCACTACGATCAAAATTGAAAATGCAAAGCTTGAGAAAGAAGAGCACTACATCTATTTATGAAAATGAATCTTAATGGAATTCTCAAAGGAAGGACAAATCAAACAAAGAATCACTGTATGATGGCAAGCCTTCGGTAGAGCAAGCTCAACCTTCTAGATAAAGAAAATCCCATTAGTTTCGAGAAGAACAGTATACAACCAATACATATTCCCAATAGTCACCTAGGGAGCTGAAACATGAAAGAATCATGCTTAAAATCACATGGAGAGACCACAAAACAGTGCAGTATATTAGTAGAAACAAGAGTCCGAGAAACCATTTAGAAACTCAAATGGCAATGGGCTGGCCATGTTACAATCATGGCTGACAACTGATGAACATCACGACTTAAAACAAAATGTGGAATCGATTCCGACAGAATTTTAGATAACGAGACGAATTGGACAGGTTCAGAAAGTATTAACTCCGCGGCGCCCACGATAGAGAGGTGTGGCAAATTTTGGGGAAGGTCTATGTCCAATGATAGACGATGGAAAACTGACCATGATCATACTGATGATCATGTCTACAAAAATATTTTTTAATCCCCCCAAAAGATCTTTAGTGTGTCAATTAGCCACGTAAGTTTATGCTGAATTGGTTCTTTCTTTGGAGTCTGGTAGCATTCAAGTTTGTTTTTTGTTTTTGAAAATTTTTAGTGATCGCTGGCCAACCCCCACAAAAAGCGAGAGAAGTAACTTATTCGATGATCACCCTTTTTCACACGATTGCTTTTTGATTGATTGTCCCAACCCTGCCTGCTGCCAAAATATTTCTTTCTTTTTCAGTGGTCACTAACTAACAAAAGGTGAGAAAAGTAACCTAGCATTCAAACTTTTGTTGTTCCCTCTAATTCAGATATCTCAGCGAACCGATAAAAGGCAAGAGAAAAGTAACTTATTCATCAACCGACCTTTCTCCCAATTTTTCTATTGATCATCCCCAACACGGTGTGCTGCTAAAAGATGACAGTCCCATGGCGGTTTCTATTGAGTGTCTGACCAGGCGTATTTGGATACTTTTTTGATACTTTTCGTAGCAATTTTTACTAAATATTAGTCATACCACTGATTGTACCTGCTTGACTCAACATAATAACATCCAGTTCAAAGCAAAATTGTCATTTCAAAATTTTAACTAACAGTACCATCATCAACCCTTTAGCGTCAGACGTAACACAAAGACTACCCCGCCAGACCTCTTTGTGATGAGTATCGAGGAGGCAATACTTTCTAAATATGTCCAGTTTGTCCATCTATCTTAATTTTGCCGGCCACAGTTACGCATATGATCGCTTTAGATCAATGCTGTAAGTCATGGTATCCACGGGTTGTTTGACATTCCTGCAACATGACCAGCCCATTGCTGTTGGAGTAATCCTATGGATTCTATGATATTTCTCCTGATATATTGTGCCGTCTTTTGATCTCTCCATGTGATCTTGTGCATAATTTTCTCTTGTGCACGTGGTATGGTTTTCAACATGAGAGCCAATCTTCCAGTTCGTTTAATCTAACATGAGTGATCAAATTCTCAACCGTCGGTATAATTCATGGTAAAAACAAACTTGTTTTAAAATTCGGCTAAATCTCATAATTTATTCGGCTGATGATTTTGCTCAAACACCAAAGAAATGTCAACAAAATGAAATTATATGGATAAATTACCTTAAATTTGGGCTTTTACCAACCACTGGTTTGTGGTTTTCTTCTTACCATTATCAATGTTTGATTAGTTTGAAACATGGAACCTAATCAAAAGACTGACACTCAAACTAAAAACTACGCAACGTGCACAAAAGAGAATCATGCTCAACCTTACACGGAGAGATTACAAGTCAGAGCAGTACATCAAGGGGAAATTGGCATTAGAAATATAGAAAAAATCAGAAAACTCAAATGACAATGGGTCAGTCATGTTGCTACAAGTTTAGACCATTACTGGACGTCGTGGCTCGCAACGTGAATCCCTAGAGATCATATACTAAACTGTGAATGGAAAAAGATGTCTTGACGAACTAGACAAGTTCAGAATTTGCTGGTTACGCGACATCCATAATAGAGAGATCTGGCGAATCTTGGGGACGCTAAAAGGATGATGATGGTTTATTGTTTTCTCCTTGGCTTAGTAATTTTTTGATGGATTTTTAATTTTGATTTTAGTTTCTTTCCATTGCAACTACTCAGACCCTAAGTCAATGGTCATAAGCAAATAGCTTGGATCGGACGGAAAGAATGATAATGTGGATTGGACCTGAAGAATAGGCTTCAACTGAGACTTGAACTCGTATCCTTTAAATTTCACTTCGAGTTCCGTCTAATTCTTTATGTTCACTCTGTGCCATTCACTAATAACCGTAGACGGGCGGTCTGATATAACCCCTTGTCTAAGTTTTAGCTTCTATTTACCATCATCGTAATTAATCACTGCTACGCACAACAGGTTGGCTTAATCACAGTTGATGGATTTGGATTATTTGCATGTTCTGACATTTAAATCTATCTACGTATCTGTTTTTGCTCAACACCAACCGTTCATGGCAGAATCTTGAAACTCTTCACACATACTCCCCTCAACATAAAGGGACGAAATTCTATTTCATTTTATTCCCCCTCCAAAGTAGTTTTTTTTAAATTGGGGTTCAATATGAAATATAGATTTATCTTAAATTGGTCACTAGTTTGTGTCCGTTTATCTTTTGAAAATCCAGACAAAAGGCGAAAGAAGTGATTTATTTATTGATCACCCCTTCTTTTTATTTTTCAATTGATTATTCCCAATACAGCATATGTGAGTGATGTTGATTCATAATTTCCCTTTGAATGCTAGTGTTTAGTTGTTGTTGTTTTCATCAAAGTATAACTCAGGATACAGGGACCTTACTCTTTATATCTGATCCGCACTGTTTGGTTGCAGTCATAGAGTGACAGCCTGAGTTAAGTTGTATTGAAATCAACTAGAACTTAAATCGAAGGGAGAAGTAGTGTACGGTCAAATAGTGTTGGACACACCGTTTCTCGTAAGAGCAACGTCGAGCCAAGTCAGTATCACGATCGTTGACCGTCTGAGAATCACAGGTACCATAAACCGAGTCATCATCAGTCTTTCAACGTCCGTCGTTGGACATACACCTTCCCCAGGATTCGCCACATTTCTCTATCAGAGCCAGTACTTTCTGAATTTGTCTAACTCGTCTCTCTATCTAATATTCTGCCGGCCTCGGCTCTACATGTGATCTCGGTGGAACTATGTCTTGAGTCACGATATCCATCGGTTGTCTGCCATTCGAGCAACATGGCCAGCCCACCACCATTTGAGCTTTCTAATGGATTCTATGATGTCCCTGCCTCTTGTCTTTTCCTGGATGTACTATGCTGTCTTGTGGTCTCCATGTGATGCCTAGCATAATTTTTCTCATGTGCTCGTTGCATAGTTCTCATTTTGCGATGCGAACCTCAAAAGAAGAAGAAATCAAGCGAAGAATCTCACTAGGATGGCAAGCCTTTGGCAGAGCAAGTGAAACTTTCAAAAATAAGAAGATCCCATTAATCTTTAAAAGAAGGGTGTATAACCAATGCATCCTCCTAATAGTCACTTATGGAGCTGAAACTGAGGTATACCAAAAACTTTAAAAAATGGTACTCAATGTCCCTCTACTGTAGAGTCGGATTGAGGGTAAGTTGTTGTCGAACCAGGTATGGGGATCGTGCCTACATCTATCTGAAAGAATAGTTGCAATATGAAGGTTGCATACCCCCCATCCCTGACTACGGTCGACCATTTATTTATTATTTAATGATGGACGGAATTTATATAAAAGTGAACATATTTTCAACAGTCGCTATAATTTATGGTAAAAGCAGGGTCTGTTGTAGTTTTGGCCGAGACTCAAGATTTGGTCAGCTGAAGATTTCGCCTAGACATCAAAGAAACATTGGAGAAATGGAATCATGCTGATAAATGACCTTAGATTTTGGCAATTCAAATTATGGCTTTTACCGGTCACTGGTTTGTGATTTGTTGGAACCGTCAACCAAAACTGTCATCAAAACTGTCAACGAAGGTTTCTTCAGTTTTTAAGTTGGTCTGGCTGTCTGGCTATGTATGTATGTATGTATGTATGTATGTATGTATGTATGGCCAAGCGACAGGCTCGAGACAGGAGGTTGTTGGGTTGTTGACGGGGGCTGCAAAGTGGTTAGTAAGCGAGGCAACCGTTATGGTATGTCGACGACGGAGACAGTTTCATGATATAAGTATTTATGTATATATATATATATATATATATATATATATATATATATATGTGTGTGTGTGTGTGTGTGTGTGTGTGTGTGTGTGTGTATATCAGGAGTGCAAGCTGCATCAATGGAGCTAGAAGGCTATAAATTTCAAATCATTCCTTATTATGCCAAAAAAGAAGTAGGTTTTTAATTCCCCCCCCCCCAAAAAAAGGTTTTTGGTTGAGGTACATCAGTTTACAATCAAAGTAGATGCTAGATCGGTCACTTGTGCTCACTTTTTAGAGATCAAACGAAAAGCTAGAGGAGTAACCTACTACTTCATCATCCCTTATTCTGATTTTGGATTGATCACCCCCAACGCATCTAAAAAAAATGTTGGTCACGTGGCAGTTTCTACCGAGTGACTTACCAGACTTGATCTTTTATAATTTTAAAACTGGGAGAAAGCAAGCAAAGCCATTTCTCAAAATGCTTCGTTTCCAATTGAATTTGTTGCTACAGATTGTCTGAGTATTGCACTTTGACCTTTTCTTGAATTTAAGTGGTTTCGCTTGGCGCCAGACCCAACATCGTCAAAGAGAAGGAAATGAAGGGAGACGATGACAGAGAGATGGAATGTTGGAACGAGATACAAGGGAGAAGTAAAAAAAAAAAAAAAAGTGAAATTTAGAAGGAAAAGGGATGGAAGCCTATCGATGCGAAGGAAGTGAGAAAGAGCTGTCATTATCTGTCTTTCTTCCTATTAGATAGAAGAAGTAGAAGAATGATTATAGAGAGGAGAGAGGAATGGTGGAGAAGAGATTCGTTATGTTTCTTTTTTTCTTGTCTATTAGATGGAGGGAAGGAGAACAGCCAGGTGGAAGATAGAAAGAAAGAAAGAGCATTATCTTTCCTCCTTTCTTTCTTCCTTTTTCTCTTCCCTCATATCAATAGAGTGAATCAAAGAAAGGGAGAAAGAAAAGGAACTGAATAAAAAAAGAAAGGGAAAAAGGAGGAAAAAAGAAAGAATGGAAGGAAGATCATTATCTATCTATCTATCTATCTATCTATCTATCTATCTCTCTCTCTCTCTCTCTCTCTCTCTCTCTCTCTCTCTCTCTTTATCTATCTATCTATCTATCTTTGGAGGAGGAAAGGGATAAAAAGATCAGATCAAAGAAAAAAAGGAAGAAAGAAAAAAAATGGAGAAGAAGAAAAAAGGAAGAAAGAAAGAGAGGTAGAAAGAGAAACCATTTTCTTTCTTTCTTCTTATCTAAGAGGGAGAAAAGATAATGATGAGACGGGAGAAAGAAGCGGAGAAAATAAGAGAGAAAGGAAGACTATTATCTTTCTTTCTATCAGATGGTACAAAGAAATAATGAAAGGGAGGAGGGAAAGAAGGAAGGGAGGAAGATCATCTCTCTTTTTTTCAAATCAGGAGGGAGACAAAGAAAATGGTCAGGTCAAAAATAGGAAGAAAGAGAGAGGAGGAAAGAAATAAATAAACAAAGGGAGATCATCTTTCTTTCTTCGTATCAGGTGAAAGAAAAAATGAGGATGATTACAGGAAAGAAAGAATGAAAGAAAAGGAAAGATTCTGATCAGTTGAAAGAGTGAAAAAAGAATGAAAGAATGAAAATATAACGATCAGATGAAAGAAAGAAAGAGGGATTGTAAGACATTACAAGGAAGAAGAAGAAAAAGGTTTATGTATGAAAAAGAGAGAAGGTTCAAGAAAGAAAGAGAGAGAAAATGACAGTTAAAGAGAGATGAGAAGAGAAATAAGTGGCTTTCTTGCCCTTCGACCTCGCCTTGAATTTCCGACATTACTTCTTGACGTCAACTCAAATTTGATTCTTCCGGACACCACTGCTTCAAGAATTAGCTAAAATCGGCTACAATTTGTCAATTTTCGGCTAACTGTACGGTTAAAACTGTTTTATACTCATGTATAACCAACTTATCACACAAAATAACCGTACACTATGACTCCATAACAAATTAATCAAGTTTGTACATTTACTTAAATTAAACTTACCAGATTTGAAGTGAATTTGCTGAAAAGAATATTTTAGTAGCTATCTCCAACCAAAAATATTCGCAGACTTTCGATTAAAATTCGGTTTATTGATCTTCAGTAAATTTTTTTTTCTAAATTATGAAAAAATATTCTCCTTACGTAATTTGATCTATTTTGATTGAGCTCTAAAACTTGGCTAAAATCGGCTTATTTTTACCCCATTATCAGCTAACTCTATGGCTAAGAATATGTTAGCTATGAACTTAAATCAAATCGGATAATCATTTTTGGGGAAATAGCCTGATTCTGGCTATCTGTTTATGGAGATTTTTATCGACTAAAAAGAAAAGTAAATGGCTAGATCTGGCTGGGAAAAATGGCTATTTTCGAATCCATTCTTGATACCGGGGCTTCGTGCAGCAAGAAAGTGAAGTATGCTTTTATAGTGCCAACTCCCAAACGATAACAAGTCATGGAATAAAAGAACACGAGAAATTGGACAACAAAGATGCAATGATAACAGTTCCTTTCTGGTCGGGAGCCAATGCCACTCGGCAAGTAACTATCTTCGCTGACATCATTTTCAATTAGATGAAGGAGTGAAGAAAAGAACGATAAAAAGGAGATGAAGGGAGAGATATTCGTGGAAAGGGCAGAAATATGTGTTGGATGGACCACGTTGCAAAAGTACCATTTACTATGGTTCCTGTAATCTCAGGGGCCCTGCACTAAATACTTTCAAGCTATCAATTCCGATTTGTATCTCTCTCAGTCACTCAGAGACTATTTAAACTAGGCCAAATTTTAATACATCTGTCAGCTGATTACCCATACTCTTTTAAGATTATTACATATATTGAATGGAAAAGTCAGATGTTGCAATTTCCCCGCAACTATGGGGACAATTGTAACACTAACCAGGGACGGTTGCAGTGTGTTAAAAATACTTCAAATTTCACAGACATTCCAAAATATCCCCAAAATGTCCGTATCAGCCATGAAAAACATCATGAGCTAGATACACACACTGACTTTGAAACATACTAACCGTGTTACCTAGAAGTCAAGGGAACATGATACAAATTAAATCAGTTTTGATTGATTCATGCAAACAGTCAGAACAGTATGAGAAAAATATGGTTGGTGAAAAAAATTATTCTCATAATCCCAAAAGCACTTTTTGTCTTCAATAAATTCAGTAGCAGATGTTGAATATGCTCTCTGTCCTCCATGTGGATCTAACTGCGTATGTGCAGTGTGAGTTTCATCACCTTAGCACGTTTCGGATTAGAGGGATGAAACTTGTTGCAACCATCCCTTGTTGCAACCGCCCCAAGTCTCCCCTACTATACTGCTTTCAACTTTTGCGAAAAACTGCACGTTTGCGATTATCGATTCTAGCTATCATTTCAATACAGCCATCAATATGTGATTCATAAACGGCGTATGAATTCAAAGGTATTTGAAACTGGAGTCATTATCGCGTGATTCTACAACTAAAATATCAAACATTTTCTCCCTGCATAGCAAATAAAAAATTTGATTACTTTACTACGTAATCAAAAACTGTATGTATTAGAAACCGTCAACCAAAACTGTCACCAAAACTAGGTTTCTTCAGTTTCCAAGTCGGTCTGGCTGGCTCTATATCATGTGAACATGCAGCATCAATAGAGTTAGAGGGCTGAAAAATTCACCATTTGCTCCTTTTGTTTACAGAAGGCTACTTTTTTCCTTCAAAATATTCCATCTAAAAAAGATTTCAGTGGAGTTGTTTGGTTTCCAATGTAAATTTATGCTAAATTGACTCTTCTTATGTACCCGCTTATTTTGTTGTTTTTTTTTCCTAATTCAGACTTTTTACTGATCACTGTCCAAAGAAAGGCGAGAGAGGTAACTTCTTCATTAATTACCTACTTCTTCCATTTTTATTCGATCACCCCCAACACGGTATGGTGCCAAAAGACGTTGGTGTCTTGACAGTTTCTACCTCTTATTTCAGAGCGCCCCTTAAGCATATGCTACAGTTCTTGTACGAGTCCTACCCGGATTTATACAAGATAAAGACGAAGCGAGACAAGGAGGAAGAACAGACGCTCTCCATGCGGGATATAAGTAAGATCAGTAAGTAATAAAACTTGTAAAGTAAGTTAACAGGTCTGGTTAGTCGTTCGATAGAAACCGTAACGAGATCAACGTCGCACAATAGAATGCCGTGTTCGAGGTGATCAATAAAAAAAATTGTAAAAAGGTGCGATCTGTGAAAAGACGAAGCGAGACAAGGAGGAAGAACAGACGCTCTCCATGCGGGATATAAGTAAGATCAGTAAGTAATAAAACTTGTAAAGTAAGTTAACAGGTCTGGTTAGTCGTTCGATAGAAACCGTAACGAGATCAACGTCGCACAATAGAATGCCGTGTTCGAGGTGATCAATAAAAAAAATTGTAAAAAGGTGCGATCTGTGAACAAGTTACTTCTCGTTAGTCAGTAATTTGTAATTTTTTTTAAGGTCTGAATTTTTTGGAAAAAACAAATTGCATGTTGCTGGACACAAACTATGCGATCAATTTAGCATGAAATTACATTGGAAATTGAAAAAAACTATTCAAGGGGGGTTTAAAAAGAAAAAAAACCTTTTTCCCCTGGACATGATATGGAGTAAATGATAACGACTTTTGTTTGAATAATGATCACTAAATGTTTCTTTTTTCAAAAAGCCAGCGTGCAAAAACTAAAGGATCAATTTAGCATAAACTTACATTCTAAATCGAATGCATTAATTGAAAAAAAAACTATTCAGGGGGGGATGGTTTTCAAAAAACAAAAAAAAAACTTTTTTGTAGACATTAAGTAAATGTTTGAATTTTCCACCTTCTAGCTCGTAAGGTGCAGCCTATACTCACGATAATACGTAAATACATAACCAGCCAGCAGGACCAATTTGAAAAACGAAGAAACCTATGTTGGCAGTTTTTGTTGACGGTTTCCAATTGTGAATCGTCGGTTGTTTTTTTGTTTGTTTGTTTGATTTTTTTTTTCTTTGACAAACGGCCAAGGATGCACTTGGGGAGAAAGCTTGCAAGAGAGCCAGAGAGAAGATTCTTGGAAACAAGTCAAAAACAAGCGGAAACATAAGTGGGGAAAAAATCAACAATTTCCCCAAAGCGAAGACAATATTTATGGACATCTCTTGGCTTCGTTGGTCGACGGAGACAAAAGCATAAAAACTGTAACGATGTATAAAACCATTTATTCACACGCCCAATGGGACAACATTGACATGTAATTGGTTATTAAATGTGAGATTTTATTCTTACCCTCATTTGATAAAGAACACTACTCCAGGTTGCTTCTTTAATGTTTTATCAAACAAGAACCTTTAGTGCAATGATGCATCCACCGTACATGGTGGTAGTAGCATAAGGAATAAGAACAAGAACAAGAACAAGTAGTCTTTTTTGAGTCAATTGATTTTTTTACTTGCAGTATAAAAATATTCTGAGAGTGTAACTTTCAATAAAAATTGTACACGGCTTTTTAGAAAACAAAAAAACCGAACTCTTATATTATATTTTTACATGACATTAACTCTTCCGTCCTTCCTATTTCAGTTGTTTAACGTAAGTGGGGCTGACTGATCGACAGACAGACCAAACATCAGCGTCTAACTGAGACGTTTGGACACATTTAGAAAATAGGCAAACTGACAAAATCTCGTGACATCATGAATGTTTCTGCTGAGTTCGAGCGGTTTCTTTATCATTTTTACTTACTTCCAACATGATAGTTCACTACTTTAAAGCTGTTCACAGTGTGAATAATTTTTTTGTGCCTCATCTATTTCATTTGTGGTTTCATTGGAAAGTTACTAAACTCGGTCAAGTAGAGGAATCCATTGTTTCAAATGGTGGGTATCAGTAAAATTGTTACCGTGAAGGGGGAGAGTCCATTAATACGGACAGAAAAACAAATAGAAAATCATTCTGTTAATTACATGGATTTGTTTGCAAAGGCAAGAAATTGAAATATATTAGGATGTTCGGAAAGTAATAACGCATTTTCATGTTCAGAAAGTAAATACATACTTTTATGTTCGGGAAGGAATTAAGTATTTTTGTGTTCGGAAAGTCTTTATTGTTCGGACACAACTTATGTATTTTCATGTTCAGAAAGTATTTACGTATTTCCGTGATCGGAAAGTCATGACACATTTTTTTGTCTCATAATTCATGACAGTGAAATGCATAATTACTTTCCAAACGCGAGAATACGTAATTCCTTTCCAAACACTCTTATACGTGTAAATGTATGGATGCGTAAATATGCTCACCCTGTTCTTCCCACACAGCTTTCTGCTTTCTGTGCTTTTTTGCAGCAATATATAGGCCACTCTATGTTTGTGAAAAAGTATAGATAAGGATATTTGGAAAATAATCATTAATTTTGGTGTTCGGAAAGTAATAACTTATTTTTGAATCACAATCGCTGTTTTTACACCTTTTGAGCTACTGCTGGCATTTACGAGCCTTTTAATAGATACGATTCACAAATATGTCTTATTGCCCGCGTAACAGTACTACGCTTACGATCCAGACAGTACACTGACAAATACCTGTCATGGGTTTTAACTCTACTGTACACTATAAACGTCACACAGTCGGATAGATGAAGACGTCTTTTTTTGCCATTTAATCCTGTTCTTGTCTTTGTCGTTTGGATAATTATTTATAACAATGAAATATGTTATTACTTTCTGAACATCCTAATATAATATTTTGATAGTAATATTTTATCGGACTCCTACATTAACACTTGATCAGTTATCAAATGCAAAATTTTATTCCAATCTTTATTTGATAAAGAACACTTCTCCAGATAGTTTCTTTTGTGTACGATTAGGGAAAAAAAGATGCTTTCAATTCTCGCTTTGAATAGGTTAGGTGATATTGGAAGAATTAAATTATTTAAAACTCTCGTGATACCTGTACTATAATATAACTGCAATTCTTGGAAAGTGACTAAAGATTAAGAAGAAAGGTTTCACGGAAGAAAACGTTTTGCAGGAACGCATCCAATGTATTCACAATCCCACGAAGATATCAAATAAGTTGCTACCAGAAGGTGAATCGTTAACCGATATCTATTACTATCAATGAATCAAGATGGAAGTTTTTCGACCATATTTCAGGAAGAGAATCCACTATACCCGCGAACGTGGTGATGGAATTCTATTTCAAAGAAAATATCAGGGATTCAGAGGAAAACTTAGAACAAGTAGTACTGCAAAAATGACTTTCAGGGTCCCAACTACCTTCGCCACCTGACGATAAACAAAGCTAATGATATAAAAACTCGCCATCATAGTCAATAAATGACCAACCGTAGCGTCAAATTTAGAAATCATGAAAGAAAATATTTGTCGAAGAAATGGTCAGAATGAATTCTACTTATGATATCACTGGGCGTTTTCAACTGGAAAACATCTAAAATATATTTTTTTTTATCTAGAAATATATAGATTCTAGTGAATCTATATGTTATTGATAAGGCCCTCAAAAAGTAAAAGAATAAAATTCCCAGAGATGAAAAAAAAAAACAACATCTTTAGAAGGGAGTCTCGGGGAGTACTGATGCTGATTATCAAAACCGTAGATAAAATGGTATGAACAAGAGCACAGGAACACACAACCAAACATACATATCAAAAACAAAGATATAACCCCTTGCCATATTTGATGGCTATGTTGGTTCAATATTTCGAATGCTGGCAACGGAACGACGGAAGAGACTTGTCGAAGGTCTCACGGGAGATGAACAAGCATCGTCTTCAATTGAATCATGTAAATTGTAGTTCCTACTTCTCCACGTCTTATATATTCGAAAACAGGTCAGATCGACGGAATACAAGATAAACCGTTTAATGTGCGCTACTTACAAAACAGAACAACGAAACCAGGACTTACAAAAATGCCAACTCATAACATACCAATAGAAAATTGGAATCTAAGAAGAAAATCTTCAGAGGGACTGGTAGACGGAATCACAAGAGCTGGAATGACAGTGCTGCATGTTGATGATGAAATGGGACTCCGATAACGAAGTATATTTTATCTCCTTGCAGTCGGAGAATATTTAAACGACTCAAAATTCGCCAATGACTCTTCTATGACACTAGAAACATCGAAAGAATTACAAAATAATGAATGATCTAAATAGGAAAAGTAAAAAAAAGAGCAGAATGATGACAAAATCATTTCCAACAATGAAGTTCCCCAAAAGACCTCAAAAAAATAGTGGGTGGAGCTCCAGAAGAGGTTGATGAATACATTCCCCTAGGATAGTTAAAAAGTATGAGAATGATAAAACGACGCATAACGATTGATTGGAAATCATTTGGTATGAATAGAAAACCCTATTGCTGATGTACCTAAGGCGTAAGGTGTTCAATGGAATTATCATACCAGCTATTACTTAAAGATGCAAATCATGGAAATGATCAAAGCGAAGTTAGAACCAACAAAAAAATAGAGAGAGCCTTGGAAAGAGCAATGCTAGGAATAACTCTGAGAGATCAAAAAAGATCAACGTGTATCAGAGAGATACTTGAGTGAAGAAGATTATACAAATGATTAGGCAGCAAAAATGGAAATAGGCTGGACACTTAGCAAGAAGAGGTGACAACGGATGGAGCCAAAGACTGACTGATTGGTGCCCATAGGACAGTAAATGAGACCAGACTCAAGATGGGGAGATGGTATAGCACGGTTTGCCGGTAAGACATGGCATGGATTAGTGCAATCCTGGTTGTCATGGAAGGAGATGGGAAAGGACTTTGTACATTGTGTTTCACTTTTTGAAAATCTTCGTGATCTGTAATGAACCACTGAATTTTTTTTATCCATAACCGCTCCGCCGATGGTAACGAACACTTTTTTAATGAAAATCTGATAAATATAATTTTTCTCATTCATATATATATATATATATGTATATATATATATATATATATATATATATATATATATATATATATATATATATATATATATCTGATACATATATTTTATACATATATATATATATATATATATATATATATGAGAAAAATTATATGTATCAGATTTTCATTCAATCTGATACATATAATTTTTCTCATATATATATATATATGTATATATATATATATATATATCTGATACATATATTTTATACATATATATATATATATATGAGAAAAATTATATGTATCAGATTTTCATTCAATCTGATACATATAATTTTTCTCATATATATATATATATATGTATATATATCTGATACATATATTTTATACATATATATATATATGTATGAGAAAAATTATATGTATCAGATTTTCATTCAATCTGATACATATAATTTTTCTCATATATATATATATATCTGATACATATATTTTATATATATATATATATATATATATATATATATGAAAAAAATTATATGTATCAGATTTTCATTCAATCTGATACATATAATTTTTCTCATATATATATATATATATATCTGATACATATATTTTATATATATATATATATATATATATATATATATATATATATATATATGAGAAAAATTATATGTATCAGATTTTCATTCAATCTGATACATATAATTTTTCTCATATATATATATATATATATATCTGATACATATATTTTATATATAAATATATATATATATATATGAGAAAAATTATATGTATCAGATTTTCATTCAAAAAAGTGTTCGATACTATCGGTGGAGCGGTTATAACATGGACGAAAAAAATTCAGTGGTTTATATATATATATTTATAAGAAAGTCAAAAAAAAAGGAGAGCCAAACTTTTTAGTAATGCTTTGAGGTATAATAGTTTCTGATAAGCATTAACCGGTTCGGTGTATATGTTCAGAAGGATGACGTGAATATATTTCTGGTTATTATTTTCTACTGTCCATTTTTATATCAATCTTGATTTGGATTCAAATTCCATGGGTGTAATAAAATTCCAGTTGTTTGTGAGTATTTTGAGAAGGAAGGGGTTAATGCTGGAACTCCCTTTGAGGGGAGAAGTGAAGGGGGATGAGGTATTAACGTGTTTGAATGTGCGTGTTCACGGTGTGTTTGAATCGTATTTTGATATAGCAGAAAATTTGTGTAGTAAGTGATAATTTGAATGAGTATGAGACAGAGAGGTAAAGGGGTGAAGTATCAGCAAGTGTGAATATGTGTGTTCACAGGATAGATATAATGTATTTTGGTATGACTGTAAATATGAGTAGTAAGTAATAATACGAGAGAGTATATAAGAGAATCAATGTGTGTGTTTACACGATAGTAGAATTATATATATATATATATATATATATATATATATATATATATATATATTGTGTCATCCACAGACAGCTGTTTCAATGTATTGCATCTCTTCAGTGTGGCTGTAGACTTTTCGTTAACCCATCCAGTACCGCGAGGCAGAATTGAAATCTTCACTTCAGACCTGGAGTCCGATATCCTACCTCT
This sequence comes from Thysanoteuthis rhombus, assembly GCA_963457665.1. Classification (NCBI taxonomy): domain Eukaryota; kingdom Metazoa; phylum Mollusca; class Cephalopoda; order Oegopsida; family Thysanoteuthidae; genus Thysanoteuthis; species Thysanoteuthis major. The sequence goes on along the minus strand of OY735236.1, from coordinate 2,867,964 downwards.
GGACTACGGAACTGGACAGTCAATTAAGCTGAATTTAAGCGATATATTTATTTACACAGAAATCCCTCATCCACCAGAGTGCTCTATTCCTATGGAAGAGGATTGCATAAGCTTACAACGGATGAGTTACCTCACTTGACTAATAATGGACGATAATGATGATGATGATGATGATGATGATGATGATGATGATGATGATGATGATGATGATGATGATGATGATGATGAAAGAAGAGGCGAACCTGCGAAATCCTCCTTGATATGAGGGAGTGACCTTACCTTATAAACGTAACGGGGAGCGGCTGTCTGTAAGAAAAAAAAAAAAAAAAAAAAAAAAAAAAAAAAACGAGCCCCAGGTGCCCAAGCGTTGTGACTTGAAAAACGATAACCAAAGAGGAAAGGAAAATCGCTTTGAAATTTATCAGTTCCGTTCATGGTAGATAAAGGAAAGATCACTGAACAATGACCTCATACAATAGTCTACGATGTCTCGATCAGATGTCCCGAATCTTATAACTGTGGGCACTATTGCATCCACCGACCTTTTTGAGTATGCACCGCCACAGACTGGCTATCATTAATATTTTTATTCAATTTTTGGAATTAGAAGTTAAAAAAAAGTTATGTATAAATTTCCACACTAAGTCGTCAGATACTCTTTGGAGAAGACCAAAACATTATCATTTTTCTTTAGTTGTGATTTTTATTAAGTTCGAAGAAGTTTAATGGGAAAGAAAATTATGCCAACCGTACTACTGGTTGGCGTGAAAATGCCTTTCAATAAAAAGAGTCCTTGTCCTATGTCATGGACTGACGTTGTCTGGTTGATTTGAAAGGATTAAAACTTTTGATGTACGAGAAGGCTATAATTGAGGGAAACAGAGTTTACTTGACATGATGATTTATAGAAACAATTCCTTTTGGTTTCTTTAGATTTATCGTACCCTAGGGTAAAGTGTTTCAAAACGGGATGGGGGAGACTGCTGTCCCTGAGTACATTTTCAAAGAGTGATGCCTTTGTTACTTCTGCTCCCTTTTGTATGATAGTGATTGGATCTCATTAACTTTTTATTGGTATCTCGTTTTTATCTATTGCGTGGTCTTGGGGAAAACTCTCGGGCTCATTAGTTTACTTGAACAAACTCCCAGTTGGAAACAAGATAATATCTACCTTTAAAGATCACTTCTCTGATTTTTGAAATCAGGAAAATCTCAGAATAACAGCTCCACTTGACCTAATTGGTGAAGGGACGAGAAAAAAAACTTTTTTGGTGGACTGGCTTCGGTTGACCTTGGATATCTAGCAGATAAAGCATTTAGCAGCGAAAATTTAGGAGGTATAGTTTTCTGGTGTCACGTGGAGGAGCAAGAGAGCAGCTTTATTATAAGATTATCTAGAGATTCACTTTTATCGAATATTCAAGAGAAATCAAGAAAAAAAGATTTTTGCGGGCACTTTTCATGCTCTCAAACCATAAAATCTTCGTTCCCTCAAAATAAAATAAAAAGTTTTCAGAAAAATCAATTTCAAGTGCTACCAGGAGCCTTTCCCTTTTTGTGCCGGTGATTTCAAATACGTAAAATTCTCACACGTGCTTGGCGTTGACACATTTATATCTCACGCGGAAATATTACTCTTAAACGAGCCTACATTCACACACACACACACACACACACATACACGTATTCACACACAAATAAGCACAACACAACAACCATAAAGCAAGTAAGTCTCATCCCCCTTTTTTACACACTAACTTCCGAACCAAAGTATTTATAAATTCTCTACGATAGCAAGCCTTTGGCAGAGCAAGTTCAACCTTCAAAAACAAGAAGATCCCATTAACCCCCCCCCCAAAAAAAAAAGAGTATACAACCAATGCATCATCCCGATTGTCACCTATGGAGATGAAACATGGAACCTAACCAAGAGACCAACCTGTAAACTGAGAAACATGCAACGTGCGCATGAGAGAATCATGCTCAACCTAACATGGAGAGATCACTAGACAGCACAGTTTATCAGGAAGAAAACGGTAGTCCGAGACACTATAGAATCTATAACAAAACTTAATTGGCAATAGATAGGTTATGTTGCAAGAATGTTAGACAACCGATGGACATCACGACTCACAACATGGATCCCTAGAGATCACATGAGAAACCAAGGCCAACAGAACACAAGATGGAGAGATGAACTACACAAATCAGGATATACTGGCTCTGCAACGCCCATGATAGAGAATTGTGGCGAATCCTGGGGAAGGTCTTTGTCCAACAACGGACAATAAAAGACTGATGATGATGGAGACGATGACGACAAATTCTAAGCTTAAGAATACTTTCATTATATACGTATAATCTGTTCTTTTTTTTCCCTATATAAAACGGTTATTCATTGTTTAACAGTATGAATCTTTGTTGATATATTTCTCAACTGAAACGCACCAACATTATTTCCCTTTCTGTTTACTACTAATACCTGATTATGATCAGGTCTCATAATGTATTTTCACATTCCTAATCGCCCGTTATTGATAAACAAGCCTTATCTACTATGACTTTCTGAGCAGAATACGACATTTCTAAACCTCAATGATATGTTAGTTGAATTCATTCAAGTAGCATAAAAGTAGTCAGATATAACTATTTATTGATGCACTCCTTTTATTAATTTTTCATTTTGAATTTCTGTGCCGTTTGTGTTGTAGAGGTTGCTATTAGCTATTTATTTCAGTATAGTTCGTGGTAAATAGAACATTGTAACTCTTTCAGTGACGATAAATTTTATGACTAGGCCAAGATAAGTTTGGAGAGGTGGAATGGAGGATGATAAGAGTTTTTTGTGGTAATGTCCATTGTTTTGTGTCGTGGTCTTGCACTGTATCGATATTAAAACATTGTGCAATGATTAATACTGCTAGACAGCATACAGATGAATGTTATTGATAAATGGATTGACTGATCGCTGGGTGTGGATTGGTAAGCTTGTTGGTATGTATAATGATGGATAGACGGATGTTTGGTACCGAACTGGGCTTCTCAAGCTTTTTCCAATTGTGACCCTTTTGAATAAGATAAATTTTTCGTACCCTGTACTCAATCGTATAAAAGCAATTGGTACCACTAAGACTGTATATAGTTAGTCTTCAGTCGTAGCCTAACCATCTCTGGAAACAAGTAAAGACCAGAATAAAAACTTTATTAAAGTTGATTTTTCCAGCTGAATTGCAAATTTAGAACTTTCTTCTTTCTTTTTTTTTTGCCCCCGACAAGTTGTTCAAACAATAATCGCTAATTTCAGATATCCGTCTGTGACTCACAATATCATTTGACAACGGAATTTTCCTTTCAATAACGTCTCTATCTTGAATATCGACGCCAACAGAGAGCGCAGAAAAGGAGAGAGGAAAGCTGAAACATGTCAAAATGTAAGGTGGTGGGATGAGAAGTGATACATTAGTGGGGGTGGCGGCTCTCGAAGAGAAAGAATTGATGACTCTTCTATTATTTCATCAACCAGGCTGACTCGCTTGAAATATCTTAGACGAGGTGAACTATCAAAGAACCACCTCCTTTGGAGACTTAGTGAAGTCAACAGATTCACTTATCAGACAGCAATAACAATCGACAGGGAAGTACCAAAATTCAACGTATTGTTCTTTTTCTTACTGCAGTTTTTATTATTATTATCATTATCATTATTATTATTATTATTATTATTATTATTATCATTATTATTATCATTATTATTATTATTATTACAGTAGATGTCCAGTGGTCATCGCTGAAGGCAGAGTGACAGCAGGTCTCCTCAGGTCTTCAGCCCACATCTCATCTCTCCCTTGCCTATCACGCCAGTGCTGTGGTTCACATCTCCGCTTCCATTTTTCCTTCTTCTGTTAGGCAATGCTAACATTTAGTGTCGTAGACCTTATATTTCTAGTACATTCCTCAGTATCCGTGCAGTTCATAACAGTGCTGTGGTCTGTACAGTCTCGATCCTTCTTTTTATCCCGAGCTCCTCCAGTCTCACCCTCAATTATTAATATTATTATTATCATTATTATTATTATTTGTAATCTCACACCAGTTGCTTGGTGGTAACCGCTGGAGATTGAGTGACAGCAAGTCTCCTCAAGTCTCCAGCCCTTCTCTCCTAGTTCTCATAGGTCACAGTAATACTGCAGTTTACAGTTTCACACCGGTTGCCCAGTGGACATCGCTGAAGGCTTAGTGACAATAAGTCTCCTCAGGTCTTCAGCCAACTTCTCTTCTCTCTTTCGCCTATCATGCCAGTGCTGTGGTTCACATTCCCGCTTTTATTTCCCTTCCTTTGTTAGGTCACTGTTAACTATTAGTTTTGCAGTCTTTATATTTCTAGCACTTTCCTCAGTATCCGCGCAGTTCCTAGCAGTGCTGTGGTCAGTACAGTGTCAATCCTTCCCTCAATCCTGATCTCCTCCAGTCTCGCCCTCAGGGTCTTTGGGACAGTTCCTAGTGCGCCAACTATGACTGGCACTACCCTGGCCTTCATGTTCCACATCTTTTTCAGTTCTCTCGCTAGATCCTGGTATTTTTCCAGTTTTTCATTCTTTCCTCTTTACTCTATGGTCTGCAGGTACAGCCACGTCTACTATTTGGTAGGTCTTCCTCTTCTTGTCTACGATTACCAAGTCCGGTCTTCTTGTCTGGATGAGGTGGTCGGTTTTGATATCAAAGTCCAAGAGTAATTTGTGGTTGCCATTCTCCAGGGCTGCCGCCGGTTCGTGCTGATACCACTTTTCTGCATGGTTGAATCCCATTCGTTTACTCAGTTCCCAGTGTACCATTGTTGCTATTCTATCGTGTCTGCTAATACTCCTTCTGGGCAAGTTGACTACATTCACTAGTTATGTGATTTACAGTCTCATCTCTTTCACTGCATAGGCGGCACTTGCTGTTTGTCTGTGTTCTGTCGATCTTTGTTTTTATATAGTTTGTCCTGATGCTTTTGTTTTGAGCTGCCGTGATGAACGATTCCGTTTCTCTCTTCAGGTTTCCTTTCCGTAACCATGCCCATGATCTGTCATCTGCCACATCTTGTATCTGTCTTTTGAACTCTCCGTACATTTTTTTCTTTTCCCATTTTTCTTTCCTAGTTTGCTGTGCTGTTCCATTGTTTTCTACTTAGTTGTTTGTTGCACTGTTTCGTGCACTCTTTATGATATCTTCACTTTTTGCTTGCACGTACTTTTATAGATTGGCTTTAGCTCTCTGGATACAGTCCTCTATGCTGATGAGCCCCCTGCCACCCTCATTTCTCTTAACGTATAGTCTGTCCGTGTAATCTCTTGGGTGTAAGGCTTTATGCATTGTCATAAGTGTCCTTGTTCGCCTGTCCATTGATTGGAGTTCTTCCCTTGTCCATCCTAGGAATGGTCCTGTATATCTCACTACCGATACAGCCCAGGTGTTCATTCCTTTTATTAGATTTCTGCTGTTTAATTTGGTCTCTAATATTTTCCTTATCCTTCTAAGGTATTCTCTCTTCATTTTCTCCTTCATCTCTTCCCGTTTTATCGTGTCACGTTCAAGGACACCCAGGTATTTGTATCGGTCTTGTGCAGTCAGTGCTCTAATCTTACTGTTGTCCGGGAGTTCGATTCCATTATTATTATTATTATTATTATTATTATTATTATTATTATTATTATTATTTGGAATCTCACAACAGTTGCCTGGTGGTAACCGCTGGAGTTTGAATGACAGCAAGTCTCCTCAAGTCTCCAGCCCTCCTCTCCTAGTACTCATAGGTCGCAGTAATTCTGCGATTTACAGTTTCACACCGGTTGCCCAGTGGTCATAACTGAAGGCTGAGTGACAATAAATCTCCTCAGGTCTTCAGCTAACGTCTCCTCTCTCTTTCACCTATTATGTCAGGGCTAAAATTCGTTGCAGTACTTATATCTCTAGCACCTTCCCATTTTTCACTCTCCTTCTTTTTTTACTCTATGGTCTGCAGGTACAGCAACGTCTACTATTTGGCAGACCTTCCTTTTTTTGTTTACTATTACTATATTGTCGTTGTAGTTATTGCTGTCACACAAGTTGTTTGGTGGTCACCACTGGAAACGTACTTGCACAGTCCACAGCAGTGCTGTAGTTTACAATTTCACACCAATTGCTTGGTGGTTATCGCTGAAGGCTGAGTGACACTAAGACACTCCAAGTTTCCAGCCCTCCTCTCATATTTTTCTCATCTATCACTGCACCATGCTTCTTTTTCTTAGCTGTTAGGCCATTGCTAACAGCTTGGAGTAGTAGATCCCAGAGATTTTGTTTTTCTGTGTCTTTCTTGATCATTTGTAATACCCTGGCAATAACGGCGAAAGTTCGTGCCTGCAAGTGCTGCATCTTCTGAATCTTGATTCCAAGGTCCTTGTACTTGCCTTGTTTCACAAGTTTCTTCATTGCTATATATTGATCAGAAGGCACACTCATGACAGTTAACAGGCAAGTTTTAGGGGGTTTTCTATTGATCCTTGATTACCATGTCAGGTCTATTTTCTTTAAGGTCCTTTCATTATTTATCTCAAAGTCCCGAGGTATCGTGGTATTCTATCCTTATATCCATACCAGGTATTGTCTATTGATACTCCGTAATGCTGGCAGTTCTTCCAATGTACATATTGCCCAACGCTTTCATTTCTGAACTTATATTCTGTAGGTGTTGAAATAAAACTGCCATACACGAGGTGCACAAATCCGGCATTTTAGGTCAGCTCGATTTTTTTTATATTTGCTTAAAAGTTTCGTGTTGGCAAACTTTGGTTTTGAGTAGCCAGTATAAATCCCTCTGTTTCTGCTTCCAGTCTATTGCTGAAGAGCCAATGATGAGTGTTTTTTTTCTGGTCTACATCAGCGTCTTTGCTCCATAGGGCGTATTGGTTCTGTCACAATTTTACTACAAGCTGTTTATGACCCTGCTCCTTTGTATGTTGCCACATTTTTTTCACACTTACATTTTGTCAATGCTCTTCTCTGTTCAAGTTCATATCTAGTTATCTTGCAAACTTTTTACTTATTACTATTTTACTTTTCATTTCTTCTTCTATTGAGTGCAGCTAGTTTGTGTTTCCATGCTGCTTGATTAGTTTAAACATCCAGTCTTGAATGATTTTAAGTAACTTGTGTAATCCAATTGTTGCTGTTTTGTAAGACAGTTCCTGTTCAATCATTCCCCTACTACCGTTATTCCTTGGTAAATAAAGACAATCAATGTCAGCCTTGGGGTGGTGCATTCTGTGACACATTGGTAGTTACCTTATTTTTGTTTCAAAGTTTCTAATCTCATCTAAATTCCAATTAATTATACAAGAACTATACGTTTATATGCTCCAACAGGGATAGTTAGCGTATTGATGGCTTTTACTCTAATTAAAATTCAGCTCAGTTTTCAGTACGGCACATACTCTAATTTAAATCGCCCCTATTATTATTCATGTTATTCTGTTGCTTGCTACTAATTACCTGATTTACCCCTATTTTATTAACTGTGTTATCTGCGAATGTTATAGCAAATTACAATACTTTCGAAGAGACAAAGTTAGCATATGTTCTCCTACCTTCAAACTGGGACCAAAGAACAGAGAGGTTTATTATTGGCTTTAAACAAATGGTTGGAAAGACTGTAACCAGAAAATCTAGCAAGATCAGAATTTGTAAAAATGGTTGGAGGATAGTGATGGATTTCTTAAAAAAAACGCCGACTTATACTGAGTTTAAACTTTAGTAAACACTAGCTATTTGTTTCCAAGGGCTGGATTCGGACCTTGGTTCCAATATGCTCAAGCTGCTATACTGTTGAGTCACTCCTCTTGGTGGATAGCAAACCTTTACAGTCAGAACACATCTGCTTCAGATAGAGTGCCTATAATCAATGCTCTAAGTTGCAGACTGCTGCACTGTCGTGGGGATCTGTGCTTGATATTGCAAACAATTGACTCCCCTTCAATGGGAGGGTATATCCAGCTTTGGCATCTACCAGCCACGTCTTGTGGTTTGACCACAGTTCAACATTACTGTCGGAATATTTCCAGGAAGGGACGACAGATCACCTCAGACATTTCTCTCAATCCTACGTCTCAGGGGCCCTGCTCCTATCTTCGTCACCTTGGATGACCTTAGGATGCAAGCCTTTGGTTTAAAGGATGAATTCCCCAATGGGCAAGTGGCACTTCACCTCAAACTCTATTGTTCAGGCTGGGGGGTTATTCCACATACAGATCCCGTCGTCTATAGTCTTACAGCTGTACAAAACTCTAAAAACCTTCATTTGTGAAGCTAAAGCAAACACACAGATAAATATTCATATATATATATATATATATATATATATGTACGAATGTATGTATGACAATCTGCAATCGCAAAGCCATGCTATATATATATATATATATATATATATATATATATATATATATATATATATATATAATTATCATTATTATGGACAAGTGGACAAAACAGAAAACAGTAGAATTTTAAATTTAGTATACTAATGTAATTTGCCTTCCAAGTTGAAGTAATTTTTAATGAAGCAAATTTGAAGAGTTCGGTTTTTTCCAATAAACGATGTTACGTAATACCATACCCCGTGGGCACACGGATGCGTATTTTGAATTATGAAGACACTGCAAAAAACAGAAAATTGATCCATGTTTCGAAAAATAGGAGGAGGTTGGGAACTTAATTCAAATATTACTATTTCCCATAATGTTCACTTTCTGATATTGTTGGACATCGTACCAACATACTAATCATGTATATAAGGAGAGAGATATATAATATTGACCTTTGTCAAGGTTGAATGTGATGGTGATATTTCTTCTACTGTTACTGCCTGGGCATTCAAGGTAGATATGAGAGGGTTGTATGAACGAGCACTCTCTCACCCACATCCTTTGTGTGGGTGAGCAAGTAGACAATATTACGGTATCGTTAGTTCGAGCATAAATTCTGTGCAAAACCCGGATCAATGAATACAACAAATTGAATTTCGTCAGTCTTCTTTTCTAACCAATCAGGAACAGAATACCTATTTTCCAACCAGCCATAAAAAGAGAGCTAGCATTCAAAGGGAAATTATGAATCACCACCATCACTATAGGCTGTGTGGCGGGTGATTAAATTGAAAGTTCGAAAAGCGGGGTGATCAATGAATAAGTAACTTCTCTCGACATTTGTTGGGATGTGATCACCAGAAGAGGTTGAATTTAAAGAAAAACAAGTGGGCATAATTTAGTGACCAATTTAGGATAGACTTACATTGCATATTGAACCCCCAGCACTAAAAACCTATTTTTGTAGAGAATTTTTAGAAAATATATTCCCTACTTATTGAGTTGAGTGTACATTCAAAATTTCAAGTTCCTTCTATTACCGGTAAGGGATGGGCGTGATTCAGATAGATAAATACATACCTTCATATAAACACATGAATACCTCAACTCCGCCAACAGTGATTAAACTGGTCAGTTATGGGTAGTGGTGATTAAAAAAACATACCTGTCCAATCCATCTATAACCCCTTTGGAGATTCCCTGGAGTTATAGATATATATATAAAGATAGTCTATAGCCAGACTGAAGAGTTGTAATTCAACGAAACAGCTGTCTGTGGATGAAGCAATAACTAACGCTCCCTTATTCAGGGTTGGGCACTCTCTAGGTTAGGTAACTCGTTCATTGTAAGCTTATGCAATGCTCTTCCAAGATGGAATTGAGTACTCTGGTGGATGAGGAATTTATACGATAAATAAATGTATCCCTTAAATTCAACCTCACTGACCGTCCAGTTCTGTGGAGTAGTGGTGAAATGCCAGCCTCCGGGTCTGAAGCTTAGGTTTCGATCCTGCCTCATGGTACTGGATGGAATAATGGTCTATAGCCACACTGAAGGGTTGTAATACAACGAAACAGCTGTTTGAGGATGACACTGTATATATATATATATATATATATAATCAGGGTTCAGCTACATCTTTCAGTAGACGGTTGGTTTTATATCGAGATAAGATGCATGTGTTTTTTTATTTCTAAATTGTTACTAAAATAATAACACTATTAACAAACGTTTCCTACAATACTACCTAACTTTCTCTTGCTCCATGGTAAGGTCTCTTATTCAATTAACTCATCTTAGTTTGGCACAAGGATACAAGTGTATGACCTCCAGTGAGGATCAAACTTTGTCAAAATATCATTAATGGTCTTCCAGGTTAAGAAGACGAATTGTCGATTTTACTCTTATCTGATGAGAGGACAGGCCTCTGACAGTGGGTGGAGCCAGTACATTGCACCGTGGCTCGGGGTTGAAGGGGCTCTGACAGAATTGAAAGGGGACCGAGAGTTAAACTTCCAAATTGCTGCACTTTGTCCATTTTTTAGATAGGTCGACGAAACTGTAGGGTTTCTACTGCAGAGGTAGCCGAGATTGCTTAATGGAAGATTTCAGATATAACAAAAAAGGTAAACTCAAGATGTTTGAAAGACACAAAAAATCAACAAAATACTCTTGAGGTTTCACTGTTTCTTATAGAATTCGTTACAAAAAATGTGCATAAGTAATTTTTTAAAACGCATGTACACAGTAATATTTATTCATGTATGAAGTTTTGTTGAACTGTCAATCGAATCGCCGTAGCCACCAGAAATGGCAAAGGGTTCTTCTCTTTTGTATTTGCGTGAGTCCATATGTTTGTGTATTCCAGTGCTCCTGGGCATACTGTTTTGTCGACAAACTTGATGATCGACATCAGTACTATACTAAACCCCTACAGGATTTTTTCATTTTTATTTTCGGAAAAAGGGGATTTTTGACATTTTATAGGCCTCATCCTGACGAGTTTATCAATAATATCTATATTCTGGTGAATATGAATATTTCTAGATGTTTTTTGACACTATTTTAGATGTTTGCCAGAGGAAAAACGCCAGCGATGTCATAGGTAGTATTTATTCTGGTCATATATTTATTCTCCAATGGATTTTTTTTACACGATTTCAGATTTGATGCTACGGTCGTTCGATTATTGATTGTGACGATTTTTTCTTTTCTTTTTTTTTTTTGTTCTCAAAGTAACAAAATAAATACAGAGTCAGATTGTTGAGATCTTAACCTTCGATACAGGACAAAAGAACCGATTCCTTCGCCAATTGTTTTACTTGCTTTCATGAAAAATAATCAACTTTCAGATATTTCTGAAAAATCTGACTTCACATCAGCAAATTTTATTGTTATGACTGTCTAATTTTTAATTTTCTGATTTTTTCCATTAGTATTTGGAATGTCATACTATATCAGAATCACGAGGTGCGTCCCCAGCACTTTTAGCCCAGGGCAACTGTCCACGTGGCTTGCTCCTTAAGCCAGCTCCAAAGGTAATGTAGTTTGCTTCACAAAGAATCGGATTTTCACTCGGCTACTTATCTCTCTTCATGTGTGTCAAGTTGAATAAAACATCCATCTACCTGTATGGCTATCGTAATTCTCTTCCAGCATGCTAGACCCATCAAAGCTTCACAGGACCTCCGTTAACCGTTCCCGACTCTCACAGCACTGTGCATGGGATTGGATTTTCCCAATTTGCTATTTTATCTATAACTGGGGGAGTCATAGCTTTCCAAAGCTCATTAGTGCGAAGTGAATGCTCACTGAGTGAACAACGTTCGTGTCACGTTAATAACCATAGGCAATTAAATCATTTAAATTGATTAAATGGGCAAAATATACTTAATTTTTTGTTTTTATATAAAAAGTACAGTTTGTGTTAAGATAAATGTACGAAAAGCTGCGAAGTAATTGTTTATGGAGTGAAGAATTATCAAGTATACTTCGAAAATGTCATTTTGTTTCGCGGAACGCCGATAAAGGTCGCTCAGATCCGTGAGGTTTCACAGGACACAGTTTGAATACTACACGAAAAGGTGGTGCTGTCTTTCTTTCAACCTCACATTTTTCTGGCCTTTTCGGTAGGATCAAAGTGTAGTATCTGTTCCTCGGTAGAGCCCGAAGTGCAGGTACTGATACTTGCCCGTTGAATGGGGCCGGAAATTGTGTGCTGGTTGACATCGAAGACCGACTGCACCGGTGCAAAGCTTAAGCCAATGAGGTTTTACTGAGGCTGCGCTTTGCTACGCGCATCGAGGAGCCTTTGGACTCATCCTTGGGCTCTTCTATTATTACTCAGCCCAGCTGTAGGGAATATGGCACCCCGGGGCAGCACTGCTCCATTGCACTTGAAGGAGCAGGTCCCCAAGTGGATGCTTTCGTGACGGAGGTTGTTTTAGCTTCTACGGTCGCTTGGCAATCAAAGTCGCGTCGGCTGGAGCCATTTTTGGGAAGGTTGATCCTATTTTCCCCACGTTAGACCCCGACCTTGTGTCATATTTTGCTGTAGTGGGACAGTAAATAAATAGATGCTCGACCCTTTTAAAACTAACCTATTCAGGGACACAGAGTGATGAACTTCCGCCTCTTTTTTTCATGTGTGACTTGTTTCGTTTACGAATATCTCCAGACATACATCTTCAAAGCCTTATCACCGATTAGACTAATTTTTATGCCTCGTTTCTCTTCTAAGGATGAACTCTCGATTTGTTTGTAGCCTCCAGGAATGTCATTTGGGTATTTCGATTGGTTGACGTCAATTGCTTCTCATTGTCTCTTTAAATGTGTAAGATTGTTTTAATGTTTATCGTTCACATTCTATTCCCGTGGTATCTTTGAATGTGTAAAATTGTTTCAGTCGAATAAAGTAACGGGTTGGAATGTGAAGTGGTCAATAAGTCTCAAGTGGACGAGAAAGGAGAATTTTATCTTAATTGACGCTGACAAGACGAAAGAAAGTAAGAACTTATATATTCGGACAGTCTAGACCATACAAACAGAGATGTCAGGGGAAGATGGCAAAAGAGGTCCCTGGAGAGATCAACCATGGTTGATGAGACTGTGAAATATCTGCAGGGCTGGGACGGAGACGGGCCCTAGATAGAGAAGCACCACGAACATAGCTGCTGAAGACAGTGACGGTGGGTAGGAGTCTGGGCAGATGAGAGAGGTGGACGGACGGGCGGGCAGGGAGGAGGTAAACGAGACAGAGAAAGTCGTCTAGGAAATGCCATTTTAGCATAACCAATTTAGCACCTTGCATTGTTTTGTTTTTTTGCTCCAAGCAACCGACTCGTGTTTTGTAAACAAAGGGCCCCACTCGACTAGTAACGAGATAAAAGGCAAGATGTTTGTTTTTAACAGATCGTGTTTCTGCAACGTGGGTTCTAGTCACATTTTTCAAAACGCAGGTGTTCTTTATTGCTATGTTTGATTTCTGCTGCACCCTGCTTTCTGCAGCTGCAATTGCAACCTAATGACCATGAACAGGCAACAGCGTTTAATGCCTGAGCCTTTCAGAAAAGCTTTCCCAAAGGATAAAATGAAACACAAAATAAAATCAGAAGTTATGATTTCTTACTTCATCATCATCATCATCATCATCATCTTCATCATCAGTCTTTTAAAGTCCGTCGTTGGACATAGACCCTCCCCGGGATTTGCCACACTTCTCTATCATGGGCGTCGCGGAGCCAGTACTTCCTGAACTTGTCTAGCTCGTCTCTCCATCTAATATTCTGCCGGCCTCGGTTGCACATGTGATCTCGGGGGATCCATGTCGTGAGTCCATCGATTGTCTGCCATTCTTGCAACATGGCCTGCCCATTGCCATTTGAGATTTTTAATGGATTCTATAATGTCCCTTACTCTTCCCTGATGTACTGTGCTGTCTTGTGGTCTCTCCATCTTCTTACTTCATACACTGTAACAAATCCAATCACAAATCTATAATGCATTTAGAAAAAAGTAACAATTCACTCATCCTTAGAACCAAAACAAGGAATCACTTCGCCTAAACGTCTTTCCAGATTTGTCAAGAAACTCACACATACCTCAATAAACACGTTGCCTTCGAGTTTAGATACATTGGGTTCATGGACCCTAGATTCTCTTACCGTAATTCACCAGCCAAGCAGCCATGAACACACAGTCACCGCAATCTAAAAATGGGGTAGGCAGCCAACAAGTTGGTCCCGCCGATTGTTCACCTTTTTCTTCTTAATGTAGCTCAGAGGCTACGGCTTTGATCAAGACAGAATACCGTTCGATCTATTTACTCAGGTTTTCATGCGAGAGATAAAGACACGGACAGACAGACAGACAAGCGAAGTATAAATTACATACGCGACAGAAATGATCCGTAATTTAACCAAGAGGTTTTAATGAACATGACAAGAAACAGGGTCGAAGAATATAAAAGGGAGAGACAGAGTTCGACCGCCAAAGAAACAGATTAATGTCTAGATATTTTCACACGAAAGAGGCTCGCTATTTATTTCATCTTTGGGTTCAATCGAATGAGTTACTTTTCCGTTTTTGTCCACCAGCAATGCGGACTGAAAAAAACAGCTTTGCCAACTTTCTAAGACTTCCACTCCTAACTCCACGCCCAACATTTTTCAATCTTGGTCTCTCGACACGACTTGTCTGCTGTACCTCAACAACAACAAAAAAACGGATTGACACGACATCCTGATCCCTCCGGTCCCAGAAGTCCACTCTCCAACGTACTTAATTCAGGCTAAGTAGTCTAGCCTTATAAGGGTTACCATGGGTGATAACCCTTTGACTGCAGTCTTCAGCTTTTCTGGTTACATTATTCCCTGCCTCAATTATTTCGTGTTAATATCCCACAGGTGCAGTACCAGCCAATAGTTCTCTTTTAACTTCTTCATTATCATCATTTTAACTTCCTTCGTTGGACATGGACGTTCCCCAGGATCCGCCACATTTATCTATCATGGGTGCCAGAGAGCCAGTATCTTCTAAATGTGTCCAGTTCATCTCTCCATCTTGTATTCTGTCGGCCTTGGTTTCGCATGTGATCTCTGGGGGTCTATGTTGTGAATCGTGATATCAATCGGTTATCTTTCATTCTTGCAACATGGCCTGCCCATTGCCATTTGAGTTTTTTTTAATAATTTCTAGGATGTCTCGGATTCCCATTTTCTTCCTGACATACTGTGCTGTCTTGTGATCTCTCCATACGAGGTTGAGCATTATTCTCTCATGTGCACGTTGCATACTTCTCAATTTGCAGGTCTGTCTCTTGGTAAGTTCTATGTTTTCAACTCCATAAGTGACTGTCGGGAAGATGCATTGGTTATATACTCTTCTTTCTAAGATTAATGGTATCTTCTTGTTTTTGAAGGTTTCGCTGGCTCTGTCAAAGGTTTGCTATC
Source organism: Thysanoteuthis rhombus (assembly GCA_963457665.1). Taxonomy (NCBI): domain Eukaryota; kingdom Metazoa; phylum Mollusca; class Cephalopoda; order Oegopsida; family Thysanoteuthidae; genus Thysanoteuthis; species Thysanoteuthis major. The sequence goes on along the minus strand of OY735236.1, from coordinate 2,852,629 downwards.
TTAGAGTGATTTTTCGCTCGATTTCTTCTTCTCTTGTGGGTTTCGTGGAGATTTGTTGTCCAAAGTAGATGTTGTGGTCTACTTTGTCTAGCTTTGCGTTTTCGATTTTGACCGTTGTGTCTTCATTTCCAACATGTAGATGACCTTTGTTTCGCTGAGGTCTTGTAAAGACCAACTTTCTAACTTTTTTCGTTCGGCTTTATTTAGCATTAGTTGGGGGTCGTGGGGGTTACTGCAAAAAAGACAATGTCGTCTGCAAATCAGATATTTTTTACTTAGATATTCACCATCTATTGTGATTTCTTTGTTATCCCAATCTAGGTTTTATCCTTACTACAGGACTCTAACGACCTGTAGCTTTTGGACTGTGTCAAAAACTAGTAAATAACCGTCAAAAATGTATCTATGTCTCGGCACCAAGGAATTTTAAGCTATTTTATTAGATAATTTATTTATAATAATTCAATTATCCAAATTCTGAGTATTTTTTCATGTCTCAACTCAACATCAAACATATCTTTCAGTCACTCACACATTTTTTTCTTCTTCGTTAGTTTCAAATGACCAGCTTTTCTGCGCTGTATCATTCATTGATATATCACAATATCGCATTTCTATTACAATCCTTACGATCTTTTTAGCTTAGTTAATCTACTTCATATGAACCAATCCATTATAACTTTCAGGTTATAACAGGAATTGGACAGGACATAGTGTAATAAAAAGCATTGCAATAAAGTCAGTTTGTTATATTTTTAGAATGCTACAGCTGATGTCTTAACTTGGGCCATCCGTTGCTCAAACGCTAGGCTCCCTTTTCCAGACAGCTTGTTCAATTTTCAACTGGTTGGACGTATTTCTCTGTTTTGTACAAAAAAGGACTTCTCATTGTTTAATTTATGTTTCTATCCGTCTAAATTTAAATCTAAACTAATCTCTGTCCTGTTTTGCCCCTATCCTTTCTAACGAGCAAAACTGCCTAAAACTTACTTTGTTCTTTGATTAAAACAATTACTTCCTATGAGTTTCTCATTACTAAAAATGGAGAGGATACAGACTTCAAAACAGTATAATGAACAAATCTAATTAGCAAGAAAACGGGTAAGTTCATTCATACATTATAACTATTTGTGTATAACTTACACATACATATTAAAATGTGTTGTACACTTTAAAATTTCAAAACATTACACATTAAACCATCCAATTATACTGTCAAAAATACTAGTTTGCAAACTTGTCTTATAAATGGACAAATAATTGAAGTTTTTTTTTTAGATAAACTGACCTTTTACAAGTCTAAAGACCCATACACATGGGTTCCTCTTTTCTGCAAATCCCAGATGATCAGAAAAGGGTTCTCTAAAATTGTCAAAGTTTGAGATGATATAAATTCCGACTATGTTCAATTCATACTTATTCCCTTGGGAATGGCGCAAATCTGCTCGAGTAATGGGTAAAATGTTGCCGGGTGAAGTGAGAGGCGCTTCCACTTCGTGTAATCTCCTCTAAGTCTATATCTCACAAAAGGGCCGAGTAAGTGATGATGTGGAGTCTGAGCACGTACTGTAGAAGCCATAGCCAGCATAAGGACACTACTTTAAGTAGACGGGTTTGTGTCTTATGAAAATTTTGTGTAAATATTTCAGTATAGACTGATTCACACGAAAAAGGAGATAAAATACTAAACAGGTCTGGTTAGTCATTCAGTAGACGCCGTTATATGACCAATGAATTTTGGTAGCATGTGATGTTGGGGTGATCAATAGAAAAAAATTGGAAAGAGGGATACCAGTGGATAATATACTTTTTTTTGCTCTTTGTTGGGCAGTAATCAGTGAAAAGTCTTGAATTTTCAAAAAACAAGCGCGTAGAAACAAGGGATAAATTTAGCATGTGTTTACTTTGTAAACTTAACCCCCACTTAAAAACTTTTGGGGATGGAGGGTTTAAAGAAATTCAAAAAACGTTTTTGTTGACATGATACGGAGAAGATGTTGAAATTTTCAGACCTGTAGCCATTACGCTTGATACATACATAGCCAGCAAGACGGACTTAAAAACTGAAGAAACCAATGTTGACAGTTTCTAATATTCTTGTAAACATAATACTAGGAACTGTCAACCAAAACATAGGTTTCTTCAGTTATCATGTTGGTATGGCTGCCTGTGCATGTATCGCGCGTACAGGCCCCACCAATGGAGCTAGAGGGCTGAACATTCAAATATTTAACCTTTATATCTTGAAAAAAAAGTATTTTGCTTATTTTTTCTCCAAAATCGACCCCCTGCAAAAATGGGTTTTAAATCGGGGTTTGATCTACAATGTACGTTTAGCTTTCTTGAACCTTATTTGTGCCCGGCTGCGTTCTCAGTAATCCGACAAAAGGCGAGAGGAGTAATATTCATTGATCACCCCTTTTTTTCAAATACCTTACTTGATCATCCCAAACATGGCATAGTACCAGGAGACCTTGGTCTTGCAATGGCTTCTATTGAGTGACTAATCAGGCTTGTAGTTTCTTTTTATCAAAAGAATAGCTCCTTTGATTCTGAGGCCCCGTCCTAACAGGTTTGTAATGGAAATATCCTAGGAAACTTGTAAAAGTTTGGAAGGGCAAAATAATAACTCTTTATTGAACCTTCTCCTTTTGACTAATACCTGTAAACTGTAATAACCAGCCACAAAATCAATGAGTTCTCAATTATCATATCCTAAGTGTCTCAGCTTCAGTAGAGGAACGTTGAAAAAGAACTGATCTCTATACATTTCCTAGTGAACCATCGTAGCCACTAAGCGTTTTATCTCTATTCATATATGTGTTTGTGTGTGTGTGTGTGTATGTGTGTGTCAGCGCACCTAGCCATATCGTCTCATCTAGAGACTTCAAGATTTGTATCAGTGCTCCACTGGACCATTCCTAAAAATTCTTTTTTTTTTTTTTAGGAAAGAAAGCGTTTTTGACCTTTTTATGGTATTATTTTGACAGGTTTATCAATATAGTTTTTCTCTAATTTAAATATTTCTAGATGTTTCTTTCCTCTATTTAAGACTTTTTTTCCCGAGGGAAACGCTGGTGATGTCATAAATAGAATTTATTCTGATCATATCTATTCTTCGATTGAATTTTTTACTTGACTTCTAATTTTGACGCCACGGTTGTTCTATTATTGACTGTAATGGTGAGTTGTCTTTTTAACTAAAAAACATTGATTTTTCTTCCTCGCTCTCATAAAACAAAACACATTGTTTTTCAGTTTGTATTTTCGGCTCAGAGTATGATGGAATCTATATGGTTCTTGACAAAATTCCACTGGAGATTTTTATCCACTTCGTGATCATAGCGTCGTTCTGGGCCCAGGGTCAACAAAGGAAGGAGAACAACATTAGGAAATTTGATGATTATTTCCGAGCCCTCAGCAATGCTCGTAAAGACCTGGATGGCTGCCTATCGCAGTTACAATCCAAAACAGTGGGTTTTTCGCCCGGCAATAGTCCAATCCCTACTCAAACCGCCACTATCGAATATGGTTTACATTACGCTTTTTCTTCCTTTTTTTTTTTAAGCATACTATCACTAGCAAAGCCAATTATACGAACAAAAACATTGACTGGTCATTGTTTTACGGTGAGCACTTGTACGGAGAAGCTGGCATCAAAAGTGACATCCTGGAAACCGTTCGTTACGAAGATAACACCTTTGGTTCAGTCGCTCGTTATGTTCATTATGGTGACAAGACTTTCCAGAACAAAAAAATGAGTGTCCATAGAAACGAGTACAATGACTATAAAAAGGGTACAAAACCTGTGAAAAGAGTACAGCGCTGATTATTAGAAACATACAACAAAAAGACTTCAGCACCTTTTTATTTATGGAGGAGGATTTTTTTGTTTTGTGGTTTATTTTTTATTCAATGAAAGAAGTATAAGTATTATTTCTACGCAAATTTCAATTCATTATTTGTAACTTCTGCCATGGGAGTTGGAGAGACAAAAGAATTCGCTTGCATTCGTCTTTCCGTCTGTCTATCTGTCCACTCGATATCTCCAAAAGTTCTCTAAGAATATCAATGAAATTTTGTAGGAGCATGGACATTAGGCTACGAAAGGAGGGATTGAATTTTGGGTTTTATCCCTGTACAATTTCCTCCTCTACTTCGTAGTTATATGACGACACCACATGATATTTCCAAAATGTCATGTTTCTGTCCACACGATATCTCCGAATATAGGAGCGGATCCAGGAGATTTTTTCCTGATTGAGATACAGTTTTCTTCGTTGTTTTCACACGGTTATGCTTAGGCTTGTGACTGTCGATGCGATATCCCCAAATGTTCTGAATTATTTTTTGGGCGGATCCATGCATAATTACTCCCCCTGGTAATGCCGATGGAAGAGGTATGCACTCTGTGAATGCTTTCTAGTTTTGATTTTCAAAGTAATTCGATGAGGCTCAGTACCATAACATGGAAAAGTAATTAAATTTATTGATAACTGGAAAGCACTCAGTCAATTCCTATGTCTCTAAAAACTGAAAATTGGTTTACGTATAGGTATGGTGCGAGGGAGGTAATTGTAAAAAGGATTACCCAATCCAAAAGTGATGCGATTCTTTCTAAGCCCATTGACTACCTTCCCACAAAATCTCATTGAAATTCATGGATAACTTTTGGACATATACAAACGATGTTGGGGAGGTAACAGTAAAAATCCCCCCCCTCCAAAAGAATTAGGTCTTCTATTTGAATATTGTGTGGATATTGTCTTTTAAGATCGAGACCAGAAGTAAACAAGCTTTTGCGTTATTGAGTTTATCGTTGATCGACTTGAATGCCTTTTCCTCAGTAAGTTTAAAAAATACGGCAAGAAAATATTTTCAAATACAGCGCGCAAATTGAAGTCCTTTCTAGTTTTGATTAACTTGATGACGATAACATGATTAAGTAATTGAAACTATTGATAGTTGAAAAGCACTCAGTCAATTCCATTTTCTCTACAAATTAACTATCAGTTCATATATAAGTACGATGTAGGGGAGGTAGCAGTGAAAAAAATACCAAATCAAAAAGTGAAGCCAATGGACAACTTTTGACAACTCATTGAAATTAATGGAGAACTTTTGGAGATATTGTGTGGACAAACATAAGTGAATACTGTTTACATTCACAGTAACTGCAATCATTTAGGTTTGCTGCTTTATTTTCCTTCTATTTTCGTGTTGTGTTCCTGGAGGCATCCATGCATCTCTATGAGATACTTTACTGTCGGTCTGTCGGGTGTTCCGTCGATCAGTACAATGTTAAATATCAATTTTCTAAGTTGCATCAAGCTGGATTGATATGAACCTTGGTCCAAAACTCAAGATGATCCATCTTCGTCTTTCTCTTCCCTATACTCTCTCTCTCTCTCTCTCTCTCTCTCTCTCTCTCTCTCTCTCTCTCTCTCTCTCTCCTGCTGCAACTATTACCACGAATGGTGGATGGATTGTTGAATTTATGGTTTCCCAGTATTTTTTTTTCAATTTTCCTGTCTCTTTTTTTCAACTTGCTTGCCGTATTCTTTTTAATTTTCCTGTCTCATTATTCAACTTGCTTGCCGTATTTTTTCAATTTCTGCATCTCTTTTTTTCAACTTACTTGACGTATTTTCTTTTAATTTCCCCGTCTCTTTTTTTTCCAACTTGTTTGCCATACACTCAATTTTTGTTGTTGTTGAAGCTTTTAATTTTCTCGTCGCATTTTTAAATTTGCCTGCAGCTTTTGAAAAATATTCTCTCGTCTAATTTTTTTTTAAATTTGATAGCTGTATTTCAAATTCTTTTTTCGTCACAATTTTTTTGATTTGCTTGTCGCATTTTTTCCATTTTTTTTTTCGCTGCATTTTTCAATTTGTTTGCTGTATTTAAAAATATTTTCTTGCCGTAATGAGCCTCATCGAATTACTTTGAAAGTAATTATGCATGGATCCGCCCAAAAATTAATTCAGAACTTTTGGGGATATCGAGTCGACAGTCTCAAGCCTATGCGTAACTGTGTGGAAACAACGAAGAAAAATGTATCTCAATCAGGAAAAAATCTCCTGGATCCGCTCCTATATTCGGAGATATCATGTGGACAGACATATGACATTTTGGCAATATCATGTGGTGTCGACATATAACTACGAAGTAAAGGAGGTAATTGTACTGGGATTCAACCCAAAGTTCGATCCCTCCCTTCATAGCCTAATGTCCAAGCTTCCACAAAATTTCATTGAAATTCATTGAGAACCTTTGGAGATATCGCGTTGACAGATGGACAGACAGACAGATGGACAGACAGACAGACAGACAGACAGAAAGACGAATGTGAGTGAATACATTTGTCTCTCAAACTCCAATGGCTGAGGTAAAAAATAATGAATTGAGATTTGCGTAGAAACTATATTTACACTTCTTTGATTGAATAAACAAATACTTGAACTTCTCTCATTGGATAAAAGATAAACTACGAAACAAAAGACCTTCCTCCATAAATATAAAGGTGCTGAAGTCTTTTTTTTGTTTGTTTGTTCGTTTCTTTCTTTATTTATTCATTTATTTATTCATTTCCTTCTTTCTTTCCTTCTTTCATTCTTTCTTTCTTTCCTTCTTTCATTCTTTCTTTCTTTCTTTTCTTCTTTCCTTCTTTCTTTCTTTCTTTCCTTCTTCCTTTCTTTCTTTCTTTCTTTCTTTCCTTCTTCCTTTCTTTCTTTCTTTCTTTTTTTCCTTCTTTCTTCCTTTCTTTCTTTCTTTTTTCTTTCCTTCTTTCTTTCTTTCCTTCTTTCCTTCTTTCTTTCTTTCCTTCTTTCTTTCTTTCTTTCTTTCTTTCTTTCTTTCTTTCCTTCTTTCCTTCTTTCTTTCCTTCTTTCTTTCCTTCTTCCTTTCTTTCTTTCTTTCTTTTTTTCCTTCTTTCTTTCTTTCTTTCTTTCTTTCTCTTTTCTTTCCTTCTTTCTTTCTTTCCTTCTTTCCTTCTTTCTTTCTTTCCTTCTTTCTTTCTTTCTTTCTTTCCTTCTTTCTTTCTTTCTTTCTTTCTTTCTTTCTTATCGGTGCTGTACTCTTTTTATTGATTTCGTACCCTTTTTATGGTCACTGTACTCGTTTCTATGGACACTCATTTTTTTTCTGAGAAAGTCCTCCCACCATAATAGATATAACGAGCGCCTGAACCAAAGGTTCCATAATATAACCAGCGACTGAATCATGAAATCATTTGGAACTTGTCGATTCTTCGCTCTAGAATCGAGGTTAAGGAATCAACCAATATCTCGCACATAGAAGCAGAAACGGTGTACATTTCCTCCTATGTACCTTGATGGATTTTAATAAAACTCAAATGTAGATATACTCAGCGGGATATCGAAAATGATATGAAGGGGGGTTGGCATTGCATGAGACGTCGTACCGGGGTCGAAATCGATTAATCAATCACGCGCGCATAAGCAAAAAGAGTGGGATTAGAGAGAATGCGAATGAGTGATAGTAATGGGAGGGAGAGAGAGGGTTGAGAGGCGGAGGGGTAGGAGCAAAATTTGTTGAGGTATCGGGGTGGATTTGGGGTGTGGTTGACGACCTGTGTTTTGAATTCGTTACGCTTGGTGAGCAAAAATCTGCGTCATGACGTTTTCACCTGACAGTCTGCGTGGTTTTAGACTATAATTTTCAAAAGAATTACGTGATTTTTTTAAGCTAAGAAACAGATCTGGAGAGCTTAACAAAAAGTAACTTTTAGAATTAAAAAGTACGGAACACTCTAACAATTATCGCTTTTTTTTTGTCTTTTGTCTTTTGTCTTTTGTATACAGAAATAAAACTTGGCAAGTCCTTTTCGAAAAAGAGTTGATTGTCTCATTAAGCTGTATTCAGTTTGGTTGGGGTAGGGTTACACTAATAAGAAAATAGGCAGGAAAATTTTGTTTGACCGATATCAAGAGTGGAGTAATTTTTTTTTTAATTTGCCGTTCCTACATCAATTTCGGCGGACTATTTACCTTCAGGAAACATACAAGATATTAGAATGGTTGTCATTACTCAATTGACGGACACAAAAATAAGATTAAACCGATTCTTAATCGCTACTTTTTTCTACGTCGTACAGATCTACAATTTTTACTCTTCTAGCAATTGCCTTTGCCCACCCACAAATAAAACAATCGTGGCCTTCAGTTTAGATATATCACCCCACAAGGTTTTCAGCTATAATTTCCTTTCATTTTTAAGCTGAGGAATGCATTTTAAACGCTTAGCAGAAAGTAACATGTATTACTTTAATGTACAGAACGCTCAAACAATTATTGTCTCTTGTTTACATGGCTAAAACTAAGCAAGTCAATATTAAAATTTATTAATTTTTTCACATTCTCAGCATTTATTTCGATAGGGATTCAGTGTCTGTATTACATATATTCCGGTCGTATCAGATAAAAACAATTTATACGGTTGATGTGTTTGTCGGAACCACACTTAACGAACTCCGTTCAGTAAATTTCAAGTCAGTTTGGTTAGATCCATGAATCCTAATTCGTTAATTTGAGGCTTGTTATAGCGAGGGTTCAGAAAGTACTGGCTCTGCGACATCCATGATAGAGAAGTGTGGCGAAACCTGGGGAAGGTCAATGTCCAACGACGGACGTTGAAAGAATGATATAATGGCTGCTGGCGATGATGATGATGATGATGATGATGATGATGATGATGATGATGATAAAAGCGAGGGTTCACTGTACTTGTTAAAATATCATTTCTTGTCTGATTCAAGTTGCCAAGAAGGAAACAGCTACCCTTTGTTCTTGACACTGTTATGCTCCTGGATATCTTTTGTATTCGGGAAGAACAGCTGCATCAAGACAAAAAAAAATAACGTAGTTCCTGGAAATCAACGCTCAAGGATTCCGGATGAGTATGAAATTTGACAAATCCTTTGGGAAATTCCAGTGTCAAGAAGGAAATGATCAGACACTGCTTCGGAAGGGGTTGTAACGTCACAACGGAGGAACATTCCGTGGGGCTGACTGTGAAAGGTGAAAGTATCGCAATCTCGATTTTGTTCCACCGTCTGAACAATATGCTCTCTACAGGGATAGAACAAAGACATGTCCCAACCCCTGAAGAAATATGCTGTAACACAACAAGAGGAAGGTTCACGAGCTGCACGAACCCTCGTCATCATTAAGACCAAAGATAATCCTAAGTCAGAGGCAAACTACGAGTCTACAGACAGAGTGGTGTACCTGGTTGCAGCAAGAATCATTATAAAACAAAATTTCGTTCTTTGGACTACTGCAAGGGTGACAATTGGGTCCAAGGGTGGGGTGTGCCACATCATCAACTTACAATGTAATTCTATGCTAAAAGTATCCCTTAAGTCTGTGTCCAGTAGCATTCATGTTCATTTTTGTTTATTTTTTATTCGGACTTATTTTTTATTGTGATCACCCTTTTTTCCAGTTGTTTTAATTGATCAACCTCAACAGTTGACGGTTTCTGTTGTGCGACTAACCAGGCTTTTCTATGGTGATGTTTTTGACGCAATCTACTTGATAACAATTTTAAAGTACTGTTAATTGTTTTTGTTTGTTTGTTTGTTTGTTTGCTTGTTTTTTGTTTGTTTTTGTTTGTTTTTGAATAATTGAAGTCTTTGTTGTTTGTATTGATGATTACACGACGTTTTGATCGATTCATTTGGAGGATAACAGCTCCGTGGGGCATTACGACCGTTCCTCCCCCTTGAAGGCGTAATCAGATGAAATGGCACTGAAAGATATTTGCATCTAAAATGCTACATTTTCCATATTGCATTTTACCCAAACGATATGCAAAATTCGGTTAAAGTTAACTCCATTTCCGAGAGATGCCAATACTCCCACGGACCAGAGGCTGACTGCTATCCACCCAAACAATCTAACAATAAGATATAACCCTATCTCTTTCTAAACGTCTACTATATCCTATCTCAATCTCACCCTCCGTCTAGATTCTTGAGTTGATGTATACACATACATACTGTCGTATATATCTGTGTGTCACTTATAACGTACAAACGCGTGTGGATAAGTTCACACACCTTCTCCGGTCTCTTATCACAACTGTCAGTACTAATCCCTAAATTGTCCCTTCACGGGCAAACTATTTTAGGGAAGAGGACAGCTGCTCTTGACCCCTGGCTCGATTCATCTTCTCATAGGAAAGGGGATGAGAATAGAACAACAACACACACACGCACGCACAGCCATTTCATCGAAGACGTGCACACACACATATTTTTGACGTACAAGATCACTCTTAAATTGCTGACCTTGTGTCTCAGATGCACTTACTACGTAACGCAATCTACGGCCTTCTTAAGGTGTAATCGCCGAATGCAAAGGTAGTTAACGGAATTCTACCTATGACAGCCCCGCTACAACGTTGGATTCGTGGAATATCATTTCCTTTCCTTGTTAGGCCTGGATTTCCATAACTTGACCCTGCTGAGAAGTGGGAGTTACATCTGGTTGAACTCTGTATTTGTCTGACTTTTGCACTCAATCGACAGGTTGATATCAACTGCCCACTTAATTTTTCTCAGTGTTCTACAACGTTCCCTGGACTTCTTACAGAAATTATAGTGTTCTCTACACCACTATAACAACCAGCTAGTACATCAGGAGAAGGTCGTTTAACGGTTCGGCCGAAACTTCGTTACCAATACAAACAACAAAGAGTTCAATCGTCAAAAATAAATTTTGTAGCCAGGAATTCTTCATCGAAAATGCCGAACGGACATGTTCGGGAATATGGCCGAAACTTCCGGATACTTGATATAATACTTCTACGTGCTTTTTTTTGTTTTGTTTCTTGTTTTTTGTTTTTTGTTTTTTCATCCAAACCTTAAAAAAATAGCTTCTATCTGTGCTCTCCATATGTTCATTGAATCTGACGAAAATTTGTCGATATTCGGCATTCCTAGCGATTGTCACAACGCAATGTTTGGCATAATTTGAGACTATTATATACTTTTCTCCTCTAGCATACCTGCACTTACCAAAACAATCAAGTGAGCTACAGAATAAATACGTACTATAAATCTGAAACAAAAAGAGTAAAGCTGATACCTAAGTTATATGTAAAAACGGAAATTAATTATGATTTAAACAAAATTTACTGAGAGATTCAACTAATTTCATTTTTGTAAAGTCACACTTGAAGCGATTGTTGCAGTAACTGCGTGCATGTTATAACTCATGTTCATAAATTCAGTTCACCTGTCTTCTCAATTTGCTTGTATTTTCTTAATCAATTTTCTCTGTGTTCAATTTGCTTGCCGAGGTGAGAGAAGAAAAGAGTTCTCATCCGGTCACTGAGATGCCGGACGACCTGCTGCGATTGACTGGGTCGTTTAGAAAAACCTGTGAAGAACAAAGAGATTTCGACTTTTTGTCAATCGCCTGATTGGTCACCGACGATGTAACAGTTATTTGAGCTTCCTATTTTCTGCAACGAAGTGCTGTGTCTGTCACAGCAGGGGTCATAGAGGAAGGAAGAGAGAACCAGTAGACAATGGATGGAGAAGTACTAATGGTAATTAGTCAAAGATTTAGCCACAATAGTCAAAAGTTGCACTGTGAGATTTTCACAATTCTATAATTGAAACTGATTAGCAAGATAGAAGAAATAATGAACGCAATAGACTTGAGAACACTTTGCCAGGATTTATTCAACCTAATCTTAACGTACCATACATTTTATATCTTAATCCTTTTCAAGGAAAAAAAATTCTATTAAAGGACGCATTCTGAATATCTCATAAAGCTATAAATATTAGTACGTTTTTTGTTTTTTCCCCATTTTTCTTTATTGCTAGAATGACAGTCGAATATCGAAATCGGGGAAAATAAATTAAATGCCTAACGCTACCACAAATCTGCTCAGTCTCTCTATAGAAACCGATGCATGACCAACGCCTTTTGGCAGCATGCCCTGTTCGTGATCATCAATTAAAAACTGGAAAAGGGGTGATCAATTATTGAATTGCTTGCTTTTATGTTAAGCAGTGATCACTAAAAAATCAAATTTTCAACAGAACAAAGCCTGAATGCTACCGGACATAAACTAGGGGATCAGTTTACATGAAGTTACATTGCAAATTGAACACCAACTAAAAGATTTCGGGTGGTGGTTTTCCAGACATGATGAGTAATGTTTGAATTTTCAACCTTCTCCATCGGCTCCGCCTGCACGATCAGCTAGATCAACTTTAGAACTAAAGAAACCTGAGTTGACAGTTTTTCTAATAAATAGAATGTCAATTTGCAAGGAAAGAAAGGGAAAGAGGAGACAAATTAGAATTCTATCACTGTCCCATAATTGTTGTTGCGTTTGCATCTATATTTGATAAACTGAATGTCACAACTATTATGGGACAGATGGAATGACGAAGGGAGACAAATGGAAGATGTGAACCAGACAAACATGAAGAGAGGGAGAGAGACAGAGAGAGGGAGAGACAGACAGAGACACAGACACAGACACAGACAGAGGGAGAGACAGACAGAGACGGAGACACAGAGAGAGAAAAAGAAAGAAAAAGAGAGGGGGAGAAGAAGAAAGAAAAAAAGAAGAGGTAAAGAAAAAAGACCAGAGGAAGAGGAGAGAGAGAGAAAAGAGAGGAGAGAAAAGAGGGGAATAAGAAGAGTGGATGACATGATTAAAATTCGTTTATACATGTCTCTCTCTTCCTATCTGTCTGTCTGTCTGTCTGTCTCTCTCTCTCGCTCTCTCTCTCTGTTCACTCTTTCCCTTCTTTCCTCTTTCTTCTCTCTCTCTCTCTTCCCTTCCTCTTACCTCCTGTCAGTGTCAGTTTGATCTCTCTTTTATCTCTCTCCCTTCTTCCTATTTCTTCCTCTCTGTTCTATCCCTCTCCTTATTCTCTCTCTCTCTCTCCCCCCCCTCTCTTTCTTTCTTTTTCTCTTATCTTTCTTCTCAGAGAGAGAGAAAAAAGAAAAAGAGAGAGAAAGAGAGATATGAGAGAAGAAGAGAGACAGAGTAATAAAAGAAATCAGAGAAAGGAAAAGGAGAGGGGGACGTAATATATTAGCGATTTCTTGTTTAAATCCGATTGTGTCTTTTTAGATTAAAAAAGTCGAAATTGTTCGGAACTGTCAACCAGAACAGTCAACATAGGTTTCTCCAGTTGTCAAGCTTCTGGCTGTCTGGCTAGCTATGTATGTATCACATGTAGAGCCCGTACCAATAGAGCTATAGGGCTAAAAATTTCAGCATTCACTCCTTAAAATATTTTGAAAAAAAACGGTTTTTTTAATCGTTTCATGAATGGGGTTTTCAGTGGGACGTACAATTTACAATGTCAGTTTATGCTGAAATGGTTGCTCAGTTTATACCCGGCGGCATTCAGGCTTATTCTTTTTGAAAACTCAGATTTTTTTCAATGATCACCCTTCAACAAAAAGCAAGAAAAGAAATGTATTCATTGATCACCGTTTTCTCTATTTTTTCACCAAACTGATCACCCTTAACATGGCATGCTGCCAAAAGACGTAGGTGACGTGCCGGTTTCTTATTGAGTAACTAACCAGACCTGTGTCGTTTTGTTTTTATGTTTGGGGGAAAGGGTTGACTTTACTAATTCTCCTGTGTATTTCTTTTTGTAGCGATTAATTTAATTATCTTCCGTCAGGCAATAAAAAATCAAAACAATTCAAATCAAATTTCGACATTTCCAGTTCAATTGCACTTCTTCGCTAAGTCAGAGTTCTTCAAACTTTTTTGATTGCGACCCACTTCGATTCTGTGCTATAACTTCACGACCCACTGACATATAATGAAAGATCCATTTTATCTCTGTGCTATGGCGTAAATAAGAAGAAAGGACCACTTCAAACTATCGAGATTCATCTTGGCTCGTGTTCGTTTCAAATGCATAGATGTGTGGAATCCACTTGCCGGACAGTACGCGTATGAGTCATGTCTTGCTCCATCCTCTGTCTCATTAGAACTCTGTTGTGGATTGTCAGTCATGGTAAGGCCAAAATCACCCAACCGACCAATTAAGTAAGATGCAGATACTTCTTTCTTTGCTTGAATGAAACACTCCCTTATTCAGGGTTGAGCACTCTTTAAGTGAGGTAACTCGTTCATTATAAGCAATAAGCAATGCTCTTCCAACTCTGGAATAGAGCACTCTGATGGATGGGGAGTTGTGCGAAAGTAGATATATCTCTTAAATTCAGCCTTACTGACCGTCCAGTGATGCGTACGGTTGAGGTAAAATGCCAGCCTCTGGGTCTGAACCCAAGGTTTCGATCCTACTTCGTGATACTGGATGGGAAAATGGATTGTCTATAGCCACACTGAAGAGATGTAATATAACGAAACAGCTGTCTGTGGATGACACAAATATTTTATTATATATATGTGTGTGTGTTAAAAAATGGAATGTATAATCCGACATAAATGATAATAAATGCGTTGAAATACCTCAAAATGACCTACTGTTATAACACTTTTTATTCATTCACTATCCATGTACGTTAAAAAGGTTACCTATTGGTCGCACGTTCGATCCCTGTAACAGCCCAAACTTCTTTAATTCTTTATTCTATTCACACTGCCTTGGTCAAATGATACATTCCTCGTGTAATAACAGAAAGTCATTTCAAAAAGAGTTTGAAAGTAACATAACGCTTAAAGAACTATTCGTATCGGATTATATATCCAAATGTCCATCTCTGAATTTTTGAGATGAGGTATTATTATTATTTCTATTGATATTAGGACCATCCTCATCTTGATTGTTTTTCATACAACGTTTCGGCCGTTGTACTCTACGGCCTTGATCAGGTATCATCTGGTAGGTGTGGGAAGTAACGATGGACACATAGCATAGTGGTTACAGCATCAGACAAATTACTGCAAAGTAATCTGATGGTTCTAGGTTCAATCCTAGTGTGAGACAATATAACAATACTACTAATGCAAAGAGAGGAGTACGGTCAATATACCCCTGTCGGATAAATGAAGGGTTCGGTTCGTTACTTCCCCGCATCTACCAGATGATAGCTGATGAAGGCCGTAGAGTACAACGGCCGAAACGTAGTTTGAAAAACAACCAAAATGAGGATGGTCCGAATATTAAGAGGAACAGATGTTCATGTTGGGAAATAAATAGCGTATGTATGGACAGTGAATAAACGAAATGAAAATTCTGAGATGAAACAGCCATTAGGTCCTTTGCATGACCGGCTATTGTTTAGCTCAATGATAA
Organism: Thysanoteuthis rhombus; assembly: GCA_963457665.1. Taxonomy (NCBI): domain Eukaryota; kingdom Metazoa; phylum Mollusca; class Cephalopoda; order Oegopsida; family Thysanoteuthidae; genus Thysanoteuthis; species Thysanoteuthis major. The sequence continues at coordinate 2,837,349 of OY735236.1, read as the reverse complement.
GAGCTAGGTTACGTTAAAGTTGCTACCCTATCGGTCGCAGATTCGATTTACGCTGCTTAGACCAAACGATATATTCACAGTATAATAACATGAGATCATTTCAAATAAGGCTACAAAATAATAAAGCACATTTGTTATATATATATATATATATATATATATATATATATATATATATACTTGTGGGGTCTTAATATTATACGTAGGTGAATTTGGTACAACTTGATGCTCTACTAACCCACTTAGTGTTACACTAATTCCCGTCACTTTTTCTCCACTACCAAGACATTTTTCATGTACGTGTGTATGCATACATGAATTTTTATTTTTCTTTCTGTGTCTTTCTTTCATCCCACATAAACTTTCATTAACAATATTCAAAAGAGATCGTACAGCATGCATAAATACATAGATAGATAGATAGATAGATAGATAGATTGATAGATAGATAGGTTGGGTCGGTCATTGAATAAAAACACTCTTACCATTGATGCCTTGGGACAGCATTCTGCATTGTGGGTGGAAAATTGGAGAACGGTGTGATCAATGAATAAGTTACTTCTCTCACCTTTTGGGAATCATCATCATCATCATCATCATCATCATCATCATCATCATCATCATCATCAGTCTTTTATCTCCCGTCGTTGGACATAGACCTTCCCAAGAATTTACCACACCCCTCTATCATGGGAGTCGCGGAGCCAGTACTTCCCGAATTTGTCTAGTTTATCTCTCTATCTTGTATTTTACCGGCCTCGGTTGCACATATAATCTCTGGGGATCCATGTTGTGAAATGCGATGTCTATAGGTTGTTTGTCATTCTTGCAACATGACCAACCCATTGCCATTTGAGTTTTCTAGAGGATTTGATTCGTGTCTCGGACTCCTGTTTTATCCTTGATATACTGTGCTATCTTGTGATCTCTCCATGTGAGGTTGAGCATGATTCTTTCATGTGCACATTGCTTGCTTCTCAGTTTGCAGATCTGTCTTTTGGTTATGTTCCATGTTTCAGCTCCATAGGTGACAATCGGGAGGATGCATTGATTTCTTGTTTTTGAAGGTTGAGCTTGCTCGGCCGAAGGTTTACCATCCTAGTGATTACAAAAAATCTTGATATAAAAAAAATAGGCGACAAAGGGATAAAAAATAAAAAAAACATCTTGTGGGGGGTGTTAAAAAAAATTTTTCTGAACATGGTAAGCCCTCTAGCTACATTGGTATAGCCTTTACGCCTAATACTTACATAGCCGAGCAAGCAGAGGGGCCTAAAAACTGAGAGAAACCTTGAAAGAAATGAGGGAAGTGGATAGTTTTGGTTGGCGGCTTCGAACAGGTAGATAAATAGATAGTTACAGATAAAAAATGTCCAATGCAGAAAGGCCCAATTTATAAAATGTCCAAGACATATGGTGAAAAGTCAAAAGATCCATGTACACAGACATGCTACAAATACAAACAGGTGCACACACAAACATGACTAATGCACACGCATACGCATACACACATACACTTGTGCACACGTCTGCACACACGTATACGATCCTAACGCACGCACACATGCATGCAATTATATATCATATAAGTATGCCATGATTAGCGACCTAATCTTGCTGGCTGACGTTAACGGGGTTGATTGTCATTGAATCTCGAAAATTTTGCAATTATTTGCAATGGACATTATGTACTTGGATAATCTATTTATGGACCTTTTTGATTGGACCTTTTGATTTAGCATCAGACAGATTCATACTTTTTTAGTTGAAGCATTGTTAACTCATATTAATCCTTACTAGTATTTATTTCATCTTATTTTAGTTGCCTTTGGTGGCAACTGCATAGACTCACTGCTGGGCTGATCTCCACTCAAACTTGTCTTCCAACTCAGACTTTTGTATTCTATGTAACAAATAGAAAATAATAGAGAAAATTACATATAAATATATTTAATTATTAGAATGGAATAAGCTGTCTGTATCTCTATGATAAACCTTCGTTAATCTCTAAGACTTGTCCATCTAGCTCTGTTAGTAAGACAACTTCCTGGTAATCGCTTGGTCGTGAGTTCAGATCACTGAGTATAACTTACACATCGGTTAACACCCTTTGTTTTGGAGAAGATTGTTCTTGTTGTTCATGTTCTTGCTATGATATAAAAAAGTAAACTCCAGTTTTGAAATTTGACAAAAGGAAAGAAATAAAGAACGGAAAGAAAGAAAAAAAAAAGCAAAGAAGAGAAACGGGGGCGAGAAAGAATAAAATTACGTAACAGAATGAAAAACTGACCAAGAAGAAAAAGAATGAACTTATAAAGAAGAATAAAAGAAAGAAAATGTTGCCAGGATGAATGAAGGAAACTCAAGTTTAAATATTTTCCATGTTACACGTTTTTTACATCATAGGTATCAATGGTAAAAGTGATTGATTTACTGATATAATTGCATTTTTCGTAGATTCGACGTAAATACAAATATATATATATATATATATATATATATATATATATATATATATATATATATATATCCACTGATGATGGGAAAAATCCCGAAAAATGTATGGACAATTTACTTATAAGGATTAATAAATCTTACCCCCAAACACCTCACTCCCAAGTCTGTCTCACTCTCTACAGTACACATTATATATACATATATATATATATATATATATATATATATATATATATATATATATATATACTCCGTTATTATTTGGAGTTTTCTGGGCTCTTAACATCAATGGTGTCTACCCAAAGAGTCAGAGTAATTTCCAAGTTCGATTTCAAATTAGGACATTAAGTTACTCAAGTTGCTGACGATATCGACAAAGAATTTTAAGTGAACAAGACTCCAAGTATAAAAAGTTCAGCTTTTGTTCAGTGGACTTAGGTCCCGATATATAGATACTGACATGAAACCTCGAGGGAGACCAACATCTGTTCTAAATGATGGAGAAATATCGACAGCCGTGGTTATCGACCAACGAACAATGGTTCCAGCACTTTCAGGAGAGACTTTAATACTTCCACAGCGACAATATCACGTTATCTCAAGGCAATATAAAAGACTAAAAAGTCTGAAAACGGGTCCCAAACGAACTGAATTAAATGACACTTCCAGACTCCACGCAACTCAGATGGCTATATCTAAGTTTATAGGATTGGGATATGAAGTCTCGCAGCGTTCTTCAAATTCACCTGACATTTCTGCAACAGATCATCATCGCTTCAAGCATTTCGAACTTCATTTCCGAAATAAAAGGTTCAATAAAAGAGATGTCACGATTCGAGCTTTTACTGAATTTGTGCCCATTAAACTTAGAGAATTTCATAGAAATGGCACATAAGAAGATCTTTTGGAAAAGGTCATTGCTTCAAATGGGTCATATATCGATTGGGTATTTATTTTGTTCTGTCCTTTATATCATTCTCCATCATACTATTCAAAAAACGATGTTTCATATGAAATAACATAATATAATTAGAGGATCATTGAAAAAAGGTTATTGCTCCAAATAGGTCATATTTTGATAAGGCGCTTATTCCAATGTGTTATTTATATCGTACTCAATCCAACTATTTAAAGAACGATATTTCATATATAATAAGTTAATATCATCTGATGGTTATTGAGAAAACGATATTGCTTCAACTGGGTCATATTTTGAAAGGCACTTATTCCAATGTGTTATTTATATCATACCCGATCCAACTATTCAAAGAACGATATTTCATATATAATAACCTAATATGATCAGACAGTTATTGAGAAAACGATATTGCTTCAACTGGGTCATATTTTGATTGAGTTTTCACCTTGATCCAAACTTTCAGTTGCTTTCTATCACAAATTTGACTCAGACCACGATCTTAGCGCAACGATTAAACACCATAATTGAAAAATAAAGCGCAATACCACGATAAAAATATAGTCTAAAGGGGTCCAGTATACGCCTAGTCGCTTTCAATCATTCAATCTCGCGAACTATATAGTTAAACAAAAGCTGATTTTACACCATAATCCTACCTAAAAATTATAAGTATCGTAGTAACGATATTTCATATGAAACAACGTAATATAAATAGAGGGTTGTCGGAAGAGGTTATTGCTTCAAATGAGTCATACTTTGGTGAAATATTCAACATCTTTTGTTTACATCATCTTACATCTTATAATTCAAATAGAGATATTTCATACGTGACCATCTCATAATACCCACCTTTGTACAGATAAGTTGGTGATAAACAAGAACCATAAGTTCAACGATTTGTCCATCATCCATAGGTCCATATCTATTATTTCCAATTTCAAATAGATTATAAACGAAGCAGTTGTAGAGTTACTAGTTGCAGTAGTAGCAGCTGTAGGAAGAAGAAAAGAGAGTTAACGATGATACTGAATTTTGAAAGTACAATTAAGTTTAAATTGAAGTGTACAAATTTTATCAGTAACTTGTTCTGGTGTCTTAGTGTATGGTCATTTGATTTGATAAGTGGGCTTTAAATGAGAGAATAAAACATTTTTAGCTATAAAGTTAGCAGAAATTGGAAATTTTAGCCGATTCTAGCTATTTTTGTTTACTTTTCAGTCATTAATTGCAAGAAATACTTGGCAACTGTGTCAAAAAACGGACGCGTCATACGTAATCAATTGAGGACATCACACCTCTTATGACATTATAGCGGCTAGCAAACAAAACACAAAAACCCTTCTTCCGTCTTTTGTTCAATACAAAACAAACAGGCCGACCGATAGACCGACCAAAAAGCGTCTTATAAAGATGTGTAAACATCTAAATTATCAAACATCTTTGCTTGGGATTCACATATCATCAGTTCTCTCCACGCTACTCAGTCGTTTATTTTGAGTTTACTTTGTTCTCCTATCATAACAAGAACAACCCTCACCAAAATTAAGGGTGTAGACTGATATGCGAAATTCACACAACCTACCGTGATTTGAACACATGAACAACTGCTTACCAGGAAGTTGTCTTACTGACTAAGCTAATTTGACAAGTTTTAGATATTAACGAAAATTCATTATCCAGATACGCATGGACTTATTTTGTTTAACTAACAGATACCCTTATACATATCATATCACACACACACACACACACACACACACACACACACACATATATATATATATATATATATTTATATATATATATATATATATATATATATATATATATATATATATGTATCACAACATGAAATACAAATGTTGCAGTGATCATTTTTCGTTGGAATAGAAGTAGGAGTGGAGTTTGACCCTGCAGCAGACAGTCTTGCTTTTTTTGGTACTCAAACTACCACCCATTTACTCAGACTTTCCAAGCACTTTACCAGCTGGCTACGCCGGCTTCTCTTGCTTTTGATCGAACCTTCGAACGTTAAATTCCCAAGACTTCCTTCTTCATTATGTGTCCCAAAAATTCCCTCTGTCTCTTGCTAACTGCTTCAAGAAAGAATTGAAAAAAAATCACCCTCATAGTCAATAATTGAACAACCATAGCGTTAAAATTTGAAGTCATGTAAACAAGTTCCATCGAAGAATAAGTAGGACAGGATGAATTTCATTTCTTGCATCGGTGGTGTTTTTTCTACAGGAAAACACCTAAAAGAGTTTGTTTTTTTTTTAAAAAACATTAAAAAATAGCTTGTTTCTTAAAAATCTCGATGCTATTTTTAAGTCTGTCAGAGTAAGACCCCCAAAGAGGTAAAAAAAAGATTCTTTTTTTTTCCGAGAATCAATTTTTTTTTAATTCAAAAGGATTGAATAGAAATATGATATAAATCAATTTTAAATCAGTAGAAAAAACGGTATGGCCAGGAGTGCTGGAACATACGAATTCATAAGCGAAGACACAAACATGCACATAGATAGATTCCTTCGCCACTTGTTGTTCAATCAGTTCCTTTGAGAAATTTCATCATTGCTGATAACTGTGGTTGACAAACAATTTTAAATTGTTACATTTGAGTTGTCTTTACTCTCTTTCCCCAAATGTAACATTGCTTCCCCCCAAAATAAATTTGGATAGTATATATATATATATATATATATATATATATATATATATATTGAAATAGATAAAAATAATGTAAATATTACATAGCGTCCTTGAATTATGACTACAACACCAATGCTCGATAAGGACAGATGTGATTTTTGAGTGAATTGCCGCGAATGGAAGTCCTCAAAATACAGTTGAGTCTGTTGGAATTCACTAGCGGGTGGGGGAACGGGATATTTGCGCTCGTCCTCTTCTAGATCAGGCCTTCTCACCAAAGGTTTTGGGTTTTGGAAGTTGAAACCTTATAGTCAATAAAAGATAATTGTTTTATGTAACCCTAACTCTAAGTACCCATATAATGATATGGTGATACTCTTTCGCTGGTAACAGGGTTGTCGCTGAGATTTTCCGTATATATATATATATATATATATATATATATATATATATATATATATATATATATATATATATATATATATTGCCCCGCCTTAGAAAATATATCCTTTATGCCATCCCCTGGAAGGGTGTCAGCAGACGTCCATGCTTGTGAACCATCCGTCTTATTTCTGCTCGTGATCATGACTCTGTACATGCACAAGCGCGCCTGCTTTGGTGAGAGACAGACAGAGACAGGGAGAGACAGAGTCAGAAATCCGATGTGTGTGCGAGGTTGTTTGTGTTTCCTTTTATTTCAGATTTGTTTTATAGAAAAAAAAATGTTTTGTTTGGGGGGTTTTCGGTTCAACATCGTCATTTTCTTTTCACTCTCCTATATCCAGCTTCTTTGTTTCATTGAAGAAGAAAAAAAACGGTTTTATTTTCAAATGAATTTTTCTTATTTCGATTTTTTTACCATTACGTTCAAGATTTTTTTTCTTTTCTGTTCAGACTTTTATTTCGATGTCGATTTGTTTCGCGTGATTCTAAAAAAAATGCAAGTTTCTCACGAAATCTTTCGATTGTCACTGTAAAAGCGAACGGACATTGGTCTGGTTAGTCACATAAAAAATACCGTCTTGTGACCAATGTCTTTTGGCAGCACCCTGTGTTGGAATTGATCAATTCTTAAAAAATTGGGAAAAGGAGGTGATCAACAAATAAGTTACTTTTCTCGCCTTTTGCTCGGCAGTGATCACTGAAAAAAAGTCCAAAATCTGAAAAATAACAGACTGAAGTGTATTTTGTAGAATACAAACAAGTAACCAATTTAGCATAAATTTACATTGAATATTGAAAATCCATTTAAGGGGGAATTTTCAGAAAATGAAAAAAAAGGTTTTTTCGAGTGACTTTAACCAGTGAACGTTTGAATTTTCATCCCTGTGGTTCCATTTGTATGGGCTGCATGCATGATACAGAGCCAGCCAGAACCATCTGAAAACTGAAGAAACCTATGTTTACAATTTTTGTGACAATTTTTGTTGACAGTTTCTAATAGCATGTTTTAAACAAAATCCGCTGAAAGGAATGAAAATAAATTAATTTTTTCTCACATTTGCAACCAGTATAGCCTATTTAGCGCTTTTCGCGATAAATTCAGCGTGTCTCCTGTTTTTTGGGGGGGGGCGATGTATGGAAGCGATAAATTAGCGTGGACATTCTGAAGAGTGTTATTGGCCATTTTCTGTATGTTTTTGGTGTATTTTGGACATTTTTGGTATTTTTGGCCACTTTTCTAATTTAACATGTTTTTTTGCACTTTTTAGTTGTCAAACTAGCGTGAAAATATTATTTGAGTTGGCAACACTTTATATTTCTTATTCCATGAAATAAAATCTGATAGAATTGTTTTAAAAATATATTTTCACTTGTCGAAATAATTATTTTGCAAATACTTTAGCTCATGACTCAAGTTGAATGCTCATTACTTCAAAAAAGAGTTTTTTGTATAAATATCTTTTCATAGAAAAATATTTGCCTTGTTCGGTTAATCGGACAAGCCTGTCATTGGATCCCAAATCGTTGGACCCGATGCAGTTCTATTTAACGGAATCCACCGTACATGTTTTACTATTGTATCACCATCCTGCTTCCACCTAGCTGCGAATTTAGGTGTAGAAATGAAGGTGTACACTGTAAGCCGACATACTGAAAAATGAAACACGTCCATCGTTCGAAAAACAGGTTTACGAATATACATCGGTATTGCGAGAAAAATGTGGCACTGTTTTATCACCATCCGTCTTCCACTAAGTAGTATACTTTGAAGTAATAACAAATGTCTGAAAAATGAAACAGAACCGACGAAACCTGTCAGTGGTGAATGAACGAAAGGTTTATATGAGCGTACTGATTTTTTCTACTTTCATCTGTTGCCAAATCTGGTAATAAAACCTCTTCTTTGTCAACATTGTTTTCAGGGCAAACATGATAGCCATGCTAAAGACGTTCAAGGCTGGAAATACACGTTTGCCTATTACGAAAAATTAATGCAGCACACTTGAGAAGTAAAATGTTGGATCAAAATGAAATAATTTGTTTTATGCTGTGCTGGAAAATGGCAAATTCTCACGAAACCTTTTTGAAGTGTGCAATAAAAAAAAGAAGTGAATGGTCCTTTTTCAGAGACTTCCGTTAAATCTGTGACGCGAAAATAATTGTCTAAAAAGCATTTTTTTTTCCATTCCTTTTCAACAATGTCCGTTATTGTTCTTTTGACACAATCGAACAACTACAGCCGTCAATGACGGTGAATAGATTCTCTCCTCTTCATATATATATATATATATATATATATATATATATATATATATATATATATATATCCGTGTGTGTTAGTATATCTCCGAATTTTTTAAATGAGGTATTATTATTATTTCTATTAATATTCACACCATCCTCATCTTTCAACATTTCGGCCGTTGTACTCTACGGCCTTAATCAGGTATCATCTGGTAGGTGTGGGGAACAATAATGATACTACTAATGCTAAGAAGGGATTGTGGTCAATATATCCCCGTCGGTTAAATAAAGGGTTCAGTTCGTCACTTACCCCACACCTACCAGATGATACCTGATGAAGGCCGTAGAGTACAACGGCCAAAACGTTGTATGAAAAAAAAACAAGATGAGGATGGTCCGAATATTAATAGAAATACGTGTATGTGTTTGCATGTTTAATCGTTTAGGTGTTTCGGTGTTTCAGTGTCCATAGACTTGAAAATTAGTATCAGTACTCTACTAAACCCTCTCCAAACATGATTTTTTTGGTTTTGGCGAAAGAAAGGTATTTGTTCTTTTCCGGGGTTCCTATTCTGAGGGGTTTGATAATAACATCGAGATATTTTTTGGTGTTTTTATACTATTTTATGTTTTCTAGTCGGAAACCCACGAGAAGAATTCATTCTGACCATTCTTTTTTATATGACTTCAAATTTTGAGTTTTTTCTCCTTCTAAACAGGTTATTTGTGGGAGTTCGATTTGAAATGTAAGATTATCTTAAATTTATTTCATTGAATCATCCTTGTTTTTCGCTTTTTTTTTTTTAATTCAGATTTTTTCTTGTGATTGCTGGTTCAATAAAGGTGACAGCTATAACTTATCCATTAATCATCCCTCTCTCCAATTTCTGTGCCAGTTTCTGTCGTATGACTAACCAGACCCGTTCGTTTGTGTTGACCTGACCTCAACGTTTCGTTTTGTTTTTGTTTTTAAGAGTTTTCTGGAATTCTCCAATAAGCATTTCCTTCCTTTAAACTCATTTTCGAGTCTTCTTTCTCTTTTCATACAGCTGAAACAGTTTATTGTGATCATTTCGGAATAGGTCCTTTAACAATAACCAGCAGATGACTTCAAAGGAAAGAGGTATACATCTCTTATTTCCTCAGTATTATAAACTACTGGAAACTGTTCATTGTGATCACTTCGGAACAGGTCCTTTCACGACAACTAGCTGGTGACATTAAACGAAAGATGTATACATCCCTTATTTCCTCAGTATTATAAACCACTGAAAACCGTTTATTGTGATCAATTCGGAACAGGTCCTTTAACGATAACCAGCAGGTGATATTAAACGAAAGATGTATACATCTGTTATTTCATCTGTATTATAAACTACTGGAAACTGTTTATGATGATCACTTCGGAACAGGTCCTTTAACGATAACCAGCTGATGACATTAAACGAAAGATGCATACATCTGTTATTTCCTGGGTATTATAAACTACTGGGAACCGTTCACTGTGATCACTTCGGAACAGGTCCTTTTAACGATAACCAGCTGGTGATGCTAAATGAGAGATTTATACATCTCTTATTTACTCAGTATTATAAACTACTGGAAACTGTTCATTGTAATCACTTCGGAACAGGTCCTTTAACGATAACCAGCTGATGATATTAAACGAAAGATGCATACATCTGTCATTTCCTATGTATCATAAACTACTGGAACTCACTAGTAGAGTACGGGTCCAATATGCTGCAAACAAAATCAGTAAATAATTCTTCAAATAAACATAACAAATACACGACTTAGGGAAACACCTTTGAAGAAAATATTTGAACATATGCGAGATACAAACATAAATAAAGCCGTCATTTTTACTTGCAAAATATCTTACGAGCTTTCGTGTGTTATACAGTGGAAACTGCTTATAGAGATCACTTCAAATACTGTGTTTGATACCGACTGAATCTCCGTGAAATCTTCAAAGAAGAAGAAACCAAGCGAAGAATCACTTCAGGTTGGCAAGCTTTCGGCTTTCAAAAACAAGAAAATCCCTTTAGTTCTGAAGAGAAAGGCACACGGCAAACACAACCTCCCGTAAGTCAAACAATAAGCTGAAACATGGAACCTAACCAATCGATTGATCCTCAAACTGAGAACTAAGCAAAGTTCACGAAAGAGAATCGTGCTCAAGCTCACATGAAGAGATCACAAGACAGCACAATATATTATAGAAAACAGGAGTAAGAAATATCATAGGATCCATTAGAAAATCTGTTTGGCGATGGGGTGGTGATGTCGCACAAATTTCAGACAACACAGCTCAACATAGATCCCCATAGATCAAATGTTAAAATGAGATGGTGTAAAGAGCTAAACAAATTCAGAAATTAGCTTCGTAACGCCCATGATAGAGAGATATGGCGGATATTAGAGTAGGTCTATATTCAACGCTAAATCATGATGATGAATTTATCCTTTATCTATGATAATAATAAGCGGTCCCATGTGTATTTTCAATTTGACTCTCGACCATCCCATTTTTTCTATCTATCATCACTACTGTCGCTACACGATCTTTCTTTTTATGCTTCTTATCATTGCCCCTTCTCCTTCAGTTTTCAATCGTTCCAACTTATATCACCCACAAACCCATCCTTATCACTTTCGGTTTCCCAGTCTTTGGGAGCCATCTCTACATTAGAAAACGTTAACCCTAAAATGTTCCTAATGCCTTCATAATAGGTTTCTCTCATTATTCAAGTTTAATCGGCTGGTTTCACGCAAACTGACAAGAGTAGAGGAGCAAGTGTGCTGACATTTTTAACATTTAATCGTTACAAAGTAAAGAGATTAGAATAGACGGCATGTATCTGAGCAACCTCAGATGTTCAGACGACATTGCCCTTTTCGCAGAGAACCTACACGACTTCCAACTAATGATAGATGAATTAAATGTAGAGAGCAAGAAAGACGGCCTACACATGAACTTCAGCAAGATAAAGATCATGTGCAACAACCACATTGGAAATAAAAACACAAAGATCAGAATCGAGGACACAGAACTGGAGAAAGTAGATCATTACGTCTACCTAGGACAACAAATCTCTGTGAGATCCTCAAAAGAAGAAGAAATCAAGCAAAGAATTACAATAGGATGGCAAGCCTTTGGTAGAGCAAGCTCAACCTTCAAAAATAAGATCCCATCAATCCTAAAAAGAAGAGTACATAACCAATGCATTCTCCCAATAGTCACTTATGGAGCTGAAACATAGAACTTAACCAAGAGACAGATCTGCAAATTGAGAACCATGCAACGTGCACATGAGAGAATCATGCTCAACCTCACATGGATAGACCACAAAACAGCACAGTACATATGGGAGAAGACAAGAGTCAGGGACATCGTACAATCCATTAAAAAGCTCAAATCGCAGTGGCCGGCTATGTTGCCCGAATGGCAGACAACCGATGGACATTACGACTCACAAAATGGATCCCCAAGATCACATGCGGAACCGTTGCCGGCACAATATTAGATGGAAAGATGAGCTAGACAAATTCAGAAAGTACTGGCTCTGCGACGCCTATGATAGAGAAGTGTGACGAATCCTGGGGAAGGTCTATGTTCAACGACGGACGTTAAAAGACTGATGATGTTCACAGAAAAAAAAAACGTAGATTTTTCCTTGTTTCTTTTTGAGATCATCATCATCATCACTTTTTGGGGGGTGGGGTGGGGTCTTGGAACTTGGAGCATGAATACTTGCCTCAATACATTTGGTCATCTGAGACATGAATTCGTCTTCATTTTGAATCTTCCGTTTGAGTTGTAGAGTTGACAGAAATGTTTTTTTCTCCTGTCTCTCCTATAAATCTTTGAATTTTTTACACCCGTTCTAAACGGCTATTGTTTTAGCGATGAAGAATCATCCCAGTCACGTCATGTGCGATGTATTTCAGATGATGAGATACGCAGACATTGTAGATAGAGGCAGTTTTGGTGATATGCCGTAATTTTCCATTAGATTATATGAAACTCCAGTCTTCAGGCCTTATATTGATAGAATCTTCGGTTTTCTTCAACGTTTTCTTACGTTTGTAGCCCTTTTCGGTCATTTTTCTTAGAAATCTATATATTGATTCCATTTTACTCAGTTCAATGGATACGCTGACAATTGACACGCTTGAATAGAGTATAACAGTCTACTGCAAAACAAACGTCTAAAAGTTTTACTCTTGTGCTCATTTTGATGCGATGGTCTGTTGAGATATCTTTCAGTTCTATCCAATCTTGAAATACTGATGAATTGCGTGGTATTAAAAAGGACTCCAAGCTAGTTTGTTTGTTTGATTGATTTCGTTTTTTTCCCTTGTTGATGAATATATGTCCCGGATATGTGAGTTCGCTTACATCTGAAATGGGCTCCCTATCGATAGTCATAACGAATTCACTTGTCTTATCTTCCGTTGCATTAAGCGGCATTGTCACGTTTTTATGGATCTGTTCAGTTCATAACCGTCAGAAGGATATATATTCCAATATATCGATAATCTCTTATGAGTCTGTAACGTTTTCACTCATAGGTTCTGTGTCAGCAACATATAAGATAAATAACATTCTGTCTTTCACGTTCGATTTTCAAGCGTATCTTTTTTTTCTTTTTTTTTGCGATTTAAACAAGTACCTCCCATGTTGTAGTTGTATATGTAAGGCGATGTAGGTGTCAATAATGAACTCATAACTCTGCACAGCGTAAAATGAAGCACAAAAGTATGTTGAAGATAACAAGGGACTAGATGCACGCATGTCTACAACCAGAGAATGTATGGAAGACAGTACATGTCTACAACCAGAGAATGTATGGAAGACAGTCTTCGTTCCTTTAACGACTACGGTGGTACCTGTGTACTGTGCCTTCAGCTTTCTCCAGCTTTTAAGTGCATCCCCCCGTATTTCTAAAGTCCTAAAGGGATTATCGCGATCTATCCAATTGTGCTATTTATTTACTCTTCCACCAGAGCAAAATGTGACACAAGGTCGGGGCTTTACGTGCGGGGAAATAGGAGACACCATTAAAAAATAGCTCCAGCCTACGTGACTTTGGTAAGCAACCGTGGTTGCTAAAACAACCGCTGTCACGAAAGCGTCAGGACAACCCCGGCCCGTCCCTCTAAATGCAATGGGATAGTGCTACCCCAGGAAAACGGATCCCCTGCAGTTAGGTCGAGTAAGAGTAGGGGAGCCCAAGAACGAATCCAAAGCTCCCCAATGTGTGTAGCAATGCGAAGCCTCAATATAAGCTAATTGGCTAACGTATTGCACTGGTGGAATCGGTCTTTGATGCTCGCCAACATACTATCTCTGGCCCATTCGACAGGCAAGTGTCCGTATCAGCGCCGCGGTGGAACGGATACTACACTCTAATCAGTGCCGGAAAGCCCAGAAAAATGTGGCTACCGAATTGTATGCTTGTTCAAGATCAATGAAGCAGCGATAGAACTGTGAGTGTGGGGAATCAATAATCCTCCGAAGAGTTAAAAAGCATCAGTCGTTGATCTATTTGATTGGAATCCGAATTGGGCTCATTGTATTACAGCTTCATACACTGATCTTATCCTTTCGAGGATGATTATAAGAAGTATTTTCAAGCATACTGACTTTAAAGATATGCCCCAACAATTTAAAGCATTGGATATGTTCCCTTTGTTTTAAGAAGAACATTTTTATTAAGGGGGCCCCGAACAAGGAGAATGGCTTCACTTGACCAGAGACCAGAAAGCAATGATGCTTTACAGATGAGTAGATTTTGTGAAGCGTTAGACTTGAGTTGCTTGCTATATATTCCATCAGATCCCGGGCGTTTTCTGTTCTCCATACTTCGATGATGATGATGATGATGATGATGATGATGATGATGATTTATCAATTCAAAAAGTTATTCATTGACTGTTTCTCAACCTGCCCTTTATTACAGTAGCAATTTCCTTTGTTACGGAAGCAACTTTCTTTATCGCTGTAGCAACGTTCTTTATTACAGTGGCAACTTTCCTTGTTGCAGTAGCAACTTTATTCATTACAGAAGCAACTTTCTTAATTGCAGTAGCAACTTTCTTTGTTACGGTAGCAACTTTCTTTATTACAGTAGCAACTTTATTCATTACAGAAGCAACTTTCTTTATTACAGTAGCAAGTTACCTCATTATAGTTGCAAGTTTCTTTATTACAGTAGCAACTCTATTTATTGCTGTAGCAACTCTCCTCATTACAGTAGCCACTTTCTTCATTACGGTAGCAACTTACAGAAGCAATTTTATTTATCATGGTAGCAACTCTTTTTATTGCAGTAGAAACTTTCATTGTTACAGTAGCAACTTTCTTTATTATGGTAGCAACTTTCTTTATTGCAGTAGCAACTTTATTCATTACAAAAGCAACTTTCATTGTTACAGTAGCAACTTTCTTTATTGTAGTAGCAACTTTCTTCATTGCGTTAGCAACTTTTTTGTTACAATAGCCACTTTCTTTATTACAGTGATAACTGTTTGGCCGTGGAAATTGGATGATAAAACCACTATAATCCTGGGACGTCGAACAGTGAGACTTGTAGCATCTGGTTCGGTTCTCTAAGAACAGAAACCTCTCTTAGTTTTGTATCAGATATGAAAAAAAAGCCTAAAGATATAACTCTATGTCGAGGGCAGCGAATGAGACATTAGATATGTCAGAACGTGCCTGTAGAGAAAAACGAATTCCCATAACGTTACTTCGATCGACAGCTCAGCAACGTTCGTAGGACACGAAAACACTTATTGCCATACACAGGAAAAAAATGAATATTTTATGGATTCTCTTTAGCATCAACAATAGGTTTCACATGCATCCATCAAAGGCAATAAAAATCGCAAAGCTGGACTCAAGGTGACGCGTTTGGATCCAGTCGATCCCTCCGTTATTGTTGATGTGGATGAAGGTCATTAATAATCAATAGGATTCGTGGAGAGTCCAACATGTATCTTGAGAATTCCGGAACACAAAGTAATCCATATATCTAATAATAAAAGGGAATTTACTACATTATTATTTTTAAGCATTCTTTTTTTAAATCTTTCTTATTAGAAACCGTCGAACAAAACTGTCACCAAAACTGTAAACATAGGTTTCTCTTGGTTTTTGTCTGGCTGGCTGGCTGGCTGGCTGGCTATGTACATATCATGTGTACAAGCAGCACCATTTGAGTTTGAGGGCTGAAATTTTCGAAATTTACTCTTTATTAAGTCGAGAAAAAAGCCGTTTTTTTTTCCAATCACCTCACGATTTTTTCTGTACAGAGTTCAATTTACAATGCACATTCATGCTAAACTGGTCCTGAGTTTGTGTCGGGCAGTGTTCGCACTTTTTTTTTCTGGAATTTCAGTCATTTTTAGAAATCAACACCTGACAAAAACGTTTTTGTCATCTTTTCCTTTAAAATTCCCCCAAAATAGGTTTTTAGCGGGTGGGGAAGGTGAAGTTTGCAATGTAATCAATTGACCAACCCTTCTTCCAATGTTTGAATTGATCGCCCCCAACACGGCATGCAACCAAAAGACGTTGGTCACGTGACGGTTTTTATCGAGTGACTAACCATATCTGCACGTATTGCTTTTTATCGCAACACACAGTTTGGTTTTTTTTTCTCCCTTTTACATATTCCAACCGATATGCAACTTGCTGGGATTCAACCACATCTGGGTTGGGTCAGTCTGCCCCTCTCCCCTTGGTTACTCTTCTCTCCAAATGTATACGGTCCCTTTTTCAGTTGTTGTTACGATATAATTAGCTGCTCGCTTCCCAGATGCCGCTGTGGTCATCCACCACGAAAAAAAAAGATCCAACTCGTCATCTTAATCACTGACGAAGAAACGACATCATTATACACTGATTTACTTGGACTCATTACCTCATCTTGGTTGTAAAAGTCCGAACGTTTCCGCCGTTGTACCCCTCTAGCCTTATCCGAGTAAAGTGGGTAATCTTATGGGAAGTTAAACCTTGATTAAGTTCACGGGGTAGATTATTCTCATTCTGCTGTCTATACCAGAGGTTCGAATCTGCTAATTCTTTTTAGCTGATTTGTCCTTACTTAGTTTTCAGGAAAGCTATCAAAGAAAAGACCAATAGAGTCAGTGGTATAATTTTCCAATTTAAACACACCTTCAAATATACGGATAGTGACAAGTTCAATCTACTCTATAAGTCCTTAGCTAAACCCTACCTACAATATGCATCTCCAGCATTGAGTCTTACATTAAAGACGGACATACCAAACATCGAAAAGCTCCAAGAACAAGTACCTCACTTTATCCCGGAAATCGTACTAATCCTATACTTATCTACTAGTTTTCACACAATATGACTACTCGAGACACTAATACCTACTGTACAAGCTGCAAGCACGGTAAATATATGCTCATGCCTTCCCTTCGCCCAAACACAAAATGACTCAAGTATAAATACCAAATACGTAACCATCAAGGTATCCGCTACGAAGTCATTACATCAAGAAGTATTAATACCTGGAACCGCCCACATACTGACATAGTTAATGGAGCAACAATGGTAGAATTCGAGCATTATTTTGGTAACCTCTCCATTCGATCAAAATACAACCTTTGCAAACAAAGTAGTTTGAAAGTGGTCTCCACAAAGCTGACAAGATGTGTGTGACATCAGCTCTAAGCTAGACATGACCTCTACTCTTGATAAGTTGAGTTGCGGTCCGGCCTATCCGCCTCTTCCACTGACACAGGGTATATGTCTTTTTTCGCACTACCCAACCAAAGGATTGGACTCACAGCCACCAGACAGATAAGTACCTACTCTTAATCAACGCTTTCATCCACTTGTCCGATGATGAAGAACCTTCATGGCACAAAGACGAAATTTTAATTTTTTAACTAATCCAGCTCATTTACATCTGTAGATGTATATCAGTTTTTGATGAATGTTTGTTGGTGAGCAGCCTTTTTGAAAAAACATCTGTATGAAAAAAAATAAGGTTTTAATAAAGAAACAACTTAAAATTTCAAAATAAGCATCTCAAACTAGGGTAAGGTAATTATACTGAGAATTCAAAGAAAATTATATTTTTTTCTTTCAAAGTCCAACTCGTGTCATCTAAACACCCTCAGCGTGCCGCTATTGACACGTTTATCATTGGTTCACCGTGACAGCACTAGACATAAGAAAAGACAGTTCAAGTGCTTTACCTTATAACCTGACTGCCGTAATAAAAATAACTTGACTCAATAAGAGGCAGCAATTATGGCGACCAAGCAAGTACACTCTATCAAATTTGTACGTTTAACTTGCTTAACGGTCGTAGAATGTGAAACGACCTTAGGGTTGCAATTAAAATTGAAAGCATCAAAGCAGGATAGAAAGAAAAAATTCTCAAAAACAGATCCTGTAAGTCACTCAAAGTGTCACGTGACCGACGTATTCCGGCGGTGTGCAGTGTAAGGAGTGATCAATTAAAAATTGGGATAAGTGGTGGATTACATAATTCTCTCACCCTTTGTTGTACAGTAATCACTGAAAAAGTCCAGATTTTCAAAAGAAACAATCGTGAATGCTACCGGACACAAATTGAAGGACCGCTTTAGCATGAATTTGCACTAGAAATTGATCCTACTTCACTGAAAAACTATTCAAGGAGGTTGATATAACATAAATGCGTTTTTTTCTAAATATAAGGAGTAAATGAATTTTCAGCTTTCTAAATCCATTGGGGCAGCCTGTGCACGTGGTACATACATACATAGCCAGCCAGACTAACTTAAAAACTGGAGAAACCTATGTTAGTGTTGACAGTTTTTGTTGACGGTTTCTAAGCAATAATGGCAATGCTTCTTATAGGGAGTTTGGGCAAGTTAAATTATATTAAGTACATATTTTACAAATATATATGTGAGGGACTTGGAGTTTCAGCGAACTCACTACTTTTTTTATCTGCGGTATTTTGCTTTGCTGGTCAACATCTCTTTCAAACTGAATTAAAAACGTTACAAATTTCCTTTTAAGAAGTGTATTGTCATTTTCGTGACACAATTGTTTTGTCACTCATCTCGATTTAAAAAAATAAATAAGATTGTACGTTCACCGAGAAGAATAACAAATATGTGTACTTATTTTCGCCATACTACTAAGAATGTCATTAAAACAGTTGATTTTTATACATGTTTCCTTGATTTAAAAAAAAACAAAAAAAACTTCATTCTTCATTTGATCAAGACCAAATTATGTTGAAGACACGGGGTCTCGTGCGATCACTGATCTTGAAAGCCCAGGCAGAGACTGCTGATGCCGTAGCCAGCGTGAAGGCACTAATTAGATAGTTAGTTCGCTTAGTGACCTTATCCTTCATTCTTAACGACCATATGCAAGGTTGTATTTTCTGAGAGAAAATATTCTAATCTTCTCGTTACGGCTCAATTACTTTAATTGAAAAAATAATTAGTGTTTTCAAAACGAAAGTGCTTGTTGGGCTAAGAACTTTTCAATCAGTACACATGATGTCGAATGTGATTGCCATGGTTACTGCACTTGCTCTCCCGTAATAAAATCTGTGTTCTGAAAAATGGTCGTCTTCCAGAAACGACTTTTAAATGAGTCTGTTCAATTTTAAGAGACGCCTGCTCTCAATGGTATTCACCTGTAAACAAAGTATGATGTCATGCACGTTATGTGTTGCTCAGTTTCCTTCCAATGAATTTTCTACAAATAGTATATCGTCTGGATCGAAACAGGGGGATTAGAAGAACTGTTGTAGTATTTGTATCGAGATGTATTACATGACAAATAGTTCTGTTGCTAACGGGACACAGCAGTTCATTTTTTTACGATAAAAGCATTAAACTTTGCATCGTAAGTAACAACCCTTGGGTGACATTTCTTGATGTCGAGGCAAGCAAAATTGAGTATTGTGCATATCGAATATATTCCACACCAAAACGTGGCTTATAGTAAGAAAATCTGTTTTGAATGGAGTTTGTCCAGAATATACTGTTCTGTGGCCAGGACCTATGAAAGGACATTCAGCCGGTGCATTACAAAGATACCCGAATGGCAAAGGGGACCGAGAGTTCCTTTGTTGACCCATGCTACTTATCCAATGAAAAGAGGGTGTCTTAAAGACAAACTGTTTGAGCCGTGTGTTAGCTGGCAGGAAAATAACTTTACAGTGCTGTAGCCTATAAACTTGCCTATAGACGGAGGGAGACGTTTTTTTAATCAGACCATCTTGATGTTAGGAAGATATTTTTATGCTTTTTACCCTTCGATTAATGCAATTGTGACCAATGAAATGCAAAGTATATTTTGAACATAATATAAAATTACGAATGTTTTATTCTTCTTTAATGAACATGAAGCTTACAGAATGGCGTAGGAGTTTTAGATTAAACTAATTAGAATTTATTCTTGGATCTCGCGAAATTGTACTCCACAATTGCATAGATCAGTGAACTTGACGTTAGCCTCCAAACATTTCCAGTTGCCATGGCATCCCTTCTCACGTACACCATCAAAAGTTCAGCTCGTACCATATATCTGTGTGGTAAAGTGGTTCATTACGGTTTCCTCTTATAGTTTTACAGCTTGCTTCTCGCTCCATCTATTTTGGAATCCAAATATCTTTTACAAGTGATTGACCCCATACGAATCAACCCTGGTGAACGACACTCAATATGTGCTATTTTCAAGCCTTCTTGGCCTTTTCTTGTCTAACATTGTTGACTCTTAGCATGCTGTTTGTTCTATCACAAAGGTGGTCAATGAATATTTCAAAAATAGCCGTTCACCCGTCATCAATCACGTCTGGCAATGAGATAAATTTTGCCAATGTGTGATCAGGATGAACTTCCTACACATTCAAAGCTGATCCTTCAACTTTTCGTTTAAAAATCGACACTGTGTCGCATCCCATGAAGGCATGAAACATAGATGAACCCTGGCTGTCTCATAGTCGATGCTACTTAGCAATTTCATAGATTGGAATGTATTGGCATGTAAGCTAGTAAAGTATGAAACAGCCAGAACTACAACGTCTGTGTCATTTGATTTTATCATAATTTTCTTGTAACTATACTGATTAGTATCCAAAGCATGTAACATTGGGCGGGTGTCCGCTTCTCCATGGTTGCATGGATCTATATTCATTTGTGCTCTACTGGCTGTTGACTTGTACAACAAATATAATTTGCATTTTTTACAGAAGATGTTACAATTTGCTCAGCATTAAGACGCAATAGTTCTGATTGTAACCTTCTCGGTCGGGCTCAATTACTCTAATTTGACAGAGAACAAGATAGAATAATAATTAGCGTTTTCAAAACGAAAGTGCTTGTTAGACTGAGAGCTTTTCAATCAACAATCGTGATGTCGAATGTGATTGCCATGGTTACTACACTTGCTTTCTCGAATTCAACTCGAAGAAAATTATGACGTGTATGTAGTCAGACGTACTTTATGTCACAGCCCTGTGCCTCTCTCTTGCTCTCGTAGATCCCGTCAGAGAATTTTTTTATACATACCTCAAAAATGATACCAACTTGATTCACGGATTCCAAGTGAAGGCAAATAAAGGGCTTGAACATTGTTCTACCATACTTATCAAATATACTTATAGTTTCAGATGCCAACATTTGAACAATTACTGTACCGTTGAAAATTATCACGTTTACAGATTGAGTGACATTTTTGCTGTAGTGGCTACCTCGAGGAACTCAACCAGGTCAGATCTTTGACCTCCCCTAAAATCACCCCCATGTGCAATCGATGGTGGCCATTCTGATAATGGGGAAAACTGCTATAAGTTTGTGTTCTTACTCTAATATGTAATGTACTGTCAAGAAAAGAGAACATGATCAGTTTTGAATTGAACGACTTCCGTCTTTTCCTTAGAGACTATTCTTTCTTGGTCTGTTCAGTAAAGGAATATCATTTTTTCTTTATAGTGTTGTTGAGCGGCAAGGCTTTTTCTATGAATCGCTCTAGGTCTAATCTCTAATCCAGATCCTGGCCAACAGCAGTTACACTTCTCAACATCTTTTTTTATTTTTGAACTGCTGTCAAGTCCGTGGAAATATCTCCAAAAGATTTTCCCTTCTCTGCGAAAACTGCTAGCATTATTTTCACACATCTTTTGAGAATGCAGTTTGGATACCTAGCCTTTGTTTGGATAGCTGGCCTTTGTTTGTGATGGCCAATGCTATAGTTGGAAGGGATCACCTTCTCAAATTTGTTTATGGGCCTAGCTATTTCTAGACCCATGACCATACATCTTAAGTGACGATGAGCACGTTGGGTTCCCGTCGAACAATTTGAGAGGAGTAATTCTGCAACATCTTGGCTTACACTACCTGCTTCGACAAGAATTTCCATCCAGCCACTTTCCAAGAACTGTAAAACCTGTCAATTCAAAGCGTACCCATCTAACAGGGTAATAAAAATTATCTTCTACGAGTGCCTTTGGCATCCTCCACTGACCTTCTTTTACCAAAGCGGAGAGAAGCTGGACAACAGCAAGGACAAGAATCTGACCAGGATTTATATTGCAGACTGCAGATTTTACTATGTTCCTACCATAGAGTAGCATTGCAATGAGAATAAGATGATTATAGGAAAGTTGTACTGTCTGTAATTCAAAGTACGAATAAGGATTTAAGAGTGTTCGAAGCACGTCTCGGTATTGCTTCTACCAAGGAGCTTGCTGATATGTTAGAAAATGGATTATATATGTAAACATAAAAATGCAAAGCTATGATAAAGCGAGATCATATTTTAAACCAATAATTTTACCCATAATTCATTTATCTGATCCTGTGTCTCATTCTCTTATTGGATTCAGTATACTTTAAAATGGTTTTACTTCCAAATTTGATGCTTTTGTCACAACTTGAGTAATTTTTCTCTAAACAACTGGATTAATTCGCTCCTGCCTGTCCATACGATATCTCCAAAAGTTCCAAATAAATTTCAGTTACAATTTGTAGAAGTCAGGGGATAAAGAAAAAGTGATCAAATTTTGGAGAGAATCCAGGAATTTATTTGTGATTAAGAAATATTCTTGTGTGATTTTTTCAACATTTCTATATTCATTCCTGTCTGTCAAGACGATATCTACAAAAGTTCTAAATCAATTTCATTGAAATTTTGTGGAAGGCTAAAGCACGTATCGAAAACGATGTGATTAAATCTAGGGGTGGATTCAGGAAGCCATTTCCGGATGGAAGATGTTTTCCAATTTTTTTGTTTTTTTTACATGCTCTATAAGTATTTTGACATGTGCAGTACTCGGCCCCAGGGGCGATCTTTCCTTGGCTCCATATCCCAAAATGTTACCCCAGGGTTGTTTCATATCATGCAAAGTGTCACGCTTTTATCTCAAAAGTGAACGATCAAACAACTTTGAGAATCTTGGCTGCTGGACTGAAACAAGGAATTCACTTATAGAAGTAAAAGAAATTCTATCCTTAAAAAAGCCAGTTCTTGAAGAAGTTTTTATAAAAAAAACCTCCCCTCCCACTTTTATTCTGCCTCAAGATGATTACTGCAAATTTTGTATTTTATATATACTAAATGAAAAATCTTTAATATATAAATATATATATATATGTGTGTGTGTGTGTGTGTGTGTGTGTGTGCGTGTGTGTGTATGTATCAGTGTATGTATTTATTAGAATTAAATGAATTCTTCTGTATACCTGTGATAAGTTTTTGTCAATAGCTAAAACTTGTCAGTTTTGTTCAGTCAGTAAGATAGCCTGCCGGCAATCAGTTGGTCATGTGTTTTAATCACGGTAGAGGAATGTGGATTTCACTTATCGGATAACATCCCTCATATTGTTGTTATTGTTACGGCAGCAGAGCAAAGTCAACTCCAGACTTGGTACCAATATTTGACAAAAAACGTCTCAAATAACTGTTGCAGAATTTGGACCTTAATGTACTTCATACATTACAATGGATTCAATTCTTGATGTGAAAATAACCCTATCCCTGAAAAGTCCGTTCGAAAAAACGTTACTAATTTTAAGTTTGGAAGGAGAGAAATACGTTGATAAGATGAATTATGAGTTTATATTGAGAGATAACAAAACAGTGCAGTGCATCAGATAGAAAAATAGGAGTCAGGGATATAATAGAATCCATAAGGAAACTCAAATGGCAAAAGGCTGGTCATTTTGCAAGACTGTCAGACAGACAATGGAGATCACGTCTGAAATCGTGGATCCCAAGAAATCATATGCAAAACTGTGACCGCCAAAATATGAGATAAGTTCAGAAAAGAGAGGTCAGGCGAAAGAAGGTCTATGTCCAACGACAGACGTTAAAAGACCGATGATGATGATGATGATGATGATGATGATGTAACTAATACTTTAGTAAATCAAGTAATATTTTAATGAAATAAATGTTGAAGATTAAACTCACATTTAATCTAATAACGATAATAGTAATATGCCATATGTTTAATTTTTAATCCTGTTTTGGCCTGAAGCATAGTCTTCTTCTAGTCCTGTACTGCCTTCTTTCTTCTTCGCATACAGTCTATTCGTATTATCTCTGGGTTGCAAGGCCTTGTGCATCATCATATGTTTTCTTGTTGGCAGCTCTATTGATTGGGGTTTTTCCTTTGACCATCAAACAACAAATACTGCCTACGTCTTCATTCCTTTTGTCAAATCCCTGCTATTTAGTTTGGTATCTGATATTTCTCCTCCCATCCCCCTAAAGTATTCTCTTCTTATTTTCTCTTTCATTCCTTCCCGTTTCATCTTGTCACATTCGACTACTCTCGGGTTTTTGTATTGGTCCTAGGTGAACAATGTTTTTGTTTTTTATTTATTTATTTTTTTTGGCTGTCCGGTACTTCGATTCATTCTGCTTCTATGAGCTTTTTGTGCATTAGCATTAGCGTACATTTTCCTATTTCGAACTCCATCAAAATATCGTCACTGTAATCTTTCACTTTTTCGAGCTATTTCCTGTTCTACGCAAATAGTTTTATTTCATCCGTGGGCATGAGGTGGTTGACTTTCCCCTTCGTTTCAGAGAATTGGTATCCTTTGCTGTTTTTCAGGACTCTGTTGAGTGGTATCATAGTTAGAACTGATTGTAGTTGGGGCAGGGAGTCTCCCTGGGAGATTCCCCTTCTTTTATATTTACCTCTGCTAAGTTGTCTCCCATAGCTCACAAGATTACTTTCCAGTTGTGCTATTATTGTTATTATCAGCAATTTTACACCAGTTGCCAGATGGTTACCGCTGGAGGTTAAGTGACAGCAAGTCTCCTCAGGTCTTCAGCCCTCTTCTCATCTCTCTCTCCCACACACACACATACACCTATCACAGAAGTGCAGCAGTTCGTACCTCCACCACCATTAGAGTGTTTTTGTTGTTTATTATTATTATTATTATTATTATTATTATTATTATTATTATTATTATTATTATTATTATTATTGCCTCAATGCAGGATTGTCTTGTCTTTCATTCCAAACTCAACATCAACTAGACCCTTGGATTTCAATACTTCTCTAGATTGTATTTTAAGAGTACTGTCTTTTGCATCTAGTTGAGGGCAATGTCCTTGGTGTTCAGTGTCAGAAGATAGTTTTTTGAGATTCAAAATTACTGTTCCCGATGCTCTGGTAACGATTGATACGATCTTCATCGTTTTTTTTTTTCCATAATATTCGTAAACTTAGTATTTTCCTAATTTTTTTCCTTTACGACATCGATCGATACAGTCTGATTGTCTTCTTTATTACCAATGACAATATCTGGCCTTCTGACAGTAATTTTTCTGTCAGTTAAAGTCATGAAGTAATTAGAATTTTTCGTTCTCTAATGCAGTTTCAGCTTTATGCTCCCACCAATTGTCTGTTCTTTCGAAACCTATTACGTTGCATAAACTCAAATGAACTGCGGCTGCGACTTAGTTATTTCCTTCAAGGTATACAGTTTGCGTTAATTTTAGACGGGCACATACGATGTGTTCTACTGCTTCCTGATATTCATTACAGGCTCTACCCTTGCCTGACGATTGTGTTTTAAGAATATCATCATTGGTATTACTGAATGAGAAAGTCTGTTTTGATTTCTTTATGATATAATAAATGGAATAAAATAAAACTAAACACGATATTAATGTTTTCAAATTTGTTTTACATTTGAATCGTGGTTGAAAATATACGATGTATTAAAAATGTTCATTTTTTATTCATCACATTTATCATCATATCTTTTTAAAAATCATAACTGTCATGTCTTTGTTTTTCTATAAAAATTTTGACAAGCGAAACGTTTTCGATTATTGGTCATAGATATTATTATCATTATTATCATTATTATTATTATTATTATTATTATTTGGAATCTCACACCAGTTGCCTGGTGGTAACCGCTGGAGTTTGAGTGACAGCAAGTCTCCTCAAGTCTCCAGCCCTCCTCTCCTAGTACTCATAGGTCGCAGTAATTCTGCGATTTACAGTTTCACACCGGTTGCCCAGTGGTTATCGCTGAAGGCTGAGTGACAATAAGTCTCCTCAGGTCTTCAGCTAACGTCTCCTCTCTCTTTCGCATATCATGACAGAGCTACAATTCGTTGCAGTACTTATATCTCTAGCACTTTCCTCAGTATCCGTGCAGTTCCCAGTAGTGCTGTGGTCTGTGCGGTCTCTATCCTCCCCCTAATCCCGATCTCCTCCAGTCTCTCCCTCAGCGTTTTGGGGACAGTTCCTAGTGCGTCCACTATGACCGGTACTACCCTAGTTCTCATGTTCCACATTTTTCTTAACTCCCTTGCTAGGTCCTGGTATTTTTCCCTTTTTTCACCCACCTTCTTTTTTACTCTATGGTCTGCAGGTACAGCAACGTCTACTATTTGGCAGGCCTTCCTTTTTTTGTCTACTATTACTAAGTCCGGTCTTCTTGCCTGGGTGAGGTGGTCAGTTTGGATGTCAAAGTCCCACAGTAGTTTGTGGTTGTCATTCTCCAAGACTGCCTCTGGCTTGTACTGATACCACTTTTCCACATGGTTGAATCCCATTTGTTTGCTTAGTTCCCAGTGTATCATCGTTGCTACTCTATCGTGTCTATGCTTATACTCCTTCTGGGCGAGTTGACTACATTCACTAGTTATGTGGTTTACTGTCTCATCTCTTTCACCGCACATGCAGCATTTGCTGTTTGTCTGTGTTCTGTCGATTTTTGTTTTTATGTAGTTTGTCCTTATGCTTTTGTTTTGGGCTGCCACGATGAACGATTCTGTTTCTCTCTTAAGGTTCCCCTTTCGTAACCACGTCCATGATTTCTCGTCTGCTATATCTTGTATCTGTCTTTTAAACTCGCCGTACAATTTTTTCCCTTCCCATCTTTCTTTTCTTGCTTGCTGTACTGTTCTATTGTTTTCTACTTTATTGTTTGTTGCACTATCTCTCGCACTCTTTATGATTTCTTCACTATTTGTTTGCACATATCTTTCTAGGACTGTTTTAGCTCTCTGGACACAATCTTCTATGCTGATGAGCCCCCTACCACCTTCTTTTCTCTTAACGTATAGTCTATCTGTATCATCCCTAGGGTGTAATGCTTTATGCATCGTCATAAGTTTCCTTGTTCGCCTATCCATTGATTGGAGCTCTTCCTTTGTCCATCCTAGGAATGGTCCTGTATACCTAACTACTGACACAGCCCAGGTGTTCATTCCTTTTATTAGATTTCTGCTGTTTAATTTGGTTTCTAATATTTTCCTTATCCTTCTGAGGTATTCCCTCTTTATTTTCTACTTCATCTCTTCCCGTTTTATCGTGTCACATTCAAGGACACCTAGGTACTTGTATCGGTCTTGTGCGGTCAATGCCCTAATCTTGCTGTTGTCCGGGAGTTCAATTCCCTCAGTCATTGAAAGCCTTCCTTTGTGCATCACCATGATTGCGCATTTTTCTATTCCAAACTCTATTCCTATGTCCTCACTATATTCCCTTACTTCGTTGAACAGAGTCTCAAGCTCTCCCCTGTTTTTTGCGAACAATTTTATATCGTCCATGTACATTAAGTGGTTGACCTTTCCTTTTGTTTTAGAGAAGTGGTATCCTTTGCTGTTTTTCAGGATTCTGTTAAGCGGTATCATTGTTAGAACAAATAATAGTGGGGACAACGAGTCTCCTTGGAAGATTCCCCTTTTTATCCCTACCTCGGCTAGTTTGTCCCCTGCGGCTGTCAAATCTATTTTCCAGTCTTCCATCGAATTACCAATGAATTTAACCACCGGTTCGCTAATTTTGAACATTCTAAGGCATTCGAGTATCCAGCTATGTGGAATCATATCGTATGCCTTTTTGTAATCAATCCATCCCATTGCAATATTCTTTCTCCTTTTTCTCACTTCTCTTAAGATCATCTGGTCTATGTAGAGTAAATCGTTTGCCCCTTTGGTTCCTATCCTACACCCTTTCTGTTCTTCTGGTAGTAGCCCCCTTCTATCCATTGACATGTATATTCTCTCTGCTATTTGCCCGGTCAGGATTTTCCGCGTAAGTGGTGAGCACGTGATTGGTCTATAGTTGCTTGCTATGTTCCCC
The DNA here is from genome assembly GCA_963457665.1 of Thysanoteuthis rhombus. NCBI lineage: Eukaryota > Metazoa > Mollusca > Cephalopoda > Oegopsida > Thysanoteuthidae > Thysanoteuthis > Thysanoteuthis major. The sequence goes on along the minus strand of OY735236.1, from coordinate 2,809,011 downwards.
TTTTCTGGGTCTTTTTGGATGAGGGTGGTTCTGCCTTTAGTCATCCATTCTGGTGCTTTGCCTTCGTTTAGACAATTTTGGAGTAGGTGAGTGAGTCCGCCGTGTAACGTGGTGTTTATTATTATTATTATTATTATTATTATTATTATTATTATTATTATTATTATTATTATTATTATTATTATTATTATTATTATTATTTGGAATCTCACACCAGTTGCCTGGTGGTAACCGCTGGAGGGTAGGGCTGGAAATATATAATAAGTGGATTTGCCACACAAACAAGTTTATGTTTCTGCCCTCTGTGGGCCTCACCAGGCGAATGATTGTCTGTGGTTTTGTCTGTGAAGAGAAGGCAGAAACATGAACCAGTTTGTGCAGCGAATCCACACCCTATTACATATATGTTCGAAAATCTCCCGTTTATACTTGACATACAAGGAGATCAATATTTTCACACGGGATAAAGATCTCTTCCAGACATTTCTTTTATATTTTTGCCTTTGAAGTTGGCCAGTGCAGAATTTTTCCTCTATTTAACATTGTAAGCTAGGGTGATCTTTCTTTTCCAAGAACAGATGCTGACAAAGTCGTCCCTAACATTAACCCATTCACTGCAAGGGTGTACAAGTGCGATAGTTATCCATTGCAAGATTGAAGTTGCTATTTGAACGACTCCTATACGTTCAGTTAAGAATTAGGTACGAAAACTTTCTTTTACCTTGGTATCAAAAACGTCGCTTCTTACGATGACTCCCTATAAAAACCCCGAATGCATGTGGTCAATTGCTTATTTTGTCCCAGTATCTCAGGCCAGTTACTTTCCTTCACCTCTCTCTAAACTTGCAGCTGGCGTAGTTTCTGATTTTTTACTGTGACTATATATATATATATATATATATATATATATTGTCTTGTCATTTATTTTCCTCGATGTAAGTATCCGAGAGAACTCTATAGCTACTAAATGCAAATACCACAACTACTATTTTGGGGGACCACGCAGACGCTGCACTCATTATTTAGTCCCTTTTAGCTCCTTCTTGCATTTATCCAGAACTGACTGCCTCTTTATAATCTAGCCTGGTCAACTGTACCATTCATTTTAACAGGCACGACTCATCAAGCTCTATTTGATAGATAGACAAAAAGACATTTGACCCTTTATGCTACGTGTCCCTTAAATTCTTATTCTATCCTGTGTTTCGTTTTTACTTACAAGAATAACCTAAACCGAACAAGCGGCTACTCTTCTCCTCTTAACACAATCGAATGTATTAATATTTCCATTCTATGTATTCCATTTACATTCTTCTTCTGAGCATTGAATTTATCTCTAATTTTTCACATCTAAATACTCTAATGATTCTTTTTTACACTGTTTGATAACTGCATCCACATTTTGTACTTGATGCGCATGTTCTCAACACATCTCCCTTCCTCCTTCAACATTTCTACAGACGTCGACGAGGGCCCATAAATTAGTGGGCACCCATTCTTCAACGAGAATTATTAGAACTCTCTAGAACCCTATTTCTACCAACTCTCGGCCTTCTGACATGGACAGGTACCACACTATCAAACACAAAATCGACGAGAAAAAAAGGGGGGCAAAACAAGGTGATACCAGTACACCCAAACTCTTCACGACCTGCCTCAAGATGACCTTCCGAAACTTAGAGAGGGAGAATAGAGGAAACAAAATAGACGGCGAATATCTGAGCAACCTCCGATTTGCAGACGACATCGTCCCTTTCGGAGATGACCCACACGACCTCCAACTTAAGCTAGATGAACTAAACGATGAAAGCAAGAAAGTTGGCCTACGCATGCACCTCAGTGAAACAAAGGCAATGTGCAATAACTGTATCCAGAATAAGAACACAGCTGTCAAAATTGAAGATGCAAAACTGGAGAAAGTAGATCACTACATCTACGTAGAACAATGAATCTCTATGTGATTGTCAAAAGAAGAAGAGAACAAGTGAAGAATCGGCAGAAAAAGCTCAAACTTCAAAAATAAGATGATCCTATTAATCCTAGAAAGTAGAGTATACAACCAATGCATCCTCCCGATACTCACTTATGAAATTGATAACCAAGAGACCGACCCGCAAACTAAGAAGCATGCAGCGTGCACATGAGAGATTCATGCTCAACTTCACACGGAAGGATCACAAGACAGCACAGTTTATAAGGAAGAAAATGGGAGTCCGAGACATCATGGAATCTATTAGAAAACTTAAATGGCAATGGGTCTGTCATGTTGCCAGAATGGCAGACAACTGATGGACATCACGACTCACAACATGGATTCCTAGAGATCACATGAGAAACTGAGGCCGACAGAAAACAAGACAGAAAAAATTATCTAGACAAATTTAGAAAATACAACCATGATGGAAAAATTTGGAGAATCCTGGGGAAGGTCCATGTCCAACGACAGATGATAAAAGACTGATGATGATGATAATGATGATGATGATGAACAGGGTAATTTTTTCTGTAGCCCCGGTTGCTTTTTACGTTCCGAGTGCACAGATACAACACCTTGATCCTAGACAAGCATGATGTGTTATTTTTCTTATCATCCTGTTATCTTATATCTATACAAGTATTTCAGTTCCAGATAAATGCTTATAGAATAGCAGCCAATTTTTAGATACATTCGTAAGACAAGGGCTTCAATGAAATATGACTTGAAATTTCAAAATATACCCAGAAGACTTTGATAATAAGTTGTGTCATCGAAAAAAACTACAGTGTGTCAATGCTGACACACAAATCTTAAGTTTGCTGTCCTAAGAAGAGTACACAGATACTCCTATCTTTAGTTGAGTACCGTCCAATACACGAATAATTCCGTCATTTATGGATAATAATATAAATAAGATCACTGTACCAGGTCAAGTTAGGAAAATACAGATAGACACTAAAAAGACATCCATTTTTTACCTAGAGAGATGTTGAATATTTTTATTTACTATACAGCCTGGTAATACGACAAATATGTATGGTATTTCAGTAATAGTGTTAATTTTTTGTTATTTGGATATTTGTGCTGTGACTCGGACTTCAATTTCAAATATTTTTGTATTAATGCGTTGTAGACGTATCAGATAGATAAGACATTCCCATTAATTACAATGTTGAGATAAGAGCCCCTAAAAATCGACTAAAAACGCCTACACCCAGTCGTTCATTGATTCGATTGCAGTATAATGCTATACCAATAGAGGAGACACAAGATCACTGGATTGGAATTGATACCTTTGAATCATCTAGCGTGGGGCCCTTGTAAATGAGGGGTTTGTTGCGTATGCTAATTTTGCTACATAGTTAATATGGCACTATACGTTCATAGAATACAATTGGAAAATCTCCTGCAACTATGAGTCAAAAAAGACAACCTCCGTTTATCATTATCGAAATCTTATCCAAGTGTTCAGGGGATTTATTCAGCACCAAAGGATCAAATGTTGAGTCTGTACCCGAAAATCAATCCAGGTCAAAGGTGAAGATTTCCAGATTACACCGTTATTTAGATCTAATTTGATTTAATTTAATCAACTCAACAATTTTGTGAAAGTATTTCTGCACAGAGTTGACTTTATTTCCCTAACCTAATAACAACGACAAGTTCAGACTTCCAATTAAGATTAAACAGTGAAAAGTTGAAAAAGATGGATAGCGAGCGAAAAGAAAAGCAAAAGATGGATTGTATTCCTACGTCATCAATCAACGAAACGAAGAAAGATAAGAAGAAAAAGGGGAAAAAGAAAGAAAAAAAGGACGGAGAGAAAGAAAGGAAGGAAGTGAGAAAGAAAGATGAAAAAAGGAAAGAAAGAGAAAATGGAGAGCGATGAACACTAGATTAAATTATCTGGTGTCGTTAATCAGATTCTTTTTATCAAAATGTATTTTTCTTTGTATTTTTTATTTTTACTATATATTTTTTTCTTTTTCTTTGTTGTCTATTTTTCTCAGCCCTAACCGTCCATGGTCTAAACTTGAAAGTTAGCACACACACTCAATGAGTAGAACTTTTTTCAGTTCAATTTAGTGACTGAAATAGTTGTATTCAGGGTGGAGTTTAGTCCCGAAGCAGCCAGTCTTATTCTTATATGTAGTTAAAGGCAACTGCATCCTACATTTCACTCCACATTTTGCTCGGGCCTGGACTGGCTCGTAGCTCTGCTTATAATTATTTGTTTATCATTCAGGAAGAAATAAGTTGACATATTCTCAGTCACTCACTCCGAGACATTCTAAGCGCAGTACTCGGCTGACGTATGTCTCTCCCTTACAGGCAAACAGTTATCATTGGCGAAATTTCTATTGGAGTCTCACTAGGTCAAACTTCTTTATCTTGTAGCCAAAACAAAGATTAGACCATTATCTTTACTGGTAACCTGGAACGGGCGACTGACGGGTACTATGTCTTGCCCAAGGGCAGTCCATTATTTTTGTCCCAAGGAGGCCGATACAATTCCATCATTTCAGTTTAGTTTTGTTTTCATAAAGTTAAATTGATTTTTATTGCGGTGTAATATGAAAATTTTCCCTTTAGATTTGAATCAATTTTTTGATGTAAATTTTATATTTGATATGAAAATTGTTCTTAATTGAGGATTTAAGAGGAAATAAACTCTTAAGCAATTAAATAGGCAGATGATATTCAACATAATCTCCTTTTTGTCAACGTGTCTCATACAGTGGCGAAAATTAATTATTCTGTGAAAATTTCAGATCAAAATGCAGCCTACAATTACATGTCAAGAAAGGAACTAATTGACCCATCACTGTATATGATTTTTTTTCTTCTTCCTCTTTCTCTTCGTTTTTCTTCTTCTTCTTTCTTCATCATCTTCTTCTTTCTTCTTTCTTCTTCTTCTTCATCATCATCTTCTCCTTCCTCTTTTTCTTCCTCTTTTTCTTCCTCTTTTTCTTCCTCTTCTTTTTCCTCTTCTTTTTCTTCTGCATCTTCCTCCTCCTCCTCCTCCTCTCTCTCCTTCTCCCTCTTCCTCCTGTTCTTCTTCTTCTTCATCATCTTCTCCTTCCTCTTCTTCTTCCTCTTCTTTTTCTTCTGCATCTTCCACCTCCTCTCTCTTCTTCTCCCTCTTCCTCCTCCTCTTGTGCTTCTTCTTTTTCTTCTTCTTCTTCATCATCTTCTCCTTCCTCTTTTTCTTCCTCTTCTTCCTCCTCTTCTTTTTCTTCTGCATCTTCCTCCTCCTCCTCCTCTCTCTCCTTCTCCCTCTTCCTCCTCCTCTTGTTCTTCTTCTTCTTCATCATCTTCTCCTTCCTGTTCTTCTTCCTCTTCTTTTTCTTATGCATCTTCCTCCTCCTGTCTCTTCTTCTCCCTCTTCCTCCTCCTCTTGTTCTTCTTCTTTTTCTTCTTCTTCTTCTTCATTATCTTCTCCTTCCTCTTCTTCTTCCTCTTCTCCTTCCTCATCTTTTTCTTCTTCGTTTTCTTCCTCCTCCTCTTCTTCTTCCCTTCCTCCTCCTCTCTCTCTATCCCTTTCCCCCCACAAACGTATGTTCGAAAACCTATCATATCATAAAGGTGGGTCCATGCATCAACCTCTGCATCATCTCCCGCAGCCTCCAGCAATTCTCCCTCTCATTTCATAACGAAGTATTTATATTCGAATGCCGACTCAGAGATCATTCCTGACTTCAGGCAATGAATTTTTACCACTTTTCAAAATTGATCATGGTTTCTGCTTTGACAACTGTAATGACTTGAATAACTTTTGCATAATTCTCACCGTATTTCGTCATTTCTTGAATAACTTTTGCATGATTTCCACCGTTTACAGATCAAATTCAAAGACGTATGCCTAGCATGTTATAGCCATATAGGTTTTATGATAAGCTCATATGAATTGAAATAAAACTGAATACAAAATATCGGTGTCATTCACAAGCTTGAAAACTTGGAAGTAATTCTTTACTTTGTCTGTGCATTACATGATAATAAAGACATGCGCAGACGTGTTTCCGCTGTCTTTCGAACTGTACGCATGTCTGTCCCCGTGGAAGAGATTAAACCAATTTTCTATGACTTTGAATCCTTTCTCTTGCTCAACGTCATTTTGCTTTTGGTATTTTGAATAGCAGATCTGTGTTTAAGATCAATTGTTTTCTTTATCATTTTTTAGATACATTATAAACTTATGTGCTATTATTACTATTAAGATAAGTAGGCTTCAGCCGAGAGGCCCGGGAGGGAATGGGGCTTAAGAGCAAAACATGTTTTTATTGAATGCGCAAAAAAATGGTTTGAGTGCACACGTGAGTATTTGGGAGGATATTTCAGCACTTTTTCGTATGTATCAAACACGTCGTACATCAATATAAATTATTCGACGTGACAACGTTACTTCTTTCTTCTTTTGAGAATTTCTCAGAGGTTCGTTGTCTCAAGTAGATGTAGGCTTCCACTTTCTAATGGCTCTACGCTTCCAATATGATATTGATCGTTGTGTCTTTGTTCTCAACATGTTTGCTACACATAGCATTTGTTTTACTGAAGTTCATGTGAAGACAAACTTCTTCGCTTTTTCAAGTGAAGAATCTCACAAGGTTGGCAAGCTCTCTCCGGAACAAGCCCAATCTTTAAAAACAAGAAAATCCCCATTAGTCCTAAAAAAGAGGGTATACAACCATTTTTCCCCTTCCAATAGTCACCTATGGAGCTGAAACGTGGACCCTAACCAAAAGACTGACCATCAAACTGATAACCGTGCAACGTGCGCAGGAGAGAATCACGTTCTGCATCACAAGGAGAGATCATAAGACAGCACGAAAAACAAATAAGAATCAGAGATATCATAAAACCATAAGAAAACTCAAATGGCAATGGGCAGGTTATGTTGCAGAGATGACTCTCAATGTGGTTCTCAATATACAAATCTGTGGCCGGCAGAAAATAAGATGGTGTGACGAACAAGACTAGTTTTACAAATACTGGTTCTGCAACACCCTTGATAGAGAGGTCCGGTGAATCTTAGGTAACGTCTACGTCAAATGATGGACGCTGAAAAGATGATGATTATGATGATTATGTACGTCACTTTATTCACAGGGGGATTAAGTAGAAGGTCAAAGTTGAGGAGAGCCTTACTGAAGCTCAGCCCAAGAGCCAGGACAGTAAGTGACCAGGCACAGCCTACTAATCCATGTGATCTGGTATCAGGAAGGTTCCGGAAGGGACAGTAAACGCCATTATGATTTTCCTATCGCTTAGTTGGTGCTAATACGGGAAAAAAGGTTGGTGGGTATTCTAATATTTTTTTTAAATTTTGAGTTTTTTGTTAGGATATTTTTCTTTTGTATATAAAAGCCATACAAAGACTCTCAGGGCCTCTGAGGAGGGTTTGCAACCAGATCCTTGCATCGGAGCCCAGAGGACACCCGAGCACCTAAAAGCTTCTGTAGTTGAGTGGTCTTTCAAAACTTACAAGTCGATATGACAAGTCCATTAATAAAATAGTTTGAAAGGTCGACTATCCGTGGGCGAATATTGTATAGGGGGCTAAAAGGGTTATTGTAGGTGAAAATAGGCAGGCTTAAGATCAAGGGTGTTGGTGCAGAGTATATGGGGGAATGGTGAAAGAATCATTCGCATCACTTTATAAAATCCCTCATGGGGGCCTTGAAGACAGCTGATATTGGATGATTAAGAAATATTTAGGTAAACAGATTTTTATTGAAATTGCTGGCGTTTCCCCCCGGAAAACATCTGAAATAGAGTGAAACATCTAGAAACTTCTAGATCCTGGATAATCTAGATTTGTTTTGTTTTTGTTTTTTATTCTGGGAAGCGTCAGAAGTAGAATAAAACAAATTCATCTTGGAACATTTACATTGGAGAGGATCTAGATGTTATTGATAAAGCCGTTGAAACGAGGCAGCCAAAAAGTTGTTTTTTTGTTGTTGTTTTTTCAAAAAAAGTTTTGTTTGCAAAAATCAACATTTTTAATAAACATCTTTCTATGTAGTATAGCGGAGTGCTGATGCAAGTTTTCAAGTCTGTAGACAAAACAGTATTGCCAGGAGCACTGGAACAAACAAAAAAGCAAAAAAAAATGACATATACAAACATAAAAACACACGAACAAAAAGGATAGAATCCTTTGATACCTTTGATGGTTACGGTGGTTCAGAATGAAAATTTGACTCATAATAGAGACAAAATCATTCGACAAAACACTTGATAATTCAAAGAACAGTTAATACATAAGGAGTTACTCGTCCTCAACTTTCACTTTCAGATTCGAATCGATCTATTTCTGATAGATTCTAATTGTCAAACTCTCAGACACAAATCTGTGCAGGACAAAGAATTCACTATGCAACATTTTCCAGAATGGCTGAATTTTTGAAAAAACCCATCAAAGACAAAACTTCATTCGGGTCTGGTTGACAAGTCATCCATCTAATTTTGATTTCCTCAATCTCAATCCATGATTTTAAACCCCAGGATAAAACGGGTGGCTTCCCTTGAGTAAACCTCCATATCCTCTCTAAATTACAGTGAAGAATGTGTTGTTGACGACCACTCAGACAAGGAGGTTTGGATTTGTCCTTTCTTACTAGCATAAATCTTATAGCACAGCTCGTCGGGATTTGACTGTTTATGGCTATAAAGCCAACAAACGAACTTCTTTAGATCATCTATCAAGCTCTGGTCAATAGTCCAGCTTGCAACCAGTCTCGCAAATGCATTAAGAAATTATCTCTCTTGTTGTAAACATTTCAGAGCTTTGGATGTACCTTTCCCAGCAAATGTGCTAATGGTATCAAATCCTGTGAAAAGCTATACACAAAGAATAGCATGATCGTATACTATGTTACTGACACTAAGTTGAAATGTCCGTTGGTCCGAATGATCTGAAATGTCATCAATACTAACTACTGTTGATTTGCTTATAGTCCCTGTCTTAACAGCAGATATCCTGGTAGCTGAGAGGAGAACGCCATAGCCATCTTTTACACATCTGTATAGAGAGAATTTAGGACACATTTTGAATAACCATTGAATTCTGCTTGTTTTATGCGAAGAAACAGCCTGCTGTCAGATACCTCTTGGGTACTTTGAAACTCTCCAATTTCGTGACAGCCAACCCTTGTTATTGTAAAGCACTCGGTATTTTCCGTCACTTGAAGCTATTTCTGTATCTTAAGGGGCTAAGAAAAATCGGCTCCTTAAGTTTCGTGACCAGATAACATATCAGAACCATTTTTTCTCGTTTGAAGACGGGGAGCTCTTCCACTGTTTTACCATATAGTGATCTAACAATCGTTCTAAATGACAATGTGATTGTTTCTCTCTGTATTAAAGGTGGAATTCTCAAAGCAGACGTCGAACACAGTACCTATTCTCTTACTTGGAGAGCCAGTCTAGAAATTCAAATCTTTAAACTTTCTTGCAATGTCACTGAAACTGTTCACATTGTCAACCTGGTTATACCATTAGAAATAGTACTGAATTTAAGGGCACTGACCTAGCGTACTGGATCCTTTTTTTCTAAAATCTTGGTTATTGCAGATTTATTTGTCTTTCTCCACATCTTCCATTCCTTAGGTTCCCTTTTTTATTAGTCCTGCAGTCTCGAAGACTCGCTCACCTTTGTTAATTGAATTCAGTTCCCTCATGATTATTTGATTTCCATATATTATATTTTCAACGTCATTGTCTTTCCATTAGAGTAACTGCTTGCCATCTTCATCTTTTGATCAAGCATATATCCGTAATATTTCTCTCCAGGGATCGTTTTAAGTTATGCAGAGCTAGCTCTATTGAAGCTACGACAGCATCATAGGCTCAAGCTTTTTCTGCATTAATCCACGAAAAGCAGAGGACTCCATTGTCTCTTACTGATCAAACGTTTCACTTGTTGCCGGATCCCAATCAAAGAAAGTAATCTTCGTTCGGATCGGCATCTGTTTCATACGCTTCATAGATAACTCTGGTGCGTTTACTTTATAAAATGGTCAATGATAGAAAGCTTCGTGGCAATCGGACATCTCCACGACGGAAATTGTTGGGAGAAGCCGCTTACCTTAAATCAGTCAATAGTATTTTTTTTTTAAAGCTGCTTGCCTCGAATTCAAACCTTCTCATCAGAAAAGTTACCTTCGTAGCCAGCTTATCACAACTAATTTTGTTCAGTATAAGATTCTACACAATAAAAAATATGTTAGAATTAGTCACTCCACCGGGGTCTAGAACCTGATTTTTCGCTTATGGCCTCATGGACTATATGGGCTTATTCCCAAATACTTTCTCGATCATTACTTGGCAAACTTTTTGTGCCAAATATAAAATACCTCATACTGGGACTCACAATTTTATTCTAGAAGCTTCAACTTTTATATTCCACGAGAATTGGCTTTGGTGTGCTTTTATTTTTACCAATATTTCGATTGATAAATACCGAAATATTGCTTTGTATTTTACCGTGAAATGTTTTTGTGGATATTCAACTTGTTGGTCTGTCGTCAGTTAATAGAACCTAGCGATAGCAGAGGCTATTTATAACTAAAGGTATGTTTTCTCACAAAACTGACAAAAGAAATTGCAATCGTAACGAGAAATGACGAGATTATCGGGTAATGGAGAATTTCTGGAGTTTTTTTTTTATCATATGTAGTTTTTTAGAACTGCCATTTCGATGATATGTGCAAGTCATCGAAAATTCAAAATGGCGGCTATGTCTGGTACGAAAATTGTAATTGCAATAAAGTTGCGTAAACTAGTCTGATATGGCTTATCTCAGTGTCAAATCATACATTTCTTATGATGCAGGATTCGAATTAGGAACTTTAGAATCGTCAAGGAGCTTCCTTCTATCACACAGCTCAAAATAAGTGATAAAAATAATTGCCTAGAGCTAGGTTCTATCGCAGCACTCCTCGTCATAGTAACAGCAGGTTGTGCTGTCTTAAGCAGATTATTTGGCACTGGTATTGCCTGACACAATTTTTGGATTAGCATGAGACGCGTTCTTCAAAAGATTGTCTTGCATCAGGTTTGAATGTCCAGAAGGATTCATAATACCCCTCAGATATCTTTGACCTGCCCTATCTACACAATTGAGGTAGTTCTGGTGTGGGAACCAGTAAATGACTGCAAAGATGACCTTCTTTGTATTCTGCTCTCTTAACATACTCGTCTAGTGTAGCTTTTGTTGGAGGGATTGGCTGTACATTGTCCTTTTTCACAAAAAGCTTCTTCATCACCTTACTTCTTTCTGTGCGTGTACTGCGATGGTCACAGAGCAGGATAATAGACCTCACGATTGACTATCAATACAGCCAACGCAGTGTGTTCTCTCCCTGGCCAATAAAGCTTTAAACAGTCCAACAGTTCGTCTATGCATGGAACAGCGGGAATGCACGTGCAGTCTGGGGGTCTCAAGTTGCTGCAATTTCACGGTCTGCTGGGTATCTAAAAATCTCCCTAGTTCCAATTGCCAACCAAAGATTATCTTCTGTCTGTAGACCCTGAACCACTACCGCAGAAATTCAGTCAATTACGCCTTCAATATCATATTATATCCATCGCTGTTCTGAGTGGGCAGCCATTTTCAAAAATGGCTGACAGTAACAACCATTTGTCAGCGACAGCTGTTTTCGTGGGCGACACATTGAAAATTCATGACGTCTCGATAACCAATTTCAACGGGGAATGTCTTTAACTATAAGTGTACCAAATTATATGCCAGACTGAAGTTGGGAAATAGGAAGAACAGTAATTATTATGCAAGAAATGAGAAAAAATTTTAAGGGATGGAAAGGAAGGAAGACGATTAACACTACTGCAAAAAGTGCAAGAGGTGCAAAGAGATACTTAAAGGTTTAGCAAAAAGACACCCCTACTCATTTAACTCTGTCTATATAGATGTGTATGACACAATTAATATTTATAATTAATGGCCTTCAAAAGCAGGACAATCCCTATAATCCTAAAAAGAAGAGTATACAACCAATGCATCCCCGATAGTCCCTTATGGAGCTGAAACATGGAACCTAACCAAGAGAGAGATTTACAAACTGAGAAGCATGCAACGTTTGCGTGAGAGAATCATACTCACATGGAAAGATCACAAGACAGCAGAGTACATCAGGAAGAAAATGGGAGTTTGAGACATCATAGAATCTACCGGAAAACTCAAATGGCAATGGACAGGCCATGTTGCAAGAATGACAGACAACCGATTGACATCACGACTCACAACATGGATCCCCAGAAATCACATGTGCAACCGAAGCCAACAGGATGCATGATGGGGAGACAAAGTAAACAAATTCGGATTATACTGGCCCTGCGACGCCCACGATAGAGAATTGTGGCGAATCCTGGGGAAGGTCTATGTCCAACGAC
>OY735236.1:2754120-2791620 GCA_963457665.1 Thysanoteuthis rhombus | reverse complement strand
TCCACTATTCACCCTCATCTTAATATGCAGTTGTTTTTTTTGTTGTTTTTTTCTAATTAGAGATTGAGATGGGGGTCAATTAGTTATTTATTATTCATTCATTCATTTATACCTGATTCCAATCTTCAGTTGTTAAATCTAATGCCTGGGAAAATAGATCATCTAAAGAATATGGTAAAACAGCAAAGCAGACGATGAAAAGTCAAACTAGTCAGGAATGTGTCGTGTAATGAATGATCGTTTCGAGTTACTTATGAATCATTGCAGCCAATTGAATCTAAGTTTTTTTTTATTGGGTAAAAATTGATGTTTGCTTTTAATATACAACTTGATCAATAATTTGAATGACGACACACCATTTGATTTTCAGGATACCCAATTAAGTTTTCGATGTAAATCATGTAGAAGATAATGAAGGTTTTAAAAATAGATTTCACAAACAATCAATATTTGCACCGAGAGCTAAGGTGTATAGGTAGTTTTTTTTTAATTAATAAACAAACAATTTTGTTTAACGACTTAAAATTTCAAGTTCTGGTGTAAGCTTCAGATGATAAATTTTAGATTTAAAGAGTGTCCATTCTTTTATTTCTTTTTTCAAAGGGAATGAATATTTCCTACGATTAGAATAATTCTTATAGTAGTTTTCAAACTTTTCTCACGTCACATATCACTTTTTCGTCATAACTTTGGGAAATGCCTGAAAAGCTGAAAACAGTCCTCAGTCTAACAGCTGCCAGATCTACAGATATATTTCCGTTCCAGAAACTTCTTAAAAATGTTTAAGCTATCTGTAATTTTAAAGAAATTATATATTTCGATGAATTGTATCTCGATGAATTGTACATCTATATCAATGTCGGTAACTTGCTGTCGATGAATCGTTATCGGCGAATCTTCTGCGACCCTATCCCAAGCTTAAATGATGAGATGATACAGTTTTTGGGGCCCTGGTTCTTCGGATGATGTGTTGTGTTATCTTCATCTTTGTTGGTTGCTATCTTGATGGGCATGTGAGGCACAACTCAACGTATATCTCGGTTTGGTCACACACATACGCACACGTGCTCACACACTTGAAATATTTCAGGAGCAAAACTAGCTGGTGCAGGGTCAAACTCAACTCCTACTTCTACTCTGACTGAAGATGATGACTGAGTCTTTTCAACTGTGTATACAATGAATGATTTTTTTTTTACATGAAAGTATTTTTTAAAAATGAATGTATTTATTAAGATGAAATAATCCCATACGTACATGTAAGATAAGTTTTCGCGACACCTATGACTCGTCAATTTAGCTCAGTCACTAAGCTAGCCTGCTGGCTATCAGTTGATCGTGTGTTCGGAATGTGAATTTTACATTAACTGCTAATTTTGCTAAAGATTGTTTTTGTTGTTCTTGCACTGGGTACGGTATGAAAATAAAGTCAACTAGGTCTAAAAGTGTCAGTCACGTGGGTGTATACGTGTTATCTTTTTGCTAATGCACCCATTCATTTATTCACATAGAATTATATCTTTTCTCCTATCGTTTTCAATCGAGTCATAACTCAGCCTCTGATATATATATATATATATATATATATATATATATATATATATATATATATATATATATATATAATATATATATATATATATATATATATATATATATACATAAATATATATATATATATATATATATATATATATATATATTCTATATAAATGAATTAATGGGTGCATATGCGTATATATATACATATATATTATATGTATATAAATACATATACATATATATATATATATATATATATATATATATATATATATATTCTATATAAATGAATTAATGGGTGCATATATATATATATATATATATATATATATATATATATGTATATAAATATATATATATATAAATATATATATATATATATATATATATATATATATATATATATCCTATATAAATGAATGAATGGGTGCTTATATATATATATATATATATATATATATATGTATATATATATATATATATATATATATATATATATATATATATATATATATATATATATATATATAAATGAATGAATTGGTGCTTATTTATATATATATATATATATGTATGTATATCTTTTCATATTTATGATGAACTGTCAACCAAAACTGTCACTAAAAGTGTCAAGTTTTAAAATTCGTCCAGTTGGCTACGGGTCACGCTAGCTGCACTCCAAGTAATATTAAATATATATATATATATATTCTATATAAATGAATGAATGGGTGCATATATATATATATATATATATATATATATATATATATATATATATATATATGTATATAAATATATATATATAAATATATATATATATATATATATATATATATATATATATATATCCTATATAAATGAATGAATTGGTGCTTATATATATATATATATATATATATATATATATATATATATATATATATATATATATATAATGAATGAATTGGTGCTTATTTATATATATATATATATATGTATGTATATCTTTTCATATTTATGATGAACTGTCAACCAAAACTGTCACTAAAAGTGTCAAGTTTTAAAATTCGTCCAGTTGGCTACGGGTCACGCTAGCTGCACTCCAAGTAATATTAAAAGAACTCAAATGGCAGTGGGCAGTCCATGTTGCAAGAATAGCAAATCTATCACTTGACTATTCTCAGCACATTCCGTTCATTCTTTTCGAAAATTGCCTTTTTTTTTCAGTGATAACTACCCAACAAGATGCGAGAGAAGTAACCTATACGTTGATCACCTTTTTTTCCATTTTTTTTCCTAATTGATCACCCCTCTCAACCTGGCATGCTGCCGAGAGACGTTGGTCACAAGACGGTTTTTTTCTGAGTGACCAACCAGACCTGTCGTCCTTTTCTAACGTTTCCGATCGAGTCATTACTCTGCCTGTTAATGTACATTTATGTTCATGCCTATCTATTTATCTATCGATTCACCAGTCAGTCCTCGTCGGGATCTGTGTCAATTTATTCATATCTCTCGTTTTCATATCTGTTGATACTTAACCCTTCATGGGTGTAATGTCAATGCTACGAATATTACTTAATCATATCAAAGCATATGTGAGTGCAGAAACCCGTTGATGTATTCAATCGATATGCATCTATGTATATTACCCTGTTTAAATTCATAAATGGATCTTTTACTTCCTTTCCGGCTTACCAGCCATGTAATCATTTTAGCTCAATGGTAAGAGCAACGTTACATTGAAGCAGCTACCCTATCGGTCGCTCTCGTGTCGAATGAGAATTTCAAAGGGCAATTTATAATCATTCTGTCGGATCATACATATCCATTTCTTAATGCATAACTGTCGCGTTGAAAGAAATGAATAGAGCAGATATTTACAGAGAATAAAGGAAATGAGAATTTGGAGTTGAAACGGTTATTTTAGCCTTTGCATTACCGTTGACAACTGAGCTCAGTGGTAAGAGTAACTCTACGTTGAAGGGGCTACCCTATCGGTCGCAAGTTCGATTCATGCAGTGGCCCCATTTTCTTTAAATTCTTATTCTATTTACGTTGTTTGAACTAAGTAATATATTAACGCTGTAATGACGTAGACCATTTCAGATAAGAGTTTCAATGTGATATAACACAGTTTGTGATCATTCTGTCGGATCATACATATCCATTTTTTCATGCATAACTGTCAAATTGGAAGAAACGAATATGGCCGGGAATGAACAAGATGAGAATTTGGAGTTAAAACGGTCATTTCAGCCTTTGCATCTGGCAGCTGCTCAGCTCAATGGTAAAAGCAACAGTCGCAGGTTCGATTCATGCAGTATCCCCATTTTCTTCAATTGTTTATTCTATTTTCGTTGTTCGGGCAATGTGATATATTAACGGTGTAATGATGGTATATAATTTCAAATAAGAGTTTCTATATGATATAACGTAATTTATAATCAAACATGATTGTGTCTATATTTCTTGCGCAAAGGCCAGGGTTGGCCCAACCTGCTTATCGTAAAAGTCACGTATGATAAATCCCAGGTGCAAAAGATAGGAAAAATTACTCACACGTTTTCATTGTTACAAATACATTTTGTTTGAAATATAAACATAATTACCATATATGCAAATTTCTTCTCTGTTTGTTCACACATTGATCACGAACTATTGAAAGAAGCAAAATCTGACACTACAAAGTTTCTTTACAAATGAAAATTGTATATTTTCAGATTTTTAAAAGCTTTGTTTGGAGGAAATATACTATTTTGTGTGTTTTTATACTTGGAGCACAATTTGTTTTTGAAATCTTCCTTTTTTTTGTTGTTGTTCATTTCTCAATATTTTTTCCTGTTAAAAACTCAGTTTTCCTTATCTGATAACTTCTGAGTTTGTCAGGTCCGTAACGATGAGGAAAATATATCTGTCAATTCCACCAGAGGCTCTTCCTACCGAATCTATCTCTTCCCTGTAGATTTAAATGTACAGGCATACCTTGATTAATGCTACACATTCCCAAATGTTCCGTATTGTTCAAACCGTACTGTTCAAGTTTTCTTGTAATTAAATGTATTTTTTTAGCTTGAAAACTGAGAGAAACCTATGTTGACAGTTTTGGTGACAGTTTTAATTGACGGTTTCTAATCCAGCAAGCTTAATTTGAAATGAAAGTTGATACGGTCTACACTACCTGTCATATGTTCTGAAAAAATGTTACGTAGCAAAACTTGAAAAAGATTACTCTAATTTGTTACACATAAATTTATTTGTTCATCTCAAAGAAATATTTATCATATTTAATCAAAAATTTACTAACAGAAGTAAGCTGATGCTTGGTAAACATATAATCTACTAACAGACGTGAAATAATACTCGGTGAACTAATACACTTAGGTTAACAAACTTCTTTTCAACGAAGAAATTCTTTCAAGTTGGTCGGAGAAAAACTCTTTTCGGTGTATCATGTACTGAGGAAGCCACTCATTGTGACCACTTCTGGACAGGATCTATTAACATTAAGCCAATTGGAACAATGTACTTTCGTTATTATAAATATATTCATGGTTATAAATACTTTTATATCTTGCTATTATTCAGTATATGTCTATCTGTCCGTCTGTCTGACCTCGTATAACTCAAGGACGGCTAGATTTATGGGCACCAATTGTTCATTGGCCACTGATTGGACCCTGGGACATGTCTTTAAAATATTTGTTTGGTCTTAATTCAAAGATTTTTCTTCCTAACGATCAAGGAAAAAGCATAGGAGTCGTCTCCTGAATGTAAAGATTCAAGGTTTTGATTTCACTAAAGATTTCAACGTACTCAGATTTTAATATTTCCATAATCCAAATTTTGAAAAATCCAGTGAAAACATATCCAGATATACCAAATTATATTATATTATTGAATAGACACCAGCACAATAATCTTACAACTTATTTTGTTGCTAGTCTCTTAGTGATTATTTTACCAAGACGTCTTGTCACCTTTTGAAACAACAAGTGTTGACAGATGGAAAAAACTGGGAATTAGAATACTCAAATTATCAAAATGAATTACCTGATGAAATAGCCATGGGCTATATAGTCCAATCTATGCATAAATAACCAAGTTACGGGTATATTCTAGCACTTTATATAAATATTTACAAGCCAATGTATTCAATAATATCTATTCGTGCATGCAGCTTATCAGACTGTTAATACATATAAGTTTCAGAAATCACAAAGTATATATGTATCAATGCAAAGTAACCCAATTCTCTAAGTTTAACCATCGCTGAACAGAAATTTCTTTAATTACTTCAACCATTTAATCAGGACCACTTTCCCACCAATTCCCCCACCCTCCACAAATACCAGCCCCTGGGAGAGAACATATGGTGGAGTCTTGTAAATATAGTACCTAGCGGTAAGGCGATATAAAAGAAAAAATTAAGATAGATATTCTTGAATTCATTTACTGACCATTTTACAAATTACGTGATGGTCCAGTTGGGTCGCAGTCCATTATGGGTAGATAATTATTCACCTCTTATATCAACTGCCATGAAAAGAGGAGACCAACATACCGCTCATTAAATATCAAAGAACTACCGGTTGCTCACGTGTCATGGTCTGGCTACACCTTGTGTAGGCCCTATATCAAATTGAAACATCAAATCTACGTCTGAGCATTTATTTATGTTTGTGCATAAAGACAGGGAATTGGAGAAAGGAGAGCACGAATATATTTAATCCAGGTCTAGTCAGTCAGTCAACAGAAACTGTCTCGTGACCACCACATTTTGGCAGCATGCTGTGTTGGGGGTTATCAATTGAAAAAAATCAGAAAAAGAGGTGATCAAGTTATTTCTCACGCTATCTGTTGGACAGTAATCACTCAAAAATCTGAATTAAAAGAAAAAAAGCCAGCACAAACTAAGGACCAATTTATCATAAACTCTACATTACAAATCAAAAACTGAATCTCCTACTGAAAAACAGTTTTTCTCCACTGTACATAGTCAGCCAGCTAGACCAGCTTGAAAACTGAGAGAAACCTATGTTGACAGTTTTGGTGACAGTTTTAATTGACGGTTTCTAATCCAGCAAGCTTAATTTGAAATGAAAGTTGATACGGTCTACACTACCTGTCATATGTACTGAAAAAATGTCACGTAGCAAAACTTGAAAAAGATTACTCTAATTTGTTACACATGAATTTATTTGTTCATCTCAAAGAAATATTTATCATAGTTAATCAAAAATTTACAAACAGAAGTAAGCTGATGCTTGGTAAACATATAATCTACTTACAGAGGTGTAATAATATCTGGTGAACTAATACACTTAGGTTAACAAACTTCTTTTCAACGAAAAAATTCTTCCAAGTTGGTCAGAGAAAAACTCTTTTCGGTGTATCATGTACTGAGGAAGCCACTCATTGTGACCACTTTCGGAGAGGATCTATCAACATTAAGCCAATTGGAACAATGTACTTTCGTTGTTATAAATATATTCATGGTTATAAATACTTTGATATCTTGCTATTATTCAGTATATGTCCATCTGTCCGTCTGTCTGACCTAGTATAACTCAAGGGCGGCTAGAATTATGGCCACCAATTTTTCTGTGGCCATTGATCGGACCCTGGGACATGTCTTTAACATATTTCTTTGATTTTAAATCAGAGATTTTTCTTCCTAACGATCCAGTAAAAAAAACTTAAGAGTCGTCTCCTGAATGTAAAGATTCAAGGTTTTGATTTCACTAAAGATTTCAACGTACCCAGATTATAATATTTCCATAATCCAAATCTTGAAATATCCAGTGAAAACATATCCAGATATACCAAATTGTGGATAATGGGAATTGTTTGTGAAATCCCTCAAGATATTTTGATTAAATGTGATTTAAAGGTTCGTATTGTTGATGATCTTTAAATGGGGCAGGATTCAATGAAAAAGAATTGTCCAAATCCATGATTTTTCTTGGGTCTGAAAGTCCAATTCAGATCTTCAGTGGGGATTTGTTAAAAGTCTCACCAGTGAACGGCGAGTCTCCTGATAGAGTTATTAAATTCATTGTTATAAACAACAGTATATTTTGAAGAATTCATAAGACATACATAGATTTTTTTTCTTCCGGATCTTTAATTAATTGATAAAGAGCTTGGAACCGACTGATTTTGATAGTAATAACCGTTTTATAACATTATCTACAATCTTAATTTAATGCAAGTAGGTAAATTCAATCTTCACTTTCACTGTTTCACTGACAGACCTGCCAACTCTCCCGATTTTACCGGGAGACTCCTAATTTCAAATGTCGTCTGCTCTCCCAATTTTCTCGTTGTTTTCATCCCTTTGCAATTTCAAAATTTCAACTTCTTCTCCGGTACGTAAGAAAAGAACTGACTGCCATTCAAGTCAAAAACTAAATTATATATTTTCTTCCGATTCTAGCAATGAAATCAAAATATCCTGAATAAAACACACCCAGTCTGAAGTGGCAGACGGGAGTATAACTATTGAGAGAGGAAAAATCTGACGCCATAAAGTTTCTTTACAAATGAAAATTGTTTTTTTTTCCAGATTTTTAAAAGCTTTGTTTGGAGGAAACATACTCCTTTATATTTTTTTATACTTGGAGCACAATTTGTTTTTGAAATCTTCCTTTTTTTGTTGTTCATTTCTC
Source organism: Thysanoteuthis rhombus (assembly GCA_963457665.1). Taxonomy (NCBI): domain Eukaryota; kingdom Metazoa; phylum Mollusca; class Cephalopoda; order Oegopsida; family Thysanoteuthidae; genus Thysanoteuthis; species Thysanoteuthis major. The sequence goes on along the minus strand of OY735236.1, from coordinate 2,783,425 downwards.
AATATTTTTTCGTGTTAAAAACTCAGTTTTCCTTATCAGATAACTTCTGAGTTTGTCAGGTCCGTAACGATGAGGAAAATATATCTGTCAATTCCACCAGAGGCTCTTCCTACCGAATCTATCTCTTCCCTGTAGATTTAAATGTACAGGCATACCTTGATTAATGCTACACATTCCCAAATGTTCCGTATTGTTCAAACCGTACTGTTCAAGTCTACTTGTATTTAGATGTATTTTTTATTTCAGTTTATTTCAAGCTGCACTGATTTGTTCAGCATTACCTTGTTCTTTCTGCATCGAAATCTGCATTGATCAAAACTGCTCTATTCGTTACTATATACAATCCAGAAACTCATACAAAGGCTTCAAAAAGCAGAATCATAAAACGTATGGAATAGACACTAACACAATAATTGTAATAACTCTACCAACATTGGCTCGTCATGTTGCAAGAATGCCAGGCAACCACCGGACATCACGACTAGCAACGTGGATCCCCAGAGATCACATACAAATCTGTGGCCGGCAGAAAATAAGATGGTGTGACAAAATTAACAAGTTCAGGAAAAACTGGCTACACGACGTCCATAGAGAGGTCTGGTATATCCTACACTAAAATGCTGATGAAGATATTGCATTTTGCTCATATCCAAGTATGCCTTAATTAGTGCTGTTAAATCGTCCCCAAATTCTCTGTTCTGTTTAAAACACCACTTTTCAGAGACCTTATTATGATTTAATGTGCTTGACAATATTTGTGCAGCAATGGCTTAACTGTTCTATATCAAAACAGCACTAATCCAAATTGCTCTCTTCAAGGTATTTCTGTATAAAAATTCGGCAAAATAGTCCGTTGGTGGACCTAAATTTGACGTGCTTGAAGCGTCCCCTTTTGGTCCAACACCGTCTGTATGGTCACCTGGGTACGTCAAGATGGCAGCACCTATAAAAATTTTTCCTACGGATAATTTTGTTCTTTTTCGCGGGGAACTTTGCCCTGATTGTGAAATTCCACATTTGCTTATTCGATGTTAAAATAGCAAACGTATAAAAATAATATGATTTATCCAAAACAATAACAGAACAATATATATATATATATATATATATATATATATATATATATATATATATATATATATATATACATATATATATATATATATATATATACATATATATATATATATATATATATATATATATATATATATATATATATATATATCATCTTCCAGTCCCCACACACTCCTTCGATATTTGAAAAAAACTGGTAAGTTGTAGATATTGAAAACTTATGATAACTGAGAGGTTGTGAGCTATGTAAACACAGAGTGACTGGTTGTACGGATCTTCACAATCGGGACTGTCTTCCCTACAATATGTCCATTTTATGACAAAATAAACGAATGCGTAGTTTTAATTTCATTAAAACTATCAAGTAACCGTGAGGTATCAAACGGGAACTTTCCAAGCCCAACAAATTTATTTCCACCATCGCAGACTTGTGCCAGAAATTCTACATTTCATAACAATGAATTTGTGCTCGCTTGACATATCCTGTATTGAGTCGTGAGTAATTTTGAATAATCAAAACGTACATGGAGAACATTTTGTCGGGGTTTTAAATATTCATAAGAAACAATGATTGTACGCATGCGCGCGCGTTCTATAGGGCCTATTACCAGAAACATCTGCGTGGATATAAAAGAAACCTGCTGTCACCGATGCAATTCCTGGTTTATGAAATGAGAAGAAAAACACAAGATTTATATCATTTATATACAATAAGAGCCACGTCTGCGACATTTAATGTATTAGTAGCAGCCATCAGCCGAGATTGTTGTTGCTGACAACATGGGCCAACATCTCAGTCAGCGGCAGGTTGACTCAAAGGGCCCCGAAAATTGAGAACCATGCAACGTGCACATGAAAGAATAATGCTGGGCCTCACATGGAGAGACCACAAGAAAGCACAGTACATCCGAGAAAAGACAAGAGTTAGGGACATCATAGAATCCATTAAAAATCTCAAATGGCGGTGGGCAGGCCATGTTGCAAGAATGGCAGACAATCGATGGACATCGCAACTCACAACATGGATCCCCCGAGACCACATACGCAACTGAGGCCGACAAAGTGTTAGATAGAGAGACGAGCTAGACAATTTCAGGAAATACTGGCACCGTGACGCCCATGATAGGGAAGTGTGGCAAATCCTGGGGAAGATCTATGTCCAACGACGGACGCTAAAAGACTGATGATGATGATGATGATGAATAAAAGCCGGGTCTGTCATGATTGTTTTGACTTGGGAGAACTTTATTTTGAAATAGGTAAGAAAGGTCGTGTCTATCAAATATGTTAGCTTGTGAGGCTTTTATTTTTAAATATGTAGTAGAGGCCGTGTTCATCACACTTGTTGGCCCAAGAGACCTTTATTTTAAAATATGCAATAAAAGCCGTGTCAGTCATTATTGTTTTGATTTGAGAGAACTTTATTCTGGAATATGCTATAAAAGCTACATACGTCATACTTATGTTTATTTGAGAGAACTTCATTTTTAAACAAGCAATAAAAGCTGTATCTGTTACACTCAGGTTGACTTGAGTGGACTTCACTTTGAAATATGTCTGCCATACTTATGTTGACTTGAGGGAACTACATTTTGAAATATTCAACCTGAATCGTCTATGCCAAATAGAAGGTTACGTATGAATTGCTCAAAGAAAATAATGTCCTTTTACTCAATGTTTAAACTTTTTTTTAGACAAAGACTTTTCTAGACTTGGAAGCGACAGCTACTCGAAGTGACTCACTTCATCATACCCTATTTTACCTTTATCTCTTAGGAGGAATCGGATTCATGCCTACCTCATTGGTGCTAGTCTCAGTCGGAATTCGAACTCATCTCGCCCAGTCTATTTACAGCACTGTCAACTGATCTGCAATAGGCGCTTTCGTTTGTATTGTTTTAATACAGTAATTACTGGGAGAGTGGTATCTGTGTTATATATATACGACACATGAATAGGAAAGTATTGGAAACTGAAGTCATAACCACTACACAAAGATCAAAACGAGCTTAGTTGCGCTATGGTCAAACTCCCTTGTTTCATTAAAATCTAAATGGTAAGCAAAAAAAAATTTATTTCTCTGCACTCTAATATTCCTGAACTACATACCTTCAGTAGATAGAAATTCAATTTTTATAATTTTTAACAAAAAAAAAACGCCATTTAACTTTAAAACAAATAAAATGCTACAGTTTTCATATTAATCACCTTTTTCCAAACTCTGCCAGTTTTCTTACCTAGGAATACGCAACGATAAATTCGTTATTGTTCACTTGGTGAAATAGGATATATTATTTTCTATTCTATTTTATTGATCGTATCGAAAGAATCCAACACCGCCATTTTTTTTATTGTTTGATATTATCAGTTATTGCGTACTCCAAGGTTTTGCGTGTATGACCTATTGGTTCTCGTTTAAGAAACGTTGTTACGCAAGACGTTGATAATAACTGAGATTTCAGACATATTGTATACATTGTCGTATTATTGGGCTGTTTAACAGATAAAAAAATTGTATCTTTGGAAATAAAAATAACAAATTATGTGTTATACTATTGTCAAACTCCTGTCCAAGTCTGGAACTGACTTTGTTTTTCCACAATAACATGAACAATCCTCAGCAAATTTTTCGGAAGTAAAAGTTAACATTCACTCACCGTGATTTGAAATAAGCACCCGGGCTGAATTGACAAGTCTTACTTTTCTACGAAAATTCTTGCTTGAAATACGCATAGGCTCATTTCATGCAAATATATATACATATATATATATATATTTACATATATATATATATATATATATATATATATATATATGTGTGTGTATGTGTGTGTATGTATATACATGTGTGTATGTGGTTGTGTGTTTGTGTGTGTTTATATATATGTGTGTGTTTGTATGTATCTGTTTGTGTACAGATAAATATAAATGCATATATAAATAAATATGTATACATATAAATATACATATGTGTGTGTATGTATGTGTGTGTACAATAGATATAAATGCATACATAAATATGTATACGTATATATGAATATATATATGCTATACATTCAGACACGCACACACATATATATTTATATACATACATGTTTATTTATATATGCATTTACATTTATTTGTACACAAACACAAACATATAAACACACATACACACACACACACACACATATATATATATATATATATATATATATATATATATATATATAAACCCTCGCTTGTTCTCTTACTGATTGAGTGAAACAACCAATTTTCACATGTCTACGAAAGTAATCGATCAGATATGCAGAGACTTATTTCATTTTTATACATAAATACATTTAAGAAATATTTATCATACATGTACAATACATAAGTTACAGTAATGAACTTCTGTCGGAATAGAAATAGGAGCAGAGTTTGACCCATCAGCAGCCAGGCGTGTTCATATGTTTTTCTCTATACTAGGGACCCTTTATAACTTATACACTATTTTGGCTATAAGCAGGGCCTGAGGTAAAAGGGGTAATTGTTCCGGGCACCCTCCATACGAAGATATCATAACTAAAATATTTCTTCTTTGATAATAAATGCATTAATAAAATGATTATTGCTTGGAATTCATTTCATTACAACGCCTTCAATTGTTTTAAATAAACTATTAAAATTACTGCTCGTAATTTAGATCCACATAATTGGATTATGGGTAACGAAAAAAAAATTTGTCTCACCAAAAAATTTTCTTGGAGGTGTGCTGGCAAGTATTCATCCCAGAGATTACAGGTGAAACAGAGACCAGCTGAAGACAAGATGGAGAAACGAACTAGACTGATTCAGAGAGTACTGGCTCCACGACGCCCACGATAGAGAGGTGTGGTGAATCCTAGAGAAGGTCTATGTCCAACAATAAAAAAACTGATGATTAGCAAATATACATGTCATTCAATTTAGACAAGGTAAATAGAATGAACAATCAAAGAAAATGTGGCAGTTGTAGGAATCGAACCTGCCACCGATAGGTAACCGCTTCGACGTGGCATTGCACTTACCATTGAGTTGAACAGCCCGCCGGTAATGCAAAGGTCAAATAACTGATTCCAACCTAAAGTCTCATCTCGTTCAGTTTCGGTCTTTTTCGTGAATTTCAACGCAACAGTATGTATTTGAGAAATGGACATTATTTGGTCCGACAGAATTAATTATAAATTGCATTTTATTGCATACAAACTTAACTGAAATGATTTTCTTGGTTAATACATCATTCAATTTAGACAAAGTAATTGTTTATTCTATTTACGTTGTCTAAATTGAATGATATAATAACCGTGTAACGATGGGAAATCATTTCATATACACATGTATTTACTTCAAATATATAATTCATTTAACCTTTATATGATTGTATAACTTGTCAGTCCCAATTACATGCAATAAACGGACTTAAATGTTTTAATTTTGTGATTCGCCGCGTATCTTAATTTTTGTTGATTAGGAGCCCCCAAAAACCCGAATTGACCTGATTCCCGAAGATCTAAATCTGACCTTGCCTATAAGGCTAAACCTACGAGTTGAGAAGAACCTTTTAACGTTGTATAAAATCGATATTTACTTTCCTTATGGTATCATATCACAGATTGAAGAGTTGGAAAGAATGAAGCCTTTTACCTTGAAGTGAATGTGGCCAGCTAATGCCAAGTTGGTCGGTGTAATATGCGGAACAAGCCTGAGGTGAAACGAAATGAGCAAAGAAAAAAGTCAGTTCCCGAAAGAAAACTATAAAAACTGACCATTCGCTTGCCTGGGTCATAAAAGTAAATTTTCTGTTTGCCCATAAAAGAAGATTTGAACGGGGGAGACATAAAATTCGAGAATTGAAGTAAATGAGATGGAGAAAGAGGGAAAGATGGGGAAAAAAGGAGAGACTGAAAGGAAGAAAGAAAGAAAGAAAGGAACGAAGACAGGGAAAATAGAAATAAGAAAACTTCAGACGGAATTATTTTCTCTGGTGGATATGTTTGGTTTAAAAAGGGGAAGTAGGTTTATTTTCTGGAATTTAGTCATCGTCGTAAAAGATGCAAACATAGGAAAAGAAGGGAGGAAAGAAGGGAAGAAGGAGAAAGAGAAGCAAAGGGAAGGAGAAAAAAGAAAGAAAGAGAGAGTGGTGCGCTATTTCCTCGAACTTTGTCCTCATCGCAAAGATCGAAAGAAATGACGAATGAAAGGACGAAAGAAAGAAAGAAACAAAGAAACAAAGAGGTAGAGTAATTTTCTTGGACTTTATCCCAATAAGACAGAAAAGAAATGGAGAAAAAAAAGAAGAAAGAAAGAAAGAAAGAAAGGAAGAAAAGAAGAAAGAAAGAAAGAGGTAGAGTAATTTTCTTGGACTTTATCCCAATAAGAGAGAAAAGCAATGAAGAAAAAAAAAGAAAGAAAGAAAGAAAGAAAGAAAGAAAGAAAGAGGGGTAATGTAATTTCCTTGAACTCTTCATCACAAAAAAAAGAAAGAAAGGAAGAAAGAAGAGGGGTTGATTTTCTTTAACACAATCCTCACCACTAGGAAAGAAAGAGTAAAAGAAAGGGAAAAAAGGAAAATAAGAAGGAGACCATATCAATCTTCTTGAACTCCCCATTGAAAAAAAAAAGAAAGAAAGGAAGAAGTAAAAAAGATAGGGGGTAATTTTCTTGAGTAAGTCCTTACCAAAACGAAAGAGAGAAAGGCGGGAGAGTAATTCTCTTGAACTCAATCCCCATCGCAAAGACAGAAAGAAAGAAACACCAAAATGATTTGATATGATGGATATCCTTGGTTGAAGAACGAAAGAATCGGAGAGTAATTGTCTTGAACCTTTTCCTCGTTGCTCGTTGATCATGTTAGAACGATTACATCTCGAACTATTCAAACCCATATTTTCCGTTGCTCTCATCGTACGGTCGATAAATTTGGCAGATTTTGTGCCACAGAGATAAAATATTTCCTCTTCTATGACTTTTGTGGGCTTAGAAATGGACAGAACCAGAGTGTAGACATTGCTCAACAAATCCACAGGTTTTTGAATTACAGATTTTTATCATCTGTAGTTTTCTCTTTATGGGAAACAGTACACGAAGAAGAGGTTGTTCATTCGCAGATCTTTTTCCAAATAGTCCTTTCTTCGCTGCATCATGATCTTGAGCGATGATGGACATAGATAGAAGCAAGGACAAGGTTATTTAAGTCTCCTTTACTGTAATATACAACGTACAGTTGGTGTCGGAATTATTTGTCCCACAGAATAATCGTATATTTTCAAAGGAAATTCGAATAATTTTAAGTACTCACTTAATTTGCCATAAATAGTTTATCCCATACCTAGTTGTGAATAATTCGCCATGTTTTTAGAAGATTTGGTCTATTATATTCATAATTACAGACCTTTCTGAAAATTGTGCTTCTCGATATTATTCACTCGCCTTATGGAAATTGTGGAATAATATTGCTCTGTGGTAATTGTAATGTCTTTTATTTCAATTTGAGATTTACTGCAAACACTCATTTGAAATGAAATGGTATTGACCTGATTCTTTGAAATTCTACAATGATCTTAATAAGACAATATGTGAGCGCCACGTATCGCGATAACTCATTCGTTCTGCGACCATAGCCAAGACTTCTGAACTAGACAGGAAGCTCCGGATGAAGATAGTTGATGTTTAAAAGCAAGCTGATGGATAAATAGCACTGTCCAAGCGTTAAAATGTTCCTAGATTGAGAAATTGGAGCATTACCAAGAAGTACAATAAGACTTGTTTTATTGAGAATGAGTTCGGGAATGGTAGGAAACGGGCAATTTCTGAGGGGATAGAAGAGATAATCGTTAGAGATGTCTCGAAAAATCCTCATTTAATTGCAGAGGACATTGTAAATGATTTAGAAACAGCTGAGTTGAATGTTCCAACGAAGACAGTCACCGGACGCCTTCATCGAGTAGGGCTTCGAGCTTGTCGTCCAAAGAGAAAACACTGTCTCTTAAGGCTAAACACTTAAAAATCAGATTACTTTCTGATAGAAGTCGTCTAGAACACAGGAGTGAATATTGGACCTCTGTTCTATGGTCAGATGAGACCAAACTCGAAAGAGCGTTGGGGGGGGGATCGAATGAAGCTCACTAACTAAAACAAATACTCTCCCTACAATTAAACATGGTGGCAGAGGTATTATGCCTTGGGGGTGTTTTGCTGCTTCTGGACCACAAAACCATGTGAGAGTTATCGGCAGCATGGATAAAGAATAGTATTTGGGTATTCTAAAAAAAAAATAATACATAACAATTTGACCGGTAGCTGTCCCAAAGGCTTCACTGGCCATTCCAATATGGCAATGATCCTAAACACACAGCAGGAATCATTAGGAAATATTTACAGGGCAGCAAAATTAAGAATTTGACATACCCCACACAAAATCCTGAAACCCGATCGGAAATTTACGGACCTATTTGAGATTAAAAGAAAAAGCAAAAGATAGAAATCCTTTAGATTTGGAGGAACAATTGCCACAGAAGAATGTAGCAAAATACTTGTCAGAGTGTGAATTGATCTTGTAAGGAACTATCAAGAACAATTAAAGATAATGATCAAGAATAAAGGTAACTCAATTGATTACTGACGCAAGAGGGCCAATGATTTTGTCTGATGTTAAAAGTGTGTTTGATTTATTTGGTATCATTGTTTGATATAAAAATGAAATTTTGTTGTAAGCATAAATTCACATTCTTTCAAATCCATTATTTCATCATTAGTAAAAAAAAACAAAAAAACAAATGAAATTTCCATGGAAGTTCTAGATATAATAGCTTTATTCATAATCCTGGAAAGGAGCTAACAATTCTGTCATCAACTGAAATTACAAATCTTAGTACTTAATTAAATTGAAATTTTGCTAAAATTATACTATATCCGTTGCCAAAATATTTCTTTCCAGCATCACGGAGCCAAAATTTGCTTTGAACACAAAATATGTACAAACATCGATTACCCGAATGACAATGGAGCCATTATTCTTGAAGGGTCAAAGATTGTCGCTGGATATGGAGCCAATCCGATGTGAAAATTAAACGCAGACCAGACAGCATACACGCACATACACACACATCATCATCATCAACATCATCATCATCAACATCATCATCAACAACAACAACAACAACCTGCTTGTGGTTGGATACTTTCTGATGTGGCTAATTAGATGTGGTCGAGACGATCTTCGGACAACACGACGTCAAGCCAAGTCGATGACAGGCCAAGTCGATGCCAAAAAGCTAAATATATTTCAAGGTCGTTTTGAGAATCGAAAACTGGTTATTTCTGTCAGATTTTATTTCATAATGATTTACCTGACCGAGATTTTATACGGTTTTGTTCGAATTACACTGATTTGCACGAACTTGGGGGCTGTTACCCCCCTTGCCTCCCCGGCTCGTACGGCTATACCGTTACGTTCTCTGAACCTCAAACTATTAATTGATAGCTTTTATTTAGAAAAAGTTGTGTCTCAATCTCCCCTCCTCTACCTCCATTTCTCGCTCTCTTTCTTCTCTTCTCTATCTCTCCCTCTCTTTCATTACACATGTATACGTATGTACCCGTACACTTTCACTATAATTGTCATAGATAAGAACAATATCTATATATATATACATACATATTTATACATATATATATATATATATATATATATATATATAATAAACATAGTATATACATGTACGTGTGTGTGTGCGTATGTGTGTATGAAAAAGAAGACTGTCCTGTTTTTTAATACTCTCAAAACAGGGATATGGCAAAACAGCTGATGAACTCCATAATAAAGAAATAAATTACATCGAAATTTTGGCTCCTGCGTGGAACGAACCTACGACCGATAAGGTAGCTGCTTCAACGTAGCAGTTTCAAATAATATATGCATATATATATATATATATATATATATATATATATATATATATATATATATGTGTGTGTGTGTGTGTGTGTGTGTGTGAGTGTGTGTGTGTGTTTGTGTGTGTGTGTACTGTTTCTTACCTAATTAAATTATTAAAACGTCACCAACTGAAGTTACAAATAATTGTTTAATATAAAAATCAAGACAAGCTAAACAAATTACAGACAGACGAGACATGACTCTCGCTGACCCAGCACCTGCTCTCCGCACGAAGTGGCAAAAAAAGCTCAAACAAACACCTGATGTCCACATGTTGAGCGTGACTTGTACAGTATACCTCTATCAAATGGCTATACTTCTTTTTCCCTCTTATGCACAAAGCTCGAAGGAAGAAACACAAGCTCGCACATACACATACACACACACACACACACACACACTCTTCCATAGGAATAGGGCACCCTGGTGGATGAGGAATTTATATATATATATATATATATATATATATATATATATATATATATATATATATATATATATATATTATAGCGACTATGAGATATCGCACGAGAAATTTCCTTGTCCAAAAATGTCTGACAAGATATCTTATGAAAAATTTGTCTTGGACTGGCGATCAGGATAGCTTGTAAGAAACTTCATTTTCCGAGAGTGGCTGACATGAATATCTCACAAAAGGTTCGTTTTTTTTTTTGTTCTAGAGAAGCTGAATTGTGTTTTTTTTTTTTGACTATGTTTTAGGATTCAGGATTTTGCGCATCTCGGGCAGTGGTGTTTATTCTCAGCTTCAATCTTATAACGGTTTATGGAAATAAATAACACGTTCCTTCAAATCGAAAGAAGGTTCGACCCATGTGAAACCACAACTGAACTGCACGCTGTAAACTGTGACTTTATAAGAAATACTCTTAGTATTGTGTTTTTTTATTCATATCTAAATTCATTTGAATAACTTATTAGAAAAATATAATCAGTAACAGTTTTAAATCATATGATCTACATCGAATGAAATAAACTTTTTTTCGTCGGGATACATTCATTTTTGGATGGCATTATATTCATATGTTCGGCAACAAAGTTTCAATGCTTTAGAGTCAGGTCAGGAATAATACTTGATAATATCCATATTATTTTTGTCATGTTCCCCTGGGAATAATAAAAATCTGCTATGTTTGGTTTTAAAACGAATTAACTCTCTATAAAAATAAAAAAAGGTAGTGATGGATCGATACCCGGTTTCCTGACAAGGATCAGAGTGTAATATCTGTGAGCTCATTGAAAATTATCACCCAAACAAAAATATACGGATACACATTGCGAGTTCGTTTGATAGTGGGTGAGACTTCTTTTTCTTTTCTTGGGAGGGGTGGTATGTGTATGCTTGTACCATTTCTTAAATGGACTGTTGGCTGTTAGCCAATTCCTACAATGTTAGTGTTGTAATGTGCTGTATCTATCAAAAAGATCAAAAAGAAAAATAACACCTCACTTTCACCCTGGCCCACATATATCAACACCTATTAAGTGATATACACCGCCTCACCTTTCTAAAAAAAAAAAATTATTTTCCTGAGAACTGGCCATTTTAGTCCTGACCCCTTCTTCTCACCACACCTTCTCATCTTAGACAAGCCAAACACCCACAGAGACGGGAAACAAACACCTCTGTACCCCTCCTTTCACAGACACTTCCAAACAAAACCTGACTCTCACCTACACAGACACAAATACCTTCCCCCACTCCGACTAAACAACCAAGCAACACAGATATATCCCCATTTTTCCTCAACTTCCTCCATGTAAACAGAAAAAATTACTCTGAACTGCTTCAAGTTTTTTTTTCGGATAAAGATGGCTGGCATCCATCGAAATGCATTGAAACATGCCCACAGGATAATTAAAAAAATGAGATGGAACATCTGCTTTCTCTCGGGTTTTTCGCTTCGCCTTCCAAATGTCATTTCCATCAACAATCTGTCGAATCACTTCATATTCCCCATACAAACATATATATATATATATATATGTGTGTGTGTGTGTGTGTGTGCGTGTGTGTGCGTGTGTGCTTTATGTTTACAATAAAACACTTGACAATATGCAAACGTTTACCAGTATATCTGTATATTTATATTTCACGAGCTTTTTTTGAAAAATAGAGAAAATTGCCATTTAAGTTCGACGAAATTTTTTTCGCTGTTTTTCGTTACCTGTAAAACTTCAATGCTCAAGTATTTTTATATGAAAATTTGTGGACTCTGAATCATGATCCTGATGCACATAGAATTAGTCTTTCATGATTCAACCTCACACGGAGAGATCACAAGACAGCGCAGTATATAAGGAAGAAAACGGGTGTCCGTGACATCATAGAAACTATTGAAAAAACTCAAATGGCAATTGGCAGGCCATTTTGCAAGAATGAAAGACAACCGATGGACGTCATGGCTCACAACATGGATCCCCAGAGATCACATAAGAAACCGACGCCGACAGGACACAAGGTGGATGGTCTATGTCCGACGACAGACGTTAAAAAATGATGATGATGATGATGATGATGATGATGATGGTTACGTCATGTTATTTGGACATAATCACTTAAACTGGTTTAAAAAATCTTGACCAAGTTTCACCTGCAATTCTTTTTTCCGTTATTTCTACGGTTACGATGCTCATTATAATTTTATTTTGCTGTCTTCATACTTAGCTTCCAATTTTAATCTACATCATAATGTTTATAGAAATATGTGCAAATTAGCCAAAAATGGGAGCTTTTGTTATATTGCTTGCAGAAAAATAAAATTCACTTTATGCATTGTAACTTAGTAAGTATTTTTGATTCAATGTGCATCAAAATCATAATGTTTTAAGCTTCGAAGTAAAAAAAAAAAATGAGAGCTGCAGCTCAGAGAATAACGAAAAATAGGAAAAGTGACGAAAATATGGGACTTTTTTTAGAGATTTTCCCTACTTCTTAAATTTTACCCGTTGGCCATTTCATGAAGTAGTTGGATTGGTCGCCAGCCAATCACTACGTTCCCAGTATTTCGCTGACTGGACCGAATGTCTGGCGGCTTCCATGGCTCCTATGACTATTTGCTTAATGATGAAGCGTCAACCAGAACTGTCAAATAGGTTTCTTCATTCTTTAAGCTAGTTTGGCTGGCTGGCTATATATGCATCTATGTATGTATGCATGTATCACGAATTCAGTCTCCAACAATAGAGCTAGACGGCTGAAAATTCAAACAATTATTCTTTATTATATCTAGAAAGGCGGTTTTCTTGATATGTTTTGTTTTGTTGGATTTTTTTTTCAGAATCTCCATTATTGGCTTGGAGGGGGGGGCGATTTACAATGTAAGTTCTTACTGATTTTGTCGCTAGTTTGTGCCTGCTTGTTTTGTTTGTTTTTTGGGTTTTTTTGTTGCTAATGTTTTTTTTTTAATTTGAACTTTTTAAGGATCTAGTAGAAGATGAGATTTATACCATATTTATTGGTCACCTCTTTCAGCAGTTTTTTTATTGATCATCCCAGACATGGCATGCTGCCAAAAGACATTGATCATGTGCCGGTCAATGTCGTGTGACTCATTAGATTAGTTTGTTTTCTTTTGGTTTGTTTTTTTGTTTTCGTTTTTTTTTTAATTCTTTTGGTGCGTTTTATTATTTATTGTTACTGTCTGGGCTGAATTTGTTTCTTTGTTAAATGAGTTGAATTCACTGAACCTGGGTGAAACATTTTTTATTTGTTTTGTTTCTATTTTTTAACGTGCTTGCTTCTCTAGAAGGAATTGCTGTCAATACTGACTGACATACTACTGAGTGGGTTAGGCCCCTTGCTCAGAGTTGTTAATTTGTTTTCTATCCTAACGTAGGTGCTTTTGGTTGTGCATGCATGCCAGAAATTGCTATCCAGATGATTTTTGATAAAATGCCTAATATTGAAACCCCCAAAAGAAGAAGAAATCAAGCGGAGAATCACTCTAGGAGATCAAGCCTTCAGCAGAGCAAGCTCAACCTTCAAAAATAAGATGCCATTAATCCTATAAAGAAGAGTATACAACCAATGCTTCCTCCTAATGGTCACCTATGGAGCTGAAAGATGGAACCTAACCAAGGGACTACCCCTCAAACTGAGAACCATGCAACGTGCACATGAAAGAGTCCTGCTCATGGAGAGACCAGAAGACAGCATAATATATCAGACGTAAAACAGGAGTCCGAGACGTCGTAGAATCTATTTGGAAACTCAAATGGCAATGGGCTGGTCATGTTGCAAGAACAGCAAACAACCGATGGACATCACGACTCACAACATAGATCCCAAGAGATTGCATGCGAAACCAGAGCACTGATGTGATAGGTAAGGGAGAGATATGAGAGGAAGGCTGAAAACCTGAGGAGATATACTGTCATTAAGCCTTCAGTGATAACCACCGGGCAACAGGTGTGGAACTGTAAACCACAGTACTGCTGTGGACAATGAAAGTGTGGAGAGGAGGCCTGGAGACTTAGGGAGACTTGCTATCACTCAACCTCCAGCGGTAACCACCGAGCAACCGGTCCGAAATTGTGGATAATAATAATAATAATAATAATAATAATAATAATAATAATAAGAAGAAGAAGAAGAAGAAGAAGAAGAAGAAGAAGAAGAAGAAGAAGAAGAAGAAGAAGAAGAAGGAGGAGGAGGAGGAGGAGGAGGAAGAAAGGAGTCGATATTTTGCAAGAAGAATAAGGAGAATGGTGAAGAAGAAGAAGAAGAAGAAGAAGAAGAAGAAGAAGAAGAAGAAAAAGAAGAAGAAGAAGAAGAATCTATCCAAACAAAAGGCAAAAATGTAAATTAGTATGTTTATTCATACTGCTGTATGTTTTTTTTTCTGATTGCTGTAATAACCTATAAGTTATGATGGATTGGTCAATGCGAAATAGATTCGCACAGCTAATAAGAACCATTATAGGGTTGTAATAAAATGAGTCTGTTGTGACATAACAATGATGAATATATTGCACAGACGTCGGTATTTGAAACAAGAATAAAAGGAAAAAGAGGGTAAGCGACTGAAAGAGATGTTGAGTTGAAAAGAACTGAAAATTAGGATATTTGAATTATCTAAAATTAATTACCTATATTACCTGTATATTAGACATAGGAGTATTAGCCAGGGTGAAGTTGGGGCAACTTCAACCCATCCATGGGTATAAAATCTCTAGTGAATCAGTGCACTTCGGACAAAACGTCGACACAATCAAGTACTCTACCCACCCTAATCAAAAGGTTCCCATACGCACATGATTTTTTTATGTATATCTGGAACATCTAGATGTCTCTAGGTGTTTCAAAACGTTTTTGACTCGGTTTTAAACGTAATTTTTGAAGAGAAAAAAAAGCTCATAACCCTCCCCTTGATAGATTTTCACGCAAGAGAAGAACTAGCCCGTCAATGGCCTGACTTTCAGACTAATCCTATTTAATTTTAACACTGACGTCAAATTTCATGTCGGGTACAGAACCAGGTCAAAATTAATTCCTTATTTTACGAATCGATATACTCGTCACGTACGACCGGTACCCTGTACTATTTTCGGCAAAGTTATATCGCTCGTCTTACGCATGATGGACAACCAATTTAGACCTTCGGAAATCTTAATTTAATTAATTTCCCCGTCTCCCACAGCACCCGTTCTGCCTCACAACAAAGCCACATCCCCTAAAATCAACAAGGATAATTTTATCTATTTTTCTCCGTTTGACACCGGGGAATAACCACAAAAGCCGATGAAACTTGGGAGATGGCTCCCCTGAATGGGGGGAGGGGATGGCCAGGGGAAGAGTGGAGGCTCAGACCTTCACTAAAATTTGGATGGTTGCCAGGGCAGATTGTGACCCCCAGCGTTTCCTGCCACTTCCTACCAGATCTTAACCGTATTTCTATTGAGGCCCACGAAGTACGCAGGTAATGAATCGTGATAATACAACTTCATGCTTCTTCATAAGGGCTGAATAATTCTATCTATGAGTCTATTTATATATATATATATATATATATATATATATATATATATATATATATATATATATATATATATATATATCCATCCACCCGTTATAATTCGCTATCCCGACACTCATCCATCCCCGAGGGTGCTGTCCTAACGGCAGTGTACAATATATATATATATATATATATATATATATATATATATATATATATATATATATATATATACATATATATATATATATATATATATATATATATATATATATATATGTCTTAACGGGAGTGTACAATATATATATATATATATATATATATATATATATATATATATATATATATATATTGTACACTCCCGTTAAGACATATATATATATATATATATATATATGTATATATATATATATATATATATATATATATATATATATAATATATACATATATATATATATATATATATATATTGTACACTCCTGTTAAGACATATATATATATATATATATATATATATATATATATATATATATATGTATAGATATATAGATAGATAGATAGTATACTCCTGTTCAAACAGCACTCCCGGGGATGGATGAGTGTCGGTGTACCGAATTATAACGGGTGGATTTTATACAAAATGTAGTAATAACGATAAACCAAAAGGAATAAGCAAAAATTACTTTCTTCATTGCTCATTCACTATCCAAAGGCCCCGGGTTACGTTAGATGGCATTATTTTGAGGATTTACTAATTTTAGTTTTCAAAATAAAGCACTGAAATCTTCATGTGCAGTTGTTGCAAACAAAGGCCCGTAAATAGTCTTACCAGAATATAAAAACACACGTAGGTCATTATTGTGTGTCGTTAGAAAGAACATCGTGAATGAAAACACACGTGGGTCACTGAAGAGTACCGTCAAAAAAAACACACATGGGTCATTAAAGAGCGCCATAAGATAGAGCATCGTTAATAAAAACACCCGTGGGTCAAGGAAGAGTGCCATTAAATTAGCGTCGTAAATAAAAACACACGTGTATCATTAAAGAGCACAGTTAGAAAGAGCGTCATTAATAAAAACACATGTGCGTCATTGAAGAGTGCCGTTAGAAAGAGTGCCGTAAATAAAAACACATGTGCGTCATTGAAGTGTGCCGCTAAAAAGGGCGACGTTAATAAAAACACGCATATGTCATTGAAGCATACCGATGGAAAGAGCATCGTTCAAAAAACAAATGTATATCATTGAAGAGAGCCGCTAGATAGAACGTCGTTAATAAAAGACACACGTGTGTAATTGAAGAGTGCCGTTAGAAAGAGCATCATTGATAAAAAAATTAAAAAACACACGTGTGTCATTGAAGAATGTCGTTAGAAAGATCGTCGTTAATAGAAACACAGGTGTGTCATTGAACAGTGCCGTTAGAAACAGCGTCGTTAATTTTTTAAAAAATCACGTGTATCATTAAAGAGTGCCGTCAGAACAAGTGTCGTTACAACACTGTTATAGATGATGGAGATGAAGATGATTATGATTATTACAGTCGTTTGCTACGAGTATGGCTGCTACTATGAGAGAGCACTGGCAAGTGTCTTTCATGGAACATCGTTTTCTTGAAGAAGGACCGGCTGCACAGTCCGGACCTAGCTTGGTAAGATGTTCTATCAATCAGTGCCATATCTTGGGCTTGGACGGCTGCATAAAAACCATGTTGTTACATACGGCACCTGGTATTTCCAGACAGTCACCTATCCGAGTAATGACCAGGCTCGACCTTGCCTAACGTAGTCGACGTGATTTGGCAATATTTATGCAAATACTGTTCCTGAAATATCATAAATAAAATTTATTTGTATAACTCAGTCGCAATGTTACATTAGATTCAAATCATAGCGTCAAAATTTGAAGTAATGTAAATAAGATTCCACCGAAGAATAAATATGGTCAGAATTAATTCTAGCTTTGACATCCTTGGTAGTTTACACTGGGAAACATCTAAGATAAAGAGTAAAAATTTTAAAAAAAGCATCAACAAACATCTAGGTTCTGGATAATCTAGATGTTATTATCAAACCCGTCAAAATGAGACCCCTAAAAAGTCAATTCAGCTTTTTTTCTAAAATTCTAAAAGAAAAAAAAAACTTTTTGGAATGTGTCTAGAGGAGTGCTTACGCCAATTTTCAAATCTGTGGACAAAACGGTATGGCCAGGAGCGCTGGAGATCATAAACAAACGCTCATATAAAAAGGATTTTTTAAAAACCACCACCTTTAGTGACTACTGCTGTTCAATTGACCTTGTGCCACACTTGGTTGGCTAAGCTCAAATCAAAACTGAACCGATACTTAAATTGAACCACGTCAACAAAGCATTGTTCGTGTGAGAACCAATAATGCACTGGACAAAGTTTTTGTATGTGTAATTGCTTGTATCAAACGATTCGACGAGAATAAAAATAACGCAAGACGAAAATTTAAAAGAAGAAAAGAAAAACCTTTTCAATTCATTTCCCGCTCACGTCACCCAAAATTTAGCACGATATATTGCCTCTATAACGATGGAAATATTGGCTTGCAAGTAAAAGGTCGAAAAAATATATCTAAAGCAGACTTAGACCAGCAAATGTAATATATATATATATATATATATATATATATATATATATATATATATGTGTGTGTGTGTGTGTGTGTGGGTGGGTGGGTGGGTGGGTGTGTGTGTGGTTCCAAAGGGTGATAAGCGCCATTTTTTAAAAAATGTGTTTAATCAATTCAAAAATCAAATTTTAAATTTCAATTCTTCATCTTATTACAACCTTAAACAAAACTGATATATATATATATATATATATGACGGTTGTGATAAGATAAATAAATTGAAATCCAGAATTTAACCAGAAAATAAATTAAACATATTTTTTAAATGGCGCTTATCGTATTTTGGAAATACACTCTTCAGTATGTGTATGTGTGTGTTTGCGCATTTATGCATCCATATGTATGTATGTATGTGTGTGAACATATATATATATATATATATATATGTGTGTGTGTGTGTGTGTGTCTCTCTCTCTCTATCTATCTATCTATAAATATATATGTGAGTGTGTGTGTGTGTGTGTATATATCATGTATATTTTCATATATATACATGTATGTATATATAAATATATATACGTGTATGTGTGCGTGTTTTTGTATGTTTATGAATGCATATGATAAGTATACAATATATATATATATATATATATATATATATATATATATATATGTATATATATATATATATATATATATATATATATATATATATATATATACATATATATATATATATATATATATATATATATATATATATATATCCTATGCATGGACTTATATATAATTGTTTGTATACATATACACACACATGTATGTAATTTCCATTAACAGCTTACATAAAAAAAAGATAACTATAGTGTCCTAATGTATCTAAGTCTATTTCAATGTATATCAAGATGTTTGTTTGTTGTTGTTTATTGTTTGTTCATTTGTTTGTTTTTTCTTATTTTGTCTTTCTCCAAAACGAAAAACCAGCTAACTTTCGCCAAAATAGACAATCGAGTAAGTTATACTTACAAGTTCAACCTCAAGGAAAAAAATGCATTTGCTCTTTCAAAAAAAAAAAAAAGAAAATATATATATATATATATATATATATATATATATATATATATATATATATATATATATTATTGTGTACATATACATACATATATATATTATGTGCGTGTTTGTCTGATGAGTTGCTGTTCAGGATGAAATGGAGTCAAACAAAAAACGTAATACACCGCGAATAAATAAAGACGATACAACGACATTAGAAGCGGGAAATAACGTCTCTGGAAAAGGAAGAAAAATCAGGATGGTGATGTCGTCTGCTTCTTTCAATATGAGATGTTGTCGAGACCATTTTTTTTGTTCTTTACAAATTGAACGATTATCAGGTACAAAAATCATTGAATACTTTCCTTGTGCATCTAAACATTTGAAACACTGACACAAGCAATAAGTATATTCTACTATTAAACATAAACGAAAAACTGAAAATGTAATATATATATATATATATATATATATATATATATATATATATATATATATATATATATATATGTATGTATGTATGTATATAAAGCCATACATGCAAACTAGTGTGTTTAATTGTATAATTGTCTGGTTGCATGTCCGTTTTGTCCAATAACTGTTATATCCTAAAACTTATGATTGATTGGTCTTTTTGAAATAGATTAACACAGCAAAAAATATTCAAGATGTTATGAATAATACATGATAGAATCGCTGGACGTTTGGAACTAAAAAAAAAAACGAGTGTGTAACTGAATTAAAGAAATGTTTAATGTTGAATTGGTATTTCAGAGAAGACTTAAAATTAGAATACTTGTTTTGATATTTGTTTAACGATATATATATATAATGAAATGAATAATAGCTTCATTATATTTTTAACTCAAGTCTAAATAAACTTTATGTTAAATGTATCGACCACTTTATGAAATAAACCCATCACTCATCATATATATATATATATATATATATATATATATATATATAAAAGTGTATGTGTGCGATTATTTGTGCATTTTTGCTTGAGATTTTTGTGTAACAGGTTCCGATGTTAGTCCAACGCGTTGAGGTGATTATTCAGTGTTAAAGCTCTTCGGTGTTCCTGAATTCTTTTTTGAGACACTTAGCTCCTTTTTCAATATAGATTCAGTTGCTATTTTTGCAAAGTATCTTGCTGATGCTTGCTTAAGGACAAGTGTTAGTGAAGGTTTTCCTAATAGTATGTTTGATAGTTGTGTATGAATTTGATACTACGCGTAAACCTACATTTTCCGAATTGTTGCAGAGCAGCGTAGCTATTGAGTTGGTAGTTGAAAGAATAACGTAATGGCTAACGCTCGACCTTAAAAAGCACGAATGATTGAACACAAACACATCTCCAAAAGACGCAGATGCATTGAAAGCTGTCTGAATATCAGTCAGCAACACGATTATCTAACGTCCAGGTAATTTCCCAATTCCCCAACCACGAGCAAAATTATCTGTACAGCAAGATAAAATGACACCTCGTACAAATGGCATTCACACAATTAATGCTTTCGAAACAGCCCCGAAACATGGAAAAGAGAAAGATCTGCAAATTGAGAACCAGGCAACGTGCACATGAAGTAATTATGGCATTGTGGTTGAAAGGCTGCGCTGGCCCATGTCTTTCTACTCGATCTACACTGTCTAGTTCAAATGATATATTCACTGTGTAATAATGGGGTCATTCCAAGTAGAGTTTCAAAGTGATATAATGCCTTTATAATAATTCCTGGCGGATTATATATCCATTCTTTAATATCATAATTCTCCATTTTGAGAAACGAATCGTGAATTTATGGACAGTGAATGAACCATGTGCGAAATTGGAGATCTAGCAGTTATTTGGACGTTATGTTGACCAACGGCTGTTTAGCTTAATGATAACAGCGACGCTACATTAACGCAGCTACCTATCGCTGGCAGGTTCGATTCCTGCTGCAGTCCTATTTTCTTGATTTTTTTATGATGTGTAGGATGTCTGGCACATTCTTTGTGTAATAATGGGGACCGCTCCATATAATGTAACGCATTCATTATCATAATCATATATATAGTAGTAGTAGTAGTATTGCTAGCATATGCCCGTAAGAAAGGTGAGTTTACTTATGTATGGATCAGTACTGAGCAACATGAAGCTATTCTAATAGGTAATTCATTTTTGATAATTCAAATATTCTAATGTTCAGTTTTTTCCTAAACTCAACATTTACTTCAGTCGCTTACAATCTTCTTCCTATTATTCTAGTTTCAAACAACCGACGGTTGTGCAATATATGCATCATTGTCATGTCACAACAGACTCCTTTTAATGGTTTTTATTTGCTGCGCTAATCTATTTCGCATGGACTAATCAATCATAACTTTGAGGTTATTAAAGCAATCAGACAAAACATATAACTGTACAAATAAACATACAAAATTGCATATATGGCTTTTATATGGATAGATTATTACTATTATTATTATTATTATTATTATTATTATTATTATTATCATTATTATTATTATTATTATTATTATTAATCATGATAGATATTATTAATGATAATGATTAATAATAATAATAATACATGTGGAAAAGTGGTATCAGCACAAGCCAGAGGCAGTTTTGGGGAATGTCAACCACAAACTACTCTGGGACTTTGACATCCAAACTGACCACCTCATCCAGGCAAGAAGACCGGACTCGGTTATAGTAGACGAAAAAAGGAAGGCCTGCCAAATAGTAGACGTTGCTGTACCTGCAGACCATAGAGTAAAAAAGAAGGAGGGTGAAAAAAGGGAAAAATACCAGGACCTAGCAAGAGAGTTAAGGAAGATGTGGAACATGAAAACCAGGGTAGTACCGGTCATAGTAGGCGCACTAGGAACAGTCCCCAAAACGCTGAGGGAGAGACTGGAAGAGATCGGGATTAGGGGAAGGATTGAGACCGTATAGACGACAACACTACTGGGAACTGCACGGATACTGAGGAAGGTGCTAGAGATATAAGTACTGCAACGAATTTTAGCCCTGACATGATAGGTGAAAGAGAGAGGAGACGTTAGCTGAAGACCTGAGGAGACTCATTGTCACTCAGCCTTCAGCGATAACCACGGGGCAACCGGTGTGAAACTGTAAATCGCAGAATTACTGCGACCTATGAGTACTAGGAGAGGGGGGCTGGAGACTTGAGGAGACTTGCTGTCACTCAAACTCCAGCGGTTACCACCAGGCAACTGGTGTGAGATTCCAAATAATAATAATAATAATAGTAATAATAATAATAATGATAATAATAATAATAATGATAATAATATATGAAGTTCGAACGTCGCACACCAAAGTTCCAATAACGTGGTGCTTTTTTAGAACGATTTTTCTAAAAGTTGAAAAGTTGAAAAGGTTAAATGTGTGTTTTGCCAAGGAAAACGAAATATAACTTGAAAATTACAAATTAATGTAACAAAAAAAACGCGGTGTCATTTTGAATTTTTGGTGAAAAAAATTATTGAAGAATCAATGGTGAATGCGAGCCACTTCACCGAAATGAACGTCTCCAGTTTTGTTTTTAGTTTGAATTTGGCCAAAGTAGATAAACAATCATCGAAAATTTTCAGTTTCCTTTTATCACATCTATAGTATCATATTTTCGAAAATTCGAAACTGTCTTGTTTTTCCTTTTTTTTTAAATTTCTTCTTCTTCTTCTTCTTCTTCTTATTATTATTATTATTATTATTATTATGAGTAGTAGTAGTAGTCGTGTTATCATTATCACCATCATTATTACTACCTCTACTACTACTACTACTACTACTACTAATAATAATAATAATAATAATAATAATAATAATAATAATAATAATAATGATGATAATAATAATCATGATAATAATAATAATGATGATGATGAATTATTCCCGGATTGAATAGCAATTGTGCTTCATATTAGAAGTTATACAGAAAAAAGAAATCTTAATTAACCTCCATTGGGATTTAAGTGTACACATATCCCCAGACATGAATACCCCCACCCCAGACACACATGGAGGTACACACACGTATATATATATATATATATATATATATATATATATATATATATATATATATATATATATATATATATATGCATATATATATATATATATATAAATATATATATATATATATATATATGCATATATATATATGCATATATATATATATATAAATATATATATATATATATATATATATGCATATATATATATGCATATATATATATATATGCATGTGGGGGGACCCTTTGATAATAATTCACTCTGTTGGACATTGGACAGAGAGTCGCAATAAATACTTCAGTTCCACACGGCCGCTTACTTCCCAAGTTGCCTCAAACAAAGAATAACAGCCAGACTTCTCCTTTTGAATGTAATTAAAATCTTTTCAATTCCAGTCATTCGTTCCTTAATATTTTGGCGAATTTTAATTAAAGAAATAAGCAACCACCCAATAGAGACAAACGTGAAAAGAATGAAATCACTTTCTCACACGAACGGATCCTGTATTTTCCTGATTTAAAAATCGATATAGTTTACAGGTCTGGTCAAACACACTGTAAAGAAACTGCCATGCGATAAATATTTTGGCCGGTATACCGTGTCAAGGGTGATCAATCAAAACATTGGAAAGAGGGGTGATCAATGAATACGATACGTCTCTCGCCTTTTTTGGAGGGGCACTAAATAAAAAGTCTGAATTTTCAAAAACCTCCAACTAATGCTACATGAAGTAAATGGAGAAAGCAAAAGAATTGGCCTACACATGAACTACAGTAAAACCAAAATCACGTGCAAGGATCACATTGAGAATAAAGACATAACCGTCAAAATCGAAGATGCAAAATTGGGGAAAGTAGACCACTACATCTACCTAGGACAACGAATCTTCATAAAACCCACGAAAGAGGAAGAAATCAAGCAAAGAATCACCCTAGGATGACAATCCTTTGGCAGAGCAAGCTCAACCTTCAAAAACAAGTCGATCCCAATAACCCTAAAAAGAAGAGTATAAAACCAATGCATCCTCTCGATAGTCACCTATGGAGCTGGAACATGGAACATAACCAAGAGACAAACACGCAAACTGAGAAGCATGCAACGTGCACATGAGAGAATCGTGATCAATCTCACGTGGAGAGATCACAAGACAGCACAATATATCAGAAAGAAAACGGAACTCACAGACATCATAGAATCTATTAGAAAAGTTAATTGGCAATGGGTAGGCTATGTTGCAAGAATGACGGACAACCAATGGACATTACGACTCAAAACATGGATCCCCAGAGATCACATGCGAAACCGAGGCTGACAAAATATAAGATAAACTGGATAAATTTAGAAAATACTGGCTCTGTGACGCCTGTGATAGAGAAGTGTGGCGAATCCTGGGGAAGGTCTATGTCCAACAAAGGACATTAGAAGAATGATGATGATGATGATGATGATGATGATGATGATGATGATGATGATGATGATGATGAATCCACCACTAAAAAAAACCCACTGTAGACAAAAAACAGGAGTGAATGTTTAAATTTTCAGCTCTCTAGAAACTTTGGTGCGGCCAGTACGCATGGTACATACATACCCAGCCAGACCAACTTAAAAACTGAGAGAAACTCATGTTGGCAGTTTCTGGTGACAGTTTTGGTTGATTTTTAATAACGCATGGACATAAGTTTTTATTCATCACTGCCAACGAACAAGGAAGGGGTATACATATACTCACGTTTTCGTTTGTCTATCCCAACACAATACCTCCAAGAGTTCTCTCCGAATGTCAATGATTTTGAGTGGAAGTGGGGGGGGGGCAATAGGCCAAAGAAGAACTGATTGCAGTCGGGTATTAATCGAGGAAGATATTTTTTTCATTTCTCATAACATTTACAGGTATTCATCAACGTTTACCTGTCTGTCTCTCCACACTATATCCCCAGAAGTTCTCGCTGAATTTTAATGATTTTTGTGGGAGCATGTGCCATGGGTTAAAGAAGATCTGACTGCATTTGCATCTGAGTATAGGGATTAATTTCCGATTAAGGGATATTTTTTCCATTTTTTTTCTCATATATCTATCCGTATTTCCTCATGTTTCTCATTCTGTCTGTTAGCACAATATCTTCGAAAAAATATTTTGTCTGTTCGAGAATGATACGCGGGAAATACTCTATCACAATCTTTAAACCTCAGCAAATGAAGTTGGAAAAGTATTCATTCATCTATTTCTGTCTGTTACATTCATGTTTCTCTGTCTGTCAGTTACTCTCTTAGACTACATAATACCTGGAAATATTTTCAAGTAATTTCAATGACATTTTGAGGTACGGTGGTCCATAGGCTAGGGAAAATTCGAACAAATTTCAGGTGGATCCAGGGCTTTCTTATGCAGTCACGTACCAACGTATGTATCGATTTTCATTCAAATTCTCACTGGCTAACAGTCTTCTACATCAACTATCGCAGCGTCCAGGAGACAAGATTATATTATGCGAAGGGTTAGGGTGTAGGGAGAGGGGATTCATGCTTTTCCCAAGCGTGTTATTGCTAAGTGAGCATAAAAAGTATCAGTCGGAATTTAAACTTGGTTTGTGAATTCTGTCTTCCGTGCCAATAATTCTTACGCTATCTCGCAATTCGTGCAGACTCCTAAATTGCAGAAATATTTTAATTTTTTTTGACTTTGTTTGATGGCTCTTTAGACATGAATCCATCCCTTCCCCCACCTACTTTGAGTAAAATTGCAAAGCAGATTCGACTCACTAGCCATGTGTGGCAACCAGTCTAGAAGGAGGACGAAACCAGGGAGTGGAGCTCTCTTTGATCAGTTTGACGCCTAATTTGACGTCCTCCCGGTAGCTCCTGCAACCTAACTGATGCCAAACTATATCAGCAAGACCAAGAGGGGAATTTTCAGGATATCCATACACTTCGTCCAGGCATGCGCTCTCGAGGGTACAACCCAGTGTCGTTTTATTATCTGTAGAGGCAGAAGAGAGACCACTCAATATCAATTCCATGCGACACTTATTGTTTTGACTTAGAGTCATTCAGATAACATTAACCGATTCTGACCATTAAGCAAAAGATATGAAGTCAGGTCTGGCTAGTCACTCTATAGAACCCATCATGGGACCAACGTCTTTCGGCAGTTTACAGTGTCGGGTGTAATCAAGTAACGCCATTTTAAATGTTTTAACTCTTTTCTGTTTCAATAGGGAGCGAGAAAATGGGTTGGTCCAAAAGTTATCCGGAAATGTGAAATACAAGCAGTTTATTATGATCATGGATAATGTTATCAAACGGTCATTGTTCTCATAAACAATCGATCCCAAACATTCGATTTAAAATGAATTATTGTAAATTCATTATAAATTTCATATTGATTTTTTGTATGTAAAGTTTTTTTTTCGAACTTTTGTCTCCATCTGGGTTCGTTTTTTAAAGACAACGTTTCGGCCGTTATACCCCATGGCCGTCTTCAATCGATGAACTGGTTTTTTTTTTGTTTTATCATTGTGACGGTAGAGGTCATCTCGTTGATCGCGCGGAAGCATCGCATTCCATCGATTAATATCGGGGATGGTTGAGTTTCTTGTTTCCACAGTTGTCAGCTATAAATGATGTCGAAAATCTGTGGATGTGTGAAGTTGATGCCTCCGGGGGGGGTTGGGGGGAGGGGGGAAACATCTCCGTTTGGACACAGTCAGTTGTATAAGTCACCATTTGTATTTTGTTTATTTTTGGAACCAGGGGCAGGTTACTTGTGTCAATGTTTCAAGAGAAATGGTAACAGTGAGAATGATTTCGTGAAAGTCAATGTCTTCTTGGGCTGATGTGGTGCAAGGGGGTTCATTTTTTAATACTTTCATTTATTCAACCTAAATCAATTTTCAATTTCAGTTGTTTATGACAATTGATTTGATAACATTACAATGAATGTAAATTGTGTTAATCAGAAACCGCAACCAACTGTCAACATAGATTTCTTCAGTTTTCAAGTTGGTGTGGCTGGCTAGCTGGCTATGTATCAGGCGTACAGGAACTGAATGATTGAAAATTTCAACATTTACCCATTATCATGTCCAGCAAAAACTTTTTTTTCTTTTTTTTAATTTTTGTCAGTTTGTTATGTAAGCTTATGCTAAATTGATCCCTTAGTTTGTGTCTGCTTGTTTTTGAAAATTCAGAATTTTCTAGTAATCACTGTCCAACAAAATGGACGATAAGTAACTGATTTATTGATCACCTCTAGTCCCAATCCTTTAATTGCTCACCCCTTGCACAGCATGTTGGTCACTTGATGGTTTCTATAGGTTGACTAACTAAATCTGTTTTTATATCCTTTGCGTTATGTTAAGAGCCAGTTAATGTAACCTAAATGACTCTGTCCCAGAGTGATCACGATGAGTGGAGACCACTGTATTTCATATTAAGTAGTATCCTGACTATAGAGGTCATTCTGACTAGTATCCTCATCTTTAAGACGACAGGACAGTACGATCGCTTTAAGAAGACTGCAGATCTGAAAAGACAAGACGTTACATCATATACGACGAGGCTTAGGATATAAGTTAGGAGGAACCATTATATATATATATATATATATATATATATATATATATATATATATATATATATATATATATATATATATATATATATATATATAGATAGATAGATATAGATATAGATATAGATATAGATATATATTGATTAATTTAACTATGCAGCGTGCACAGGAGGGGGTCCTGCTAGTGATCATATGAATGGATCACAAGACAGCACAGTATAATAGAGAAAAGATGGGAGTCAGAGATATCATAGAATCCATTTAAAAAAAACTCGAATGGCAATGGGTTGGCCATGTTGCAAGAATGTCAGGAAACTGATAGGCATCGCGACATACAAGATGGATCCCAAGAGGTCATATGCGAAACAGTGGCCGATAAAAAATGAGATGTATCGATTTAAAGAGATTAGGGCGATATTGGCTCTGCGACGCTCTTGATAGAGAGGATCGGTATGTAATATCAGTATTTACTTAACGAGGTCTGTAATACTAATGCATACCGCTAAATAATGTTACGGGTAGATAGATAGATAGACAGATAGATAGATAGATAAGTCTGGTTAGTCACTCAATGAAAACCGTTGCGTGACCAACGTTTTTTTGGGGGTTTTTTGGCAGCATGCTTTGATGGGAGTAATAAATTGAAACGTCAGAAAAAAAGTGATCAATGAATGTTTCTTTTCTCACCTTTTGTTTGAGCAGTGATTACTAAAAAGTCTGAATTTTCCACAAAAAAAGCGAGCATAAAATAAGGGATCAGTTTTACATAAACTTATATCGTGATTTGATTCCCCACTTATTTAAGGAGATTGGGTCAGGAAGAAAAAAATTTCTGACGTAATGTATAAACGTTCTAACTTTCAGCCATTTGGCTCCATTGGTGCGATCCATACATACACAGCTAGCTAACCAGTCAGCTAGACAGACCAACCAAAAACTGAAGAAACACGTTGACATTTATGGTGACAGTTTTGGTTGATAATTTACTGGGAGAGTAAAGGAATTAAAATAGACGGCGAGTATCTGAGCAACCTCAGATTTGCAGACGACAT
>OY735236.1:2749120-2751620 GCA_963457665.1 Thysanoteuthis rhombus | reverse complement strand
TCATAGCTGGACGTGGCGTTTGATCAACCCTGCTAATATAATAGTTTGTTTTTTTTTGAATCATCGAAATGGTTACATGGTAAATAAGTGATGATTCCAAGAAAAGTTCACTCATAGTACCATAAGATCAAATTCAGTGTAAAACATTTTTAAAAAAACATCGAAAAAGTTATGAAAATCACATAAACAGATATTGGGAAATGATTGACTGAAATGACATGTATTTTTGGAAAATGCTGTTTATATATATATATATATATATATATATATATATATATATAGTGCTTAAAGCTGCAAAGCTTTCCAGATTATCTCTCTCTATATATATATAAATTATCTCTCTCTCTCTCTCTATATATATATATATATATATATATATATATATATATATATATACGTGTTTGTGTGTTCATCTTTTTCTTTTTGTCTTCCATTCCTTTCATTGAAAACTATCCGTGAAAATAGCAGAAGA
This sequence comes from Thysanoteuthis rhombus, assembly GCA_963457665.1. Taxonomy (NCBI): domain Eukaryota; kingdom Metazoa; phylum Mollusca; class Cephalopoda; order Oegopsida; family Thysanoteuthidae; genus Thysanoteuthis; species Thysanoteuthis major. The sequence continues at coordinate 2,751,148 of OY735236.1, read as the reverse complement.
TAATTTCTGCATAACTGTGACTGACGAACAATTGACCCGTAGAGAAGAAAATCTAAATAAAAAGTCAACTTGACAAAATTCGTCCGTCATTTGAACGATATATATATATATATATACGTATGTATACATATGGATATATATTGTTATCAATGTTTCTCTTGTGCATATCAAGAAAAATTGCTAACGATATATATATATATATATATATATATATATATATATATATCTATTAGCAACTATAAGTCCATTGCTAGATGAAGGCCTCTTCCATCTCAATTTATGACGACCTCGACAGTATGTCTTGCCAATAAACCATTCTATCCCTACCTTCCATATTTTGTCTTGTCTTTTCCTACTGCGTTTACTATACCATGGACATCAATCGTTTTCAAAGCCTTTCGCTCCATCTGTTGTCATCTCTTCATACTAAGTGTTCAGCCCATCTCCATTTTTGTTGTTTTATTATTAGTATAAAAACCTTCACCTTAGTCCTCTCTTAGAGTTATTCCTACCATTGTAATTTCTATAACTGTCTCGGCGATAATGTTGGTTTTCAGGTCGTTTTGTTAATTCCTATGTTTTATAGTCGTAGCTGGTAATAGGCATCCATTGTACATTTTATGCTTTAAGTACATTGGCAACTTGCTCTTAAATATGTCTCTATTCATACCAAATGATTTACCACCGATCGTTACACATCGTTTTATTTTGTTTTCATGATTTTTCTCGGACTTTATAACCCGTCCTAGATAAATGTATTCGCCTGCCTGTTCTAAAGCCTCGCCTTTTGGTCTTTATAGGGGACTTTTTAGCTGATAATCACTTTTGTCTTGATTCTGTTCATCTCTATTCTCCCTATTTAGATCAGTCATTATGTTTTGTAAGTCTTCTGATGCTCCTGACGTCATTGAAACGTCATTGGTGAATATCAAGTTGTTCAGATATTCTATGTCAATGTTTATTCCCATTCACAAATATATATATATATATATATATATATATATATATATATATATATATATATATTTCCTGACAGAAGCTTTCAAGGATCGTTGTAAATAGTTTATGTGCTATTGTTTCTCTTTGTCTTCTTTTCCTATCGTTAAACCGTTTGTGTTTTGAATCATTTTTGTATATATTCTGAATGTATGTAATTTTTGTCAACACCTTGTTTTCGTATTGAATTGGAGACAATCGTATGGTCGACTGAGTCAAATGCTTTCACATGATTTACAAAGGCCAAAGTAGTTTGTTGAATCCTAATGACTTTTCGGTCTATTGTTGAATATAGCCAGTCCTGGAGCCTGCCTGATCGCGTGCTTGATTTTCATTCAGAGTGCCTATTAGTCTATTGGTGAGTACTTGCATGAATAGTTTATGCATGTTAGTTAGTAGTGTAATAGGGTGGTAGTTACTGAGGTTACGATTATCTTACTTTCTTGAAAAGTAGGATTACTATTCCTTGGCAGAAGTTTGAGAGCACTATATTTTTAGTAGGGACTGAGTAAACAACTGTGCAAGTCTTCGTGAAAGAATTCTTCTACAAGTTCTGTCGTTATGCCATCCTTGCCTGGAACTTTTCCAAGATTCATATTCCGTTGTGCAAACGATACTTCGTCTTCTGTCGTCGAATATTATAATATCTTGCAGCTTGCGGCACATCTATTCATAAAACGCACAAATGTTCATAGTATCCTTCAGTCATTCCTGACAGTTTGTCTTTACATTTAATAATGGTGCTATCTATGTCAATTTGTATAGATATCTGTTGTTTGCCAGTATGCTCTGCAGCTCGGGCGTGTTACAAACCGATCCCTTTTCTGATAGTTTCTACAAGCTTTTTCGTGTTTTTGTTCATTTTTTTTTTCTATTAGTTTGTTAAGATCTGCCCTTTTGCCATTCCATAACATTATCTCCAAATTTTTCCTCTTTTCAGTCAGTTTTAAAGTTGCTTTAGAGTCTCCACCGGTGTTATTATTTACGTTTTTATTGTCTGCTATCTCTTCTGCTGCTTCCTGAATTATACTT
>OY735236.1:2731620-2744120 GCA_963457665.1 Thysanoteuthis rhombus | reverse complement strand
CAGTGCTCCTGGTCATACAGTTTTGTCTACAGACTCTTTAATTGACGTAGATATTCCATTAGACCTCTTCTAAAAATACTGCTTTCGTTTCGTTTTTGGGGAAAAAAACAAGTCTTTTTTTCTTACCTTTTGGGGGTCTTATTTTGACAGGTTTATAAATAACATCTAGATTCTTGACATTACTTTTACATTATTTCAGATATTTTCCTGTGGAAAATGCCAGTGATGTCATAAATGGAATTTATTCTAACCATATTTCTTCTTCAGTGATATTTTTATAAGACTTCAAATTTTGATACTATGGTTTTTCAATTATTGACTGTGATGTCGAGCTTACATTTTTTTGCATTCAACTTAGTACTACCGTTGATCACCCCTTCCTCCGATTTTTAATTGATCATCCTGTGTATTGAATGCTGCCAAAATACGATGGTCAGCTGACAGTTTCTGTTGAGTGATTAACCAGACCAGTTTGTGTTTACTTTATTTATCTTATATACAATACAAAATTTGGCGTAATCATCTTCAGTCGGAATAGAGGCTGAGATAAAGTTTCAGACTTGTCACCATTATTTTCAATCACCTCAGCAATTCTTGGATTATTTACCTTTTTAAAACACATTTTATTCGTCTCGGTGATAAATCTGAAAAGATGACAATTGATTGCAATGATTCTCGATGATTCTGTCATTCGCTTGTCGCGTATTCGCCTTACGTAAATGAAATTTGGACAAATTAATTGCATAAAGCAGGTTTCGCAAGTATCAGGGGCTGTGCATGAAACCCACGGACCCCAACAACTGCAGAGAGCACTGGAGCTCTAAGAGAGCAATGTACCTTGGAAACCCTGAAAAAACTAAAAGTACAATAATCTTAAACAGGTCTGGTTAGTCACTCAATAGAAACTGTCATGTGACCAATGTATTTTGGCAGCATGCTAGGGTGATCAAACAAAATACTGGGTAAAAAAGTGTGGTTAATGAATAAGTAACTTCTCTCACCTTCTGTTGGATCCCTAAAAAGTTCGAATTTAAAAATTTTAAAAAAGGGGCACAAAGCTGTGTCCAATTTAGCATAAGCTTACATTGAAAATTGATCCCCCATTCCACAAAAATACCTATTCAGCGGGCAGGATAGAAAATAGCACCCTTTTTTATAAAAAAAAATAAGTAGTTAATGTTCAAACTTTCATCCTTTTACCTCCATTGGTGTGTCCTGCAGACTTGATACACCACAATATCAAACCAACTTCAAAACTGAAGAAACCTATGTTGATGGTTTTGGTTGACGATTTTTATAATTTTTTTATCGTCAGTCCTTGGATATAGACCTCTCCCAGGATTCGCCACACCCCTTTATCACTGGCGTCGCTGATCCAAAACTTTTTGAACTTGTCTAGTTCGTCTCTTCATCTTGTATTTTGTCGTCCTCGGTTTCGCATTTGATCTCCGGGAATCCATGTTGTGAGTCGCGATGTCCATCGGTTGTCTGCCATTCTTCCAATATGACCAGCCCATTGCTATTTGAATTCCCTAATGGATTCTATGATGTCCTGGTCCTGTTTTCAACTCTTGTATATCATGCTGGTTTGTGATCTCTCCACTTTATGTCGAGCATGACTCTTCCATGTGCTCGTTGCATGGCTCTCAGCTTGAGGGTCAGGTTCTTGGTTAGGTTCTATTTTCCAGCTCCATAGGTGACCATCAGGAGGGTCCATGGTATACCTTTCCGTATACCTTTCTTTTTAGGACTAATGGGATTTTTTCTTGTTCTTAAAGGTCGAGCTTGCTCAGCTGAAAGCTTGCCACCATGACGTCACACCTGGACTTCAGAAATTGATATACAAGTATGTATATAAGTTTCAACCGATGTCTACGTGTAACGATCAGCCATTGGACTTTCTACTCTTTCTCAATGATCCCTCTCTCTCGCTCTCTCTCTCTCTCGCTCTCTCTCTCTTTCTCTCTTTCTTTCTGTCCTTTTCTATTGATCCCTCTCCCCACCCATGCCTCCTCACACAAACCGAGGCACATATGTTCCAAGGTAGATATCAATATTACAATCAATACCTCGATTGAACACCTGTTCCCAACGATGAGTGAATACTCGTATGCTTGTTAACATGTCACTTGTTATGCTTGACATTGGTGGATATGATTTTCAACTTTTGTTCTCGTGTCCACAGAACAGGGTTCTGTTTCGAAAACGGATAAGCGTTGACAATTGGTCAGATGCTTGGCTGATGTACTCCTATCTTGTCAAATACACACAGCGACACGTCTCAACATACACCAAACATTACGTGGCTGGATTTACAGACAAGAGAAAAGATTTGCTTGGGTTTTTTTTCCTAAATTCTTTTACCCAGTATTGTTTGAACAGTTCGTATTTTGAAGTTTGGTAATTAATTGTTGGACTGATAGATAGATGGATAGATAGATAGATAGAATGATCAATAGATAGATGGATAGATATGGACAGATTGATACATATATACATACCGAATATATATATATATATATATATATATATATATATATATATATATATATATATATATACACAATACATATGGCACAGATCAGGTTAGAAGTAGAACATAATATAATAATATAAAGCAACATCTGATACGTGATGGATTTATTTCATAGAGTGCTCGATACATTCAACTTTATACTATGAAAGTCACGTTGTTCTAGAGCAGAGCGGGAAATAAATAGCTGAATGTGGATTCGCTACACAGGAACTAGTTTGTGTGGCGAATCCTCATTCCACTATATATATATATGTATGTATATATATATATATATATATATATATATATATATATATATATATATATATATATGCGTGTGTGTGTGAGTGTGTGTGTGCGTATTTGAGAGATGATTTATTCTATTCACATTGTCTAAATTGAATGATACATTAACCGTGTAACAACGGGAAATCACTTCAGATAAGTTTCTTTACAATACACTGCAATATATATATATATATATATATATATATATATATATATATATATATATATGTATATCGTCATTATCATATATACTATCATGATTATTATCATTATCATTCTTATGAAGAACTAGAAGAACAAGAAGAAGAATTAATATCAATGAGAGAAATGATTATATGAATGCGTTGTAAATAGAAAATAAACAATTCTAGAAAATGTGGCTGCTGCAGGAATAGAACCTGCCACCGATAGGATAGCCGCTTTAATGTGATGCAGCGTTGCTCTTCCCATTGAGCGAAACAGACACCGGTAATGTAGAGGCCCAAATAACTTCTTAATCTCCGAACTCTCATTTTGTTTATTCACTGTCCATATCTGTTCTATTTGTTTCTCAACGCGTTCAATCATATCATAAAGAAATAGATGCATAATCCGACAAAAATGATTATATAAGGGTGTCATATTACTTTGAAATATTTTATCAATTTACATGTTCAATGCTGAGAAACAAATAAACAGAAAATTTGTCCTCTGTGAACAACTGCAATTTTTTTTTTTCAGTGAGAAAGGTGGCGAACCCCCGTCGAAATGCATCGAAATACGCCTACGTATTGTGATGTAACAATTATTTCTTGAGTTTTTCTCTTCACCCTCGAATTGTCATTTTCATCTACATCCTGTCAGATCACTTCACATCCACAATACAAACATATGTATTCATGAGAAAATCAAATATCACAAACATTAAGTTAGATTTTTCATTTTTTTTTCAGTAAATCAACAGACAAAAGTTCATATGTTCCTCATCCGTGTTATATGTATTTTTTAGAACATTGCTATGCATATTAAAATCAAAAGATGAGTATCAAAGGTTCAAAGCGAAGCGAGAATTAGCATCTTGACCGTAAAAATAATGACAATAGCAGGAGTCAAAAATTAACACAGAATTCTAATCAAAAACAAAATAAAAAATAAGTGATTATGTACAATATAATATGACGTATTTATATAAGATACATTTTTTACGCATCAAGAACATAATTCGTCTTTGAATCCGATTTTTTGGAATGGGTACTTATCTTACACAGCCACTCATATCAATGTTTATCAATGTTTATCTGCATAATCTTCAGGATATTTTCAGTTTTAATATATATATATATATATATATATATATATATATATATATATATATATATATATAATCAAGTCATCCACAGATAGATGTTTCGCTGCACTACAACTCTTCGGTATGGCTATAAACTATCAATTACCCCTTCCAGCACCACGAGGCAGGATCAAAACCCCTGCCCTACGCAGAACTGGACGGATCACAAAGACTGAATTTTAAGTGAAATATTTACTTATGCACGATTCCCCATTCATCATAGTGCTCTATTCCAGAGTTGGAAGAGCATTGCTATATAGCTTATATTGAACGAGTTGACTTGCGTAGAGCGTGCTCAACCCTGAACAAGGGAGCGTCAATTAGAATGATGATTAATAATATATATATATATATATATATATATATATATATATATATATATATATATATATCGCAATACATATAAAACCACTACACTAAACTGATGGGTCACCTACATACAGATAGAAAAAAAGTGTCTGAAACACTCCAGATACAAACAGCATAATTTATAAACTACTTATAATAATTTATGACCACCAGCCAAGAGCTCACTTCCCCTTCAGAGGATAAATTAGATAAACAAACGAATACAAAAGAATTTATAGCAACAAAAAAAAAGAATTATCAATAGATAGATCAACCAATAAACGGGGGGAAAAAAGGAAAAAAATTAGATAAAACAAGGCGGAGTTTCCCAGCCCCCAAAATAGACTCACCTCCCTACCACGTCCCAAATAGAGATCCGAATTGATCGAATTATTCAGTGGTGGATTATTTTTAGTTTTCTAACCTAAACTAAATATAATCGACCATTCGTGACTAATCGTTAAACCAAGAAACACGTGTTGAGTAATTTCACTCCCAAAATGTTTAGTAAATTGTTCTGTATTATATGATTGATATATTGAGCACGTTTTAAAAATTCAACTGCTCTACTTGATATATATATATATATATATATATATATATATATATATATATATATATATATATATGTGTGTGTGTGTGTGTGTGTGTGTGTGTGTATCTCCTGGCAGGTGGGATACCATTTTTTTGCTCATAAAACAAATCTCCTGATGGTGGACTTATGTTCCACATCAAACTAATAACCTCTAAAGGTACACACGCATACACACACACACATACACAGATACACACACACAGCACACACTACTGGAGATAGGAATGCCTCCTGAAACATGTCTAGACCATCAATGAAAACATTTACAGATAAAAAACATAACTTCCTTACACTTTCACTCCTGAGTCTGTCTCACTCTCTATAGTTCAAATTATGCATATATATATATATATATATGTGTGTGTGTGTGTGTGTGTGTGCGTGTGTTTCAGTGTGCGTGTGTGCGTGTCTGTGTGTGTGTGTGTAGATAGAAAATTCAATGTTTTGCTGTTGCTCTGAGTTTCATGCCATTGGGTGCAATCGTCAGACCATCTACAGACCGTCAAAGGCGGCATGGTTAGTTGTGCAACAAAACTGTCAAGTGAGCCAGTCCCATGGCAGAAGATCGATCATAAAATTGGAAGAAGGGGGTGATCAGTGAATAAGTTTCTTCTTCTCTTTCCGTTGGGTCACAACTAACGGACAGATTTTACATAAACTTACATTGCAAATTGAACGCTGCACCAAAGAAACTATTTAGAGAGAGTGGGAATTTCAAAACAACAAAAAATCGTTTCCTTTTTTTTTCAGCTCTCTAGCACCATAGTTGTGGCCTATACACGTGATATACTCATATATACATAGCTGGCTGGACTGCCTTGAAAACTGAAGAAATAAATTTTGACAGTTTTGGTGACAGTTTACGGTTTCCACTTCTTAAGAATGAAAAATGAGACTGACTTAATTTCTTGCTTACTAATAACTTGGAAAACAAAAATAATTTTTTCATTATTAATTCATGAATACTTTTTTTTATAAAATTCATTTTGATATTTGATTATAAATTTCATTGTGTTATGCCCGAGCAAGAGGGTGGGTCCGGAACTCCCTGACCCCAGCCCTTGATCCCCACCCGAGCACTTATATTGCATATGAGTAAAAATGATCAAATGGTCATAACAGTTGAGCTGATTTCTAGAATCTTTCACTCATGTTGGCTTAAATATTTCCTTTTCACGAAATTAAACAAGCCTGCCTTTGCGGAGTTAAACTCTTCTTTTCCCTATTGATAATGTATTGTATTGTTTTTATAATAAGTAAAACAAAATATATATATATATATATTTGTCTATTAAGAATGGGATAAGCCTGCGCGTATTAGTATGATGAATTTTGGCTCATATCCAGCACTTTTCTATCAAGCTTGGTCGTTAAAACGGTTTTCATGCCAATTGTTGGTCGTGAGTTCGAATCATGGTACTTCACACCTCCCTCTAGAATTTGACTCTTATTTGATTTTTTCATCAATCATTGGTATGGATTATGATTAATCTGACAACGTGAAAGTAAAATGACTGTACTGAAAGACTTTTTCAAATAACAAATAACAAATGATTATATTATTTCAATGTTCCTTTCCCGTTCCGAGTTTTCGATCATCTTGAAGCAACCAAAAATCCCGATATGGAGGATATGTTGAAATAAAATATTCATTTGTTTATTTCACTCTCATGTAGTTTATATATATATATATATATATATATATATATATATATATATATATATATATATATATATATATATATATATATATAAAGCAATGTAAACTAAAATCAGATTCATGGGGGGCTTTAAAGTGACTTTTTTTTTTAAGTATTGGCTCAAAAAGATTTTTTCTCAAATTTTGGTTCCTTGAAGATGGTCTGTTGATAACTGAGCCGACAGATAAGGCAGAGTCAACTAGATTTCAAGTTACACAAGATATTCATGAATATGAAAAAAAATGAAAAAAAATGAAAAAAACGAAACAAATTTGGTTTCAAAAAATAATTTCTATTGTGTTTTAGTGTTATGCAATACGAACACCTGTTGCTGACATACGTGTGCACACGTACACGCAGGCATACACACACACACGCAAGCGTGTGTACTCGCAAACCCAAGATGCACAATAAAAACCCATTGTTAGATATATCCAACCAAAACTGTCAACATAGGTTACGTCAGTTTTTGAGTGGGTCTTTTAGATGGTGACATCTGATTCGAGGGAGAAAAATACAAGGTCTGGTTAGTCACTCTAATCTGTCAACCCAGGTCAACATGGGTTACTTCAGTTTCCAGTCATTCTTGCTTGCTATCAATGATATGTATATGCCATGCCATATGTACCATATGAAGGCTCACTCCAATGGAGCTAAAGGGCAGAAAATATAAACATTTACTCCTTATGTCTGAAAAAATGGGTTTTCGTTTAATTGAAAATGCCCCTCCTGAATAGGTTTTTACTTGGGTTTGGATTTGCAATGAAAGTTTATGCGAAATCAGTCCTTAAGTTTATGTCTAGTAACACTTATGATTGTTTTTTAATCAACCTTTTTAGTGATCCCTATCTAACAAAGAGAGATGTAACTTCATTGATCGCCCCTTTTCCCATTTTTAATTGATCACTCCAACATGTCATTCTGACAAAAGATGTTGGTCCTGTGACGGTTTCTTTTGAGAGATTTGCCAGTCTAGCTAATTTCTTTTACCTCAGATCAGGTGTCACAGTCTTACAGTCACAGGTGTTAACATACTAACCACGTCGGATATTCCTTCATAACATTTTGAGCATTTTGAAAATGTTTTACTTTTCAAGAATCACTGAAATTTTTTTCGAGGTCTTTCATTCCTGGATTTTACGTAAAAAAAACTCACCCGTTGTGTGAATCTCAGCCATTTCCAGTCATTTTTAGAGGATGGTCAAATCTGAAACATATTTTTTTTTTTTTTTTGTTGATGAAGCATTGCAAATCACCAATTTTTGGATGTGTCCATGCATCTCTATTAGACGCTTTTCAGTTGATCGGTCAGTCTGTCTATCGGTCGGTAGGTTCCATTTACGTTAAATAACAGAAATAGGGAGGAAGGAAGTGACATGATGTCATCAAGGGTGTGACATCATTAATGCTATGATGCAATAATAGGATATACGTGTTTGGCATTTTTGTATTGAAAAGGCCATTTACAATCTTTATTGAAAATAAAACTTGAAATATTCCCATATTGCAATATCTTACAAGCGTAAGAATCCTTGGACTCAATGGAGGACAATTTGCCCTTCTCCCTCCCTCTGTTTTAACTATCACGGATAGTAGACATATCGTTGAACTTATTGGTCTTGTTTATATATATATATATATATATATATATATATATATATATATATATATATATATATATATATGTATCATCATCATCAGTCTTTTGACGTCCGTCGTTGGACATTGTCTTTCCCCAGGATTCGCCATAATTCTCTATCAGAGATGTCGCAGAGCCAGTATTTCCTGAATTTGTCTAGTTCATCTCTCCATCTTGTGTTCTGTCGTCCTCAGTTATGTATCGCTAAATAGATGTATGTGATCCGTCAGAATGATTGTAAATTACATTATATTATATAGAAACATATTTGGAATGATCTCCTGTCATTACGCAGTTAATGTATCACTCTGTCCAGACAGCACAAATAGAATATACAATAAAAGAAAATGGTACTACAGCAGGAATCGAACCTGATACGTATAGAGCAGCTGCTTCAACGTAACGATACTCTTACGAGATACTCTTATTGAGATAAACAGTCGTTGGGGAATCAAAGGCACAAATATATAACGCAATTTATAATCGTTTTGTTGGATCACATATATCCATTTCTTGATACATAACTGTTGCGTTGAAAAAAGCGAAAAAGGACCGAGAATAAACATGATAAGAATTCGGGTTGAAAGCACCTATTCCTTTCGGATGTGAATAAATAAACAGCGCAGATCGAAATAAAGTACAAGTGTCCGGTGGGATACGAACTCCTACCCCATGTGTGGGGCTTGGGGCTAGGTATCCGTCCTACCGCCCTTGCCAATTGTATGACAACCATGTCTTTAAGCTCACTCCCTACCTAGACCTCTACTACGCCGTGGTTTTTTTTTATTTTTAGCTGGAAGAGTCGGTTTTGGTGGAGCAATTAATTTTTTCTTCTTTAAATTGTTAATGATGGTCGAATTTGTCTATTATTTGAAACCGAGCAGTCCGTGCAAAAGTTCTTTGCTGACCACATACTAATCTATAACTCACTAGCTGAACTAGTGGATCTTCCGTGGTTGGGTTTTTTAAGCGGCGACGCCAGTGTTTCGTACCAACCCGGGCAAGGTTCAGCCAGAAAACTATGAGGACAGGAAAAGTTTTTGTATAAGTAATAACATTAGTTGCATATAATAAGCCAGATTCAAAGTCCTTTCTCATTTTCCAAGTCAATTACGGCAACGTCTGTTATGAATTTCTGTAACACAGACGATACAACGTTTCAACACTTTGCTGGGAAACGAAAGACGCAGATTTCAAGATTCAGGTTTTCAGCTCGTTGTCTTTTAAGATTGAATCTTGCACTGCCGGAAAATAGTCGGGCAAGACTGCTTGGAGCCCGGGCAATGAAAAGGTTTGCCCTGGCTTAACATCGCTTCTGGTGCTTTGCAAACACGATGGTACCAACAGTAAAAAAAATTCCTCGTTTCTGTTTTATTATTCAATCGCTTCTTTCGTAGCTTATTATCAATCCTTCCACAAAATATCCTAGAAATTAATTGAGAATTTTTGGATACATCGTGTGGACATAAAATCATGGCGATATGTGATTTGGACATGTAACTACAAGGTATGAGAGACAATTGTGCGTGGATCTGCTCCAAAGTTCAACAAGTAACCTATTGTTTGGCTCTCCACAGAATATCATTGAGATTCTTTGAGAAGCTTTAGAGATATCGTGTGGGAAGTCGAACGAAAAGACAAACAGACGCAACCGGATTCATATAGCTCTTTCCGACTTCGTTGACAGAGGTAGAAAAAGGTATTCACTATTTCCAAAATGATAAGTTAGGTGACGTGATTTTATAAGTATGGATGAATGAATTCTCTCGCTAAAACAATTTTCGTTTTATTTAATGTCTTAATAAAATTAGGGCGTAGTGGTTGTCCATAAAATATAGGAATGGGTTCTGCAATTTTTGGAAAATCCTGTCAGAGTTCTGCGACGAAATAAGTTTGGAAACAAATGTCCAACGCGTATTGATTTAAAGTGAAAATTTCACTCGATACGTAACAATCTTTACTAAAAATATTTAAGATATTTGAATCTTGCTTTGCAACTAATGATCAAAAAAAATGTCCAGAGAAATATTTTTGGTGAATTTGTTTCTATTTTCTCTCAACTCTCGTCTACTCAATTTTTTTTCTAAATATTTTGAACGTATTTTAAAAATATGAGACGAAATAAATAATGACTTTTTTCCGGATGCTTTTCTGTCAATTCTTCAAATATTCTCAAATTCCAAACCCACCAAGCAAACATTAAGTTGGTGCAAAAATAATTGCAGTTTTTTTTTCACTATCGACTTAAAAAGCTGTATATCTCAGCTAAGAATAGAAGTTACTGATCAAAATAGGAACTTTCAGAATCTTCATATTTTTTGCCAACTAAAAACAAGTCCGTTTGTTCCAGAAGCATAGAATGGCGAGATCCTAGAATCAATGGATACTTCGAAGGCGTTTTGAGCTGCTGCTTGGTTGTTGAAGAGCTTCTCTCGCAGAAAGTGGTCGTAATGCTTCTAAAAGAGGTCATCTGTCAGAGAGAGGTCTAGTGAGAAAGCTGCTTGAGGTAGAGTTTCGTAGCCTAGTTCATTCAATTTCTGCAGGATCGCGTGACATATAAGGGTTTTTTTGGGTTTTTTTGCTTTCCATCCAAGGCCTTTCGCGTGACACGTCGAGCAATTCATTTTTCTAATTTGGTACAAGTGTCGAAAAGCAGTTGAATGGTCAACATTTAGTTCCTCTGCGATATGTTGAGTTGTCCCGCGTGGGCTGAGCTCAATAATAGCCTGGGATGACGTAAATCACGCACACATTTTCAAGGCCCTTGTCTCTCGATTCCGCTCAAAACGTGCGCCGTTGTTTGGTCAGAATGAAATCACTATTGACCTAACGTTTGTGGCAGGTAAAAAGAAGTGACAAAAAAAGTTTTAAATTGTACCAGCCATTTATATTTTCATCATCCATAATATTTCATTGTTGGCCATACGCTTCATTCCTCCAAGTACAAGACATATTGAGATTGTGGGTCTTACATTATTCTATATATATATATATATATATATATATGTTTGTATATATATATATATATGTATGTATATATATATATATATATATATATATATATATATGTATATACGTATATATATATATATATATATATATATATATATATATATATGTATATACGTATATATATATATATATATGTATATACGTATATATATATATATATATATATATATATATATATATATATATATTAAGAAGTGTCCAAGTATTAAAGTGTCCAAGTATTAAAGTGTCCAACAATAAGAAAATTAATATTTCAAAAAAGGAGAATCCCATGAATGTATTGAATTTGAGTATATATATATATATATATATATATATATATATATATATATATATATATATATATTGTTTCGTATGTACGTGTTTTGACTATCAAACGCCTCTTAAAATATATATATATATATATATATATATACGTATATATACACACACATATATATATATATATATAGTAAAAAGTTTAAAATGTCCAACGAGAAGAAAATACTTATTTTAAAAAAGGAGAATGCCGTAAATGTATTGAATTTTAGTATTGTCAGATATATATATATATATATATATATATATATATATATATAATGTTTCGTACGTACATGTTTTGACTATCAAAAGCCTCTTAAAATATATATATACATATATATATGTGTATATATATATGCATACATACATATATATGTATATATATATATATATATATATATATATATACATATATATATAAATATGTGTGTGTATGTGTGTGTGTTTTTACCCGATTATTTTTATAAACTTCTTATTCCTATATATTTATTTATTCTCACTATTCCACATATTGTTTATATTCTCACTGTAAAACATAAATGAATTGATAAATAGATAAAATAATATTATGCTTTGAATGGCGTCTAAGTTCAATTTGCCTGGGGCAGGAGGAACTCTGGGGTCAACCCCTGCCTGATCTGCACGCACACTGCTTTTCAGCAAGATGATTGTACAACCGACATCGCCTTTCTATTAGAAACGGTCAACCAAAACTGTCAACATAGGTTTCTTTCAGTTTCCAAGTCGGTCTAGCTGGCTGGCTATGTAGGTATCAC
>OY735236.1:2641620-2726620 GCA_963457665.1 Thysanoteuthis rhombus | reverse complement strand
AAGAACGTTCTGGCACGTGTGGGAATAATAAGCTTTTTTGCAATGCTGACCCAAAGGCGTTTGTGTTGGCTTGGTCATGTCAGCCACATGCAGGATACTTGAAAACCCAAGGACTTGTTGTAATAGGGCTTGCTGTTGGCTCCAAACCTGCTGGCTCCAAACCTGCTGGAATGACTGTCCTTCGCTACCAAAGACCCGGAGGCAGGCAACATCAATCCAGCAAGCTGGAAGGCTGTGGCTAAAGACTGCGAGAGATGTGGACATATCATCAAGGCAGGTATTTAGTTTAGCGATGAGGAGGAGAGAAGCCAGACTTGAATAGAGAGAACCCGGACGGACGACAAAGAGTTGTGACAGTACGTAACGAACCGGGGGGCAGATTCCAACTGCGACTGGGTTGGCCACTTGAATAATCGTCCGGCACAGTCACAGCTGATGCTGCCGTTCAATCATAGATCAAGCCTTGGAGCACGCTCCATTGTGTTCCCAGACAGAGGTAAGCCGAAGACATTTAGAGGAATCTATCTCTCAAGAGGTTTTGGCTAAATACATCAAGTCTATCTTAGCTTGGCAAACAAATGTTCGATTAATCTTTGTAAATGATGAAATAATTGATATTTACGAACAAGAACAGACTTCAAAACCTGAGCTGTGGTTGAACTACCGTTGCCATCAAACTTCAAGGGTTATATATATATATATATATATATGTGTGTGCGTGTGTGTGTATGTGTGTGTGTGTAAGTATATATGTAGAGTAGCAACAATTATATATATATATATGTGTATGTGTGTGAGTATATAGATAGAGTAGTAATGATGTATATATATATATATATATATATATATATATATATATATATATTTATATATATATGTATGTGTGTATATATATGTATGTATGTATAAATGTGAGTATATAGATAGAGTAGCAACAATGATATATATACATATATGTGTGTTTGTTTATGCTTATGTATGTGTGTTTCAGTGCTCCTGGCGCTACTATTTTGTCTATAGCCTTGAATATCGGTATGATACTCCATAGATCACTTGTAATCTTCGATTTTTTTTCTCTCTTGGGAGAAAGGCATTTTGACCTTTTGGGAGCCTTATTTCGATGCGTTTTTTTTTTTTATTATATTTAGATTGTCTGCAATCTAGATATTTCTGGATGTTTTCCACCCTATTTTAGATGTTTTTCAGTGGGAAACGCCAGCGATGGCATAAGTAGAAATTATTCTGACCATATTCATTCTTTAATTGAATTCTTTCACATGGCTCTAAAATTTGACGCGATGGTTGTTCAATCATTTACTGTGATAGCGAGTTTTTTTTTTTATTTATTAATTATCTTATTATGCCTGCTTTGGCATCTGCAAATGTAAACAATATTCATGCATCAAATTCAAAACAAATACAAAATTCATAAAAAACACATCTCAATGTACATAAATAGGAACAGCATCTACAATTTAATACAATTCACTGACCAGACTCGCTTGAAAATCTTATCAAAGAGATTCCAAAAACGTCCTTCTAAGATGCGGCTCTTTCTAAACTTATCTGAATCACATTTTTGATTATTCAATCAGAATAAGTTCTATAATGATATCATATTCGATGCAGGTAAAAGGAGGCGGCAAATTTGATATGCCTTATTTTGTGTAGAGGTGGGCAGAACATAACAGACGAAGATAAGTGAATTTTGTGCTCTTGGGAGAGTCATTCATTATTTTATTTTGGCGGGTGGGAAAGAAATTTGCGCATTTCATAAACCTTAGAAATAGTATTGACTATATATGTTTTATCAGTCTTCAATTTTCCAATGTTAGAGATTCTACAAGACATGGCAGTCAAGTGGGTTGCTACGCTGGTCCATGACGTGTTGGGATGGGGAGAGAGATGGATGTATGCCCTTCCTTAGGACATTAGTGCGAACAGAAACGGAGATTGAAGTCAGCTCGCCGATCAACATTGGCTGTGCAGTTAACCACTTGGCCACTCACACATGAATTACCATTTGCGGAAGTAGTAGTAAAATGCCTTTCGGTGGAACCTAAAAAAAATTTACTCTCAAACTGAGAAGCATGCAACATGCACAGGAGAGAATCATGCTCAACATCACATGGAAAGATCAAAAGACAGCACAATATATCAGGTATAAAATAGGAGTCGGATGTATCATAGGAATCATGAGAAAACTCAAATGGCAATGGGCTGGTCATGTTGCAAAAATCCCAGACAATCGCTGAACATCATAACTCAAAGCATGGATCCCCAAAGATCATATATAATCCCCAGAGATCATGTACGACGGCCATTAACGGTTCGCTATCGGTTCTTAAATGAAAGAAAGCAGACGACTCGAACATTTAAAGATGTATTTTATAAAATTTAATTACAATGGATATAATTTAGGGTTAGTTTTAAGGTTAGGTGTTATTTTTAGGCTTAGAATTAAGGTCACAAGTAACAGCAGATATTTTTATCATAATTATAAAACTTAAAAGAACATGTAGTGGCAACTAGCAAAAAGAATTTGTTAAATAATTTTTCTATCTTTGACACAGTTCCTCCAAAGGAATTCATGTAAATAGCCGGTAAAAATGTCTCCTAAAGCGTCGAATTGTGGCCGTAATTTCCGTTCAGCTCGCTTCCACATATTTTCTATTGAAAATTGGGCATCGGGCAATAAACAAAAGGTTTTTTTTTCTTTTGCAATAATACAATTGGAAAAAAACAAAGACTTGCTTTCAATAACCAGACGACAAAAATCGCCTGCCTCCATTTGATATTGAATTTACGAACTCTTAATAAAACTCGATAATGATGATAGTAATAATAATAGTAATAGTAATAATGATATTGATAGCAATAATAGTAGTAAAAATAGCAATAATAATAGTAATAATAATAGTAATAAAAGTTGTAGTAATAATAATAACAATAATAATAGTAGTATTAATAATAGTACTAATGATAATACTAATAGTAATAATAAGCTTGAGACGCTGATCAACGAAGTAAAAGAATACTGTGATGACATTGTGATGGAATTTGGAATTGAAAAATGTGCAATCATGGTAATGCACAAAGGAAAGCTTACAATGGCAGGAGGAATCGAACTCCCGGACAGGAACGTTAGAGCACTGACTGCACAAGACCGATACAAATACCAGGGAGTTCTTGAATGTGACAAGATAAAACGGGGAGAAACGAAGGAGAAAATAAAGAGAGAATACCTTAGGAGGATAAGGAAAATATCAAAGACCGAATTAAACAGCAGGAATCTGATAAAAGGAATAAAAGCATGGGCTGTATCGGTAGTCAGATACACAAGACCATTCCTAGGATGGACAAAGGAAAAACTCCAATCAATGGACAGGCGAACAAGGAAACTTATGACAATGCATAAAGCCTTACACCCCACAGATGACACGGACAGACTTTACGTTAAGAGAAAAGAAGGTGGCAGGGGGCTCATCAACATAGAGGACTGTTTCCAGAGAGCTAAAGCAGATCTAGAAAAGTACGTGCAAGCAAATAGTGAAGACGTCAAAAAGTGTGCACGAAGCAGCGCAACCAACAACAAAAAAGTACGAAACAATGGAATAGCACAGCAAACAAAGAAAGAACAATGAGAAAAGAAAAAATTATACGTAGAATTTAAAAGACAGATACATGATGTGGCAGACGAGAGATCATGGATGTGGTTACGAAAAGGAAACTTGAAGAGAGAAACGGAATCGTTCATCATGGAAGCTCAAAACATATGCATCAGGACAAACTATATAAAAACAAAAATCGATAGAATACAGACAAACAGCAGGTTCCGCCTGTTCGGTGAAAGAGATGAGACCGTAAACCACATAACTAGTGAATGTAGTCAACTCGCCCAGAAGGAGTATAAGCATAGACACGATAGAGTAGCAACGATGATACACTGGGAACTGAGTAAATGAATGGGATTGAACCATGTGGAAAAGTGGTACCAGCAAAAACTGGGGACAGCTCTGGAGAATGGAAACCACAAATTACTTTGCGACTTTGACATCTAAACCGACCACCTCATCCAGGCGAGAAGACTGAACCAGGTAATCGTAGACAAGAGGAAGACCTGCCAAATAGTAGACGTGGCTGTGCCTGCGGACCATAGAGTAAAGAGGAAGGAGAGTGGAAATCTAAAAAGATACCAAGATCTAGCAAGAGAACTGAATAAGTTAGGTAGTAGCAGTAATAATAGGTGTACTAGGAACTGTCCTAAAGACACTGAAAGCAAGACTGGAGGAGATTGGGATAAGGGGAAGGATTGAGACTGTAAAGACCACATCACTGCTAGGAACTGCACGGATACTGAGGAAAGTGCTAGAAATATAAAAACTGCAACGTTAATTGTCAACAGTGACCCAACAGAGGAAGGGAAATGAAAGCGGAAATGCAAACTGCAGCACTGGCATGATAGGTGAAAGAGAGAAGAGACGTTGGCTGAAGACCTGAGGAGACTTATTGTCACTCAGCCCTCAGCAATGACTACTGGGCAACCGGTTAGAAACTGTAAACTGCAGTATTACTGTGGCTTATGAGAACTAGGAGAGAAGGGCTGGAGACTTGAGGAGACTTGCTGTCTCTAAAACTCCAGCGGTAACCACCAGGCAACTGGTGTGAGATTGCAAATAATGATATAAATAATGATAATGATAATGATAACGATAATAGTAGTAGTAGCAGTAATAATAGCAGTATCTACCAATGTAAAATCTACCAATTTAAAGTAAAATGAACCTAACTTGGAGATACAACCTTGTTGGTCCGATTCTCTGAAGACTTAACTGCTAAGCGACTCGTACCTCCCCGACTCCATTGCAAAATCAATTTAAACCAGATAGTCGAAAAGAGACGTTTCCAACCAGAGTTGTCTTCCAGTGAATTCTTTGAAAGGAATAAGAAAAAAAATTTTTTTTAAACCCAAGAAGACAGGTCTGGTTAATCACACAATGAAAACCGTGACGTGACGAACATCTTTTGGCAGCATGCCATGTTGAGGGTGATCGATTAAGGCATTCGAAAAAAGGGTGATCAAGGAATAGATTACTTCTCCCAACTTTTGTTGTGTAGTGATCACGAAAAAAAAAGTCCGAATTTTCAACAACAACAAAAATGCGTGTACGCTGTCGGACATAAGCAAATGACCTATTTAGCATGCACTTAGATTGTAGATTAAACCCTCCACTGAAATCTCATTTGGGGAAAGGTATTTTCAAAAGGAAAAAAGTGTATTTTCTAAACAATAACTAATGTTTGAATTACTGATCCTCAAGTTGCATTGTTGTTATCTGTACGCGTTGTACATAGATAGATAGATAGATAGATAGATAGATAGATAGATAGATAGATAGATATGAACAGATAGATGTACAAAATAGATAGATATGAAAGGGCATAAATGGATGAATAGATATGAACATAGATAGATTAATATGAACCGATAGATAGATAGATAGATAGATAGATAGATAGATAGATAGATATGAACAGATAGATGTATAAATAGATAGATATGAAAGGGCATAAATGGATGAATAGATATGAACATAGATAGATTAATATGAACCGATAGATAGATAGATAGATAGGTAGATAGATAGATAGATAGGTAGGTAGGTAGATAGATAGATATGAACAGACAGATAGATAGATAGATAGATAGATAGATAGATAGATAAATATGAACAGACAGATAGATAGATAGATAGATAGATAGATAGACAGACAGATAGATAGATAGATAGATAGATAGCCAGTCAAACAGCCAACCAGACTCATGTGAAAACTGAGAGAAACCTATGTTGACAGTTTTTAATAAGCTATAAAACGTGATGTAAAGAAAATATCCTCTTTTGCAACCCACCGAAATGGTAATTAGTATAAAGTAATAAAAAAAACTCATCGTCGCAGTCAATAATCGAACAACCGTAGCGTCAAAATTAGAAGTGGTGTAAACAAAACCCATCGAAGGTTGACGGTTTCAGGAAACGGGATCGCGATCTGGGGCCTCTTATCTTCTTATTTTTAATGAACATGAGCTTGTGTAGGCAAACCGGATGAAATAAGAAATCTACATAATTTTGCCCTTCACTATACAAAGACCGGGAAAATATCATTAAGACTCTAGCTCTTAGAGACTTCAAGAACGTCAAATATCTCAAGTATATGAATACGTGTGCCGTAGACCAAATATTTATCTTACCAACTTTAGTTTTTGTTCTTTGTTCCCGTCCAGAGATATTAGATATCCATGGATAAAGATATCTGAGATCCTGGGCAATATATCACCGGAACGAGCTAAACGAATAATAGAATCGACGGCTGGTTTCACCAGACTCTTGAATAGAAATTTAAAGCTGAGAAACTATAGCAGTACTAATCGCGTGCCGTACGTACTTACGATATTGCAAGAAGATTTAGAGAGAAAGGAAGTTTCATTTGGGAAGGGGATGAAATGACATGAAGTTCTTTGATGCTTCCATCCATAATTCCAACAACTGATATTGAACAAATGTGGTGAAGAGTTTTATTTGTGCGTCTGTTTGTATGTTCCAGGGCTCCTGGCAATACCATTTTGTCTACAGACCTGGAGATTGGTATAACCCTCTTAAAAATGATTTTTTGATTTTTGGAAAAAAAAAGATTGTTTAATCTTTTCGGGCCTTATCCTGATGAGTTTATTAATAGCATTTACATACTCCAGAATCTAGATTCCTTAGAGTGTAGATGTTTCTAGATGTTTTTCTACTTTATTTCAGATATTTTGCAGTGAAACTAACATCTAGATTCTCCAAAATTCCAGATGTTTCAAGAAAGGTTTTTTTTTAATATTGTATTTTAGATATTTTCCAGCAGAAAACGCCAGTGTTATCACAAATAGAATTCATTCTGTCGCAAAAAACTGCCAACTTAGGTTTCTTTTAGTTTTTAGGCTGGTCGGGCTGGTTGGCCATTTATGAATCACGTGTAGACGCACCAATGTAGATAGAGAACTGGAAATTCACTCCTTATTATGTCTAGAAAGAACTTTTTTTATCCTCCCAAAGTAGGTTTTAGGTAGGGGGTCAATTTGCAATGTAGTCTTATGCTAAATTGTTCTCTCAGTTAATTTTAAACAAGTTTAGAAGAAAAAAAAATTTCTTCCAAATTCCCCCAACCCTAAATACGATTTTCGTTTGAGGAGTTCAATTTGCAAGGTAAGTTTATCCTA
Organism: Thysanoteuthis rhombus; assembly: GCA_963457665.1. Lineage (NCBI taxonomy): Eukaryota > Metazoa > Mollusca > Cephalopoda > Oegopsida > Thysanoteuthidae > Thysanoteuthis > Thysanoteuthis major. The sequence continues at coordinate 2,719,362 of OY735236.1, read as the reverse complement.
AATTAACACCTTAGTTTGTGAACGGCAGCATTCACATTCGTTTCTTTTTATGATTAAAACTTTTTCAGCCATCACCGCAAAAAAGGTGAGAGAACTAACTTATTCATTAATCACTCCTTTTCCCCAATTTTTTAATTGATCACCCCCAACACAATGTGCTGCTAAAATACATTGGTTGCATGGATGGTTTCTATTGAGTGACAAACCTGACCTGTCAATTTACGTTGCAAGAGCGACATGCTGAGCAAAGTATTGCCAAAAATGTATCGTATGTTGATGTTATTAGATTTCCATTTCGATTCCACGTCAATAGGCGAGGGGGGGGGTCGGGAGTGGAGAAAGACTGACGGTCTGGCTCACTGGGCACGTTTCTCTTTCTCGATTGTTCCAAATTCGGTTCCATGTCGGATATTTCAAAATTGAATAAGTCAAGCTTTGTAATTTTTGTATTGTTAGAATCAATGATCAAGTTCTAATATGTTGTTCAGAAAATAATGGCCGATCCTAGATACTGACTTTTGGTAGTGTCCTACATCAAAATAGTATATTGTACCTATATATATATATATATATATATATATATATATATATATATATATATATATATATATATATATATATATATATATACTGCCGCAGTAAGAACATTATATACCTTCTAGAGTGCAATAGATATAAGTTACAGTACATAGGCAAGTCCGAGTGGCAATTTGATATTAGACTCAACAATTATAGACATAGGATTAAGTCAAAAAATAATCGTAGCCCACTTCCCGTAGAACTACACTTTCACACACCTGACCACAATTTTGCCACTGACGCTAGCTTCACCATCATAGAAAAAATAGAAAAAAACTACTACAATTGACATAACTAAAGTTCTAGAGAAACACGAAGACATGTGGATCAACAAACTTAAAACCCTATATCCTAATGGATTAAACACTAAACTGAACAACCCTCATCACACAGAACCCTAATACACAAAACTCCTACCATTAATATCCTCACACCCACATCTAAGACACATTCAATAATGGAAGCTTCATCGTCACCCAGACCCATAGGAAAAACCTCATCTTAGCCTGTTATAACCCCTGTCCAAATCATAGCCAAAACATTTTCAATAACTTTTAAGGTTGATACCTATGTAGCTCCTTGACTTCACCACCCCTCCTTCTACACTACCCCAAACATACCAAAATATCCAACTCCACATCACTCCCCCTTACTTTGACACACTCTGCCCTCCCCAAGACCAACTGCTGCTGCTTTACCAAAGACCTGATACCTACTGGACATTCTTCTATTCAGCAGAAGGCATCCAGCAGCCCTGACAACACAACTCACCCACAATGCATAGCCCCTGGCAGTGGACTCTGGTTCCACATGGTACATTTTAAAACACACTCACACAGCACACACCACTGATGATGGGAAGAATCCCGAAACACGTATGGACTATTGACTTATAAGAATTAATAAACCTTACCACCAAACACTTCACTTTCGAGTCTGTCTCACTCTCTACTGTACACATTATATATATATATATATGTGTGTGTGTGTGTGTGTGTGTGTGTGTGTGTGGTTTTGATCAGTGCTGCCCATCCATCTCACATTCTTATATCCAAAATATTGAGTGGAAGAAAATATCTAGAAAAATCTAAATGTTTTCAAAAAATGTCCAAAAAGACATCCAAAAATATATTCACTATTCATCTATTATGACTGTTTTAGCAGCAAATGATAAAAAAATGAAATGTGATTCAACATCTGTGACCAATAATATCTGATTTCTCAAACAAAAATGAATTGAAATTTTTTTTTAAAAACTGGTCAGATTCACCTTTTTTAGTCACCATGGAAAAATTCCAATGTATTTGAATTCGTTCGGGGTGATTAAATTCCGCTATTTTGGATTATTGTCTAAGATCTTAACCTTTTAGATATTTTTAGATATTCACGATATTTTTTTAGACAAATATCTAAGAAAAATTAGATATTTTAAAACGAGTATCTAAAATTTTCACTGAGGTCTAAAAAAATATCAAAAATGTTTGTAAAATATCTCATTAAAAATATCCTCTAGATGTAAAATATTTGGATACATTTTATTACATCTAAATGCATCAAAAATATCTTTATAAAATATCAAAAATGGCTACGTAAGTTTCGATTATTAAAATATTGTCTTCTTACATTTGTATTCGCCGTTCATTTCCTATAATTATCTGTAGACGGTACAGACCCTTGAACCCGAAGATGAAGAAAGAAAAGTTGCGTGTAATCTTCTAACACAAGTATAAACTTGGTTACAATGCGACTCAGACAGTTTCCAATATAATCCCAGCATGCATTGAAAGAACCACTTCCGATCGTACAGGGAGGCACTCGTTTCAGAGTTTCCGCAGAGGAGATTTGGGTCTTGTGGATCAAGAGGACAAAGGATGTCCACCCGCCGTTGTAAATGAACAACTGAAGAGGTTGGCCGAACCGAACCTATGCCAAACTGTCAGGAAATTGTCACAGATACTGTGGGTCGGGGTATTTAAGTCATATATTATTACAGTGAAGAAGCTCGATAAGTGGGTTCCACGTAAACTCAATGAAAACCAGAGATTCATTTGAAATTGGCTTTGATTTTCCGGACAACCTAATATCTCTTCCATGATTTCGTATCCACCCTAATGCAGTAACCCAGCCATGGATGAATAGCAGCCCCCCTACCGCCAAAACCCACTCTCACACACACAACTGAGTTTAAACTCTGACTGAAATAGTCTGTGTTGTCTTTAGTCTGACGCCCTTGGTAACAGCATGAATTCATCTCTTCTCCCATACTCCAAGCGAGTTCAAACTCTGACATAGGCAATCACTAGTTCCTTTTGGAAAAGCATACATTTTCCATCAGCTATGAAATGCAGTTGCGGGTATGCTGTGCGTTACAGGTGCACAAAAGCGTAATAATATTTGTGTCTCTAAAAAAAGGGGGGACAGTTGAAACCTTTTGGGCGCAATGTTTGGAGGATGGTCCCGATTGTAGAAATTGAAAAAATAAAACAGAATTTGGATTAGACATTATTATCGGCAGATTATAGAGTCCAAATCAATTTTTTTATTTCATTAATTGTCTTTTTTTTTCTTTGTATTTGTTCGCTGTTTGTAGCATCGAATGAGGGAGGGTGTTTACTTTACAACTTACAACAAGGACCATCTTCCCTACATTGTACCAAAAAGGCTTTCTTGTCCGTTGCTTTTTTAAGACACTAAAATATTTTTGCTTTTTTTGCCTCAATAGTACACAGCACACCCATGATAAAAGTCACCATGCACCACTATTGAAACGAGCTACGTCACTTCAGGAGCCCGTTGCCTCTGAGTCAATTTTCACATATCTCACATTTCGAGGACTTCGAAGTATTGCCGAGTCAGATGTGGACAAAACCTATGATATATGATTCTCACGTTTGGACGGTGAATATAATGAGAAAACATATTAGGTTACTTGCTTGGTCTCGGGTAAGATGTACATTAAATAGCTAAGATTTTTTGTGTCCAGCTGAGACAGCCATTTTTAAAAGATAAGGGAGATTTTACAGTAAGAGATAAGGGATTCTTTAAAAAGCTACTCGTAAATGAGATGGAGAATCAGCTTATTGTCGATTAAAGCAAGTTTTAAGATTGATAGTTCAGAAAATTGAAGTATTTCCGTTTTTGTTAAAGTAAAGAAGAGTATACATTCAATGCATCCTCCCGATAGTCACTTATGTAGCTGAAACATGGAACCTAACCAAGAGACAGCCTTGCAAACTGAGAAGCATGCAACGAGCACATGAGAGAATATTCTCAATCTCACTTGGAGAGATCACAGGACAGCACAGTATATAAGGAAGAAAACAAGAATCAGAGACATCATAGAATCTATTAGGAAACTTAAATGGCAATGGGCTGGTCATGTTGCATGAATGACAGACAACCGATGGACATCACGACTCACAACATGGATTCCTATAGATCACATGCGAAACCGAGGCCGACAGAATACAAGATGGAGATATGAACTAGACAAATTCAAAAAATACTTGCTCCGCGACGCCAACGATAGAGAAGTGTGGCGAACCCTGGGGAAGGTCTATGTCCAATGACAGACATTAAAAGACTGATGATGACAGTGCATCCATCCAACTGGTTGTCGAAGGTATTTCTTACTTTTGTTTGTATGGCCTTGGCGCCAGGTTCTTTATTCAAGATGGCGTTTATGGTCGCTTCTTAGGGCTGGTGTTTAGGGAGGCTGTGGACAGTCTGGCGTCAATGTTGCCAACTCAGAAAGATTTTTGCGCTAAATTGACCATGAAAAACGACAAACACATTAATAAAAAAAAACTGTCAGCTTTCCTGTAAATATTTTGATACCCTGAAATGGCTATTATTCCTGAAACGACCAGAAATTATAGCTAAGACCTAAAATTTGCTGTAAAATACCGCTAAAAATAGGCTGACAATTGTGCTTAATTTTTGCACTATCAAAACAAGAAACTGGCAGCACAAGCTTGTTTTAGTAATAGATGACTGGCGGGTGTTCGCTGAATGACTGTGGCTTTATAGTTTCCTGACCTCTAAAATCGGCTCACAAGTATACACTGTCGAGCTTTGAGATTGAACTAACGACCTCGGAGATCGAAGCGAACTGAGAGTTGGAACTAATATCACTTTCTATCTAGTTATGACCTGCAAACCTGGATTCGAAAATGAATGCAATACCTGGTAGGGGGGAAAAGGGGTTTGTTCAGGATACATCTTTGCGGTAATCCTGTTACCAGTGAAGAATTGAACCATCCTTTTTTATGAATACATTAAGTAATAGTTACATAGAACAATTGTACTGCACCGTTAACTTTTATTGAATATAAGGTTCCAACTTTCGAATTCCAACAGCCTCGGTGAGGAGGCCTGAAATCTGGGTAAAAGAGGCAATGCCCCGTTTGCTAAATGAATGCTTGGGATGCAGCAAGACTTCATATCCAATTTCTCTACGTTAAGACAGTCAACCGAGATATACGGTAATTGATGTTGTCATGAAGCATTTCTTTTAATCAATGGAGAATCGATTTTTGCAACTTTTGACCTTTTTATAATGCCTCAAAAGTGTTCGGTCCCTTGCAACTTTTATCTTGGACCAAAGGTTTCAAAACTTGGGTCAGCAGTTTAATAGGGTCTGTCAAATAGTGCTTGGGGGTCTGCAGCAGTGCCCCCTTCATAATAGCCATTGCAAATCTAATAACAGAGAAACAGCATCTACTATCGTACAGATATCAAAAAACATAATCATTGTACACAGTCCTGTGCAAAATATTAAAAATCAAATAAATGTAATCGATTTTAAATAAATATAATTTTTAAAAGTCAAAAATTGCTTTTTTGTTGGAGTACAATTACATGTTTAAAAACTTTATGCTGAAATCGGAGGTCCACTAGGTTCTTGAGTATTCAAAGTTTCGAAACCATGTCTTGGATAATCGGACAAAAATTCCCATTTAGTTGAAGACATTTATTCTGTGGATTGGAATTTATTTAGTCAATTTGCTTTCCTTTCATTAGGGACAAAAAGAAGCTCAATGTTTTTGTTTTTTATACTAAGAGAACTATTCATTGACCAACACATGTGTATGAATAACACTGTTTATATCCCTTCTAAAGAGAGACATGTTTGTAAACAAAAGACCAATAAAGTATGGATCAGTTTTTACTCCTTCTTCGCGTACATATACTATTAAGTGCTTAACTACTAGGGTGGGTACAGAGTTGGCAAGCGGTTAAAAAAACTAATTCAATGAGCGGGTGGTGGGAAATAGGCCAAGGGGTAGAAAACTATGACCATCGCCCCAATTATGATCTGAACAAAACAAGATCGTTTCTGAGGGATTCATTGTAAGGATGGGGTTGGTACGTGGGAATTAAAAACGTGCAGTATTGACAGGAACAATATAATTCTTTTCTTTTCGAAGTAAAATTCTTCCCCTTGCATTGTTTAATGTTTGTCTTTTGATGGAAAAAAAATTGACAGATATTTAGTTATATCCCCGTCCCAAGTACTTGGGGGAATAGAGTTGAGATGGATCCTAGAAAATGAATTAGTGAAAGGGTCCTTATATCAGCGGTGGAGTTAAAAAAAATTTTCAAATAGATAAGCCATGGGGGTATGGCAATCAGGTACCTGAGAGTAAACAGTTGCGATGGCATTTAGATATTAAATTCACTCCTTCATCTAAATTTTAGTACCGATTTCTGGTCGCCAATAGAAAACACTCAAATGTTTCATCAGTCACTAGCAAATAAATTACTTCTCTAAGATGATCCTTTTGAGTCCAAAACCCAGGTAAAGGAGGAGGTTCGGGCATGAGGCTTGCAGGAGCATCTTACTACTGGAACCGTCATTGCGTCACCCAAGCAACTGCCCCGAGATATCACCTCAGCGAGGGCCTGGCTGGATTCCTATTTAGAAATGTGCATGATAACTGTCAAGATAGAAGATGCAAAACTCGGCAAGGTAGATCACTACATCTACCTAGGATTACGAATCTCCATGAGACCCTCAAAAGAGGAGGAAATCAAGCAAAGAATCACTATGGGATAGCAGGCCTTCGGCAGAGCAAGCTCAACTTTCAAGAACCAGATGATCCCAATAATCCTGAAAAGAAGAGTATACAACCAATGCATTCTCCCGATAGTCACTTATGGAGCTGAAACATGGAACATAACCAAGAGATAAACCTGCAAACTGAGAAGTATGCAATGTTCACATGAGAGAATCATGCTCAACCTCACATGAAGAGATCACAAGACAGCACAGTATATCAGGTAGAAAACAAGAATCAGAGACATCATAGAATCTATTAAAAGACTTAAATGGCAATGGGCAGGCGATGCTGCAAGGATGACAGACAACCAATGGACATCACGTCTCACAACATGGATCCCCAGAGATCACATGCGAAACCGAGGCCGGCAAAATACAAGATGGAGAGATGAAGAGATAGAGAGATATTCAGGAAACACTGGCTCTGCGACGCCAATGATAGAGAATTGTAGCGAATCCTGGGGAAGGTCAATATCCAACGACGGACGTAAAAGAATGATGATGATGATGATGATGATGATGATGATGATGATGATGATGATGATGATGATGATGATGATGATGATGATGATGATGATGATGATGATGATGATGATGATGATAAAAAAACACAGCAGACCTGGAGAAGATTAACTGAGAATGAGGCAAAGTCGGTTCGACTGGCATGGGCTCAGTTGAGAGGAATTGCTCAGAACAGAGTCCACTGTGTGTTTGTGGCCCTATGCTCCAAGTATGAACAATGCAAAACTAACTGCTACAGGGTCGAACTCCAACTTTTGTACCATATATACGACAAATGAAAAATCATGGGAATATATATATCTATTTATCTATCTGAACGAAATAAGACCGTACGTATCTGTATGATAAATTTTCGTTGAGAAGTCATAATTGTCAATTTCGTTTAGTCAGTAAGACGGCCTCCTGGCAATAAGTTGGTCATGAGTACATATCATGGGAGGGGATGCTAATTTTGCCAATCGGTTCACATCTCTTATTTTGGTGAGGATAATTCCTGTCATTTGAAAGATAAAGTCAATTCCTGTTTTGGAATTTGACGAACAAAAAGTCAAATATTAGAATCGGAAGATAGAATATCTTGCTAGTCAGAAAATTGAATATCCAACACTAACTTTATACCTGGATATGGCTCAACTCATATATTGTGTGTTCAAAAAGTTGATTGAATGATATCATGTAATCCAGCAAAGAAGATGAATGATATGCAATTCAGCAAAGAAGTGTAATGATATTATGCAATTCAGCCAAAAAGGTTAAATATATCATGCAATTCAGCAAAGAAGTTTCATGATATCATGCAATTCAGCAAAGAAGTGTAATGATATTATGCAATTCAGCAAATTGTTACATCATGCAATTCACCAAAGAAGTGTTATGATATGCAATTCAGCAAAGAAGTGTAATGATATCATGCAATTCAGCAAAGTGTTATATCATGCAATTCACCAACGAAGTGTTATGATATGCAGATCAGCAAAGACGTTCAATAACAACATGCAATTCAGCAAAGTAATTGAATGATATGCAATTTAACGAAAAAGTTGAATGATATACAATTCTGCAAATGATATCATGCAATTCAACAAAGAAGTTGAATTATATCATGCGATTCAAGAAAAGAAAAGAAAATCATTTTTAAATGAATTAAAAAAAGGATTGATATCAGGAGAAATCAACCAAGATTGTCAACATAGATTTCTTCAGTTTTCAAGTCCGTCTGGCTATGAATGTATTTGGCGTGCATGCTACGCTGTTGGAGCTAGAGGGCTGAAAATGTAAGCATTTACTCATTATTATGTCTCCATCGGTGGAGCCTGTACGTACAAGATATACATACATCGCCAACCAAACCAATTTAACAACTGAACGAAACCTTGACAGTTTTGATTGATGATTGCTAATAAATCAACAATCAATAACGGTTGACTTTGGCACATCCAATAGGCAAAATGAACTACATTTACTACAACTAATTCGGAATAGGTTAAACAAGAAAGACTGTGGTCAATGTTCAAATTTGCAGATGACATTGACCTTTTTGCTGAGAACGTTCATGACCGCCAAATGATGCTGGACAAACAGAACGAAGAGAGCAAGAAGGTTGGCGTCTACATAAAGTTTAGTAAAACAAATGTCATGTATAACAAATATGTTGAAGACAAAGACCCGTCAATCAAAAGTGAATTCTCAGAACTGGAGAAAGTGGACCACTACATCTGGCTAAACCAGCGAGTCTCCATGAAATCCTCGGAAGAAGAAGCAGAGAATCACTTTAGGTTGGTAGGCTTTCGACAGGGGAAGCTCAATCTTCAAAAACAAGAAAATCCAGCCAGTCTTAAAAAGAAGGGTATACAACCGATGCATCCTCCCGATTGTCTCCTATGAAACTGAAACATGGAAGCTAATTAAAGACTGACCCTTAAACTGAGAACCAGGCAACGTGTACCAGAGAGGATCAACATAATATGGAGAGATCACAAGACAGCACAATATATTAGAGGAAAGACAGGGGTCCAAGATATCATAGAATTCATTAGAGAACCTAAATAGCAATGGGATGGCCATGTGCCGAGAATGGCAGACAATCGATGGATATGAATTCCAAGAGATCACATGTGGGGCCGACAAAATATAAGATGGTAGTACGAACTAGATAAGTTCAGAAACTATTAGCTCCGTGACACCCACGATAGAGAGGTCTGGAGAATCATGGACGCTAAAAGATCTTTTTTACTAAAAGAATTTGTACGAATATTAGTAAATCTTTTATAAATTTTCGCTTTTCAAAATTGAATTTAGATTAAATACGCTTATCTCATATGAATGAATCACAGGCACCCTCGTATATCAAAACCAGTTTTTTTAGAATAGATATTTAAGATTATCTTTAAAAATAGATATTTTATAAAAAGTTATCTTGAAAAAAAATACCAGCCCAAGATTTTGGCATTGTTGGTTCAAAATGGTCATAGAGACCCCAAAAGTACTTTAAAAAAAAAAAAAAATTTCAGATAGTGTCTAGTGGTGTACTCAAGCAGATTTTCAAGGTTGTTGCCTAAAAAGTGTGATCATGAGCACTTGGAAGCATGCATAGACAGACATCCAGATAAGCAAAGAAAGAAGAATCTATAGCCCATTTGGCAGGTTAGTCGGACGGGCCATTTGTAGGGCTACAGTGATTCGATATTTTGGGCCCTAAACAAATTAAACCATATAAGAATTCGTATGAAAGAAAAAGAGTAAAATGTCCAAACCAGAAGTGGCACTTGTAAGGTCGGAAGTCTGCATTTGAAACTACGACAGCATTTAAAATGAAGTCATCACTAACTGTCAGCAAACAATTCCAATTCAAATTTCCCCAGGAAAGCTTCTTTCAAAGAGTTACAAATGGCGACAAGCGCGTGCGTATAGTTGGAGATGACAAAAGAAAATCTCGAAGTTACTAGCGGTCCATCTGCAATAAAACCTATTTCAGCGGCTCCATACCGACAATTTTTCAGCTACAATCAGAATCAGGGGAGAATGAAGAAATGAATACTTGTCTGACTGTTGTCAGGTGAGATCTTTAAATGCTGCTAATTTGTTTTGGGAACCCAATAATATGATCAAAAACTAATATAATATGTCAATTGGAGCGTATGCATCACGAAAAATGAACGTAAAAAGCGATGAATGTCTACAGGAACAAATTCGTCCTATTATGACTCACCTTTCGGTTCCTCAAAGTATAGAAAAATCTTGATTTAATGAGTTTTCTTGGGCAATCAAAAAAAGAATAACGTTTTGAGCTTTTTAATACACTTATATAAGATTCCTGGAAGAGGTTGGTCTTGAAAGAGTTAATTCATGCATCTTGGGTGAAACGGCAGAACTTATTTTAGAAGGTCTGAATCAGGCAGCAGGAAGCTGATTTAGTTCTACAATCCATGTCTATATGGAAGAAGATTGAAATAAGTTTGCTGTCAGCGAGGAATGAACATAATAGTCGAAGGAAAAGGTTATCTAATACGGTCAGTCTTTCGAAAAGGTTATCCAATACGGTCATTCTTTCGAAAAGGTTATCCAATATGTCCCAGAAAGCCAGGACAGGTCATTTTCAGCTGACAGAGATTGATAACTAGGCGGGGATTATCCTTCTGTTCCAGCAAGGGAAAGCCAAGATTTCACATCAATAAGTTTTGTATGTTTTGGAAATAATCTATATGATAATCCATTTATGTGTTCGCATCATCCTTTTTTCTAGGATCTCAATTAAATGCATATTTTCTGATTTTTTTTTTCCCAGGGAGATAGATGGATAGATATAAAAGGGCTGGAATAGATAGATAGATATGAACAAATGTTGATATATATATATATATATATATATATATATATATATATATATATATATATATATATATATATATACATATATATATATATATATATATATATATATATATATATATATATATATATATATATATGTAAACAGATTGTTATAGATAGATAGATAGATATTAACATGCTGTAAGAGATGGATAAATAGATATGAACGAATGTGTGTGTATATATATATATATATATATATATATATATATATATGAGCAGATTGTGAGAGATAGATGTATATGAACACCTCGATAGATAGATAGATAGATAGATATGGACACATCGATACATAGATAGATATGGACAAATGGTGATGCGTGTGTGTGTGTGTGCGTGTATAAACAGATAGTGATAGATAGATAAATAGATAGACTTGAAAAGGTTGTGAGAGATAGATAGATAGATAGACAAATAGTGATATATATATATATATATATATATATATATATATATATGAGCAGATTGTGAGAGATAGATATGAACGCATAGATAGATAGATAGATAGATAGATAGATAGATAGATAGATGGATGGATGGATGGATTGATACATAGATAGCTATGGACACATCGATAGATAGATAGATATGACCTGATGAACATAACAGATTGATAGCTACACTGAAATCTCCAAACATACTGATATGATCTGGGAAGGTCTGTTGAATTGTACCATAATGCACTAAACGTTCGTTTGTATGTGACAGAATAACTCAGAAACCACAGCAAGTTTTCTACAGGTACTAATCAAAACCCAGGCATGTTTTCAGCAAGTCAGTTTCCGAAAATTAATGATTTTATTTCCAATTATCTATTTGATACCACAATATCTATTTGCGTTTATCTCTATATGTGACCTCAAATTAGGCAAATCGAAACATTGTAGTTAGAGGGAATTCTTTTCAGTTACCCCTAATATGTGCTGACTTGAAGAAAGCGAAAAAGTCCGGCTGATTAGCAATCGATTGATTATAGCGTGGGCACTGCTTTCACGCTGTCCCCAATGATAATAATCTAATATTCCTTCATCAATCTAATACTAAAGGTCTGGCCCCGTAACCTCTAAGCAGCCGAAACAGTGCTTTGTAGCCAGAGGTATTCAGTTAAGCTAGCCCTGAAAAAAAACAGTTTTGATCTCTTATTGGGGTCAATGACCCCATATACACTTTCTGTAGAAACCTCCTGAAAATCTCACCCTACGGGTTTCCGCTGGTGTGGATTAAATTGAGATAAAGTCTATCAAGTTTGGTTGGTCGATAAATAGACCAGCGTCTTTTGGTAGCATGTCATGTTGAGGGTAATCAATCGAAAAAATTCGAAAATTGGGAAATCTGTGGATAGATTACTTCTCTTAACTTTCGTTGGGTAGTGATCAATCAAAGAAATTCTGTATAAAAAAAGCAAGTGTGAATACTGCCGGACACTTTACTAATTTAGCATGAACGTACATTGCAAATTGAATTCTTCACTAGAAACCTGTTCAGGGGTGTGTGTTTTTTAAACACAGATAAAACGATTTCCCTTCCCCCAGACTTAATGAGGAGTAAATGTTGAAAATTTTAGCCCTTTAGCTCCATTGGAGCAGCTTGTACGCGTTATGCATGGTGAGCCAGCCAGCTGGACCAACTTGAAAACTGAAGAAACCTATTGTGACATTTGTCTGTTGAATCAGATAACCATGGGGCGTTTCAGGAGTCTGAGGAATTCACAAAACCTATGTTGACAGTTTTTAGTTGACAGATTTGCTTGACGGTTTCTCATATCAAAATATTTCTGATAAATTCAATTTGCAGCCGAGCATGATTGAAATTCCATCTTACGTTTGGCAGAATGCATTCCCTTTCAATAATCAATTGAGTTGAAAAGGGGGCAAAATGCCCCCATCGGCAAAACGCATTACACGACGGAACATTGTCAATACAAGATTTTCGTAATATTCCCTATTGAGTTAGATTTTCCTTCAGATAGATATGAATAGACGGGCAGATAGATAGATCGGTGGATAGATAGGTAAATAGGTAGGTATGAATAGATAGATAGATCGATAGATAGATCGATAGATAGATACATAGATAGATAGATTCACAGACTGATACTTGGATGAATAGATAAATAGGTAGATATGAATGGAGGTAGATAGATAGATTGGTGTGGAACGACATAGATCGATATAGATAGGTAGATAGATATCAAAAGATAAATAGAGAGGAATAGAGATAAATAGATATGTAGACGGATACATATAGATAGATAGAAATAGACGTAAATATAGATATACAGATATGAATTGATAGATAGATAGATAGATACCAACAGACAGACGGACAGATAGATAGATAGATAGATAGATAGATAGATATGAACCGACATAGATAGATAGATAGATAGATAGATAGATACATACATACATACATACAATAGATAGATAGATAGATAGATAGATAGATAGATAGATAGATAGATAGATAGATAGATATGAACCGACATAGATAGATAGATAGATAGATAGATAGATAGATAGATAGACAGGAACAGTGATAGATAGATAGATAGATAGATAGATAGATAGATAGATAGATAGATAAATAGATAGATTCAGGCAGAGATAGATAGATAGATAGATAGATAGATAGATAGATAGATATGAACAAACTTATAGAGATATACACATGGACGGACGTAGATAGATAGATAGATAGATAGATAGATAGATAGATAGATAGATAGGTGTGAACAGACTGAGATAGATAGATAGATAGATAGATAGATAGATAGATAGATAGATAGATAGATAGATGGATGGATAGATAGATAGATATAGATGAATCGATATACATACGAACAAACAGAGAATTATCTATACAACATTTCCATAATAATTCCCACTGACTCCTTCTTCTGCAACACTCACTCTCATTTTGGTTCAATAAAATTTTGCATATATCAAATTGCCTTGAGCTGAGTCAATTCACAGGATAAGTTATCTTGAACTGCTTGCTGGCAGCCATGTTACAATCATTGTTCCGACGCGCATTTGTTCTCTCATTCTCGTGCTGCCCTCTGGTGGCAAACTCGTTCAGAAATTAAAGCAGGGAAAATTCAAATATCACGTTGGTGCAAAAATAATCGCGGTTTTCCACCATCAACGTTCAAGTAAGTATATCTCAGATAGAGCATACGATTCTGGAGTCCTAGAACCGATGAATTTTTTCAAAGGGGGTTTAGAGCTATTGCTCGGTTTTGAAAGTCTTTCCCTTGCAAGAAGTGGTCAAAATGCTTGCAGACGAGGAAGTCGATAGGAGAGAGATCTTGGGGTAGAGTTTTGTCGCTTAGTTCGTTCAATTTCTGTAGCGTCATTTGCGTGATATGTAATCTTTTTTGGTTTTCTTTCAAGGTCATTCGTGCAATACGTTGAGCTTTTTTTTATTTACCAAAATGTCGAACAATCGCAGAATGGTCAACGTTTAGTTCCTCTGCAACCTCTCTAGATGTTTGCGTTGGTCAACATCAATGATGACCCTCAATTTAATGCTGGCAATCACAGAAGGACGTCCATATCTTGAAGGCCCTCGTCCGTTTCGATGTTTTTAAAAACAATGTTGTGTTGTACGATCATTGACGATCTCCTGGCCAAATACTTGGTTGATATTGCGAGCAGTTTCCGTTAATTTACGTTCCAATTTGAACTCATTTAACAAATTGCTCCAATTTACTTTTTTTCCATTTTTTGATTTGACAGCCTCAAATAAACGATATTAAATGATGAAAAGAAAACGTTTAGGCTGAATAAATAGAGTGATATTCACTCTTTAAAAGTGGTCTACTCAACGAACATAGTTAATAGTTTATTCCAAAAATAAACATCGAAGTTTAAAATGAAAAAAAAACGCAAGTATTTTTGCATCAACCTAATAACACTTGCTGAAATTACTGGTTATTTAGGGTGGTACAAAGTCACTCTCCAATTTGAAGCCTTTGATAAAAAGGTAGAGAAATATTCCATTTAGATATATTCATTTTGGACCTGGGAAATTATTTTCAATTAATTATGGATTATGAGCACTGCAACAGCTTCCTATTCTTAGCTTTGCAGAATAATTTCTCTCACATCAGAAATTAACCCCCCCCCCAACCAAGTTTGCCATATTCGACCGCTCTCATCTGTCTCCTTAGGGGGTTATCGTAAAAAGTGAGTCTAAATATACAAGCCCCAAAATTGCAGGAACTAAAGAGTAACTAGCATTCCAAGGGACATTATGAATCTCCACCACCCATATGTGCTGCATTAGGGGTAATCAAATAAGTAGTTGAAAAAAGAGGTGGTCAATGAATAAGTCGCTGCACTCGCCTTTCGATGGGCTGTGATCACTGAAAAAAAAGTCTGAAATTTCAAAAAGTGAGCAGGCACAAACTAGTGACTAATTTAGGATAAACTTACATTGCAAATTGACCTCCCATAAAAAATCTATTTCGGAATGGAATTTGATAAATAATTGAAAAATTCCCAACCCATTAGGAGGAGTTAGTGTGCAACATTTCAAGTATTTACTATGAATGGTAAGGGCTGGGCTGAGTCTGCATATATATATATATATATATATATATATATATATATATATATATATATATATATATATATATATATATACGTGTGTGTGTGTGTGTGTGTGTCATAACACATGAATTACTTAAACCCAACAACAGTGATCAAACCGGTCTGTTATGGGTTGCAGTGACTCATATTTGAGCAAGATACATTACAAACTGTCATGAAACTATGCTCAAAAAGGGTTTGACTTTGCATGACAGAAAATGAAAGGCATTTGCAGGATGTTATATCCTACAGTTCGTTCAAAGTATTTTCCAAGGTCTAAATGAATATATCTAAAAGGGGAATGTCAGCATAGGTCTCTCCAGTCTCCAAATTAGTCCATCTAACAGGCTGGTTATTGGCTGACTGGCTATGTATCTCGCGTACAGGACGCACCAATTGGGCTAGAGGGCCAAAAATCCAACCCTCACTACTTATAATGTCTACAAAAAAACGCTATTTTCTATTGTTTTAGAAACCCCCTTTGGTAGGTTTCTAGTGGAAGGTGCGAAATCGATCACTTAGCTTGTGCCCACTTGTTCTTGAAAATCCAGACTTTTCATAGATCTCTGCCCAAACAAAGGAAGAAACTTATTCATTGATCAACCCATTTTCCGACAAGGCGTTGAACCAAAAGATGTTGGTCACGTGGCGGCTTCTATTGAGTGACTTGCTAGACCTTTATCTTAATTAACTCCTAAAATAGAGAGTGACTTTTTCACCAACGTAAAGAAAGCAAATGTTGATTGTCCATGTCTATTGAAAGGCAATCAGCTTTGGGGTTTCACAACAAAGACCCGTCTCTTCCCTGGGATGGGTTGGTTTTTTGATCATGAGTTTCTCTTGTGGAACCAGTCAAAGTATCGATACCACACCTAAACCTCTCGCTTTAATATATCTCTATTCTGTCAGTTAAACTTGCCTTTATTCTTGAGCATTTACGATTCCTTTCATCTTGATTTTCAATCCACAGTTAGTTGACCATCGTTCCAATGACTCGAGCATTGCACAGCAACTTGTGTGTGATTGTTATTACAGTAGAAGGCTCAATGCACAGGCACGATCCCACTCTATTTGCCCCCATAACTGGTGACCCCCTTGACTGCAGGATATATCAGGAAGGAAATAAAGTTCACCACAAGACTGTCTCCAGTAGAAAACATTGTACGAATTCCATCGGACTGGTACCAAAACTTGCTTAAACAAGTTATACAATTGCTTAATCCAGAATTATTCATAATTTTCCCCTGCAACTAAAGCGTTTGGTTTGTTGGTGATGACTTTTGATAAATGAGTGAGGGAGGGAGTACCAATAAAGTCAGTGGGCAGCAATAAGAAAAGCTGAAAACTCTCCTACATATACCAGATCTTGATGTACTCAGCATCAAAATTACAGTCATGATTATAATTATGAATTATTTCAGATTACTTTTCTTATGTCATGTTAATGATTAATAATCAAGCCATGTCTAGTTGGTCACCCAATAGAAACAGTCACATGACCAACGCATGCAGTGTTTAGGTGAGCATTCAAAAGAGGAAAAAAACGGATGATCAATAAGTTGCTTCTCTCGCCTTTTGCTGTGCAGTGATCACCCAAAAAAGTCTGAATTTGAAGGAAAAACAAGTATGAATGCAGCTGGGCATGAAGCAACCGAGAACTTTAGCATTAACTTACATTGCAAATTGAATAGCTCTAAAAAAAAAAAAAAGAAGTTTTTTCTGGTTATGATAAGGAACAAATATTTCAATTTCCAGCCTTCAAGTTCAATCGGTGCCGAGGCATTGTTAGGGTCGGTGTCACCCAGGGGCAGTCACCCACCAATGTTGCCAACTCAAAAAAAAATTTGCTCTAAACTGACCTCAAAATAGCGTCAAAGACGCCAAAACGCACAAAAACTACTCTTAGCCTTCTATGACCATTTTAATAGTTGAAAACTGCTAGATCCGGTTGAAATTGCTAGATTCAGTTTGCTTGAAAGTAACAACGAATAGCTAAAATGGCTGGAAACAGCGATAAATGTTAAATTTTCAAGCTACAAAAACAAGAAACACGCTTGAATTAGCATGAAAATTGCTAATTTGGCAACACTGGTAATCCTTCCCCCTTCCAGAACTTTCCTTCCCTGGCTATCCAGAATTTTGGTGATCTTTCTGTATTCATGTATACGTACTTAAAAAAAATACTTTAAATTTCCTATTTGCATAAAATCTTTAGGGAGTTTTTTCATGCTCCTACCGAGGGAAATTTCTCCCCAGAGGGTTTAAATGTTATAAGACAAGAAATCATACATTCAGTAATAGTTGAAGTTTTCTTTGTTTTTTTTTCTTCAATGCGTTACTAAAAAAATACCAAAATATTCATCCCTAAATTCAAAAATTATTACTCCTAGAACTCTATTTTTTAGATAGTATATTGTCTCACAATACTAAATGTTAAAAATCAAAAAAGGTTTTAATTACTTCATGATGTTGAAAGCTAAAATCTCAAAATATACAAGTTTTCTGTGTACCCAGAAGGAAACAAAGACAACACCTTTTTTTGTATCTGCTTACCATTTAATTACCATGAATTATTGGGTTCCTTGCAGATTTTCTGTCTAAAGCAGCAAGGATGAGATATTTGCCCCCCAAAAATACTAAACTTGCAAATTCAAATCCGGGTCAACAAATCTTAGGAGCAGGTGATCAAAGTTACTTCTCTCACCTTTTGTTGACTCCAACTAATGCTTGATGAACTAAGCGAATAAAGCAAAAAGTCGGCCTTCACATGAACTTCAATAAAACGAAAATCATGTGCAACAATCATGTTGAGAATAAGAACAAAACTGACAGAATAAAAGATGCAAAACAGGGAAAGTAGACCACTACATCTAACAAGGACAACGAATCTTTGTGTGCTGGTTAAAATACGTGTGTACTTTCGGGGACAGACACACAGCTTAAAAGAAACTGTAAAAGTTTGCTAATTCCATATTCTATGCTGTTAACCTTTTAACTGCTTAAAAGGGAAAATAAGCTAAGAATCACCCTAGGATGGCAAGCTTTTGGCAGAGCAATCTCAACCTTTAAAAACAATGAAATCCCAATAATCCTAAAAAGAAGAGTATACAACCAATGCATCCTCAGGATAGTCACTTATGGAGCTGAAACATGGGACCTAACCAAGAGATACACCTACAAACTGAGAACTATGTAGCGTGTACATAAGAGAATCATGCTCAACCTTACGTGGAGATATCACAAATCAGCACAGTATATAAAGAAGAAAACAGGAGTCCGAGACATCATAGAAACAATCAGAAAACTTTAATGGCAAGAATGGCAGACAAGTAATGGACATCATGACTCACAACATGGATCTCCAGAAATCACATGCGAAACTGAGGCCGACGGAATACACGGTGAGAGAACTAGACAAATTCCAAAAATAGTGGCTCCGCAACGCTCATGATAGAGAAATATGGCGAATCCTAGAAGGTCTATGTTCAACGACGGACATTGAACGACTGATGATGATACCACTGAGTCTTAATTAAAAACAAAAAACAAACAAGCATGATGATTGCCACATTCAACCTAAAGGATCAATCCAGCATAAACTCATTTTGCAAAATATGCAAAACTGAAAACCTAGAAATGGAATGGTTAAAAAAGTTTTTTTCCAGGATAAGAAGTAGATATCTAAATTTCCAGCCCTTTAACTCAATTGATGTGGTCAGTACACACGATATATAAATAACCAGCCAGAGAGACTGACTCAGAAATTTAGGAAACCTATGTTGATGTTGAGAGTTCTGGTTGACGGTTTCTGAAAAGAAAGCCTCCATCTTTCTTGGTAAACAATTAAATAAAACTGAAATGATCTCCAAAGGACGCAAACTTGGGCAAAGCGTATATGTGATACATTCTGCAGGAGCTACCGGAAAAACGTCAAAGTTGACACTCTTCTGCTTCAAAGGAACTTTGCTCCTTAGTTTTGAATCAGAAATTTTTCACACCCCCCCCCCAGACAAGTTGTCCACCATGACTATATAGTCCAATATGTCCTACTATTCACCCATAGCTAGGGGAAGAAGAGGTTGACCCATGTCTTTCAAAAGGGAACTTTTAGAAAGTCAATGCAAACTGTCTCAGCCAAAGTTCTAACTTGGTTTGCCGATTTCATTCTCTGTGTTACTAACTGTTGGGCTGCCTGCCTCGTCACTACCAAGATAAATTATGGAAGAAAACAGTTACAAAAAGTCAAATTTAGAAAATATAATCACATACTATACTCTGTAATCATATGGGAAAGGAATTAACATGAAAAATGAACAATCCTAACATTATACAAGGACATGGTATGACCACACACCAAGAATACGGCAATGTAAAAGGGGGTCTTTATTACCGAGTGGATATTAAAACACTGGAGTCTATTCAACGGAGAGCAACTAAACGGAGTTCGTTGCTAGAAGACAAATTCTACGAGGGACGCTCAAAGGAATTGAAACCCTCATCCCAGGTCCACAGACACCAACGTCTAAAATCGGGTGGATATCGATGTGCTGTTCTTTCCAACTAAAATTCCTTTTTCTCGAAGACATTCTCAGAAGGTAATCAAGATTCATGCTCTTGAACCTGCAAGAACGAATTTCTTTACATAACGGGCTGTAAGTGATAGAAATAACTTTTTTGTTGATATTACAAATGTGCCAACACTCAACACCTTCAAAAATAGTTTAGTCAAAAATTAGGAAGACATCTTCTATCACAGATTGATATCATTGAATGACCTATATATTGTACGTTAGTGTCCATACCTACAGGTTTCGGCTTTTTTCTCTTGGGGGGAGGAAGTCATCATCAGCAGCAGCAGCATCCTCTCAGTGAGCGTTGTTGGATATAGAGCTTTCCCCAAGAATCTATCGTGGGCGTCCCAGAGCCAGTACTTTTTTAACTTATCTGGTACGTCTTACCATCTTATATTTTGTCTGCCCCGGTTTCGTATGCGACCTCTTGAAATCAAAGTTGTGAGTCATGATGTCCATCTGTTATCTGACATTCTTGCAACATGGCCAACCCATTCCCCTTTTAGTTTTCTTATGGATTCTGTGATATCTTCAACACCTGTTTTTCCTCGAATACACTGCGCTGTCTCGTGATTTCTCCATGAGGCGCTGGGTATGATTCTCTCCTGTGCATGCTGCATGGTTCTCAGTTTAAAGAACAATCTTTTGGTTAGATTGTAGGTTTTAGCTCCATAGGTGACTATCGGGAATATGCATTGGTTATATATCCTTCTTTTTAGAACTAGTAGGATTTTCCCCCTGACGGAAACTTGTCAACCTAGAGTAATTCTTTTAATTTCCTTTACCCAAGAGGATTTCATGGAGATTTGCTGTCTTGGGTAGATACAGTGGTCTATTCTCTTTAGTTCTACGTCTGTGATTTCGATTGTTGTGTCTTCGTCTTCAACATGTTTGTTGTACATGACGTTTGTTTTACTGAAGTTCATGTGGAGACAAACATTTTTGCTTTCTTCATTCAGTTTGTCTTGCATTATTTGCAGGTCATGAGGATTCTCATATTAAAAAGAGTTGAAAAGCTGTTTAAAATACGTAGAAGGCCTCAACAAATTTTAAAAGTCAGAAACCGGAACATATCCTCATCAATAATTTTTTAGCTTAGAATTTCTAGCTTAAGATTTCAACTGATCACTAGGAATCGGGGACCTGTCTGCATAGTTATTTATCTGGGCTGCCTTCCTGAGGCGAATTTTCATGTTTCACCATTTTGTGATTGTAAACAAGTCAATCATTTTTTTTTTCATCATAACAAAAATATGATTACGATGAAATTTATAGATTACAAATTTCAGACGTTTTTTTGACTCATGTTAATATTCATTTATCGAAAAAAAAACGGAATGAATTATTCATCTTTATCATGGTTACAGCAGATAATCGTAATATCAAATGTCCGTGGTGATTTTTTTTTTTTTTTTTTTTTTTGAATGGCTCGACCACTTTGTTGTTTTTTCCTGGGGGAGAGGGTAACTCAAATGCGTTCTAAATTAACATTTAGGTAACAGCCACCTTAAGAGTCATGAAATGAATTTACATTTTATGATTTTAACTGTATTTTTCTTTTAACTTTTCTTTTAACAAAATGAGGGGGGCCTATTTTTATAACCTATAACATCTGTTGAGCTGTGCTATATCCACATGAATATTTTTGTAAATCTTAGATCTGCACTCCAATTTTATATAGACTTGCAACGGACATCATTTTCTTATAGAAAGGTATAGGCCTAGATCGATACTCAAGCTTTGCTCTTTCCACTTGCTTACTTAGATAAAGGCAAATATCCGTTACATCAGGAAAAGTTGATTTTAAATCTGGAGCAGCAGTTATTTGGAAACATTGCCTTTCAAAAGAAATTCCAAAACCAACATGAAAAACAACTTTAGTCAACCATTATTAATTTTTGACTAGCATTTTCTTTCATCTTGAAAGTTTTGCTTGTCTTTTTATCACAACTTTCTCAGACCGTGAAAAAGCGACTCAAAATATAAGATGAAACAAAATACAAGTCAAAAATTAATAATGGTTGACAACGTTTCTTCAAATAAAAATAAATTTGCTAATAATACAACTTTAGTCAATTTTCAAAGATATTTTCCATTTTTACATATCAAGCTAGGTTAAGCGGCAGAAAGGTTAACAGCGTCGAATACGGAACTAGCAAAGTTTATAGTTTCTTCTAAGCTGTATGTCTGTCCCCCAAAGTACACACGTATTTTAACCAGCACACAAAGTAAATTAGTTTGAGCACTAAAGATTGATAACCTGAAATAATGTAGTAATGAATGAATTGAATGAGTTTTGATTTGATCATTTTCAGCAACTTTAATAATGGTAATTTGTGGATTACTTTGACGTTGAATCACGAAAGGAATAAAATATACTCACCATCGCTGGCAATGGGGGACTTTTGCGCAGCATGTTTTTTGTTCACTCTGACGACTAAAATTTATTGGAAACGTTTGTCCGAGGCTGTTTACAGTCACTTCGCACTATTGCTCGTCAGAAAGGCACGAGTGGGAATTCTAACCCTGGGAAGCAACCAGTTTAGTAGAAGGACAACTTGATTCAAAAAGCAGCTCACCAGAATGTAGTGGGGACGGCTGAGCTCAATAAAGCGCTACCTTCTCCAAAACAAACATGGACACTCAATTGTCATGGAGGGGGGGTCTTTATCCAGAAGTGGATCTGAAATTGATGACAATGGTTGATGATGGGTTGCCGTCAGAAGTCTTCAAGATAGTATAATTGCCATAGTGGAAAATTTCAATTTAAACACAGGTTTCTTTCAGATTCTTCCAGGCAAGCTGACTGGTTGGCTATCTATTAGAAAATGTCATCTAAAACTTTCAACGCAGGTATCTTTAGTTTTCATGTGATTCTGGCTTGCTGCTTGGCTGGCTGGCTGGCTGGCTGGCTATTGGAAAAAGTAAACCAAGAGTGTTAACGAAGAACCCTTTCTTCAGTTTCAAAGTGATTCTGTCCAGTTGGTTGATTTGCTAGCTACCTATTAGAAAATATCAACCAGAACTGTCAACACAGGTTTCTTCAGTTTCCAATTGATTCTGCCTGGCAGGTTGGCTGGTTGACTGGCTATCTATTGGGAAATGTAAACCAGATCTATCAACATATGTTTTGCAGTTTTCAAGTGATTCTACCTGGCTGGTCGACTAGCTGGCTGGCTATTAGAAAATATCAACCAAAACTGCAAACATAGGTTTCTTCAGTTTTTAAGTGATTCTGACTGACTGCCTGGCTATCAATCAGAAAATGTCAACCAATATTGTCAACATAGGTTGGATGGCTGTCTGGCTAGCTATTCAAGTATTGCACATACAGGCAATGGAGCTAGAGGGCTGAAAAACATTTACTCTTTACAACATTTACTCTTGAAAAAACTTTTCTTTGGGTTTTTTCAAACTTCCCCACGAAATAAGATTCAATTTACAATGTAAATTTATGCTGGTCCGTTGGTTTGTGTCCAATAGTATTCACACTTGTTTCGGAGAAAAGAAGAATGACGTTTTACTGATGCAATGAAAGGCTCATTCATTGATCACTCCTTTTCCCAATGTTTAAATTGATCATCCCCAACCCGGACACTCTCCATTGGATGACTAAGCAGAGCTGTTTTACTTCGAGTAAATTTATGAAACACCTACTTCAAAATCATGACTGTGCTGTATAGAATTTTTGACGATTTCGTTATGGCTGATTATGACACATGTTTCAGATTGTAATGACATTTCTGGTTAGTCACTCAATAGAAACCGTTAGACATCCAACATCTTTTAGCAACAGAACATGTTTGGGGTGATCAATTGGAAAAATGGAAAAATGAGTGATCAATAGATAAGCTACTTCTTTCGTCTTTCGTTGGGGAGTGATCATCAAAAAAACGTCTGGATTTTCAAAAGACAAACGTGAATGCTGCTGGACACAGACCAAAGGAATCAATTTAGCATAGATTTATATTGTAAATCAAACCAACCACTGAAACCCGATTCAAAAACCTTGTTTTGTTTTTTTACTTAACAAAATAAGAAGTAAAAATTTGAATTTTCAGCCCTGTTGCTCCAAAGGTGTGGCTTATACACGTGATACATACATGGATACACAGCCAGCCAGCCAGCCAGCTGTACCAACTCAAAAACTGAAGAAACCTGTGTTGACAGTTTTGGTTGACGGTCTCTGATATGTCATTGCTAAACTATGTCAAGTAGAATATAAGTTTACATCTCAGGTTTATGTTCATGAAAGACCTTGGGAAAACAACCTGTTTGTAATTGGACACTAAATGGATCAGTGACTACAGACACTGGGAACTGTTTATACAAAATAATACACGAGAATATCCCGGAAGACCTTGAATATCGTGATTAATGCAGCTTTTATGCAGTACAATTACGGTATCACCGTGCGGATTAATGCAATAAGTATAAGCAGAGAAAGGCACGTTTCAAAATATAAAATCTTGAACAGTGTAGTTTTGAGCGGAAATTTTAAAACGGATCAACCACTCTTTTCATGGTTGACCTGTTCGATATGGAATTTTGTGGATACGGCTATTGAATAATGAAACTGAACTCGCGTAAATTGATCCGAAGTGTACATGCACAAATGATATGGTATACACCGACCAGAGGGAGACATTGCAGTTCCAATTACTGACATCTTCGCAGACATGCTTTACTTGAAGTTGACCTTTTTTATGATGTCATCAGCAGCAGCATTTTTGTGTCCGTTTTAGGACAAAGACCTTCACCAAAATACACCAGATCTCTTTTTCGCGGATATTGAGGAACCAATACTTTCTGAACTTGTCTAGTTTGTCACACCATCTTTTTTTTTTTGCTGGCCAGTTTTGGATATGATCTCTAGGAATCCATATTGTGAGTTGTGATGTTCAACGGTTATCCTACGTTCTTGCCACATGATCGACCCATCGCCATTTTAGTTTTCTCGTGAATCTCTATGAGATGCATTGGTTGTATACTCTTCTTCTTAAGATTAGTAAGATTCTCTTGTTTTTGAAGGTTAAGCTGTCTCTACCGAATGCTCGCCAGCCTAGAATGATTTTTCACTTGATTTCTTCCTCCTTTCAGGATTTCATGGAGATTTTTTTTATCGTAGGTAGATGTAGTGGTCTACTTTCTTCAAATCAGCATCTTTGATTTTGATTGTTATCTTCGTCTTCAATAATGCATCAATCTTTTGTGACACTCAAACACACCTGCACGTGAGATGGGTTCTTTCTCACCTTGTCAAGATTTGCAGTCATGTAAAAAAAAATCCCATCGGAGAATAAATATGGTCAGAATAAATTCTATTTATGACATCACTGCTGTTGCCCAACGAGAAGCATCTGAAAAAGACTATAAAAACGTTATAGAATCTGGAGAATGTAGATGTTATTTTCACTGGAAACATTTAAAAACATGTAGAGACATCTAGATTATGGAGTATCTAAATGTTACTAATAAACCAATCAAAATAAGGCCCTAAACCATTAAAAAGACTTTTTTTTTTTTACCAAAAATCTAAAGCATTTTTAGAAAGGGTCTGCTGGAGCATTGATGTCAATTTCCGAATCCTTAGACAAAACAGTTTGGCCACAAGTGCCGGAACACAAACACACAAATGCATGCTCAAATATCTAGATTTAGATGAACAATCTAGATGTTCATTCAATTGAAAAACTTCTTAAATAGAGTAAAAAAAAATACATCCATCAAAATAAGGGTAAAAAAAAGGTCAACAAAGCTCTTTTTCCAAAAATCGAAAATGTCATTTTAGAAGGTGTCTAGTGAATTACTATTGTCAATTTTCCAGTCTTTAGACAAAACTGTATGACCATGAGCACTGGAATACACACACACACACACACACACGTATAGAAAAAGATAGAATTCTTCACCATCTTTGATAGCTATGGTTGTCTAATAGATATTTACACTCTCTCTAAGAGTCATAAACAGTAATACACTGATTGTTTGAGACTTGGGAGATTTTGTTGAAATAGTTTCTAAAGTATTTCTACTTTGAAAATCAAGAGAACAGGTTTGGTTACTCATGTAATAGAAACTATCAGACAACCACTATATTTTAGTGACAGGTCGTGTTTGGGGTGATCAACTGAAAGAAATTGGAAAAATGAGTGACTAATAAATAAGTTATTTCCCTCGCCTTTTTGGGGATAGTGATCACTCGGAAAAGTTTGAAATTTCAAGAAACAAACGTGAATACTGCTAGACACTAGCTAAAAGATCAATTCGGCAAAAATTTACTTTGATAATTGAGCCCCCACTAAAAATCTATGAAGGGATTTAAAAAAAACGAAAACAATTTTTCCCAGACATAGGGTAAACGTAAAGCGTTGCGTCTCTTAAGAGACAACCCCAAATGGAGTATGAGGGTCAGTGACGAAGTCCCAGTTTCTGTTGCCTGCGTCTGTTCGCAAGTTTCGAGTTTGGTCGAGACCAGGACTTTAGACCAACAAGATTTTATGGCCACCACCTTGGTAGGATACAAGTTCATTCAAGGGATACCTTTACCCTGAACAAACAGCTTAGAGTGTATTCAAATAGCTGCTGAGGGCACAAGGATATTTATTCTAATGAAGAGTTTTCTGCACTCTTCACTCATACTGGGAATCGAACTCGGGGCA
The DNA here is from genome assembly GCA_963457665.1 of Thysanoteuthis rhombus. Classification (NCBI taxonomy): domain Eukaryota; kingdom Metazoa; phylum Mollusca; class Cephalopoda; order Oegopsida; family Thysanoteuthidae; genus Thysanoteuthis; species Thysanoteuthis major. The sequence goes on along the minus strand of OY735236.1, from coordinate 2,692,502 downwards.
TAGACCAACTTGAAAACTGAAGAAACCTATTTTAACAGGGCTTTTTTTAACGATTTTGCTTAACGGTTTCTTATGTTTTGAAAGCATCTTCAGGAAAACAGAGTGGGAGAACTTGGTAGTATACATAGACGGAGAATAAAGTGCTGTCGTAATGCATTGATATCAGAAACTATGGGGATCAACAAAACATGTCGAGTGATCTAAATAGAGAAAACTAAAAGAAACAGGGTTAGAGATAAACAAAACAAGGACAAAAAGTAATGTTTAATGATAAAATCCCGAAAAGGACGATGAGAATAGACTGTGAAGTCTTGGAAGATGTTAACGAATGCATTTACCTGGATCAGGTGATAAAACTAGAAAAAGACAACAGAAATTAGATGAGATAACACAAAACTATTGGCTGGAAAGCATTTGGTATAAATAGCGACGTGCAGAGAATTGATTATATGCTCAAACAATCAGTGTTTAATATCACCTATGGCATACAGACGTGAAACCTGGAAACTGCTCGAAAACAAATTTAAATAAGCACAGAGGGTAATGGAAAGAACAATCTTAGGAGTAACCCTGAATGATAAAAAATATCAACATGGATCCAAGAGAGGACCAGAGTAAGGATAATTTAGCAATAAAAGCAGAGATGGGCGGGGCACATAGTGAGTAGAAACGACAACAGATGGAGTAAAGGGAGAACTGATCGGTGCCCCTGGGACAGTAAAGACATTCAGGGGAAAAAACAGACACAAGATTGAGAGACAAGACAAAAAAGTAAGACATAGCAGAGACTAACACAATGTTCTTCGGTATAGGAGGAGCTTGGAAAGGCCTTCTGCCAGCACTGGACTTATAGCAAGTGAAGATGACTGACAATGAGGATAACACTGGCTTTGAGCCTCTGGAAAGAAATTCAATCACAAAGCGAATGAACAGAGATGAACAAATAATAACGCTGCTGATGATGATAAGGATATTAACAATGAGGACAAGGGGAGATAATCCGGATGATTTTTACACCAATTATGATAAGGAAAATGCATATAAGGGGAGATGATATAAATGATAATTCCACCAATGATAATATTGACAACTCCAACAAAGGAAGATAATTTAGATATTTATTATGGTATGAATAGGATGATAATGAGGATAAGTGATAATGAAGGGAATGATTATAATAAGAGTGATAATAATAATGTAGACAAATGAGAATAATGTGGATGTTGCAATATCAATGGTAATGACAGTGAGTATTTTAGATAATGATTGTAATAACAAAGACAATGAGGACAGATGGAATTAATTAAGATTATTTGACCTTCTGGTGCCATATATTGCTTTACAACGGAGTAAATATTGCTCGTTTTATGAGTAAATGCAGTATTTCGTGCAATACTGTAAATTGAGAATGATAGGCATTTGTGTCTCATCGAAACTGCCTAGAATTGAATTACTAATTGAAAAGAACAAAGCTCATCTGTCTCACTGAAAATACCATATTGAATTAAATGTTGGGATGGCAAGCCTTCGGCAGAGCAAGCTCAACCTTCAAGAACCAGATAATCCCAATAATCCTATAAAGAAGAGTATACAACCAATGCATTCTCCCGATAGTCACTCATGGAGCTGAAACATCGAACCTAACCAAGAGACAGGCCTGCAAACTGAGAAGTATACAACGTGCACATAAGGGAATCATGCTCAAACTTACATGGAGAGATCACAAGACAGCACAGTATATTAGGAAGAAAACGGGGGTCCGAGACATCATAGAAACAATTAAAAAACTCAAATGGCAATGGGCAGGCCATGTTGCAAGAATGAAAGACAACCGATGGACATCACGACTCACAACATGGATCTCCAGAGATCACATGCGAAACCTGGGCCGACAGAATACAAGATGGAGAGATGAACTTGACAGATTCAGAAAATACTGCCTCTGCGATGCCCATGATAGAGAATTGTGGCGAATCCTAGGGAAGGTCTATGTCCAACGACGGACGTTAAAAGGCTGATGATGATGATGATGATGATGATGATGATGATGATGATGATGAAACAAATACTCAATATTTAATGTCTGTTTCTAAAGAACTGCTGGATTGTCGAATTATTTCGATTTTTATGACCCAAAATTGAGGCAAAAAAATCTTTTAAAAATCATTTAAAAATCTTTTCATCCAGTAAGCAATCAGAAATGTAATCTGAAAAAGTATAACATGTATTTAAAATCAAACCAAGCAATTTCTCAAACCAGTCAAAAATAGGTGGAATCACGGGTGAATTTACCTCACGCTCATAAAGCCGATTAGGGGTCTACTGGAACCGTTTAAGGCAATGGACAAAGTCGCAAGTTTAAAAAGGGAGTGGTTCAACCAAACATCAACCATTGTAAAAGGGTATGAAAGGAAATGAAAGGGCACGTGATAATGGTGATGAGGATAAGGGGAGATAATTCCTATAATGATTTAGCTAATGATTACAAAGGGAGATCTGCGCAGATACTGAGGAAAGTGTTAGAAATATAAAGACTGCAACGTTAAATGTTAATAGTAACCCAGCAGAGGAAGGGAAATGAAAGCGGAAAAGTGAACCGCAGCACTGACATGATGGGTGGGGGAGGGAGGAGATGTTGACTGAAGACCAGGGGAGACTTATTGTCACTCAGCCTTCAGCGATGACCACAGGGCAACCGGTGTGAAACTGTAAATTGCAGTATTACTGTGACCTATGAGCATTAGGAGAGAAGGGCTGGAAACTTGAGGAGACTTGCTGTCACTCAAACTCCAGCGGATACCACCAAGCAACTGGTGTGAGATTGCAAATAATAATACTAATAATAATAATGATAATAATCAGGATTAGGGGAAGGATTGAGACTGTATAGACCACAGCACTACTGAGAACTGCACGGATACTGAGGAAAGTGCTAGAAATATAAGGACTGCAACGCTAACTGTCAATAATGACCCAACAGAGGAAGGGAAATGAAAGCGGAAACTCAAATTGCAGCACTGACATGATAGGCGATAGAGAGAGGAGACGTTAGCTGAAGACCTGAGGAGACTTATTGTAACTCAGCCTTCAGCGATAACCACTGGGAAACCGGTGTGAAACTGTAAATCGCAGTATTACTGCAACCTATGAGTAGTAGGAGAGAAGGGATGGAGACTTGAGGAGACTAGCTATCACTCAAACTCCAGCGGATACCACCAGGCAACTGGTTTGAGATTGATAATAATAATAATAATAATAATAATAATAATAATAATAATAATAATAATAATAATAATGACGCTGTTAACAAGGGGAGATAATGAGGATGATGATAGTTCTAACGATGTGGAACAACAAAGACTTCGCGGTGTGGATTGCGCATCAGATGCGAGCAAAAAGCACAGATTTTTCGGTCTCTTTTTAGCCTACTTTCCATTCATTCGCGCGGCTTTGTATCTTGCGTGGTTTATTCACTTTCTGTGTCTTCATTATAAACATGTATTGACATTGAGTCAAACAATCGTTGTTTACATTGTGTACGCTCTGAGTTCACCGTGTATGCCTGATGCACACGTCATATACGCATTTACGGATGCTACAGTACAATAAGTAGCTGTTAACAATGCGGCTCGCTCCGAGAACTCATTATTTATACAAACATGCTTATCAATCACATCAGTAACGGCACCACTTCACAAATTTGCGGGCATTCTTGCAAATCGGCTCCTAATGAAACACGTCTAATTCTCTTGAAATCAGAACATGCTTTGACTCCTAACTCTCGATTCTTCGTATGAATTCCGTTTTAGCAGAGTGATTCTCAATCTGTGTGCCGCCATTTCTTACTTTCGATTCTTTTTTAGAAACTGTCAACCAAGACTGTCTACTTCTACACCGCTCAGATGGTGTAATAGTTAGCTGGGAAAATTCATTCTTTATTCTGATTCGTGCTGTTGATCTATTCATTCACTGCGATAGGGAAACCGACCTGAGTTCAGTTGCGATAAAAACAAAGCAAAAATAATTAAGATGAAAGTAAATTGTAACAAAAATTAATAACAATGATCAAGATAGCCAAATTATTACAACACGTTTTCTTATAAAATATCTTTGTTCATTATTACAATTTATTATGTTTTTGGTGTCTATTCAGTTGATATGAGCGACATGAATAATACAATTTTATCTGGGTATATTTTAGTGTAATGCATGCAAAATATGAAAGGTGTAGCTTGTCTTCACTCTTAGAAATATATATAGCGTGACACACTTTTTTGTTTTACAAAGCAACGGAAGCTGGCTTTTACACACGCACACACACATGCACTTACATGTATTAAGCCTTAGAAAGCTTTACAACTTTAAACACTGTATATATATATATATATATATATATATATATATATATATTCTTTTTAGATTTCAAAAATTTATTTGTGTCACTTCAAACACTTATTCCTCAATATCTGTTAATGTAAATTTCATCTGTGTTTTTTTTTCTATGTTTTTCACGGAATTTGATATTATTGTATGATATGTAAATTTTTCTTGTTCGGATTATCAGTTGCTTACCATGTGACGGTTTGGGGGATTAGAAAACAAAACAGTTATACTCACATGGCTCCCCAGGAGCGCTGATCAAGAACCACATCCCTTTCAGCTTTGATTTTAATGTAAAGATTATTTCATATTAGATGTAGTATGTTATTTTAAATAGGGTATTATCGTAATGTATTGTTTATGGATACATTTTATTGAGGATATTATCATAATGTATTTATATATGGATGTTACTCTATATTATCACACGATATTTTTAAAACAGGTCACCTAAAAAATGTTGACGATGAGGGATCAATAAGTACGACAGACGAGACTCGTTTTTCACGTCACTTCTATAGAGTATTCATCCATGTGAATATTAAATGTGAATATACATACTATACTACTTCATAATATATATATATATATATATATATATATATATATATATATATATATATATATATATATATATATATATATATATATGCGTGTGTGTGTGTGTGTGTTATAAAGCAGTAATGTTTGTATCTATATCTATAATCTAAAATGTCTATGGCTACGAATCACAGAGAAAAAAAACAAGAATGCTCAAAATCAGAGGGTCTAAAATTAACTGCAACATACATCTTTTGGTTGAATTTTGCGAAAAATAAAACTGTCGATTTATTTGAGATTTGCATTCTCTGGGAAAAAGTCTGTATAAAAGTTGTTTTTTCATGTGTAATTTTCTCCCAAACTATTAACGTCGGGTCGATAAAACTATGCATATATATACACTTACCCTCCTCAGATAATCTAATATTGGGAACTTCAAAGTCACTCAGACCCATGGCAACCTCTACCTTAGTCATCTTACTTGTACAAATCAGAGTCAACATATTTTTGATGACTTGTAAGGTTAAAACCTATGTAGTTCCTTAATCTCATCACCCTAACATTTACACTATCCCTAACCTACCCACACAATCTAATACCACATCGCTTCCCTCCTACCTTGACACCCTATGTCCTCTCCAAGACCAATTGCTGCTGCTAAACCTCAGACTTCATTACTGGCTGAACTTTCTCTCACACAACACGATGCCCCCAGCTGATGGGATATCATTTTTTGCTCACAAAGCAAAGCTCCCGATGGTGGTATCTTGTTTCACATCAAACCTATAACCTCTAAAAGTACACACACACACACACAGCGCACACAACTGAAGATAGGAATACCTCTTGAAACATGTCTAGACCATCAATGAAAACATTTACAGATAAATAAACATAACTTCAAAACACTTTACTCTCGACTCTGTCTCACTTTTTTAGAGTTCATATTATATACATATATATATATATATATATATATATATATATATATATATATATAGTAAAATGTGGATTCGCTATACAAACTAGCTCATGTTTCTGCCCTCTCCGGGCCTCATCATTCGCCTGATGAGCTAGTTCGTGTAGCGAATCCACATTCTATTATTTATCTCCAGTTCTACTCCGAAACAACTTGACTTTCGTGGGACAAAGTTGAATATATCGAACGCTCCATAAAATAAATCCATCACATATCAGAAGTTGCTTTATATTATTGATATATTATTATATTATGCTACACTGCTAGCCTAATCTGCACCATATATATATATATATATATATATATATATATATATATATATATATATATATATATATTGAATCAACATCATCTGGAGAAGGTTACTTAACCATTCATTTGAACCTACGCACGTGCGTGAACTCGCTCCTTCATGCTATTTGAAATCTCCATAAAACATCATTTGCTTTCGAGCGTTGTCAGATTTAAAGCTTGTTCTCCTGGGCAATGCTGGGTATCCCAGCTAGTATACACTGATATGAACAAATGGTGACAGATATCTGAGCAATGATGAAAGAATTAGTCCAATTTGATTTGACAGACAGCCAAGAAAGCACTCTACGGGGCGATGTTTACCATTTCGATAAAAAGTGAAAGTTGGAAATTATCAGAGTGTGGCACGCAAAGAAAAATCCCTGCTTAACCCTACAAGGTCAGCCCAGTTGCTCCCGCGTCCCTTGACACATGTGGCAATGATTTTGTCTCCATTTCTCTAACAATCAATGGGACCTAATTAACATTTTGAAGCGAATCTGGGTTTTCTTCCTGGGTTAGAGTGGAAGCCCAATGCCCAAGAAAGACTAAGTGTAGACAATTCAGTGCTAATTGCGCTAATATTCAACGCGTTTCTCGTTTTGGTAGCAATTTTTTTGATTTAGTGATTTTTAAGTAGTGCTTAAACATTTTGGCTATTTTTTATATGTTTCCGGCCATTTTAATATGTTTTGGATGTTCTGGCCATTTTCGGTGCTTTTTGGCTATTTTTTTATTATTCGTTACTTCTGAACAAGTGCTAAATTATTTTTGAGATAGCAACACTACGTAGACTGTCTTACGGGGTAAAGGGCCCCAACTGCTCGATCATCACCTACAGCTACGGGGGAAGTGGATTCATGTCTCTCCAAAAGGCGTAAGTGTAAAGTGAATGCAGCCTGATTTGAACTCTGTCTATCAAATTCTCCATTCTGTTAACTGTTTGGCCACCCAAATCCTTTAACCCTACAAGCATGGGATAGTTCATTTAATGTAAAGTTCACTTAAATATTAAAACCATTTTGCCGAAGTAACAATCTGATTTCAAAGCTGTTAGATATGTGTTATGCTAAATGATCAGTTATCATTGGGCAAAACCTGACATCTGTGATGTGACGTAGACAGGTAAGAAGAAAGCACACTTGACCAGTGACCTCATCAGATCTTACGATAATAAAGGTCACTTCATTGTATCCCGGTTTTGTACTTCGCTCACACAATATATTAAAAACAATAACTAGAAAAATCAAATGAAACATATATATATATATATATATATATATATATATATATATATATATATATATATATATATATATATATATATATATATATATATATATATATATCAATCATCAGTCTTTTAACGTTCGTTGTTGGACATAGACCTTCCGTAGGATTCGCCATAGTTCTCTCTCATGGGTGTCGTGGAGCCAGTATTTCCTGGGTTTTTCTAGTTCATCTCTCCATCTTGTGTTCTGCCAGTCTCAGTTCCTCATGTGATCCTCGTCCAAAGAAAAAAACTACATATATATATATATATATATATATATATATATATATATATATATATATATATATATATATATATATATATATATATATGTATTAGGCAATGTATACTTGGAAACTGTTGGTTACCTCAGCTTTGGAAAGTCTGGATCAAGGCCCCGTTTTTTGACGATCCCAATGAAGTTTACATTACATGTCTTTGTTCGATTGATTCCTTTTGCCCTAACTTTTTTCACTTTGCTAAAAGTATGCCTGAAAATGACCATAGAGACACCTTTCACCCACAAAAAGCACTGTTTTGAGAAAGCTCAAAAAAACGTCCTCAGATGGTGGCTTGTCTTGCGCTGGTATTTTTCAAATAATTTTATACAAAAGATTTTTTTTTCAATTTTAAATAATCTTGTACATGATTGGTTCTGGTGCACGTATGGACTACAGTGATTTATTTCTGCATGTTACGGATATCCATTGTAAATTTGAGTTTCTTCAAAAGGAATTTCAACTTCCTTGCTTAGAATTCTGAACAGCCTTAATCTTTCTTTGAAGCGCAAACCTCATACGAGGTATATTCAGAAAGTATTCAGTCATTTAACATAAGAGGAAAAAATAGCCTACCGACAACAATGGCACCTTATTCCATTTCAAAGTACTCCTCCTCGAAACGTTTTTTCCTTTATCGTAGTGTTCCCTCTTCAGTCCTGTTTCGGGATCCCCATCAAATGCCTCATTGTATTCTCTTTAATCTCGTCTACGATCTCATTTTCAGGGATACAAATCTTGGCTGACTGGGGGGGGGCAGGGGCTGACTGAGTCACTCTATGAGAGAGTATCTGTTTTCATGAATGAGCAGTAAGGTTCCCTCTTATCGGTTGCCAATTTACATATAGGCAACGCAACTTGTTCTTGAGATATTCAAACCGAGTGGATAATTTTTTGATAGAACTCTGATCATAATTAGAGCACTAGGAACAAAATTCGAGGTGGCTTTATATTTTCTGGGCAGACCTTGAAAGCTCGGCAAATTTTGTAGATTTATTTGATACTTTCATGGAATTATGATACTTTAATATTTCGTCTAATGATTTTGAAATTCATTTGATACTTTTACGAATCAGACTGATACATTTGTAAATTTATTGGATACTTTCATGAATTCATTTGATACTTTTATAAATCCAACTAATAATTTTATGAATTTATCTGTCACTTTCATAGATTTGCCTGATTCTTTTCTAAATTTAGTCGATACTTTTGTAAATTGATCTGATTCTTTCCTGAATTCATTTGCTACTTTTATAAATTTATTTGATGTTTCTATAAATCTATCTAATACATCTGAAAATTCATTTGATACTTTTGTACATTTATTTGATACTTTTGTACATTTATTTGATACTTTTGTGAATTTATCTGATTCTTTTATAAGTTCGTCAGATACTTTTTAAGATTTATCTAATACTTTTTATCAGTCTATTTGATACCTTTACAAATTTATCAGATTCCTCTAAGAATGTATTTGGTACTTTTATAAATCCATTTGATGCTTTTATAAATTTATCTGGTACTTTTATAATTTTTTCTGATACTTTGGTAAATTTATTTGATACTTTTGTAAATCTTTCTGGTACTTTCTTAAATCTTTTTAATACTTTAATAAATTTTTCGATTAATTACTCTCAGTGTTTTCCATTAATACTTTTGACATAAGAGGAAAACATTTTCTATTTGAGATAATAAAGCTAGAAAATTTGAAATTCCATTAATATTTGTGATGTTAAAAGTAGATCTGATGAAACATGATCGTCTAAATCCTTAGAAAGCTTTTAAAAGATAAAATAACCGATTGGGTTTATTGCACAATAGAAACTGTCACGTGATCAACGTCCTCTGGCAGCATGCCATGTTGGGGGTGATCAATTAGAAAACTGGAATAATGGCTGATCGATGAAAGTCACTTCTCTCACCTTGTGTTAAGTCACTGAAATATTTGAAATTTCAAAAAAAAACAACTAGGCACAAAGCGGTGGCCAATTCATTATGAAATTACATTGTAAATTGAACCCCCTCTAGAAAAGCTATGGGTGTAGATTTTGAAAAAACAAAACGATAAGAAACATCTTTCCTTGGTGTAATAATATGAGTGAAGGTAAAAATTTTAAGACCTCTAGCAACATGGATTCAGACTATATATGTAATACAGACAGTCAAAGCCAGCCAGATAGACTAGCTTAAAAACTGAAGAAACCTATTTCGGCGGTTTCGGTGACAGTTTTGCTTGGCGGTTTTTAATGTTTAATCTCTGAGAGGAAAGCAATATAGAATATTACCCGGTTATTTCGTGTGAAATCGCTTATTTATTTGAACAAAAATAAATTATTTCTATCCGAATTTTTTAGTGCTGATTCGATAAATTCTTTTTCACAATTTGATCCTGGTTGAAGGAATTCTTGCCTGGTAGTGCTTGAAAAATATTAATTGAAAGGGCAGGTCTGGTTAGTCGCTCAATAGAAACTGTTATGATACCATTATCTTTTGGCAGCGTGTTTTTTCAGGTGTGATCAGTTACAAAATTAGGAGACGGGGTAATCAACAAATTTACTTCTCTCGCATTTTGTCAAGCACTGATCACTAAAAGAGTCTGAATTTTCTATAAACAAGCCTGGGTACTACCCGACACAAATCAGGGGACCAATTTTGCATAAACTTGCATTGTAAACTAAACCCCTCCCCTAAAAATCTATTCAGGGGTGAATTTTTTAAAAAACAAAAAATCAATTTTCCATAGGCTTAAGAAATAAACGTTTAAATATTCAGCCTTACAATTCCATCGATGCAGACTTCATGGATTATACATATATTGTCAGCCAGCCAGCCAGACTCATATGAGAACTGAAGAAACCTATGTTGACAGTTTTTGGTTGATAGTTTCCCATTCACTAATTCAGTAAGTGCCTTTACGCTAGCTGCGATTATAGTTGTCTCTGTTTGGTCTTCACGTCTCATAAGTTCTTGTCCCTAAGTTCTTCAAGGCTTTTGCAACTTGTGAGATAAACATATGCAATTTTATCCATAGCTGGAGGGTGGAGTCGGATCAATGCCTTTCCTAAGGGCTTTATTGCCAATCTCAGGAGTTTGAACTTGGCTGATTGAGTCCATTTTCTGTGCTGTTAACCGATCAGTCACCGGCATTTGTACAGTTCTGAGGGCTTCTGCAATTTGGTCCTAACCAGACATGTTTTTTCCTGAAATGCTTGAGAAATGAATTAATTGGAGAGATGTCAGGTGGATAGATTGAGTGCGACGAAATCTCTCTCTTAAATTGAACAATATAATTTTAGCAACAAAATTACACCTTTTTCTTTCCATTGAGCTGGGAACGTTTCCAGTTTTGAGTGCATTATTCCAAGCTGGTCTACATATCTACAGGCATAAATTGTAAACATTCACCACCATCATCATCATCATCATCATCATCAGTCTCTTAATGTCCGTCGTTAGACATAGACCTTTCCCAAGATCCGCCACACTTCTCCATCGCGGGCGTCGTGGAGCCAGTACTTTCTGAATTCGGTCTAACTCGTCTCTCCATCTCATACTCTGCCGGCTTCGGTTGCGCATGTGATCTCTGGGAGATCCATTTCATGAGTCACGATGTCCATCGGTTGTCTGCAATTCTAGCAACATGACCAGCCCATTGCCATTTGAGATTTTTAATGGATTCTATGATGTTCCTGACTCCTGTCTTCTTCGGGATGTTCTGTGCTGTCTTGTGGTCTCTCCATGTGAGGCCCAGCATGATTCTTTCATGTGCACGTTGCATGGTTCTCAATTTGCTGACCTGTCTCTTGGATATGTTCCATGTTTCAGCTTCATAAGTGATTATTGAGAGAATGCATTGATTGTATACCTTTCTGTATAATCTTCTTGTTTCTGAAGGTTGAGCTTGCTCTGCCAAAGGCTTGCCATCCTGTGGTGATTCTTCGCTTGATTTCTCCTTCTTTCGAGGGCCTCATGGAGATTCGTTGTCCTAGGTAAAATCATCTGAAAGAAAATAAATATTTTTGCAAGAATTATCTGAAAAAAAATCACCGACACAAAATCCCGGCATGATTGCTCCAAAATGACCGTCGAGATCTCAAACAGCACTTTTTTGAATAAACAAAAGTAGTTTTTGGATACTGCCTAGTTGTGTACCCATACGAGTTTTCGAGATTGTAGCCCCAAAAATGAGACCAGGAGTGCCCGGGCATACACAGAGCAAAAAGAGAAGAATCCCTCTTAGCTGGCTTGTTGGTTGGGAGGGCCATTTATGTGGCTATGTTGATTCGTTAATGATAATTCCTCATATTAGAAATACCGACAAAAATTAGATAAAGTTTTATTCAAATTGACCCATGTAGCTATCAACTGACCAAAAATATATTTTTATTCATCTATAGCCTCAAGGTATTGAATTTAATGCTCTTCATTAATTCTTGAGATTTTTGCTATTCCTCTGAAAAATAAAATCTTTGCAAAAAGAAATTCTTTGAATCCTTTAGAATTCAGTGCCAAGAATTTTTGTTGATTTCTTTCTCACCAGAGACGAATACGTTCCATTTGAAATGTTAAGAATCTTCATCCTTGAAAATCACTTATTGAATCAAACAGAATGGCTGAATGGTGTACGTACATAAAAACAGGCTTCTACACCCGATGACATCTTTATAAGACTTGTTTATATTGAATGCTCTTTGTTTAAGATTTCGAATTCTGGTTTTGAAGTGGTCTATAGGTTGGAAGCAGTGTTGCCAACTCAAAAAAAAAATTGGCGCTGATATGACTGTCAAAGACCACTAAGAAAAAAGCACCAAATAAAATTAAAATGGCTGGGTGAAGCTAAGAATGGCCAAAACTAAGTTGGGAGGTGCTGAAAATGGCCAAAGGATGGTTGGGAAATGGCCATCAATTACCAGGACGCTGATGCTGATTTAACGATCTTTGTACTGCCAAAACAAGAAAAGTGCTAAAAAGTGCTAAATTGGCAGCACTGGTTGGAAGCGCCCTCTGATGGCCAAGAAAAAAAAATCCTGTAATAAAAATACGGAGTTTTGCAAGGAGTTTAGAGCTCTGATGGGAATTCTTGATTCTATACTAAAGTTGAAGGTCGGATAATGAAAAAAGGAATGAAAGAAGGATGAAGGAAAGGAATGAAAGGGGGGGTGAAGGAAAGGTATGAAAGAGGGATGAAGAAAAGGAATGAAGGCAGAATGATGAAAAGGAATGAAAGGGAAATGAAAAAAAGACGAAAGAGGAATAAAGAAAAGGAATGAAGAAGGGATGATGAAAAGGAATGAAGGGGAAATGAAAAAAACGAAAGAAGAATGAAAAAAGGAATGAAGGAGGGATGAGGAAAAGGAATGAAGGATGAAGAAAAGGATTAAAAGAGGATGAAGAGGAGGAATGAAGGAGGAAAGAAGAAATAGAATGAAGGATGATGAAGGAAAGGAATGAATGAGGGGTGGAAAAAATGAAGGCGGAATGGAAAAAAAAGGAATGAACGAGGAATGAAGAAAAGTAATAAAGGAGGATGAAGAAAAGAAATGAAGGACGGACAAAGAAAAGGAATGAAAAAAAGGGATAAATAAAAAGAATGAAAAGAGAACGAAGAAAAGAAACGGGGGAGAAATGAAGAAAAGGGATAAAGAAAAAGAATGAAGGAGGGGTGAAAGGAGTAATGAAGAAGAAGAATGAAGCAGGATGGAGAAAAGAAATGAAAGAGAAATTAAGGAGAGGCATGGATAAAAGGAACGAAAAGGAGATGAAGAAAAGAAATGGCAGAATGAAAAAAAGGAATGAAGAAAGAATGAAGAAAAAATGAAGGAGGAATGAAGAATCTTTTTTTTTATTCAGATCTTTTTATAGTGATCAAAGCCCAACAAAAGGGAAGAGAAGTAACTTACTCATTAATCTCCCTTTCCATCAGCTTTTTAATTGATCATCCCACACACAGCATATCATGGTGGTGCCGACTCATGATTTTCTGTGGAATGCTAGTTCATATTTATTTTTCAAATTTTCGAGTCCTGCCTTGCTGTGGCAATAAAGGCGAAAAGGGGGAGGAGAACGCGAAAAGGTTAACAACGATGCAGATAGAAAAAAATAGCAATATCCCACTGTCATCCATCAAATGTTTGTATGTATGTGACAGCGTGACTTAGAAAGCACGCAACGTACTCCCATGAAATTTTCTGTATGTACCAATGAGAATCCCTAACATGTTTTTAGTTAGTCAGTTATTGAAGATTGCAAAAATTTTTAGCAAGGGAAGCAGTTGAGAAGGATTGAACTTCGTTTGTCATCACATAACTCAACCGATTCTTTATTGGGTCCAAAGGTCTCGTTTAAGCTTGAAATCCTTCCCTTAAAGGTGGATTTCTAGCTAGTAATAAAAAGGGGGGAATAATACGATAATAAACGAATGAAAGAAAAGAATGAGATGATAGATAATGAAAAATGAGAAACAGATGAAAGAAGAAAACACAGAATAATTTAAATAAAGGTGAAAGAGGTATACAGAAAAAAAGAAAACGAGAAGGAGAAAAGGCCAATTGAAAAAAAACAGGAGAAGAAGAATAAGAAAGAGTAGAAGGAAAAAATAAATGAACGAGAGAAAACAAAGCTTCATTGGGAAGAGAGGGAGACATCAGTGATTCCAAACCAGAAAGTCCGACCTCTTGTCCAGCATCTAAAAGAGGCTCCAGTGGTACCAAAATTCAAATATCGACATAACTATAACAACAAAAACGGTCAACAACATTGTTTTGAACTAAGAATTGCTTCCACCCGAAATTAGAAAGCAAAATAAGGACATTCTGTCCTCACCATTCAATGTCGACTGTCTCATCATCATCATCATCAGTCTTTTAGCGTCCGTCTTTGGACATAGACCTTCCCCAGGATTTGCCACACTTCTCAATCATGGGCGTCACGGAGCCAGTACTTCCTGAACTTGTCTAGCTCGTCTCTCCATCTAACATTTTGCCGGCCTCGGTTGCGCATATGGTCTCGGGGAATCCATGTTGTGAGTCGTGATGTCCATCGATTGTCAGCCATTCTAACAACATGGCCAGCCCACCGCCATCTGAGATTTTTTATGGATTCTATGATGTTCCTGACTCCTATCTTCTTCGGGATGTTCTGTGTTGTCTTATGGTCTCTCCATGTGAGGCCCAGCATTATTCTTTCATGTGCACGTTGCATGGTTCTCAGCTTACGGGTCTGTCTCTTGGTTAAGTTCCATATTCCAAAATACCTCCAATTTACGACACCCACCTGAAGAGGGCCATAGGGTACAACAACCGAAATGTTGCGTTCCAAAACACTTATAAATAACGACGGTTTTATCAGTAATTCTTTGCTCCAAACAAACCGATGTTAATCATAAAATCAATAAAAAATCAATTGACAAATCTGTCTGCCTCAGTTTTAATTGAATTCACTGTTATTGCCTCCAGAGATTCACAATTTTGGAAAGCCTATTCTGAAGGAGCATATTCGGAAGGGACTGGACCTTTGTATAACAACTTCTATAATAGTCATGTAAAGTGAATTTCCATCCATTCGACTCAACTACGGTTTCGTATGATTTCAGTTACTTCTCTTCAGTATGGACAGTTTAGATATTTCATATCAACATTAAGATCTATTGCCAATTTGGATATTTTGTATCTACATTTAGATCTATTCCTGATTTAGATATTTTATATCAAAATTTGGGTCTAATGCCGATTTGGATATTTTATATCTAAATTTAGTTTTTTTGCCAATTTGGATATTTTATATCTAAATTTACTTCGACTGCCGATTTGGATATTTTAAATCTAAATCTAGTTCTATTGCCGACTTATATATTTTAAATCTAAATTTACTTCTATTCCCGACTTACATATTTTAAATCTAAATTTACTTCTATTCCCGACTTACATATTTTAAATCTAAATTTACTTCTATTCCCGACTTACATATTTTAAATCTAAATTTACTTCTATTCCCGACTTACATATTTTAAATCTAAATTTACTTCTTTTCCCGACTTACATATTTTAAATCTAAATTTACTTCTATTGCCGACTTATATATTTTAAATCTAAATTTACTTCTATTCCCGACTTATATATTTTAAATCTAAATTTACTTCTATTCCCGACTTATATATTTTAAATCTAAATTTACTTCTATTGCCGACTTATATATTTTAAATCTAAATTTACTTCTATTCCCGACTTACATATTTTAAATCTAAATTTACTTCTATTCCCGACTTACATATTTTAAATCTAAATTTACTTCTATTCCCGACTTATATATTTTAAATCTAAATTTACTTCTATTCCCGACTTACATATTTTAAATCTAAATTTACTTCTATTCCCGACTTATATATTTTAAATCTAAATTTACTTCTATTCCCGACTTACATATTTTAAGTCTAAATTTACTTCTATTCCCGACTTATATATTTTAAATCTAAATTTACTTCTATTCCCGACTTATATATTTTAAATCTAAATTTACTTCTATTCCCGACTTATATATTTTAAATCTAAATTTACTTCTATTGCCGACTTATATATTTTAAATCTAAATTTACTTCTATTCCCGACTTACATATTTTAAATCTAAATTTACTTCTATTCCCGACTTACATATTTTAAATCTAAATTTACTTCTATTCCCGACTTACATATTTTAAATCTAAATTTACTTCTATTCCCGACTTACATATTTTAAATCTAAATTTACTTCTATTCCCGACTTACATATTTTAAATCTAAATTTACTTCTATTCCCGACTTATATATTTTAAATCTAAATTTACTTCTATTCCCGACTTACATATTTTAAGTCTAAATTTACTTCTATTCCCGACTTATATATTTTAAATCTAAATTTACTTCTATTCCCGACTTATATATTTTAAATCTAAATTTACTTCTATTCCCGACTTATATATTTTAAATCTAAATTTACTTCTATTGCCGACTTATATATTTTAAATCTAAATTTACTTCTATTCCCGACTTACATATTTTAAATCTAAATTTACTTCTATTCCCGACTTACATATTTTAAATCTAAATTTACTTCTATTCCCGACTTATATATTTTAAATCTAAATTTACTTCTATTCCCGACTTACATATTTTAAATCTAAATTTACTTCTATTGCCGACTTATATATTTTAAATCTAAATTTACTTCTATTCCCGACTTACATATTTCAAATCTAAATTTACTTCTATTCCCGACTTACATATTTTAAATCTAAATTTACTTCTATTCCCGACTTATATATTTTAAATCTAAATTTACTTCTATTGCCGACTTACATATTTTAAGTCTAAATTTACTTCTATTCCCGACTTACATATTTTAAATCTAAATCTACTTCTATTCCCGACTTATATATTTTAAATCTAAATTTACTTCTATTCCCGACTTATATATTTTAAATCTAAATTTACTTCTATTGCCGACTTATATATTTTAAATCTAAATTTACTTCTATTCCCGACTTACATATTTTAAATCTAAATTTACTTCTATTCCCGACTTATATATTTTAAATCTAAATTTACTTCTATTGCCGACTTACATATTTTAAGTCTAAATTTACTTCTATTCCCGACTTACATATTTTAAATCTAAATCTACTTCTATTCCCGACTTATATATTTTAAATCTAAATTTACTTCTATTCCCGACTTATATATTTTAAATCTAAATTTACTTCTATTGCCGACTTATATATTTTAAATCTAAATTTACTTCTATTCCCGACTTACATATTTTAAATCTAAATCTACTTCTATTCCCGACTTATATATTTTAAATCTAAATTTACTTCTATTCCCGACTTATATATTTTAAATCTAAATTTACTTCTATTCCCGACTTATATATTTTAAATCTAAATTTACTTCTATTCCCGACTTACATATTTCAAATCTAAATTTACTTCTATTCCCGACTTACATATTTTAAATCTAAATTTACTTCTATTCCCGACTTATATATTTTAAATCTAAATTTACTTCTATTGCCGACTTACATATTTTAAGTCTAAATTTACTTCTATTCCCGACTTACATATTTTAAATCTAAATCTACTTCTATTCCCGACTTATATATTTTAAATCTAAATTTACTTCTATTCCCGACTTATATATTTTAAATCTAAATTTACTTCTATTGCCGATTTGGATATTTGATATCTAAGCTCGACATGGCAATGCCTTTGTGCTGACTAATTTATCTCCTGAATATTAACTTCATACAATGGCCTGTTGTTGAATCATCTCGATGCACGAACATGTACACACACACACACACACACACACCACACACCACACACACACATACAAACAGACACATACACACACACATATTACTGAAATTGGGTGTTGGAGGTGCAAGTTATATGGCGGGTACTGAAAACAGAATCAGTGAATCAAGTTCAAATTTCAGCCGAGGCTATTTATGCTCACTTTGCATTGAGACAAAGGCATGAAACCACTTCCCCCCAGTTATGGGTAAATAGAAAAGGTCATCCAGCCAAGCCAAAGATAGTATGTTTATTGAGGGTAAATGATCATTTTATTTGATAATAGGGCTCTAAATAATCACTATAACCCCACAAATGGTCCTCCCAACCAAGCAGCCAAGTGGGCTATTCCTCTTTCTTTGCTCTTCTGGTTACATTTGGGGGACCAAGACCTTGAGAATTTGCCTATGTACACCCCCCTGAGCACCATCAAAAATGCTTTTTTTCTCAAAGAAAACTGCTTTATTGGGTTTTATGGTCATTTTGGACCGACAATGCCCAAATCTTGTGCTGGGTTTGTTTTTTTTTAAATAGAAAAGATCTATTTCATCAAGTAATATTAGATGTTTCTTTTAGATAATCAGTCCTGGTACTTGTGCGGGCTACGGAGATTTATTCGTGCGAAGTACAGATAGATATACAAAAATTTCTAGCTACAAAATTATATCTAGATTCCTGTTGTAACCAAAAATGGATTTGTCCATGTGAAATAGATTAACATAGCTAAAAAATAACCGAAGTAAGATAGGCTGTTATGAATCATACGTCACAGAATTGGTGAACATTTGAAACTAACAAAATTTTTTTTAAATGTATAAGTGAACGAAAGAAAAGTTTAATGTTGAGTTAAAACTTTTTTTTTAAAAACTCAAGATTAGAATACTCGAATTATCAAAAATAAGTTACCAAATAAAATTGCTTTGAGCAACTTGGTGCCGATCCATACATAGATAACCCCGTCATTTTTGACAGGTATAAGCTCGTTTTAGTTATAAATACCAAACCATGGTTGGCATCTCTGTCTGCGACTATGTTGACTATTGGAGCAGTTGTAAAAACAACTGGTTGACTAATTCCAGATAGTCAAAAGACATTAAATTCAAAATTTGAATGCAATTCTTGAATGGCTGAGAAATCTCAGAGGATTTTAGAATATCTTAAAAACTACTAAGAGCTAGATGCCAGAATTCATGCGAATTTTTCCCCCACCTTTTCTCTTTGATTCTAGAGTAGTGATGTCATTCAGTACTTTTACTTGTGACTTGTTTATCGTAAGTAAGAAAAAGACTAAAAAGAAAAACAAAAAAAAAACAATCGATCTGGTTAGTCACTCAATAGAAATTGTCGCAGGACCAACGTCTTTTTGCAGAATGCTGTGTTAGGGGTGATCGATGAAAGAGAAAAAAACGATTGAAAAAAGGGTGATCAATGGAAAGAGTTACTTTTCTCTCTCTCACTCTCACTCTCTATCAATCTATCTCTCTCTCTCACACACACACACACACGCACACACACTCATACCTTTTGCTAAACAGTGATCATAAATTGTAAATTGAACCCTCCACTAAAAAATGGAGGGGTTGAAAGAACGAATGTTTTATTCTAGACATAATAAAGAATAAATATTTAACATTTAATATTTTCAACTCAATTCCATTGGTGCGACCTGTACGCGATCTGTACACACGAATAGATTGATAGCTAGCCAGAATCACTTAAAAGCCGAGGAAACCTATGATAATAGTTTTGGTGAAAAGACATTATATGATAGTCTCTATTGAGTGACCAACTACAAGTTATTCTTTTTATATCTGAATAAGTCAGACTATGTTTGTTCAGTCTCGCTTTCCTATCTACAGAGGACACAACACTTTCTCTATTCTTTCAAAATATACTGACTTGATTACCATAAGCAGGCACCGATCCAATGGTGGGGGTAGTCCAAGAAGTGTGGACCCTTCACTATTCTAGCAGAGCACAATTGAAAATTATTTTCAGTTATCAACATAGAGAAGTTTTATGAATAAAGAAAAATAATCCCACGTAATCATAAAATGACTTTAAAAACATCGATGTCTTATATTTGTTCTTTTCTTTCTTTTTTTTTTTCTCATGTATTTATTTGTAAAAATTTTTTTTTTCGTCAGGACCCCCACCTCCTCCGAGTCAAAAAAAAATTCCAATTGACCCCCCTACCGCTTCCTGTTGCTGAATATCCTGGATCCACCCTTGCATAAGCTATCTTACATGAGAATTCGTACGTACAAAAAAAATCATTATCATCATCATCCTCAGCCTTGTGGCGTCTGTCGTTGGATCTAGACCTTACCCAAGATTCGCAAGACCTCTCTATTATAAGGTGTCGTAGAGCCGATACTTTCTGAACTAAAATCTAATTTGTCACGCCATCTTATATTTTGTCGGTCCCAGTTTCTGACATTCTTGCAACATGACTAGCCCATTGTTATTTGAGCTTTCTTCTGGTTTCTATGATATATTGGACAGTCGTCTTTCCTCTAATATGGTGTGCTGTGATATGATCTCTCCGTATTATGTTGAGCCTGATTCTCTCCAGTGCACGTTGCAGGGTTCTCAGTTTAAGGGTCAGTCTTCTGGATAGGTGCTATGTTTCAACTCCATGGGTGTCTATCGGGAGGATACATTGCTTGTATAATCAACTTTTTAGCACTAGCAGAATTTTCTTGTTCTTGGACGTTGAGCTTTCCCAGTTGAAAGCTTGCCAACCAAGTGTGATTCGTCGCTTGATTTCTTCTTCTTTTGAGGATTTCATGGATATTCGTTGTCCTACGTAGATGTAGTGGTCTACTTTCTCTAGTTTTACGTTTTCGATTTTGATGGTTGTGTCTTCGATTTTAACATATTGGTTATACATCGCATTTCTTTTACTAGAGTTAATTTGCAGGCCAATTTTCTTTCTTTCTTGGTTCAGTCCGTCCGGCGTCATCTGGAGGTCATGAATGCTCTCTGCAAAAAGGACGATGTTGATGTCGTCCACAGATCTAATAATAAAAAAAACAGTTCACAGTTATTCCCTTGTATACAGGTTGTCAGAGCTAGCTCAACCTTCAGAATTAATAAGATCCCATTAATCCTAAAGAGAAGGGTGCATAACCAAAGCATTCCCCCAATAGTCACTTATGGAACTGAAACATGGAACCGAACCAAGAGACAGACCCGTAAATTGAGAACCATGCAACGTGCACATGAAAGAATTATGCTGGGCCTCACATGGAAAGACCACAAGACAGCGCAGTACATCCGGGAAAAGACAAGAGTCAGGGACATCATAGAATCCATTAAAAATCTCAAATGGCAGTGGTCTGGCCATGTTGTAAGAATGGCGGACAATCGATGGACATCACAACTCACAACATGGATCCCCCGACACCACATGCGCAACCGAGGCCGGCAAAATGTTAGATGGAGAGACGAGCTAGACAAGTTCAGGAAGTACTGACTCCGTGACGCTCATGATAGAGAATTGTGGCAAATCCTGGGGAAGGTCTATGTCCAACGACGGACGCTAAAAGACTGATGATGATGATACAGGTTGTCTCTAAGGTGACAATATATTTCCTTTCTCATTTTTTCCTTCAGATTTGTCAGTGAAATAGATATCAATATCCGTACCTTGCATAAATGAATCACTGTAGGCTGCACGTGTACCAGAATTAGTTATTTAAAAAAATCATCTAGAATGATCCTAAAGATAGATCTTTTATCGAAAATTATCTAAGCAAAAAAGATCTTTTATTTAGAATTATCTAAACAAGACAGATCTTCTATCTAAAATCATCTAAGCCAAAAAGATCTTTTATCTGAAATCATCTAAACAAAAAGATCTTTTATCTGAAATCATCTAAAAAGATCTTCTATCAAGTATTATCTAAACTAAAAAGATCTTCTATCTAAAATTATCTAAGCAAAAAAGACCCCTTACTTAAAATTATCTACACAAGACAGATCTTTCATCTAAAATTATCTAAGCAAAAAAGATCTTTTATTTAAAATTATTTAAACAAAGCAATCTTTTATCTAAAATTATCTAAATAAAAGACCTTTTATCTAGGAAGTTGACTGACATTTCTACGAATGGAGTGATTCAAAATTCGGATAACACAGTTCTCAAGCATCCTAATTCGTGTGTACTGATTTTTGTGAGTTTTTCTTCATTTATTTAGAAAAAAAAAGTACAAAAAAAAACATGTGTATAATGACTTCTAGAAACCCTGCATTATTGTAAATGCTGCCAGAATTGAATTAGTTTTTTTTTTTACATGATTGTTTTAACTTGCCTCATTCACATCAAATTCAAAGTCATGATTTTTGAAAGACTGTGAGGCAGAAATCAACAAGATGCTGAGGGATAATGCTTCAACCATGAATAAGAAACCATCAAGCAAAACTGTCACCAAAACTGTCAACATAAGTTTCTTCATTAACAAAAGGTGAGAAAAGTAACCAATACATTTATCACCTCGGATATAGCATGCTGCCAAGAGACATTGTAATGTGACAGTTTCTATTGAGTATTTCAATAAAGGTTATTTGTTGTCTGGACTTGAAAACATAATTCATTCCCATAAAGGCTAAATTGCAATTCACGTCTTGATGAGGTACATTTCATTTTCTTATTTATCATATTTTGGCTACCCATACATATATTAAGTTTTATTTTGGCAGCTCTTTAACTTTCAAGAGAAGATAAATGAAAATGTGTGATTATCGACTTGGTCTCTTATCTCCGACAGTTCATTTCCACTGTATTAATTGTCAGGATAGACTTACTCTCGGATCCCCAGACTGAATGTTTCCACTGAATTCCGTGTCTGGATGGAATTATTCTGCCTTATCTAAATTGTTGGGTGGGTGCATTGGTTATACACACTTCTTTTTAGGATTAATGGGATCTTCTTATTTTTCAAGGCTGAGCTTGCTCAGCCAAAGGCTTCCCAAAGGGTGCGTAACCAATGCATCCCCCCAATAGTCACTTATGGAGCTGAAACATGGAACCTAACCAAGAGACAGATCTGCTAATCGAGAACTATGCAACGTGCACATGAAAGAATTATGCTGGGTCTCACTTGGAGAGACCACAAGACAACACAGTGCATCCGGGAAAAGACAAGATTCAGGGACATCATAGAATCCATTAAAAATCTCAAATGGCAGTAGGCTGGCCATGTTGCACGAATGGCTGACAACCGATGACATGGATCCTCCGAGATCACATGAGAAACTGAGGCCGGTATAATACAAGATGGAGAGATGAACTAGACAAATTCAAAAAGTACTGGCTCCGTGACGCCCATGATAGAGAAGTGCAGTGAATCCTGGGGAAGGTCTATGTCTAGTGAGAGAAACAAACACGGAGATATGTGCGCAGCGAAGAGATGTATTAGGGTAGGCAGGTGAATGTTCGTTTGTAAAAAGTGGTTCAACCATTGACAAAGACAGTGGTAGCGTTGAGGCTGCCTTGAATGACTCGCAGAGCAGATAGTGGTCTCCAGGTTTCTCAATCCCTACAGACCTTCTCAGATAAAAAAAATAACTCGTTAAAAACCAAGTTTAGTTTCATGAGATGATACAGTCAAGTCATTCAGAAATTTTGATTGGTCAAGAGTATTTGTGGAGTGGGTTGGGGCTCCTGGATACCCGAATAGGGATTTTTTTGAATCAGTAGAGAGCTTGAAGTCGTAGGGTTAACAGCTCCCTCTTTCCCTCTCCTTTGGTGGGGAAGAAGAAAAGCCGGGGTGATACCATTCCGTAAGAGCAGAGAATGTGCCGGGGAACAAGAGAGGGTTAACGATGAATAAGTGAACTAAGCAGATTACTACTACTACTACGAAGTAGTAACTAACAAACTACAATCAGGACTTTTGAGAAAATACTTCTGGTCTGGATACAGTTACGCTTTGCTTGCCAAATTTTGTCCACTGTCTCAATGCAGTTGCATCGAAACAAAATAAACATAATTATCGTTCATTTGACAAGAGAAAATGGAGTTTTGTTGAAGCTATTTTTCTCTACTATTCTACGCACACAAATGTTCGACTCTCTCCCCACTGACATCATCGGGCAGTAGAATGCATCTAAATGCTCTTCAGGACTACTTTTCTCTCTCCCGTGTTTTTGCTAATGGTGTGCTGGTCTTCGCGATGGACTTGCTGTGTTCCTGAGACGGGTTAGCGGCCATCAGCAAATGAACAAAATGTAGGTCGTCACAAGAAGGCGTACGTGCGATCGAAGTGACACACGGGCACCGTAATGCAACACTTTGTCTACTATCCCTAAAACTGTACGTTTTAAGCGGTGTCCAGTGTCAGAATAAATGTTGTTTACTTATCACCTGACTAGGTTTTCACAGTGATCAGTATCAGGAAAGAGGTGGACTACTATCCTTAGACCCCAGGGGAAACTGTGTCACAGTGGATCAGGAAAAAATAACTGCAGGTGGAAACTAATTTTATTGATATACTAGGGTATTGAAGAGAAAAGATCAACTTCGTCGGCCGCGAAATAGGTTATATATAAGAAGATAAGAAAATAATATCTGTCTTATTAGCAAGATAGTAACTGCCATTTTTTTTTTACATCTGATCCACTGTGACTTAGCCAAAGTACACAGCGAATCATAACTCAGGGAACAGTGAACCAACATAAGATTGAATGATTCAAAGAGGCCGCAGAGTGAAACAAACAACATTTTATTAAAGTGCTGTTTAACCGTCGACAATTTTGTTGTAAAAAGAGATCAAAAAAATCTCTCAAACATCGATTGGTAAAATTTGAGCACGCCAGAGGAACCATTTAATCCAAAAATACATTCATGCAATCTCAAAAACAATCCAAGAAAAGAAAAAAAATATGATACAGTATCAAAATTGAAATGCTCCCTTAGTTTCTTAGTAAACTACATGGATGAACTGACAGGATCATTTTTATATCAAAAGAAGTGAGCCATCGCGCCCTGATTTATCGTGCCCCACACTTATAGAAAAATAACCACACATATCTCTTAACAGAGATTGTATTTGGGATATGAAATAATTCTAAAACAAATCATAATTTCATTTCATATAACTCAATAAGATAATTCTGGATTGTTGTTCTCCAGCAATCAGTGTTTTATAAACCTTCTCCTGTCTTTGTGCCAGACTTACCTGTAGAAATAAGAGATCTGTCAAGAAAATATCCAGCCATTTAATAATAACAGAAAATTTCTTACGAAGAGCAATGGTGTCTTGGATCCCTTTCAAAGTACTCCCCTTGGGTCCTCATATACTTATCCCAGAAAGCCTTCCACTTTTCAAAACAGTGTCCAAAGTCTTCAGAGCATGACCAGCTGCCTCGTTCCATTTTCTTTAATCTCGTCCATGGTCTGAAATCTTCTCCTTTTCAACGGCAAAAAGTAAGAAGTTGCTGGGAACCAAATCTGGACATCTGAAGACTGACTTACCCAATGGTATCTCACTACCGACTGAGAAACCCTACAGGAGAGTATTTGTCCACACGTGTGCAGTACGATCCCTTTTGATTGGTTGTCAAGTTACATCAAAGCCACACAACCGGTTCTCGAGATATCCAAAATGTCTGAATACTTTTCAGACAAAGCTTGTTTCCTGGTAGTCTCATAGAAGAGACGACCTTCAGAATAAGAGGATAGAATTTAAACACTTGTAATTTTATGCTGCAATATCAGTCACGTGGCAGAACTGTATTCAGACAAAATTTGGCCGTTGAAATGATTGCATCATGCCTCTACCGTATGCGAGCATCTCTTCTTTCGTGTTGTGTGAGCTATAGTGTTTTCCAGTGCGATAAAACATTCAAGTTATGAAACAGGTAAAAAAAACCAGCATCCAGGTAGAAGAAAATTGCTGTTAACAATTATTGTAAAGTTGAAACGTCTGTGCAATTAACATCTCTTTTAAATCTTTTCGCAATCAGTGTCTTTAAAAAATTGATTTGAGCTCATTATTTCCATTGATATTCGGACCATCCTCATCTTTGTTGTTTTTCATACAATGTTTCGGCCGTTGCACTCTACGGCCATCGCCAGGTATCATCTGGTAGAGTGCAACGGCCGAAACGTTGTATGAAAAACAACAAAGATGAGGATGGTCCGAATATCAATAGAAATAATAATAATAATACCTCATCTCAAAAATTCAGAGATACACTAGATTTGAGCTCGTTCAAATCCAAATAGTCACAGGGACTGTTGCTTCCTTTTCGAAACACCCTGTACGTATACCACTTAAAGGAGAGAAAGCTTGCCAAAATAATGTCTACCCATTTAACAGATGAAGTTAAACATCTACCTCCAGCTATAAAACTACTTTAGAAGTGTTGCACAGAAACCTGTAGTAGAATGAAGGATCAAGCGAAAGTTATTAGCGATAAAGATTTGTTGAAGAGAGCCCAAAGGGAATTTCACTAGTTTAATGTTCACCAGAGAATATGTTCAGGTGTACAATTGTTAAAAAGTACACCTGCTCCAGCGACAGCAATTATTTGCTGTGTTTGACATTATTAATTCCACAGTCAATGCAGACTTGGAGTCTGTTTCTTATGTGCATCACGACTCAGTGGTTCGTGGAAACAGTCTGCAAACAACAATGGTTTCAAATAAGTCTTCACAATTATGAACTTTTGAATTAGGAATTCCATGTATTCTAACAAAGACGGACATTTTTGAATCTTTTTGAGGACTCAACAACAGGAACTATCTATTTAAGAGGAAATAGAAAACTGTTTGTGTGATGTGTGATATCATTGGAAGGATTTATTAACCCTTTCAATGCCAACCTGTTAAGATGCTTAATGCCTGGATTTCTTTCTTTTTTTTTTCCTTTAAGGGTCACCAGTTATTGAAATGGAACAGGTGTGATTGGTCACTCACCAGAAGTTGTCACATGATCAACATCTTTGTGAGCTGCGAGGGATCTGTTTAAAAACTGGGATAAGGGGTGATCAAAGAATGAGCTATTTCACTTACCTTTTGTTTGGTAGTAATCGCGAAAAGTCTGAATTTAAAAAAAAAACAAACATGAATTAGGGATCAATAAAGTATGAAATTATATTGCAAATTGAACCCCCACTAAAAACCTTTTTATGCTGGGAATATTTTTTTAAAATTTTTCTCGACATAACAAGGAGTAAACGTTGACATTTTTAGCCTTATAGCTTGGTGCAGCCTGTACGCATGATACATAGTCAGCTAGACAGCCACACCAATTTAAAAACAGAAGAAACCTAATTTGACAGGTTTAGTTGACGGTTTCTGATTAGGAGTTACATTTTTCTTTGTTTAAACACTGTCACATAACAATCAATCATAGATTTATAATATATGAGAATTAGTGACACTTTACTCATCTTTTGTATGAAAGACACAGAATTAGTGAATCACTCTGCCTACCCATTCCGGTCAAGTCATGTATTGGAAACGAGCTTCCTTGTTAGTTTCGTACAAAGATGACATCTTTGTCTGCGATTGTAAAACCAGGCAAATCTCATTTATCTCAATTTTCATGGCACATACTTACCGGTAGACTTTTCTCCCAACGTAGGAATAGAGCACTCTGGTAGATGGGGAATATACACGAGAGTAAATATATCGCTTAAATTCAACCTTACTGCTCGTAAGTAAGAGGTAAGATACCAGCCTCTGGGTCTGAAGCGAAGGTTTCGATCCTACCTCGTGGTACTGGATGAGATAATGGATAGTCTATAGCCACACTGAAGAGTTGTAATACAACAAAACAGTTGTCTGTGAATGACACAATATATATATATATATATATATATATATATATATATATATATATATATATATATATATATATTGTAGGGTTAAACAAATCTATTAAAACTTCATTCATTCTAATCATTGAATATACAGTGACGCAACAAAATCAGGAGATAGTGAAATACGAATCAATGATCGGATTACTGTAGCCCCACAAATGGCCAGCCCGACCAACCAGACAAGTTAACTACAGAATCTATTCTTTTTATTCGTCTTTGTATCTGTCTCTTTGTGTCTCCTGGCCGCTCCTGGTCATGAGTACACCACCAGGCACCATCTATAAATGCTTTTTTTATTCTCCCAAAAAAAGTACCTTTATGTGACCAGGAGCGCCCGGGGACACACAGTCAGACGAACAAAGAGAGAAGAATCTGTAGCCCACTTGGCTGTTAGGTCGGGCAATGTTTGGAGCCACAGTGATTCGATTATTTCAGCAATGATTGACCAGGCCTCTGTGTGAACAGCGCTGATGCCAACAGTCCGGATTGACAAAGTCATTTCCGGGTGTGTGCCGCGTTGTAACATGCACACGGTCACTGTCCCCCCCCCCCCGCCTCCGTCCGGTGTCTCTCAAAGAGCTCCAGGCCGCTGCGAAAGATTTCCATTGTATAGAACATCCATTCAGCAAACATCAAAATTTGGACTAAAGCCTGGCACAAGATAATCTTTTGAGACCATCCAGTTAGAATCAAAATTTATCAAAAACTGCGGACGAAAGCCAATATAGCTTTCTTCAGTTTTTAAGTGATTCTGGCTAGTTGGCTCTCAATTTATCGATCTACGTATTTGTCATGTGTACAGATCGCATCAATAGCTCTGAAGGGCTGAAAATTTAAGCACTTACCCCTTATTATTTCGAGAAATTGTTTTGCTTTTTGCTAATCCCTCTCTAAAACAAGTTTTTAGGGGGTTCATTTTACAATGTAAGTTCATGCCAAATTGGTCGCTTAGCTTGTGTCTGCCAGTTATCTGAAAATTCAGATTTTTTTTAGTGATGACTGCCCAACAAAAGGCGAGAAAATAATTGATTAATACCAACACATCATCATCATCATCAGTCTTTTATCGTCCATTGTTGAACATGGACCTTCCCCAGGATTCACCAGACCAATACTTTCTGAACTTGTCTTGTTCGTCTCTCTTTGTACTCTACCAGCCTTGGTTTCACATGTGATCTCTGAGGATCCACGTTGTGAGTCGTGATGTCCATCGGTTGTCAGCTATTCTTGCAACATGACCAGCCCATCGCCATTTGAGTTTTCTAATAGATTCTATGATGTCTTGGGGTCCTGTATTTTCCCTTATATACTATGCTGTCTTGTGGTCTCTCCATGTGAGGTTGGGGATGATTCTTTTATGAGCACATTGCATGGTTCTTAGTTAGCAGGTCAGTCTCTAAGTTAGGTTCTATGTTTTAGCTCCATAGGTGACTTATACTGGTCTACTTTCTCCAGTTTTGTGTTTTCAATTTTGATCGTTATGTGTTTATTTCCAGTGTCATTGGTCATTTTACAGTCTCTATTGAGTGTATCAGTAAAGGTTAATGATACATTGGTTGTATACTCTTTCTAAGATTAATAGGATTGTTTTGAGGGTTGAGCTTGCTCTGCCAAAGGCTTGTCATCGTAGAATTCTTCTTCTGAGGATTTCATGGAGATTCATTGTCCTAGGAACATATCATCATCATCATCATTATCAGTCTTTTAACGTCCGTCGTTGGACATAGACCTTCCCTAAGATCCGCCACACTTCTCTATCATGTAGCCAGTACTTCCTGAACTCGTCTAGTTTGTCTCTCCATCTAACACTTTGCCGGCCTCGGTTGCGTATGTGATCTCGGGGGATCCATGTCATGAGTCGTGATGTCCATCGGTTGTCTGCCATTCTTGCAACATGGCAAGCCCACTGCCATTTGAGATTTTTAATGGATTCTATGATGTCCTTGATTCTTGTCTTTTCTGGTATGTACTGTGCTGTCTTGTAGTCTCTCCATACAAGCATTATTCTTTCATGTGCACATTGCATGGTTCTCAATTTACGGGTTTGTCACTAGGTTAGGTTCCATGTTTCAGCTCCATAAGTGACTTATAGTGGTCTACTTTCTCCAGTTTTGTGCTTTCAATTTTGATCATTATATGTTTATTTCTAATGTCATTGGTCATTTTACAGTCTCGATTGAGTGTATCAGTAAAGGTTAATTGTTGTCTGGACTTGAAAACATAATTCATTCCCTGAAAGGCAGAATTGCAATTCACGTCTCGACAAGGCACATTTCATTTTCTTATTTATTTTATTCTGGTTACCTTTAAAAACAGACCTAGAAGGCTGGGATTTTTAATGTATTTTAGCTTAGACATACAGCATTAAAGAAACTATACATTGAATGGAAACTAATATTTAATTTCATTTGTTCATTTAATTATTTATGTACACTTTGATCATCATCTGATATTGGCATGTTATATCTTTTTGGAAAGTAATACGTCCAAATTACACCATACTAAAATTGTGGCTGTCTTTCTCTGTTTTTGCTTTGAGACCCTTAAAAACAGACCGAGTTGAAACTTCAATATATGATGGCCTGAACTTACAGAATCAAATATTCTGTTTGTTGAATGTAAAGTAATGGTTAATTTCTTTTATCCATTCAATAATTCATGTACACTTTGATCATCATCTGATATTGGCATGTCATACCTTTTTGGAAAGCTATATGTCTAAATTACAATGTATTGAAATTGTAGCTGTCTTTCTCTGTTTCTGCTCCAGGACCCTTAAAAACAGACCCAGACTACTAAAACTCTAATATTTTATAGCTTGGACTTACAGCATCAAATAATCCTTGTGTTGAATCTAAACTAATGTTTAATTTCATTTGTCCATTCAATTATTGATGTACACCTTGATCATCTTCTGATATTGGCATGTTATACCTTTTTGGAAAGCTCTTTGTCTGAATTACAACATATTGAAATCGTATCTGTCTTTCCCTGTTTTTGCTTTAAGACCCTTTAAAACAGACCTACAGAGCTGAAACTGTAATATATTGTAGCTTAGACATACAGCATCAAATAATCTGTATCTTGAATGTAAAGTAATGTTTAATTTCATTTGCTCGTTTAATTATTTATGTTCAACTTGATCATCTTCTGATAATGGCATATCATACCTTCTTATCTGTATCTGTATCTGAATTACAACATATTAAGATCATAGCTGTCTTTCTGTGTTTTTGCTTTAAGACCCTTCAAAACAGACCCATAGAGCTGAAACTCTAATATATAGTAGCTGGGACATACAGCATCAAATAATAATGTACTTTGAATATAAACTAATGTTTAATTTCATTTATTCATTCAATTATCTATTCACACCTTGGTCATCATCTGATGCTGACATATTATACCTTTTTGGAAAGCTATATGACTAAATTACTATGTATTAAAATTGTAGCTGTCTTTCTTTGTTTTTGCTATAAGACTCTTAAAAACAGACCGAGAGAGTTGAAACTTTGATATATTGTAGCTTATACATATAGCATCAAATGTTAAAGTATGTTGAATTTAAACTAACGTCTAATTTCATTTGTTCATTTTATTAATTATGTACACTTCAATCTTCATCTGATATTGGCATGTCATGCCTTTTTGGAATGCTCAATGTCTAAGCTGTGACGTGTAGGAATATCAGCACTCCAGGTCTTTTTTTTAAGGCGCTTAGAGCAAAAGAACCAAACCAAAGTTAAATTCATGGAGAAGATAGCTGTTATCTTTGCTTCTACTAATTTTTTAGCGGTTTATCAGTCAAGTGTTTTCGTTGGCTGTGCCCACCATCGGAGATAGAGAATTGGCATCGATAGATAATTTGGGGCTATATTGACTCCAATTACAAAGGTGAGCAACTAGGATGATAGAAGATAAGCAATAAGAAACATACCTTACAACTAAAGACTTAGGAAATGTAATCTAATGTCATTTGTAAAGAGAGGATACGACCTGATAAAGACTTTCAAGATAATGGAAAACAAGAAGTAAACATTGAAAAGCTGTTTCAATTCAAGGAACCCAAATGAAAGGTCACTATCTTCAACTCTGTAAAAAAGGCCAGGGATGCCAAATCGGCCATTTTTTGGCAAGATCTAGCCGATTTTACCCTATGTAGCTGATTCAAGATCAATAGCAGATAGCCAAAAATCTGTCCATTTCTAAAAAAAAGTAATTAGCTGATTCGATTTTGTTTTTGGTCATTGGTCTTTCCAGCCGATGATTTAATGAGATCCTGTGTGTTGTATGTTAATTTGTGGCAAAGATTTTGAGAACAAAGGAAATAAAGTGTGAATGTGCTTTGAAATTATGGTTTTCGTGGAATTTATTCATAAAAATGAAACTACCATGTTACGAGGATTTAATTTTATTTCATAGCCAACTCAAAACATGTTTCGAGCAATAAAGTTAAATGGGAAATGATTTAGCCGATTTTAACCATTTTTTTGAATGTCAGTCAATGCAAATCAAACTAAATATTTTTTCAATAATTTTCATTATTTTTCGATTAACCATATTTTAACTATAACTTTTGTTTTGAGAATATTTTTGGTTAAAGTCAGGCGCTAAAATTGCTTATAACAAATCCTCTACAAATCTGGTAAGTTTAATTGAAGCAAACATACAATTTTGATTAATTATTTGTTCTGGAGTCTTAGCATATAGTCATTTTATTTGATAGGTGGGCTGTAAATGAGAATAAAACATATCTAGCCATTAAGTTAGCTGAAAGCAGCAAAGATTTAGCCAATTCTAGCCAGTTCTTGGAGCAGCTTCGGCCAGAAAAATCAAATCTGTGTTAACAAAACTGCATAAAGCACACACAAGGTTTACAATCAGGAAACACATCTTCGGCCAAAGAGTATTGAACGACTGGAATCGGTTTGCAGGAAGCTATAAAAGTAAAAATATTTTCAAGACCATAATTGACAGAGGGTTCAGATATGGGGGACTATATATAATTCAGTAGGATTCCAGCTCCATCTCTACACACCTACTCTCATCTGATGATTGGGGTGATTCTTTTATTTTTTATTTTAGAGCCAGGTTGGCTGCTTTTTAACAGTAACATATTCATTATAAAAAAGACTAGTTTTAAACCATGGTCACAAAAAAATCTATTTACACAAAAAATCTATTTTCTTAATGTAATCATTCAATCGAATCACCATAGTCCCACAAATGACCCACCAAACCAACCAGCCAAGTATGCTACGGATTTTTCTTTCTTTGTTTGTCTGTCTGTGCATCTCTGGGCTCTCCTGGTCACCTTTTTAGGACTACAACTCAATTTGCGTGTGTACACAACTAGAAACCATCTATTCTTTTTTTGATATCATCATCATCATCAGTCTTCTAAAGTCCGTCGTTGGACATAGACCTTCCCAAGGATTCGCCACACTTCTCTCTTGTGGGCATTGTAGAGACAGTATTTTCCAAATTTGTCCAGTTCATCTCTCCATCTTGTATTCTGCCAGCCTTGGTTTCACATGTGATCTCTGGGGATCCATGTTATGAGTCGTGATGTCCATCGGTTGTCTGTCATTCTTGCAACATGGCTTGCCCATTGCCATTTAAGTTTTCTAATAGATTCTATGATGTCTCTGACCCCTGTTTTCTTCCTGTAGACTGTGCTGTCCTGTGATCTCTCCATGTGAGGTTGAGCATGATTCTCTCATGCGCACACTGCATGAGTCTCAGTTTGCGAGTCAGTTTCTTGGTTAGGGTCCATATTTCAGATCCATAGGTGACTATCAGGAGAATGCATTGGATGTATACGCTTCTTTTTAAGATAATTGGGATCATCTGGTTTTTGAATGTTGAGTTTGCTCTGCTGAAGGCTTGCCATCCTAGAGTGATTCTTTGCTTGATCTCTTCCTCCTTCGTGGCTTTCACAGAGATTTGTTGCCCTAGATAGATATAGTGGTCTATTTCACCCAGTTTTGCATTTTCAATTTTGACAGTTATGTCCTTATTCTTGATGTGATTGTTGCACATGATTTTTTTTTGATATCAACAATGCCAAAATTTGGTGCAGGTATTTTTTTTATGGATAAATTTAAATAAAAGATATATTTTTTAGATATTTTTTTAAATAATTAGTTCTAGTACGCACAGAGGACCATAGTGATTCATTCATGTGAGGTATGGATATATCTATATGATTTTTATATCTACCAAAATACCTAATGAAAGTGTTCATATTCAGTACTTTCTAACCTCCTCTTGAATGCTATAGTCACAAATTACCTTATTATCTTTGGATTCATTATTAATTCTCTAGGATTTGAAATGCTATCTCTGTACCATTTAATGACCAAGAATGAGATCCAATTGCAAAGTTTGACGTGGTCAGAACATGGGAGGGGGTAACTGGAATTGTAATCAAACCAGTCACCTAAGATATTTCATCAATATTCTGACGATGATCTTCATCGATTGCATCGCAGACTTTTTCAAGATTTTCCATCATTTCAGTTCTATGAAGGTTGGCCAGATTGTGGTTTGACTTCAATGGACATTTCACCATATTTGGAATGTGAATACTATTCATGCACTTGTCTTTTATTTGAAGCTTCTTCATTAAAAGCTTATCAAAGCATTACCACAGCTTTAGCTGCATGTTCCCTCCCACAAAAAAAAAACAACTTTGCACACATTCTGTTCTCGTTCATCGCCTAATGCGAAAATCACCAAACGTACTGAAAGCATAAAAAAATACTACAGGAAATAAATGTCAATTCATAATAGACTGGCTCAGAATGATTTTGATTTATGATACTTTAAGGCTCAAAGTGCAGCTACGTCCACTTTCAAATTCTGAATTTTTTTGTACTTGCCACAACCAGTATTTAGCCGCAAACAATTTTATGTCATTATTCCAGTCATAATGTTGCAAAATTGTTGAACTCTGAAATTCATGAACCACTGATGAAGACTTATAATAGGCAGTGGAATGTTGCATGAATAGCACAAAAACTATAGAGTGAAAAAAAAAATGAAAAAAATTTCACTCAAGTTGAAGGGGAGGTAAATGTCCCTTGATACTGAAATTAAATTTTTTTAATATGAATTTAAATGTTAAAGTAATCA
This sequence comes from Thysanoteuthis rhombus, assembly GCA_963457665.1. Lineage (NCBI taxonomy): Eukaryota > Metazoa > Mollusca > Cephalopoda > Oegopsida > Thysanoteuthidae > Thysanoteuthis > Thysanoteuthis major. The sequence continues at coordinate 2,657,463 of OY735236.1, read as the reverse complement.
AATTAAATACTTTGGTAGACGGCAGTGTTTTTGAGAAACTACTTCATTTTGTTTAATCATTTTCTCAACAAGTAAATTTTCATTGTTCAAAATATCTTAGTTTTTCGTTACTATCAAAGATTTGTAGAAATATGCTAATGGCTCACATGACCAACCAGCCAAGTGGGCTACAAATCCTTCTCTCTTTGCTTGTCTGTATCTTTATGTGTGTGTATATGTGGGGGATATTTCCAGGTGGGCTCAGCTACATTTTGGGGCTATAACCTGGGAAATCCGCGTACCAATATGTACTGTCAAAAGAGGTTTATTTATTTTTTTGAAAAGTCTTTTTGGGGGTTTCTGTGGTCATTTTGGGACCAATAATACCCAAATCTTTTGCTGGTTTTTTTCAGATAATTTCAGATAAAAATTCTTTTTTTTTCATGATGATTTTAGATTAAAGATCTTTTTTTTTCACATAAGTTTAGATAAAATATTTATCATTTTTAGATAATTTTGTAAAGATCTATTTGTTTAGATAATCTCAGATAAAAGATCTATTTTTTAGATAATTTTAGATAAAAGATCTATTTTCTTTGGATAACTTTAGATATAAGATCTACTTTTTTCAGATAATTCTACTTAAAAGAACTATTTTTTTTAGATAATTTTAGATATTTTTCTTCATTATCTCTCCTGGTACACCCACAGGCTTTGATGATTAATTATTACAAGGTATGGATATATAATAGTATTTCCAATAGCCTACCAGACAAATGTTTACTGGAAACTCCTCTTATACACATTACGATGTAACATGTTCAATATACATTCATCAGAAGGTCTTTTTTAAACACGCAAAATCTCCAATCGATCGAACACTGCTCACGCAAGGGCTTTCCATCAAAGTGTCCTGTCAAAGGGAACAAAAATCATTAAAATCCAAGCAATAGTTGTCAGCGAATTGCTCTACGGAAGCGAAATATGGACTTTGTATCAAAGGAAAATCACGAGCCTTGACAGATCCTATCAATCAAAGCTGTGACGGTCAATCCTAGGCATCAGCCGAAAAGACAGTCATCAACAATCAAATTCTTGCACGTGCCAATCAAATGAGTATCGGAGCCAACCTAACTAACTGAACAGGATATGTTTTCCGAATGAAAGAATGAAAGAATCGACTCTAGAAATCTTATATTCAACCGTCCATTTCTGAATCAGTTGCATATTGAAGGACCTACTACAAAATCAAAGAAGCTTAAGCTTCAGGGGCCCCTAATCCTGTGGGGGGCCCAGAAGCAACATTTTTTAATAGATTTTTCAGACCTTGTTCCTTGGACAGAGGTGGGGGGGAGCACAGCACTTCAAGCTTCAGGGCCCCCAAAATAAGGGTCTGCCACTGCCTCCGTATGTAATCAGCGAACATGGAGAGGAATTCTCCACCGGGATGATAAAGAAATCTGAGACCGAACGTAGATTAGATGTAGAAGGTAAATAAGAAACTTGCGAGCAGCGACAATAAAAACAAATCAATAAAGCAAATATCAGCGGACGATTTCCATGCATTGTTATACAGAAGATTATGACTTACAGGACATTCTGGACCTCCTCTCGACAACGAGAATCAGCAGCAGCAGCAATAATAATAATAATAATAATAATAATAATAATAATAATGATAATAATGATAATGATAATAATAATGATAATGATAATAATAATGATAATGATGGTGGTGGTGGTGGTGGTGGTGGTGGTGGTGGTGGTGGTGGTGATGATGATGATAATGACGACGATGATGATGATGATGATGATGATGGTGGTGGTGGTGGTGGTAGTGGTGATGATGATGATGTAGTAGTAGTAGTAGTAGTCTCATATAATAAATAGGTATACATGAAATAGTCGTCTGCTTACATTACTAACTGACTAAGACAGGTATGCGGTGAATATTCAACAGTTGTAAGAGGAAGAGAGAGAGAGAAACTACCAGCTGACAAGTGCGAGAAGCTTATAGAGCCGGTGTGCAAACAAATATCAGGGAAGTGTGCCAATATCACTGTCCAGGTCTTATTTTCTATTTTTTCTTTGAAATTACTACATATAAGTTGAAAAATAATGATTTCTTTTGTTAATTACTTTTGATAATCTTCTTAAAATATTCTGATGGGTCATACAAAAAAATTCAAGGGTGCAAATAATCCTGACTGGCACTGTACATATATTGTGTGTAACAGTTTTTACACTCTGATCTATATCTGCTCACTTGCCCATGAGAGCAAGATGTGACACAAGGTTGTTTTAAAGGTAGGCTCTAGTTACGGGAAAGCTACGAAAATTGCCCCAGTTCCTGCAACTAGTGTCATGGAGCCATCAGGGCAAGCCCGACTCATCCCTTTTAGCACTATGGGACGGTGCTGCCCCGGGGCATACAGCTCCCCCGAGACTGGGCCAAAATATTTTTTTAGGCAACAGGACGAATCCTTGGCCTCTTGGGCTTAGCAGTACTGAGCCTCAGTAAGCCATCATCGGCCACATAATTGCACCTGCGCAAAGCCCAAACATGTCCTGCAAGCAGATACCACACTTTGATCCTTGGCAGAGCATAGATATACTCTGATCTTTGGCAGGAGTGTCAATCCATATAAAAATAATTCCATTATTTTTTGATTGGTCCCAAGCTAGGAAGTAATGGAAAGAATAGAAATCCAAATTTAAAAAACTGGTCACCCTAGATCTGGTTTTACCAAGACAGAGAAGTTAAAACTCAAGTAGTTCCTCAGATAAAAACTCAGATACATATCCCACCATTGAATACCCCCTTTTCCCAATATTTTGATAGATCACCCCCAACACGTCATGCTGCCAAAATATGTTGGCCAAAAGACGGTTTCTATTGAGTGACTAACTAGACCTCTTTTACTAGTTAGTTGCTACTAAATAGATTGATATCATTGCTTTGTTTAGAAGGATAGCTTTTCCTTTTGATCTGCTATGAGAATAAAACACAGGTCGGACCTCTTTAATCCAAGCTTGGGACCTGTCCATTGCTGCACTGAGAAATTTGCTTCTTTTGTTTCTTTGAAACGTACACAGTTGACGATCCAATCATATAGTTCTCACGCAAACTCTTTATGGAAGTTCCTTGGTTTCATTTTTCCAGTAAATCCACCTTTTCAAACATAGATAATGTTTCATGCTTGAAAATATGTAAATGTTTGAATTTGCAGTCCTCTAGCTCCATTGATGTATCCTTTAGGCTTGACTCATACAAACATACATACATACATACATAGCCAGACAGACAGACAGACAGACAGACAGACAGAGTCACTCAAAAATTTTAGAAACTCAAGTTGACAATGTTGACAGTTTTGGTTGACGGTTTCTCATAATATTATATTATAGTATCCATATCTCACATGAATGAATCACCATAGCCCGTGCGTGTATCAAAACTTCTTATCTTTTATCTAAATTTATAAGAAACAATTTCAGCATTGGGCATTTTTGGACCAATATGACTATAGAGATCCCAAAAAGCTCTTTAGATAGCACCTTGTGTAATACACATGCCAATTTTCAAGGTTGGTGCTTCAAAAATGTGACCAGGAGCAGACAGAGACACACAGATGAGGAAAGAAAGAAGAATCTCTAGCCCACTTAGCTGGTTGGTCAGGCGGGCCATTTGTTGAGCTAGTGATTCGATTATACTGAAATACTTAAAATTGAAAATAATTTCCTTGTTAACTGTTTCTCTTCACTAGTTAGTTGGTTTTCCAAGTACTACATTAGTACATTACTAATTTCCTCTTCTGGTTCGGATACCAGCCATGTTTAGCAGACAGTGTTCTTATCATAAAGTTCCCCCAAGATCTGTTTCAGATTCAATATATATCTTTTGTGTACAGATCTAGCACAGGCATTGTTGCAAATTTTATAGGACCCTTGAGCATGTTATTTTGCATATCAGTCTTTGAAAATTTTAAAAAGAAATAATGTAGGGTCTGCGTTCACACTTTCCTCGACGATATTGATCTGATTCCCATGTATCTATTCATCTAAACAGCACTGAAAGTCTGGTTCTGTTTATGTGGATGTGACTCCTGAGTAGCCAAAACGGTGCATTGTAGCCAGCAGTACAGAAGTAAAGTAAACTTGGAAAAACAGTTTTGATCCCATCAGGACCAAATGCCCCATTTACGTCCCCAACAGAAACTAGCTGTAATATCTCTGAGCGTAGGGAAGGTTTTCAGCTAGTATTATTTATAACTTAAATGTGACTTACAAACAATAAAAACAACAGATTGACTAAAATTACCCATTCCCTTTGTTTTCTCTTATCACATTTTTTTTATGTGGGGCTTCATCAGGAAGTGAACATTCTAGTGAAGCCCCATGTCAAAGATGTAGGGAAATACAGTGGTGTCCTATGGTTGGTGTCCCTCGAGGCGGTAACTCATGTTGTCACCCCAATACCCTTCCAGAACACAAAACTTCCTTCTGTAGCTTATTGTCTATCCACCAAATGAAATTCCATTGAAATCTATCGAGAACTTTTGGAGATATTGCGTGAACAGTCAGGAGCGTATGCACAAAAAATCCCGGATCTACTTCAACTTTCAACCAACTCTTCCATACCCTTTCCTTGACAAGGGATCAATTTAGCATAAACCTACATTGTAAAATCATGCATGCTCTTACTGAAAACCTTCTTTGTGGGGTAATTTTTCAAAAAACAAAAAACAAAAAAAGTCTCCTTTGTACATAACAAAGAGTAAATGCCGAGATTTTTATTCTTCTAACTCTTCCATACCCTTTTTTCTACAAGGGACCAATTAAGCATAGACTTACATTGTAAAATCATGCACACCCTTACTGGAAACCTTCTTTGAGGGGGAATTTCTCAAAAAACAAAAAACAAAAAAAAAGTCTCCTCTGTGCATAACAAAGAGTAAATGCTGAGATTTTTATTCCTCTAGCTCCATTGACATGGTTCGGCCTACAACACATTTCAATGCATCTACCATTTCGGAGATTCGGTTGGTCGATCACTTTGGTGAAAGGTCCGTAGATGCAGTTGAGTAAGCTTATTGGCCTTTTGTCAGGTTTCTTTTTTGTATAACAGCATTATGATCACAATGTTAGAGGTCTGACAAATCTTTGGAAACGTCTACGTCCAACAACGGATGCTAAAAAACTGATGACAATAATGACAATGAAGATGATATCAACTCATAGATAGCCAGTCCACCAGCCAGCCAGACTAACTTAAAAATGGAGGAAACCAATGTTTATGTTGATTGTCCTGGTTGATGGTTTTCAACTGTATATATAAATCTGTCAAGTTTCAATCTGAAGAGTAAGTGACAGTTGTGTGACATTCTCCTCACCCCCTCCCACTTCTCCAAAAATCTAAGTGCAGGGAGGAAAATGAGAAGGGTCTTCTTGGGAAGTCTGTGCATGCTACCCCAGAAAATCTTGGAAATTATATATTCAAAATTGGCTAAAATTCCATTTAAGGGCATATCAGTTGCTGAAATTCACTTTCCCTTTCATTTCATATTGTTTCAGAGGTTTTTTTTATGTTTTAGAGGGTTTTTTTTAATTGTTTTAAAGTTTTTTTTATATTGTTTCAGAGTTTTTTCTATGATGTTTCAGAGCTTTTTTTGACATCATTTAAGAGTTTTTTGCATATTGTTTCAGATTTTTTACATATTATCTAAATTTTTTTTTCATATTGTTTCAGAGTTTTTTCTATATTGCTTCGGAGTTTGTTTTTTTATATTGTTTCAGAGTTTTTTTCATATTCTTTCAGAGATTTTTTTGTATTGTTTCAGAGTTTTTTCATATTGTTCCAGAGATTTTTATATTGTTCCAGAGATTTTTTATATTGTTTCAGAGATTTTTCTTTATTGCTTCAAAGCTTTTCATGTATTGTTTCAGAGATTTTTCTGTATTGTTTCAGAGAGTTTTACATTGTTTCAGAATTTTTTTTTCGATATTGTAAGCATGAAAATACAACCAAATGTGTATGTCTCACAGAGAATTCCTGTTATATAAGTTGTATTACCACATTATTAAGTTACTGAACAGTATAGAGTCTTCAGATTGTAACTTCTTGGAGATTCAGGTGCAGCTGCAGAAAAAGATGGCTGTAGGCAAAAATACACATTGAAACTGTGGGTGTAATCTGTCTCTTACCTACAAGCAAACACGCTATTTAGAAAAGAAATTATCTTGTGTTTTATTTTTTGTGCACCAAGACATATATAAGGTTGAAAACTACCAGCCAAGACTGTAAGCACTTACATTGGTTCCTTCAGTTGTTGTGTCTGTATGGCTGGCTGCCTGGCTATATATATGTTGCACATACATACAGTACTAATGAAGATAGAGGGATGAAAATTTTAGGATTTACTCCTTACACTAATAGTCCCAATAACCATACATGCCAGGGAAATGAATTTAAAGGAGGAAAACCACAGAAAACTGCGTGTATTTGAGAATGATTGCCTCTGGATTATGGTGGGGATTTCTCTCACAAATCATATCAAAATGTCCGATTTAAGAAGTGACCTTGGAATATATCAAATTAAATAACTGACATTATCAGGAAGGAAAGATTGAACTGGCTTGGTCACATGGTACATAAAGATAACCCCAGTTATGTGAACCATTCATACAGGAATAATTTTACCATCCGTAGACCCAGAGGACAACCATCTTAGTAATGGAATGACACAATGAGAGAGAGGACACAAAACGACTTCTGCTTACTGCGGGAAGATTGGTATGAGATTGGACAAAATAGAAACCTAGTGTAGACAAATATGTGCAAGGAATCTTTAGGGGTTTGTGCAGAAACTGAAATAATGAGGAGAGAGAAACAACTTGTCTTTAAAATGAAAAAATGGTGTTTGAACAATCCATAAGAAAATTCATGGACAGGTCTGCTAATAGCTTGTTCGCCATCTTTTCCCAGGAAAAATATCTAACGGGACAAATGTATCCCATAATGACTGAGATTCTTCAAAATATGGATAAATTTTTTGAAACATTCCATCATGAATAGTATCAAAAACAGCTCTAGTTGGTCACTCAATCGAAACAGTCACAAGACTAACATCTTCTGGTAGTATGCAGTGTTGGAGGTGATCAATTCAAACATTGGATGAAAGGGTGATCAATAAGTTATTTCTCTTGCCTTTTGTTGGGCAGTAATCACTAACAATTCTGAATTTTTGATAAAAATGTAGGCACAAAATCAGGACCAATTTAGCAAAAACTTACATTGCAAATTAAAACCTATTTATGGGGGAGAATCCAAAGAAAAAAAGCAAAGTCATTCTTGTAGACATAATAAGAAATAAATGTTTAGATTTTCAACCCTCTAGCTCCATTGGTTCTGCCCGGATGTATGATTATGCAAAATATTGACAAATCTTCTATTTATAAAATAGTCACTCAATATGAATTGTCTTGTGATGAACATATTTTGGCAGCACTTTGCGTTTGTGAAGGTGGGTGATCAATTAAAAAATTAGATGAAAGGGTGATCAATGAATAAGTTATTAATAATATTGATACCAATTTTGGAGGAAAATTTAAAAAAAAAAACATCTTAATAAATATAATAAGGAATAAATGTAGAAAAATTTTCAGTCCTCTAGCTCTATTGGTGATGCTTGTATGTCTGATACATACATACATAGTCAGCCAGACCAACTAAACAACTGAAAAAAAAACTATTTTTGATGCTTTGGTGACTGTTTAGGTTGATGGTTTCTAATTATTATCGAATGTTTGGAGAAGATTTTTCAAATCAAGAAGATAAATATGACTAGTATCCCAAGGGAAATTATGAATCACCACCACCTATACATGTTATGTTTGGGGTAATCAATTAAAAAGTTGGAAAAAGGGGCGATCAGTTGATAAGTAACTTCTCTTGCATTTTGTTGAACAGCGATCACTAAAAAAGTCTGAATTTTTTCAAAAATTAAGTTTGAATACTGGTGGATACAATTAAGGGGTCAATTTAGCATTGACTTACACTGCAAATTAAATTCCCCCGTAAATACCTATTGTGGGGAGAATTTTTCAAAATCTTTTCAATTGTTTCAAATTTTTGTACCATCAAAAGACTTGTCTTTCCAATTCTTACTTCGAAAGGCAAAAAAAAATTTTGTTCTTGTCAATAGTGTATGTTTTTATTTCCCATGTGCCTACCCTATCCATATTTTAAATCTTTCTGAAACAACTTTGTTTTGTTCAGATCTTATTGTTAGTGGCCATAGTTTCCGATCTCCCTGGCTTATCCCCATCTCCTTATTGAATTATGACAGATTTTCCAACCCCTCCTGCTTATTCTGACCCCTACCAATTAAACACATAAGAGTGAGCCCCTCCATAGTTTTACCTTGAAAGGATTAAACGTAATGATGTGCCAAAAACTGGATTTCTGGCAAACCTGTCTTTCAGCAACCAAGTTGTAAATCTTCAACAAAAATTAATAAAAGATGTTTTATTTTGGTCCATGTAATATTGCTCAACGAAAAAAAATATCCGCAGGTCGGCTTGTACCTCAAATTCAGGTAAAACAAGTTCTTCTTCAACTGTCTACATGAATAAAATATTTTCATCTGGTTATGCATTCCGTTTTCGAGCAATTAATTCTATTTTTAATTGCTTTAGACGTAACAATCAGAGATTTATTCATAGCTGAAATGAAATGTTACCCAAGATAAAGAAGAGCACAATTTTGGTGGAAAAAATGAGAAAAAAAAAAAAAAATTGTGAGAAACAAGCAACTAAGATACAATTGAAAGCAGGTCTGGTTAGTCACTCAATAGAGACTGTCATGTCATGTTGGGGATGATCAATCAAAAAAATAGGAAAAGAGGTGCTCAGTAAATAAGTTATTTCTCCCGCCTCTTGTCGAATCACTGATTTCAGAAATACTAGTGGGTACAAATCAGGGTCCAATTTAGCACAAGCTTATATTGAGATTAGAACACCCCACTAAAAACCTATTTAAGGTGAGAATTTTCTAAAAGCAAAAAAAGGGTTTTTTTGTTTTCATATTAAGGAGTGAATGAGTAAATTTTCAGCCCTGTAGCTTCATTGGCATGACTTGTATGCATGAAACATACAAAGCCAGCCAGACCAGCATAAAAACTGAAGAAACCTATGTTGACAGGTTAGGTTGATGGTTTCTGACAAGGTTTAAATGAACCTCTTAATTAAAGGTCTTGATTCTCATGTATTATGGTTTAGACTCTGCTCACCACAATTCATCATAAATCAAGTTGATGGATTACAGTACAAGAAATTCCCTGATATCTTTAGAGATTTTGTGAAATCCCAGAACATTTCACAATCAGTGTAGTAATGGTTAACAAGCTTATGATGCTGATCATCACAAATGTTATGAGTTTGATTGCAACTAGGTACCCCATTATTGTAGCCTTGTGTCAAACTATGTAAGTAGCAAATACAGTATGTTCAGAAAACATAGATTGAGACAAAAAAGGATATCTGTTCTCAGGTCAATCTGAACTCAGAAATTTCAATTGTATTAGTCTCACAGGACCTAAAATGATCTATTCCTAATATCTTTCATTGGTTTGGTCTAGCAGTAATGGTTCCCAAAGGATTATTAGTAATCAAAATATTCATTATTCATCATTATAAAAGAGCCTGTTGGCCAGGAATTGAAAGATGTTTTCAAAATGTCCATCAGTACTTGGTTGGACGTCTTTTGATATCAATGACCGCCTGAATACGTCACGGCATTGGAGAAATGAACTTGTGGCACTGCTTAGTGTGATCGATGCCAAGATATCCTATCTTTTGAAACATACTGTGTATTCTTCTGCGATATTTCAACTTTGGTTTCGGTGCTGATCTTCATAGTAGTAATCAGCTGCCTCACAAGCTTGTTAACCATTACTACACTGGTTGTGAAACATTTTTACTGGTCGCTGTCCAACAAAATTGATCAATTTTCCCATATATCCTGACATGAAGTGTTATCAACAAAGTCTATTTAAAACAAATTTTAAAAGTCATATACAAGATCTTTTGAAATAATCGGATAATTAATAATCTAATAAACGTAAATACATAGTACACGTCTAATAAAATGCGTGAGAATTTTCCTATTATGTATGTGATTGTGAGAATGTATCGAAATGTATGTCTCATGCAGAATGTGTGAGATTTGGATTTGTGTTAAGATATATATATATATGTGTGTGTGTGTGCATGTATCTTGGAAGCAGTTTTTCTCTTCAGCATATTTCATTTAAAAAACGACAGACAAATCTTGTCAAGATAGCAGATCAATTGTTGGGTTTTTTTGGTCGAAGGAATACAACCCAAAAAATGTAACCAAAAAACTAAACACTTGATACGCAGACAGGAAAAACTAAATGAAATGTTGAATTGAAAAAAAAATAATGGAGGAGCCATTTTTTCAGATCTGTCAATAAAAATGGACGGAAAATAGACTCTTTTGAATAGAATCACCGTAGCCCCACAATGGCCTGAGCAACCAGTCAAAGTGGGCTACACATTCTTCTCTCTTAGAGTGTCTGTCTGTCTACCTATTTATCTATCAGTCTCTCAATATGTCTTTGTGTGTGATTATATGTGTGTCTCTAGATGCTACTTGTCACATTTTGGGGGCCACAACCTTGGGCCTTTAGTATACCACTTGGTATCATTGAATAACAATTTTTTTTTCTTTCAAAAGAGTGCTCCTTGGGGATCTCTATGATCATCATGGAGAGATCACAAGACAGCATAGTATATTAGAGGAAAAACTAGAGTCAAGGATATCAGATGATCCATTAGAAAAACCAAATGGCAATCGGCTGGTCATGTTGCATGAATTCCAGAGAACCGATGGATATCATGATTCACGAAACAGATCCACAGGGATCATATACAACACTGTGTTGAGATGACGTGACGAACTAGACAAGTTCAGAAAACATTGGCTCTGCAACACGGATGATCGAGAAGTCTGGCAAATCCTGGGGAGGGTTAATGTCCAACAATGGATGCTAAATGGATGATGATGATGATGATGATGATGATGATGATGATGATGATGATGATGATGATGATGATGATGGTGGTGGTGGTGGTGGTGGTGGTGGTGGTGGTGGTGGTGGTGGTGGTGGTGGTGGTTGTCATGGTAATTTTAGACCAACAACGCTCAGATCATGTGCTGGTATTTTTTAGATGATTTTAAATAGATCTCTTTTTTTTTGGATAATTTTAGATGATCTTTCAGATTACAAGCTGTGGTACATGCACGTGCGAGGGTGATTCACTTCTGTGAGTTGTTCTGGATGGAGAAAAAAAATTCCATGCCTGTGATATCACGACTGTTGTATTCTCTACAATTTTGATTTTTTTCCGTTTTCAACAATTATAATTAAGTTGGAAGGAAAATAATTTCAAGATACTTCAACCCGCCATAATTACTCGAGCACAATGCAATCCTGAATACCGAGAAATACCTGGTTATCCGAACATCAATTAACTGAACTTTGGATTATCCGAACAAGATTTGAAAATCCCGCAATTTTTTCCAGTGTGGCTACCTTTTTTTATACTCAGATCAGAAATCCAAACAATATATTATCCTGACCAAATAGTCCCTACCTGTCTCCCTCAGATAATCAAAGTTTCTCTGTATAAGGTGACTCCAACAATTTGTAGCTAAAAATCAGTAATATATTACAGGTCTGGTTAGTCATTCACTTGAAACCATCATGTGAACAATGTCTTTGGACAGCATGACGAGTTGGGGGTGATCAATTGAAAACTTGGAAAAAGAGGTGATGGATAAATAATTTACATCTCTCTCCTTTTGTTGGGCAGTGATCTCTGAAAGAAGTCTGAATTTTCAAGAAAAAAGGTGTACGTAGACTGAGTGATCAATTCTGTATAAACTTACATTGCAAACTGAACACCCAGTCAGTTATATACCCAGCCAGTCAGCCAGACCAATTAGAAGACTTAAGAAACCTTTGTTGACAGTTTTTGTAACGGTTTTAGTCGACGGTTTCCAACATTTTGGCATTTTTTTTTTTTGTTTACACGCAGGTATAATGTTACCCCCCCACCAATTTTGAGCCTGATTTTTATATAAGATTTCTCATATCATCCACCAGTAAATACAGTATTCGCGTAAGATTTGATGAATTATGCTTCTGAATATGGCAGAGGTGTCCGAACACATGCACATCACCTGGAAGGAATTATTTTGAAAAGGTACAGTATATAACAAGTGAGGGAGATAAATATGACTAGCATTCCAAGGGAAATTATGAATCACCACCATCTATGTATGACTGTCCTAAGGTCTGTATTGATATGTGCTCAGACATAAAGCCATAAGAGTTTCTAAGATGTAATCTTCATTGTTATACCATAACAGATCTCATTCTTAAACCTTATAATTGTTTTTATCATCTGTGTAAATCTATTGCATGGACCATTCCATTATAACTTTGAGGTTATAACAGGAATGTGAACATAGCAGATAAATGAACAAACACGTTTGCCAATTATGCTGATTACATGTTTAAATAACAGAAACTATGTAGAGACCATGTAACACCTAAAGGACATGGCTTAGTTATGTTCATCTCCTAGATTTGAAAAAACTACTCCAGCTAATATTGACTAGAAACTGTCAACCAAAACTGTCACAATCGGTTTCTCCAGTTTTCAAGTTAGTCCAGCTGGCTATGTAAGTATGACATAGATTCATCATCCTCAGTCTTTTAACGTCCGTCGTTGGACAAAGACCTTCCCCAGGATTCATCACAATTCTCTATCATGGGCATCACGGAGCCAATATTTTCTAAATTTGTTAAGTTCATCTCTCCATCTCGTATTCTGTTGGCCGCGGTTTCTCATGTGATCTCTGGGGATCCATGTTGTGAGATGCGATGTCCATCAGTTGTCTTTCTTTCTTGCAACATGGCCTGCCCATTGCCATTTGAGTTTTTTATAAAGTTTCTATGATGTCACGGGTTTCCGTTTTCTTCTTGATATACTGTGCTGTCTCGTGATCTCTCCATGTAAGGTTGAGCATGATTCTCTCATGCACTGGCTGCATGCTTCTCAGTTTGTAGGTCTGTCTCTTGGTTAGGTTCCATGTTCCAACTCCATAAGTGACTATCGGGAGAATGCATTGGTTGTATACTCTTCTTTTCAGGATTATTGGGATCATCTGGTTTTTGAAAGTTGAGCTTACTCTGCCGAAGGTTTGCCATCCCAAAGTGATTCTTCGCTTGATCTCCTCATCTTTTGAGGGTCTCATGGAGATTCATTGTCCTAGGTAGATGTAGTGGTCTACCTTGCTGAGTTTCAGTAAAACGAAAATCAGGACATGGATTAGTTATGCTTATTTCTTAGTCTTGAAAAAAACAAATCAGCTAATATTGACTAGAAATTCTCAACCAAAACTCTCATCAAATCTGTCAAACTTGGTTTCTTTAGTTTTCAAGTCAGTCCAGCTTGCTATGTAAGTATGAAATGGGTTAGTTATGTTTATTTCTTAGTCTTGAAAAAACTTCTTTTGCTAATATTGACTTGAAAATGTCAATTAAAACTCTCACCGCAACTGTCAAAATTGGTTTCTTTAGTTTTCAAATCAGTTCAGCTGGCTACATATGTTTGTATGTATCAAGCATACAGGCCACATCAATGGAGCTGGAGGGCTGAAAATCTAATTATATCTATTCCTTATTAATACTATGAAAACTTCTTTTTGAGTGTTTGGGACCCCCCACCCCAAATAGGTATCAATATTATTATCAACTTATACATTGATCACCCTTTCATCCAATTTTTTAACTGATCACCCACATACCCAAACGCGAAGTTCTGCCAAAAGACATTCGTCACAAGACAATTTATATTGACTGACTATTTTATAAATAGAAGATTTGTCAATATTTTGCACAATCATACATCCGGGCAGAACCAATGGAGCTAGAGGGTTGAAAATTCTAACATTTACTTCTTATTATGTCTACAAAAAATGCTTTGCTTTTTTTTTCTTTAAATTCCCCCATAGATAGATTTGCAATGTAAGTTTTCGCTAAATTGGTCCTGAGTTTGTGTCCTCATGTTTTTTGAAAATTCAGAATTGTTAGTGATTACTGCCCAACAAAAGGCGAGAGAAATAATTAATTGATCACCCTTTCATCGAATATTTGGATTGATAACCCCCAACTCTGCATACTGCCAGAAGGCATTAGTCAAGTGACAAACCAAACTTGTTTATATACTATTTGTTATGGAATGTTTATCTGAAAAAATATTTGCCTTAGTGTACATTAAAAATAGCACGTCTTCTAATTCATGACTTTGTTCAATTAATATTTTTCTGATTATGGACGAATAATTTGGCCCAGATATGCTACCACATTTGCATAGGCCGATACAATCGAAAGAATATCTCGCCAGGCTGCAAAATCAGATAGTTTGAGTAATACTGATGCGTATTACTCTTTGAATGAAATTGAAGTCTTGGAATTTTTTTGATCACGCTTTTCAAGTATCTTTTTGTGTAGAGGCGAAGGTGAGGGAGGGCAAAGGGGGCCATTTGACTCCCCATCCCTCAATGGAGTTGGGGCCCAAAAAGCTTTGTAAAGTTCCAATAAGAATTACATTATGGTGATTGGAAACTAATTATGTATTTTCAGAAAAGAGATGAAAACAGATACCAGTGAAGTTTAATTAAATACTATTCGTCAGTAATGTAATCACCATCATTATCAAAGACAGCAGCCCAATGAGAAGTCAAATTTTTGCTTCTCCATTCTGTGTTTTTTGTTTGATAGAAATTCTGCATTGTTTTTTTGGCTCTTAAAAGTCTCTATCCTTCATGGGGTTGAACTTCACAATACATGATAAATGACACATTGCTGGATAGAGGAGATGATGAATTTAATCCAGACATCGTTTCATACTATTTAACTCTAGTCTTGCCGTAGAAAGTTAGCTTATAATTTATCGCTGTGAAATACGTAAATACTTTCGGAACACCTAATAATCGACGGAACACATTATACTATAACAAAGGTATTTGTGCGTAAATAATAATGACAATTCAGTCTTAAGGGTCGTTTTTAACTGATTAAGTAATAGTATGTGACTATTTTTGGCAAATGTTCCTTAGTCAGCAAATCTCACTAGATGTTGAGTTCCCCCCCTCCAAGTAGCCAAAGCCCTCAAATCACATGCTATCTCTAGTTACGCCTGTATGCGCATGTGTGTGTTATGTCTGTGTGCATGTGTATGTGAGCGTGTGTTCTTTATTATTCCATCTAGCATCAGGTGTTTTACTCCCAGATAATCAAATGGATTTAATCAGTGACAATTAATGAAATAACGAAGATGAAATCTAATAGAAATGAAAAATATATGTTGTTTCCACATATATGCACTGTATTCTTTATCTATCAATTCATCTATTCTTATATATATATATATATATATATCACACAATACAAATCAGGGATGCAATGTAATATAATGTAATACAATATCCAACGTATGATGGGTTCATTTCATAAAGTGCTCAATGCATTCAAATCAGGGATGCAATATGATATAATGTAATGAAATATCTGATGTGTGATG
Source organism: Thysanoteuthis rhombus (assembly GCA_963457665.1). NCBI lineage: Eukaryota > Metazoa > Mollusca > Cephalopoda > Oegopsida > Thysanoteuthidae > Thysanoteuthis > Thysanoteuthis major. The sequence goes on along the minus strand of OY735236.1, from coordinate 2,641,806 downwards.
GGTTTATTTCATTAAGTGCTCAATACATTCAACATTAAACATTAAGTTGATTTAGAGTAGAGCCTAAAATATGATGGCGGAAGGATTCGCTAGACAAATACGTTTATATTTCTGCCCTAAAAAAAACAAAAGAAAATAGAATAATTAAATAAGAAAAATGAAATGATGTTAAAATGCAGGCACTGC
>OY735236.1:2576620-2636620 GCA_963457665.1 Thysanoteuthis rhombus | reverse complement strand
TTAACTTCTATTCATAGTTTGTTCAGGTGCCTTAGCATTTAGTTATATTATTTGATAATTACACTATAAGTACATGAAGTTAGCTGGAAGTCAGAAAGATTTAGCCAATTTTTTTTTTTCTGAAGAACTTTTAACCGAAAAAATCAAATTTTAGTTGGCAACACTGGTCACAAGTATTTATCCTAGTTGTACATAGAAACTATTTCCCTTTGCATTTGTCCAAGAACTAATTTTATCTGTTCAATCATGTGATCTTTACTCATGACATCCATGTGGCTCTACGCCAAGTGGCTCACAAATGTATATACACTGCATTCATTTTGGGTATAAGGTGTTTGGCAGTGTAACATTCCATCAATGCACTGGTAACTGTTGCTCGAAAAAGTAATCAAATATTATGTCGGGTATGTTGTTGAGAAATACCTACTTTCATTCCAGACGTAGAAGTGTCGAATCAAAAGCGGGCATTCATATTTTCACCTGATAAAGATTAATGACCATCTAGCAAAACAGCAGAGAGAAGATATGCTCCTTCTTAACAACCAGAGATGCAATCTACACAACTCGGCTGCTATAAGATTACGCTATCTCAATCAATCACGTCTTTTTTAACTGCGACAAAAGTCGACGGTTCTGGGAACCGAAAAAATCTCATGTTAAGTTGACTTTTCAAATCGGTTAACTGCGTGTGTAAGGAATTAGGTGACCCAAAGAAAGAATGGTTAAAGAAAGATAGACAATAATTCTTTTTTTTTTTTCAATTGGTTCTTAGCGTTGGTAAAGATAAAAAGATATGATATCGAGAGCATACAAAGAGAGAAGAATATATATATTTATATTTTATGACTCATTACGTAATGTTCTTCCTTTTTTAGATTGATTTTCAGAATAAAAAATTGAGTAATATAGCACTAATAGATATGAAGGTAAAATAAGAAATAAAGAAAGAGAAGATAGAGGGAGAGGAAGAAACCAGACTATACAGTGTTTATAATTGATGTTTACACTCCATATTCAGATTTATAACTTTTTCATCTGCCAATGAATTATATTGCATTTTGGACGATATTTTTCGTTTTATTTTTGATGCAATCATTATTTTTGTTTCAGACATTTTAACGGGGATTAGTTTGAGAACTCAATTGGAAATAAATTGTTTTATAACAAAAAAACAAAACAAACGTAGACAAATGATTTCAAAAGTGTATGTACAACATTGTAGTTTTTCAACAGAATCTCATCTTTTTCTTGTTCGATCGTACTAAACAGTATCTTTATTTTCTTTAATCGAGGAAGCATTGTCAATCACTATTATGAATTTTTGACTAGAATTTCCTTTCATCTCGATTAGAAAACCGTAAAACCATGACAGTCGCCAAAACTATCAACATATGTTTATTCAGTTTACAAATCGATCTGGCTGGCTATGTACAGAGGATTGAAAATACGAACATTCAGTCCTTACTATCTCTACAAAAAAAACGTTTTTTTTTAAATTCCAGGTTTTTAAATAGATTTACAGGTTTTTAGGGGGGGGGTCATTTTGCAATGTGAGTTTATGCTAAATTGAACCCAAGTTTTTACCAGCTTATTTTCTTGAGAACTAAGACTTTTTAGTGATTACTGACCAACGAAAGGTGAATGAAGTAAATTATTCATTGATCACCCCCACTCTGAATGTTTCAATTGATGGTGATCAACTAATATGACAGGAAATATACCCAAGAATCGCCCAACTGTGCACTAAGGCAGGCGATGATTTGGGGTAAAAATTATGCATTGGATCCTCTCATCTGAGGAAAAAGAAATAATAACAAGTCTATTTCATCACTGAGTTGGAAAAATCATGTGGCGAATGTTTGGCAGCAAGCCATGTTGGGGGTGATGAATTAAGATATTTAAAAAAAGGATGATCAATGACATCCCTCACCTTTTGTTGGACAGTGATCATTGAAATAAAGTCCAGATTTAAAAAGAAAAAAAAACAAGCATGACTGCTGCTAGACACAAACTAAGGGGCCAATCTAACATAAACTTACTTTGCAAATTGAACTTCCCACTAAAAACCTAATCAGGGAAGGATTTTTAAAAAACAAAAAAAAATTGTTTTCCAAGCATAATAGGGAGTCATTGTCCAAATTTTCAGCCCTCTAGCTTCATTGATATATCCTGTGCACATAATATACACACACATACGTAGCCAGCCAAACCAACCTGAAAACTCAAGAAACCTGTGTTGACAGTTTTTGTTGACAGTTTGTAATTTTTCCTAGCCCAATAAAATCAGGTACAAATTGAAAACAAAGTACATTGTGAGCCAGTGTACTTGAACATTTCTTTTGTAAAAATTGTCCCATAAGAATATTACAACAGATCAGGAGTTCAAGATGTAACACCTGACACTAACAATAATATCTTACAGGTGTGCAGGAAGCATAACATATACTATGTAATTAGATATATCAATAAATTAATATCTAAACAGGAATATTACTTTTCACATCATGCATCAGTGCGTAGAACTAGTGGTAAATATCACCATAGCCCGCTCATGTACCAGAACTAATTATCTTAAGATTATCTAAGAATAGATATTTTATCTAAAATTATCTAAAAGAGAATACCTGCACAAGATTTTGGAATGATTAAAATGACCGTAGGGAGTCAAAAAACGTTCTTTTCTCAAAGAAACAAACGAACAAAAACAAAAACAAAAAAAGTTCTTAAATGGTTCCTAGTTGTATAATCTTGCAAATCTTCAAGGTTTGTGGGGCCCAAATTATGACCAGAAGCACGTGTAAACTCAGAGAGAGAGAGAGAGAGAAAGAGAAAGATAGATAGATAGATAGATAGATAGATAGATAGAGAGAGAGAGAGAGAAAAGTAACTCTTTTCATTGAACACCCTTTTTTCAATCGTTTTTTCTCTTTCATTGATCACCCTTAACACAGCATTCTGCAAAAAAGACGTTGGTCTCGTGACAATCTCTATTGAGTGACTAACGAGATCGATTGTTTTTTTTTTGTTTTTTTTTTTAGTCTTTTTCTTACTTACGGTAAACAAGTCACAAAAGAGAGACAGACAGACAGACAGACAGACAGGGAAAGGAATTGACACACAGAGAAGCAAAGAGAGAAGAATCTGCAGCTCACTCACTCGGCTGGTTGGTCAGGCAGGCCATTTGTGGAGCTAAAATTACCACGCTGAAGCTTCGTTGAACAATGAGCGGGTGTTCAAAGCACGTGTAAAATCAGAGAGAGAGAGAGAGAAAGAGAAAGATAGATAGATAAAGAGAGAGAGAGAGGGGAGGAAGGAATTGACACACAGAGGAGCAAAGAGAGAAGAATCTGTAGCTCACTCACTCGGCTGGTTGGTCAGGCAGGCCATTTGTGGAGCTAAAATTACCATGTTGAAGCTTCGTTGAACAATGAGCGGATGTTCAAATCAGGATGACTCTATTTTCTATCATCTTTCAGATCTTAAAATAACCCATTTTCTTGAAGTACGTAGCTCGACGCCTGGCAGACCCTGTAGCTAATATCAATTGTACAATGTACAGGTCTAATTGATCACTCGATGGAGACCGTCACGTGACCAACGTCTTTTGACAGCATGCCGTGCTGGGGGTGATCAATTGAAAAGTCGGAAAAAGGAGTTGATCAATGATTAAGTTACTTCTCTCATCTTCCCCCGGGCGGTGATCACTGAATAAGTCGGAATTTTCAAAACACATATATGGACACTACCAGACACGAACTAAGAGACCAATTTAGCATACACGTACATTGTAAATTGAATCCACCCGCTAAAGACCTTTTTGGGGGGAAGGGGTATTTATAAATAGAAAAAATCGGTTTTTTCCTAAAATAAAATGTTTGAATTTTCAGTCTTTTAGCTCCATTGGTGTGGCTTGTATACATGTCACATGGATAACAAGCCAGCCAGCCAGCCAGATAAGATTAAAAACTGAAGAAACGTAGTTCGATGGTTCTACAATGTTGTGGTTGATTGTTCGCTAGCTCTTTTTTAGCAAAGCTTTGTTCAAGATTTTGTTTCGTGAAGCAAAATCCGAGACAAGTTTAACATCATGTGTCCTAATCCCCAAGTAAGTAAACAATTTGGCATTATTCAAAACCATCAACCAAAACTATCAACATCACCATAGTAAACATCAACAAAGGTTTCTTCAACTTTTAAGTTGGTCTTGCTGGCTGGCTACTTACGTATCACACGTACAGCTTGTGCCAGTTTAGGTAGAGGTCTGGGAATCTTAAGATTTACTCCTTATTATGTCTGGGAGAAGTCTTTTTTTTCATTCAAAAAAATTCCACTCCAAAATAGGTTTCAAGTAGATAGGGGAGGGGTTTCTATTTACAATGTAATTTTATGCTAAATTGCTTCCTTAGTTTGTATCCAACAACATCCACGCTTGCTTTCTGGAAATCCGAAACGTTTGTAGACCAAGGCTCAACAAAAGGCGAGAGAAGTAACTCATTCATTGATCACCCCCCTTTTCTTTTTCTTTTTTTTTTACAATTTTGCAATTGATCAATACCAACAGGGCATGTTGCCAAAAGACATTGGTCATGAGACATTTTCTATTGAGTGACTAACCAGGCCTACTGTTGATATTTAGAGAATCTTTTCTTTTTTGTGTGTGTGTGTGTGTGCCGCGTGGGAGATGCTAGTTGAAAGATGTTGCGCAAATTGATATCTTCCAAGAGAGCACGTGCCTGCGTTGAAAACCAGATTTAGAGTTCGGGATTTTACCCAGGTAATGTTGGAAGAATGACAGACAACCGATGGACATCACGACTCACAACATGGATCCCCAGAGACTACATGCGAAACTGAGGCCGACAGAATAGAAGATGGAGAGAAGAACTGAACAAATTTAGAAAATACTGGCTCTGCGACGCCCACAATAGAAAATTGTGGTGGATCGTAGGGAAGGTCTATGTCCAACGACGTTAAAAGACTGATGATGATGATGATGATGATGATTTTGCCCGAGCTAGAACAACCACCATTGGCGTTTGCCGGAGAAACTGAAGAGTGTCTAACATGAAAATTCAACCCATCTGTAATCTTGATTTAACGATTACTGCGGGGCCTCTCTTAAATGAAGACAGTCTGTTCCACAGAGCGTCTCGTTTCATGAAAATTCGTTATGTGAATGATTAACATTCAGTGAATGATTAACGTCAAGTGAATATTCAACGTTATGTGAATGATTAACATTATGTGAATGATTAACGTTAAATGAATGATTAACGTTAAGTGAATGATTAACGTTATGTGAATGATTAATGTTATGTGAATGATTAGCGATATGTGAATGATTAACGTTAAGTGAATGATTAACGTTATGTGAATGATTAACGTTATGTGGATGATTAACGATATGTGAATGATGTGGATGATTAATGTTACATGAATGATTAACGTTAAGTGAATGATTAACGTTATGTGAATGATTAACGTTGTGTCAATAATTAACGTTAGGTGAATGATTAACATTATGTGAATGAATAACGATATGTGAATGATTAACGTTGAGTGAATGATTAACGTTAAGTGAATGATTAACGTTATGTGAATGATCAACGTTAAGTGGATGATTAATGTTACGTGAATGATTAATGTTATGTGAATGATTAACGTTATGTCAATGATTAACATTCAGTGAATGATTAACGTTAAGTGGATGATTAATGTTGCATGAATGATCAACGTTATGTGAATGATTAACGTTAAGTGGATGATTAATGCTACGTGAATGATCAACGTTATGTGAATGATCAACATTAAGTGAAAGATGTTGATGATTAATGCTGCGTGAATGATTAACGTTAAGTGAATGATTAACGTTATGTGAATAATTAACGTTAAGTGGATGATCGATGTTACGTGAATGATTAACGTTATGTGAATGATTAACGTCAAGTGAATGATTAACGTTAAGGGAATAATCAACGTTAAGTGAATGATCAACGTTGAGTGAATGATTAAACCTAACAAGATTTTGGTAATTTGTTTTAAGTGAAAATATTGGACCCTTGAAACCATTATCATCATCATCATCATCATAATAATAATAACAATAATAATAATGATAATAATAATTATAATAATAATAATAATCTCGTGAATAATGTATTATTTACTAATTACTTTCTAAATAATGTATTGATAATGTGAATCTTATTACAGCAAACATTCATCCGTCTGGAAATAATCGCCAAGATTCTAGATATAAATCTAGATAACTTTGAATAGAAACTAGATGATTCTGGATATCTTTAAGAAATTTCGTAGTTTTCTTGCGAACTGCAAATATTTCACCAAGAGTTTTGACTATTTGGATCTCTCGCTAAGTGAAAATTTGTCATAAGAGTCCTCTGTCATGACAGATACCACTGAATAAAAATCAATCACGGCAAGATGAAAGCTTTGTTGACTATGTTGACAGTTTTCCTTGACGGTTTCTACCTCGGTTGTCTCAAGTCCTGAGGGTCATCAAAACGTGTGGATTTATTCCAACTAAATATTCGTGTATACGTTGTTGATATCAACTGGTTAGCATACGCAGGTGAAAATTAATTGGGAAAGGTCACGTAACCAACGTCTTTCAGTCGCATGCCCCGTCTGGTGTGATCTCTCAAACAATTGGGGAAAAAAAGGGTGATCAACGAAAAAGTTACTTATCTCGCCTTTTTTTCGAGTGACAATCACTAGGTCCGGATGAGAAAACTAAACAAACGTGAATGCCGTGAGACACAAACTAGGGGATCAATTTAGCATAAACATACATTGTAAATCGAAACATTTTGGGGAGGGTTTTTAAAAAAAAAAAAAAGTTTGCTCTGGACATAATGAAGAAAATTTCAGCCTTTTAGCGCTATTAGTCTGTATTTAGTCTGTACGTATGACACACACACACACACACACACACATATATATATGTGTGTGTGTGCGTGTGTGTGTGTGTGTATATATATATATAATGTGTACTTTAGAGAGTGAGACAGACTCGGGAGTGAAGTTTTTGGTGGTAAGGTTTATTATTATTATTTATTTATTATATGTCAATAGTCCATACATGTTTCGGGATTCTTCCCATCATCAGTGGTGTGTGCTGTGTGAGTGTGAATTAATATATATATATATATATATATATATATATATATATATATATATATATATATAGTCAGATAGGTAGAATAACTAAAAAACTGAAGAAACCTATGTTGGCAGTTTTGGTTGACGGTTTAAATATTATAAGCTTAAAAGATCACCATGCCTGATAAATGATAAATACCAAGCTATATTGCAAAATGTAGCTTCTAAAAGAAGATTGAGTAAAATTTTCAATAAACGGAAACAAGTAAACCGTGTACTTTGCTCTACTAACGGTGTATGTAAAGCTGTAACCAGTGTTACTATATTCACACAGTAGTTTGGAGATTTAATGGAAGGTATTGTTAACTAAAATTGACACATCAGCAACTGTAGCAGTAATTAGTAGTAGTTGTTGTTATATTATCAGCAGCCAGCGAACGGATACGCGTACACACGGAGCAGAGGAGCCAAATTTGTGTTCATGTTTTTCAATTCCTTCTTATCTTTCTATTTACTGTCAGGGACAGACTGACTGACATATTAATGTTACTCACCATCATCATCTTTGTATTGTCTTCAGTGTGGCCAATTTGATGTTTTCCTTGCAAAGTTCAGCACTTGGTCACATCTAGCACTATTTCTAGCAATTTTAGATCTATTTTCCTACTACTGAAGACAATTTTTTACTACACTCTAGCCATTTCAGACAAATCTAGCCACTTCAGCCATTGAGAGGCAGATTTTTTTTTAGCACTTTTTGGCTCTTTTTTGGAGATCGATTTAGCACTCACAAAAAAAATTGTATTGGCAACATTGTGCGTCTGTCATTGGACATAGACCTTCCCCAAGATTCGCCAGACCTCTCAATTAAGGATAATACAAAAAAAATAACTGTCCTCTGAACCTGACGTGTTTTGTCTCCTTTTAAAGATTCCTTTTTTATATATATGGAAAAAAGATTCTGATCGCAGACATAGGCTTCTGCTGGGTGCGGGCGGTGGTGGGGGCAAATTGGACATCCGCATCCCCCATCCCCCCCAATCAGACCTTCTCAGTGAGGACAAAGGATTTGAAATTTGGAACGTTATAGTCGATAAAGGATAATGGTGCTGTACGATTGTTTTGTGTAACCCCAACTTTATGTTCTCGTATCAAAAGGAGAATGTATCAGTGCCGTTAGCCGTTGCTCTTTCCAATCGTGTCAACCTGGGGTCAGTCAGGTTAGGCATCTCCGGTCAAGTGCAGTATCTGGCATCAGGATCTTACAGTGGGTTGTACTTGCTTGCACTATAAATGGCGGCGAGTGCAGCACTCCCCTTGAATGCCGATCACATAACAGGGTTGCCATTAACATACACCAACATATGTGTGCGTTGTGTGTGTGTGCAAACAGATGCTTTTGACATGCCGGAAATAGTACATACCCCTCCTTTGAAAAATGACGACGGACGCCCATGTAACTGGCCCACGACTCTAACTACTGAGCTAAGTCCTGTTTGTACGCCTTGTAGCTACAGCAATATTTTTCTACTCTTACTTCAATTACAATAAAAAAACCTGACTAGTTTTAATATCAGCATTAATATGTAGGAGAAGTATTGCTAATTTGGCGCTTTTCGCGCTAAATTTAGCACGTTTCTTGTCTTGACAGCACGAAAGTTCAACATTCAGCGCTATTTCAGTCCATATTTGGCGCTCTTTTTCAGCGATTTTAGCCAAGCTTCAAGTGTTTGCCAGCCATTTTATACAAATGTAACTACTTACATCTATCAAAAAATGACCATAGAATGACCAACATTGTATATTAGTCTCTACCATTTAACGTTACACTTTAATGCACAAGTTTTTGACAATTATCTTCAAAAAAAAACAAAAACCCAAAACTATTCTTAGCGATAATTTTGAGGTGCTGTAAAACTCAACAAGTCGATTCCTTTGCTTTTCTTCAGTGGCTAAATTTAGCGTGAAAAGCGGTGAATTGGCAACATCAATTCTTGGCCGTAATGGATGACCTCTATGGACTAACACTTCCTTCCTTGAATAGAAGTTGATATTGTCATGTTGAATATCTTGTATCCTTTTACTACATACCCACTAAAAATCACCCAGAACACTCACGTATATACCCAATTGAGCCATTTTTGTTCTGGGGCCATCTTCCCTTCCAGATCCCTAGGCTCAAATCTACTCAGCCAAATGGTTAACATGTCACAGCTCCTGGGGATACTCCATAGTTTTACTGAAAGATAATCAGTTCAAAGTTTGTGAGAATGATACTCCAAGCTCTGTACTTCCAGGGATTTAAGTTTCAGTGTCGATTTTCTGTGGTATTTTGCAAAATACTAAAAAAACGATTCTTTCCAATTAATGTTATACATTTGTGAATAGCTTAAGTAGAAGTACAGACCTAAAGTTTGAGATTCCATTTGGTCCTAGGTTGGCTGAGATTTTGTTGGTATACAAACTTGACTAAAACCTATATTTGTCAGTTAAGCAACACAGCCACATTCTTCCTTCTCGTTCAAAGAGAACAAGAAAGGTAAAGGCGTTGTTTTACAATAAGACGCATTTAGTGAATGGAGCTGAAACATGGAAATTAACCAAGAGACAGACCCGTAAGCTGAGAACCATGCAACGTGCACATGAAAGAATAATGCTGGGCCTCACATGGAGAGACCACAAAACAGCACAGCACATCCGGGAAAAGACGAGAGTTAGAGACATCATAGAATCCATAAAAAATCTCAAATAGCGGTGGGCTGGCCATGTTGCAAGAATGGCTGACAATCGATGGACATCATGACTCACAACATGGATTCCCCGAGACCACATGCGCAACCGAGGCCGGCAAAATGTTAGATGGAGAGACGAGCTAGACAAGTTCAGGAAGTACTGGCTCCGTGACGCCCATGATAGAGAAGTGTAGCAAATCCTGGGGAAAGTCTATGTCCAACGACGGACGCTAAAAGACTGATGATGGTGATGATGATGATGATGATGATGATGATGATAACAAACTAGAAGGTATCCGGAGAGCGCATGCCTCTGCCCACGCCATAATCAGAGAGAATGATTGTGCAAGGATTCGCTTCAGTTCTTCTATAGCCAATTATCCAACCTTACTGAAAATATCATGGGAATTCACCAAGAACTTCTGGAGATATCGTGTGGACAAACATGAAGTTCGGCGATATTAAGTGGTTTGGAAATGTAACTATGTTGTAGGGGAGATAATTGCACATGGGTCCGCTCAAAAATTTCATCAGTTCTCCAGTAGCTAGTATTGTCCACCCCTTCCACAAAATCTTTGGAATGTATCGATAACTTTCGGGGATATAGGGTAGACAGTTATGAGGGTGTACATGAATATAATTAAATAAAAAGCGGAAACGTATCTCGTAATCAGAAAAAGATTTCTGGATCTGCTCCCAAATTTTTTCACACAAGCACAAATAAAACTATTTATTGATAAATTTTCTTTCCCATTTTTGTGAATCTGACTCTGGATGAATGAGTAATTTGCGCGGATAAATGAATGGTCTACTCGAAATAAGGATGATTACCTATACAGTCTTCTTTGGTACGTTTTCTCTTCACCTAGAGAAGTTATGGTTGACATTTCAAAATGAATTTAAAACAGCAACAACAAAAAACCAACTTGAATCGGACCCAAAGATTTTTTTGGACACCTTTATATTTAGATAAGAACTCATCAAGTTGAAGTAATTCAACTATTTGCATTTCTTACCTAGCTTCATATTGCGATTACTTGAAAGAAAATCGATTTAAACTCGAGACATGGTGAAATTCATGTTTGTGGGATTCACGTTCCTTTTTGGTTTTAAAAGAATTACGGGTTTTTTTCTTTCTTGTGTGTCAAATGTTGGTTTTAGAACCAATGCATCCTCCCAATAGTCACTTATGGAGCTGAAACATGGAACCTAACCAGGAGACGGATCCACAAATGGAGAACCAGGCAACGTTCACATGAAAGAATAATGCTGGGCCTCACATGGAGAGACCACAAGACAGCACAGTACATCCAGGAAAAGACAAGAGTCAGGGACGCCATAGAATCCATTAGAAATCTCAAATGGCAGTGGATTGGCCATGTTGTACGAATGGTGGACAACTGGCTCCGCAACACCCATGATAGAGGAGAGTGGAAAATCGTGGGGAAGGTCTATATCCAACGATGGACGTTGAAAGACATGATGATGATGATGATGATGATGATCATGATGATGATGATGATGAGGTGCCAAGAAAATCTCAGCAAACCTGGTACCATATAGAACCACGAACTTAAAGTATTTACTCGCACTTGAGCTACTTACAACTAGTAGATGACATTAAGTGGAAAGAGTTGGCTTTTTTTGTAGCCAACAGAGAAATAACAGAAAGGAAATCGACCCTGACACCTAAATCCGTGCAAGTACAGAGATTAGAGCATCATTCTCACAAACCGACCAACCATCATCATCATCATCATCATCATCATCATCATCATCATCATCATCAGTCTCTTAACATCCGTCGTTGGACGTAGAGCTTCCCCAGGATTCGCCACAATTCTCTATCATGGGCGTCGCGGACCAACCATACTAGGCTCGATTCGAAATGTTTCCACTGCGACCCTTCATCGTCATCATCATCAGCAGCAGCCTTTTGGCGTCCCTCGTTGAACATAAATCTTCCCTGAGAATCGCCAGAACTCTCTATCAAGGGCGTCACGGAACTTTAGTGTAGACAAATGAAACCAAGTGGACTTGCTGGAGGGCCCTTCAATGAGTAAGAATATCTTGGGTAGACATTCCAGATCAGTCACACACACACACACAAAAAATAGCACCATTTTCCATAATGGCAGATTTTCGCCGTCATGCCGTAAGTATGTCATTGGGAAGGAAATCTCATGCTAAGTCAAGTTTACAAAAAATCCATATGCCTCAGAGCTTGTCATTTCGGGGTATCTACAGTCAAATGCCTTTCAAAATGAAACTCTTGTGGGGATCGATAGTTATAACAAAGGGGAGGTAACTGTCGACGTATCCGCTCCAAAATGTAATTAATCTTTCTGTAGCCTATTGCCCATCGTTCCACAATATTCAATTGAAATTCTTTGGGAGCTTTTGAAAATATAATGTGGACAGATGGATAACTTTTAGAGATATCTTGGGGTTGCCGACACTTAGCCGGGAAGTGTTAAAGATAATCGCGCAGGGATCTGCACCGAAGTTCCCTACCCACTCTTGTAGCCGATGGCCGAAAAAACTTAGAGATACTTTTTGGTTGCGGGCGGTTAGCTAGATCAAAGGGGAGACAATTTTTACATGGATCCACTCCGAAGTTTCCTGATTTATCTCTTTACCTATCATCCACCTATGCTAGAAATTCCATAGAAATTCATGGAGAACTTTTGGAGATATCGTGTGGACAGACAGTAAGGACAGTACCAAAATTTTAGATCCGAATATTCTATTCAGTCATGGCTGTTCTAAACCTCCAAGTACGATTTTATTGAATATTTTTGTATATACCATATTTTTGTCCGGTCTTCTTAATTATCAGCACAAGTGCCGGGCCCGTTCCAAAGGAGCATTTCTGGAAGGGGTCGCACTTTTTGTGGCGTGTGAAGTTGCCTGCCAGATTGAATTGATCTTTTAAAAAAGACCTCGGTAGCGATCGATGCAAAATTTACTCTCCAGAGCAAAAGTCAAAAGAGATGATTGATTGAAACTAGGGGGAAGTATCTTCAATCTACAAGTTTTTATTTATTTTTATTAGATTTATCGAGAACTGCCGATTTAAACAACTTCAAAATCGATAGGCACTGCCCTCTGTATTAACTGATATATCTGGCATATATCAACTTCGCACAATGACCAGTAATCGCAGTGCACGCATGCATAAATTTCTCCATTTGTAGCGAAGAGAGTAATTTTGGCAACAAATAATATTTTATCCATTTAGATGTAAATAAGCGGAAAAATATGAGAAGCAATAGTTGGCAAAATGTGTAAAGTAGGTTACATCTGCCGCCAGACTACTTGGTCTCTCTAACTATTGATGATCAAATAGATCTTATTAAAACATCAAAACGTTCGCAGTTTCAGGGAATCCTCTTTTCAATGGAATGAAAAATAAAACTTGTAATAAAATCAATGCTTGGGTTCTATACGTACAACAAACAGGACATCAATATTGAATTCATGGTTGCATTGAGAGTTTCAATATTATCTTGAATTGATGAAGCAATGAGCATTGTTAATTATTATCAATCGGACCTGCACGTCTTTTTCCTTGGGAAGCCTATCTTTGCGTGACAGCTGCCTTGCCAATTAGGCCACGAAGGCAGCTGTCACGCCAAGACACGACAGGCTTCCCGGCGAAAAATCGATGAGAGTTAGTTCGAGTCTCGTTGAAGGTTTAGTTCTTGATCCACGCCTTTAGCGACCGTAGAATGACGATCAGAAATTATGATGCGATGAATGAATCATAATCACTTGTCGAAATGAGCAGTCTGAAGAGGAGTGTGAATGAAGTCACACAAGCATGTGAACTAGTCACATAAAAAAAGAGCAGATTAATTCTGTTCGTTTTTTTTTGTTGTTATTTTCATGTAGGAAGATGAAGATGGGATCACTTAAAACATTTGTACAGCACCATTATCCTTTATTTTGTTTATTGACAATAAGGTCCCAACTTCCAAACCCTCTCGCCCTTGGTGAGAAGACCTGATCAAGACGGCTTGCCCCGTTTGCCTGCTAAATTCTGCACTTGTCTTGTTCCGGCAGCGCGAAAATTGAACATTTACCGCTATTTGGGTCCAATTTCTTGCTATTTCCAAGAAGATTTAGACAAATCAAGCCATTTTAGCCAGTAAAATTGCAATAATACGGCTAAAAATTTCTAGCGCGATTTGGTGTTTTATTGACGCTTTTTCGAGGTCGATTTAGCTCAAAAAACAAATTGAGTTTGCAACACTGGTTATGGTTTAGCTGACTGAGCATTGTGCTATCTTTAATTTCGTGTTGTCTGGTTTTTAAATAAATTAAATTGTTGATTTGCATTGTCAATATTGGGAAGAAGAAATTGGATCGTCCGGAGAATAGTTCGAATATGAATTGTTCATTTCCTTCGACGACTTTTTCGGACGATTGTACACGACGTTTCGCCTGATCTATTCTACGGCCTGAAGACAAGTGTACTATCTGAATGTTCTGTTGGCAAACAGAATTTGCTTTCTGCAATGGTAGCAACGCTTTCAAGATAGAATTCGGATGTTTATTTTCCCCACGAATCCTACGTTACAAGCGTTTGGTGGGGAAAGGATTTCTGGTTACCACCTTTACATTCCAAAGAGTACACCTGAAAAAGGCCGAAGACTGGATCGGCCGAAACGTCGTCTTAACAACACAAACAACAAAGATTAATGACTCTGCTCAAAACTATAGACAAATCGTTAATTGTTTGTCCGATTTCTTTATTCGTGTATTAGAAACTGTTATCCCCAACATAGGTTTCTTCGGTACTAAGTGAATCTTGCTGACTGGCTATCGAACCGCCATAGCCCTGTAAATGGCCAGCCTGACCAACCAGTCTGTCTTCGGGTGTCCATGTGTGCGAGTGTGTGTGTCCAGATGCTCCGGGTCACATTTTTGAGGCTACAACCTTGGAAATGTGCATTAATATATCACTAGGCATCATCTAAAAACATTTTTTTTTGTTTTCCCCCCAAAAGTGCTTTGTGAATCTCAATGGTCAATTTGGACTAACAATGCCCAAAATGTTTGTTTTTTTTTTTTCAAATTCCCCCTCAAAGTAGGTTGTTAGTGGTGGGTGTAATTTACAATGTAGGTTTATGCTTAAATGGATCCTTAGTCGAGGCTTGTTTTTGAAAATTCTGACAAAAAGTCCGAATTTTCAAAAACGTGCAATCACCGTCCAACTAAAGGCGAGGGAGAGTAGTAACTTTCGTCATTCGTTTTTCCAACTTTAATTGATCACCCCCAACACGGCATGCTGTCAAAAGACGCTGGGCTTTGAAAATCAGTAAAATGCAAACATGATCACTCTGCTCTCTTTTTGTGTGATCACTCAATTAGTGAGACGTCTTCGGACCGCTCGACTAGATAAGAAAACATGCAAGTCAAAACAAGAAAAGAAATAGGCAACAAAAACTAAGATGAAAAACGAAATACAGGTATACCTTGAATAGTGCGGTTAATTCATTCCCACAATTGCTCAACTAGTACTGTTGAAAGCTGCACTGTTCAAGGGCTCACCTTGACCGTACTACATCAAAACACACACTTAACCAAACTGCAACGCTAGACAAGGTCTTTTATGCGTACCTTAAACGTAATACATCAAAGCGCATTAATCAAAACCTCACTGATTAAGGTCTTTGTGCAACAAACCGTACTACTCCAAAGCACGCACTGATCGAAACCGCACTGTTCAAGATCTCTTGTACAGTATTATCTGAATCATGCTACATCAAAACACGCACTAATAAAAAAAATCGTACTGTGTAAGGTCTTCGTACAGCAAAACGCACTATATTAAAACATGCACTAATTAAAACCGCACTGTTCAAGATATTTTGTACAGCAACACCTTTACCGTACTACAAACACGCATTAATCAAGATCGCACGGTGTAAGGTCTTAATAGTAAACCGCACTATATCAAAACCGCATTTTTCGAGATCTTTTTTGTACCACAATACCTAAACCGCCTTATATCAAAACACGCACTGATCAAAATCTCACTGCATAAGATATTTGTAGCAAACCGTACTACATCAAAACACGTACTAATCGAAATCCGACAGCATAAAGTATCTACAGCAAACCGTACTACATTGAAACACGCACTAACCAAAACCGCACTGTCAAAGATCTTTTCGTACCGCAATACCTCAACCACACTAAATCAAAACACGCACTACACCAAAAACCGCACTATTCAGGGTACACATTCCTGTAATAGTTAAAAAAAAAAAAAAGAAAAAAAAAGAAGAAATTAGTGAAGTTTGCTGTAAAGTTTTACGCGTGGGGTGTACTACAATATGAAACTAGACAAAAAAATCGATTGCACCGCCTCTATTACTACTGACACATGTAGACAAGCCGTACTTACTGCAATTTTAAAAGCACGATGGTGTGTTTGTAGTAGAAGTGAAATGTTATTATTACAACTGCTGCTTAGCTTTTAGTGCTACTATTTGCCCCGCTGTAGTCCTACTCCGTCTTTTTTGAAGGATTTCTAATTTCTTCCACCCTTCTTCTCTGGTGGTCGCTTCTTCTTCTTCTTCTTCAGTTCGTGTTGTTGAGGAGTACACAACAACACAGGCTTATACTTACTCCATATATGAGTAAAAAGAGCTTTTGAAATTGGGCAAAAAGTTACCTACCTTCTCCTCGTTTTTTTTTCCTTTTTTTTTCTTCTTCTTCTTCTCCCCCCCTTTTTTTTCTATTAATTCAGGATCTTTTTTTTTGAGAATTACAAGTACTGTTACACAGACCTAGTGATAGGAAATTATTTATTTTATAAAACAAGATTAAAAAAAACCCAAACAAACTCGAAACCCGGATTTATTGGATAATTGAGATTTACAATACCACCCCAAGGAAACAAGTAAGTTATACTGGTTTATCTTTCTAAAACTTTTTCTTGTTGTATTTCTGAAATTCGAAAAAAAAAAGCATTCTTGTATTTAATTATCTCTTTGTTTTTGAGTAAGAACGATTTTAAGATTTCTAGATTGTAAATACAGGTCCAGAAAAGAATATCTTAGTCACATGGATCAAATATTTAACGTTTATTACACCTACATATGAATAATCGTAAATAAATATTGCCAGAGCACTGTTCTAAGCGACAGTGCTTGTTTAGTATCCCTGACACACGTTAGTGAAGTATTTCGATGTAAAAACTATCTCTGTTACTTCTTAGTTGTACTTACTACTAGTTCTCAAAGGTTATTTTTGAAACGATTGACCGGGAGTTTGTTTATGATTGAGATCTTGTAGTATTAAAAGCTGGCAGGGAGTTGGTTTATGCTTGAGAAGAAGTGGCGTGGAGTTATATGGAATGTCAGGAATAAAAAAAAAAGAAGTACCGCCCCTGTTTTTTTAGTAATTAAAGTTAACTAGCTTGAAACAGTAAGTGTTGTTTAACTATGTCTTATTTCTAAAATCAAAGCTTACTTAATTGATAGAAATTAATTACTAAAGCCGGGTACCATGATGTTATGTGTAAATTTTAAAAACTACTGTCGATTGGCTTTCAAAGTTTTATTTCATTTTTCAAGTCCTGTTCTGTTGGTGTTGAAAAAAAGTTTCGTGACTATTTTTAAAATATGTCTTCTCTCGTCTGAACATGCGATTCAGGATCTTTAATCGACAAGTGTACACTTGCAAAAACTAAAAAAAAAAAAATACATGTCGATTAATGAGTCTACGCAGTTGGTTATGTATTAAAAATTCTAAAAAGATATCCCTACTAGTGATGGAAATAGATTTGAGGGGGACTACGAACAGTACCGTGTTTACTAGTATCTAGTGCGTGAAATACAATGTTGAAAAAAATCGGTCAAATTAGGGAGTCGTAGCATTGAATACGGTAGTGTAAAAAGAAAACCATTACAGGTTTTTAGCTACAAAAAGTAGGGTCACACTACATTCGAGATCGCATTGTACCCGAGCGGAGTACTGTGAGAAAACACGGTTTTAGATAGATCTTTTCTTATTCCATTTTATAAATAGTATATTGTAGATAGATATTGAAGTTATTGATTGGACTTATAAAAACCTGGAAATTGAGAAATAGGTTTACACCGTACCCTCTCTGGATATCCCCCCAAGAGTTTACGATTAGTCCGACTAAATCACACCGATTTTAACACTTCGTCTAACAAAATTCTGTCAAGATATATCACCACGTGTTTCACGAAAAATTCTGTTTGACTAGTCGAGTTTACATACATGTATGTAATGTAACTTTTCAATCAGTAAAAAAACTAGGATTTGAAGTGTACATTACGAACATAATTACTTTTTTGTTCACTTGATTTTTAAAGCTAAAACACAGATGTCAATTCGGTTAATTCACTTGAAAATATACACACAAATCGTTTATCCTTTTAAACATTAAAACAACGAAGATGACGTTTCACTCTGGAGTGATTAGAAACTCGTTAAAAAATCTGTTAATTATATATAAATAAAAACAAACTTTGTAGCGAGCGAGATTCGGGATGTAAGAATTTGTTGTAAATTATTCTGTAGGGAAAACAGGGCTTTTTTTTTCTCGCTATTAATACAGTGTTATCTCACTCGTCCTTTTCATAAATATTTTGTCTTCTTCACGTTTCAGTGTCTTGAAAATATGTGTAACACACATTTAGTGCCCGTAGTTCAGAATTTACAGCGATTATTTTAAATTGTGAAGAAAAGAGATACGTACAACACTTCATAATTTTTATGTTTTCGATTGTTTTCTTCTGATAAATAATGTTTTAGAGTCACTAATGAACTTAACTCAGCCGACATGTGCTTCGATTAATTACATGTACACTGTAGGGTTTATTTATTTATTTTACAAACCAAACTTTAATTTCGTTTTACGTAGACTGAGAACATACTTCATAAAATTTAGGAATTTGTCTCTCTCTCTCTCTCTATCTCCTTGGATAAAAGTACTTACGTTCCTTAAAACCTTTTCTCCTATCTCGTTAAATAACATTATGATGTGTCACGCATGACTTTTGACATCTTTTTCGTCTGGATGATCAAGTCTAGCCAGAAATGATTTTAAGCTGGCCTTCACCTTCCTCTGAAGAGAGAAAGAAATAAAACAAAACTTGATTTGCTACTATTGTTGAAACGTCACTGTGGTCTCCCCTCTCCTCTGATTTCAAGTTTTTTTTTTATATGCTTGAATCCCCCTCTTATGTTAAAAGCTTTGTAAGAGAGAACAGCAATTGTGATTTAGGAGTGGTTGTTCAGTTAAACCACAGCGCGACGGGACAATAGCGAAGCAGGGATTTCTTTATTTTGCACGTTAAAACCAGGAAGCTAGCTTTATTTCAATCTGTTTCTCTGTCATCGGTAAGAAAAATTTATAATTGTCTATATTGTCACTAAACCAGATTATTTTGAGTTGCGTCAAGTGCTCGTAGCTATGCGTCAATTATAAAAGCTTGAATGTTGTCAGGACACTCCACGGTCATTTTCCACAAAATACAAGCTGATATCACATCTAATAAAAACAAAGTTTGTTTTTTTTTTAATTCAGAAGTAAATACTCTCTCAGCTGTTATAAGTAAATGCATATATTTCCCTATCTAATACTGGAGAATTTTTTTTTTAAATTTTGAAAGCTGGTATGTTTTCTTTCGAAATTAAATATCAGTGAAAAATGTTGATACAGTCTTTAAAAAAAAACGAAGTTTTTTTTACTAGATTATGATTTGGGGTGCTATATTACAAGATCGTCGTACTTTTTATTTGCAGTGTACAATTAATAGTACATCGTACACCACAATCCTCGCCGTTGAAATTTTTTTTTTTCTTTATTTTTTTCTTTTAATCTCCCAAGTACACGGAATTCTGATATTTTTACTTGGGGGTACAGAAACCCTCTGAAAGAAAACTTATGACTTTGAACTTCGTCTTGTAAAACCATATTTATGAAAACATGAAATATATAACTAATTAACTTATATCGTAGTTGGAAAACTAAGCAAGTTCCGGGCATTAATGTGAGTGTTAGTTTTACTTATCCGGGTTTTTTTTTTCTCTACATACTCACATTACCTACAATCGACTGAACGTTTTAAATCTCTTTAAAGGCTCCCCAAACTTAAAGTGAACTCTCCTTTTGTGCCCTAATTGTGATTATATATACATTGGATCCATTAGAGTTGTAAGTATGAAATAGATTACCAGTGAGTGCCCCCATAGATATAGGAAAATCATGATAGTTATTAATACTACACCACAATTTCTCGAATTTTTTTTAAAAATATCGTGTAAACCGTATTTGTTGTGGTATGTACTTATATACAATTTATACTGTAATACCTTGATAAGTGTAGATTGTGGTCTTAGATATAAAACAGTTGAAAAAGGTATTGTTATATTGTAGTGTACACATTTATATAAGCTTAAAACAACATCAAGTTGATATTATACTTGGACAGGGCGGTTTTGAACAGCTGGGAAAATTTTATAACTTATCAACGGTACTATTCAAGGTACACCTGAATACTTTTTCTCATACTAAATACTTATATATGTATCTTTTTTCCTTTTTCAAGCCAGTTGTCTTGGTTACTTAGCTATAAACAATAAAACTACCCACACTGCGTTTACCACGGAAGAAGAAAGTGTTGTTTTTTACTTCCTTGTTTGTTTCTCTGGTGAGTGTTATTTATTTATATGTTTGAGAAGAAACCCATGTCTATTCTGAAGTATTGATTTTATTGTACGAGTCGGGAAGAGTGGTCCCTATCATTCTTTTTTTAGAATAATGTTGTACTGGTCCCGATATACGTGAAGCATGAATTTCAAGAAGCAATGATTAATGATTTATCAATCTATTTGTGACCATGATGAAGACAACAAATTAGAATCGATTATAGGGTTTGAAACTAAGGAAAAGTACCCCTCCCTTTATATATATATATATATATATATGTGTGTGTGTGTGTGTGCGTGTGCTTTTTTCACAGTCTGGGGTCGATTCATTTGAAAATTTTATAGCAAAAGTATCCTCGAAAAAATATCAAGTTTTAAAAATTCAGAAATACATTTTGATATTCGTTCAAGTAATTGATGAATTTGAAAAAAATGAATCAGCTGAATCGTCACATCGATGAGTAACAGAAATATCTAAGGGTGGCTATACATCGTAAGTCGATTTTTTAAGGGGTTCCACTTGAAACGTACGTGAATTTATATTAGATTTACTTTTTAATCAACCTTTCTTAGTGTCTTGATTTTTTAGGGGTTGTCAACTTGTTAATTAAAGTTATGAAGTTATCTTTAAGAGTACCGAATGAAGATATGTAGATGACATTTAATGTTGTGAATATTTTAGATTGTTTATATTTGTGTGGTAAGCTAGTTTCTTAAGGTTGTTTTTGAACATGTTTACAGAAATAGTTGACAAGGAGTATGAAATTCGAATCTCCATGTCATAAATCTGTCTCTAATACCTACCTGGATAGTGATATATTAGTGACTGTGACCTCTGTTTGTTGTTCTTACTGATCTTTAAAACTGTAAACATTATCGGTATCTTATTTTGAGTGGGTCTGGCTGTCTGTCTTGGACTCGTTGAGGCTAGAGAGGGACTCATTTTTTCAACTTCTACTGCGATTTATGTCTAGAAAACTTTTTTTTTTTTTTTTTTTTTTTTTACACCCCCTACCTTTTTTAGAATGAAGTTTTAATTTACAATGAAAGTCCATGCTAAATTGGTCTCTTAATTCCTTTGACAATGCTCACGCTTGTCTTTTTGGTGATTCCCGTCCAAGATGCGAGACAAGTAACTTTTTCAACAATTACCCATTTTGACAAATTTTAAATCGATCACCCCAAACACAGCATTACTGCCCAAAATACTCAGGTCACGCGACGTTTTCCAATTGAGTGGCTTAACCAAAGACTTGTTTTTGGTTACGCATCGTCTTGTCGTTGTTCTTTGTGATTTTAGTAGTATGTGAACTTGAAACTAGAATTCGTAAAATTGTGCGGCAACCGGATGGTGAACGACAACAGGCATAACTTCAGTTTGATGGCTCAAAATCAAATTCTGGTTACCAAACATCTTGAAGACTTTAATGGCTGTCCTTGAGACGTAGGTCTCTTCAGTTTTCAAGTTGGTCTGTCCGGTTGGTTCGCTCGGAGAGAGTAATGCTTAGCACGTTTACCTTGCACAAAGAAGGCCTTGGGTTCGATTCCCGGTATGGACAATTAGAGTGGAAAAAAATCTTCGTTAGAACAAATTTCCATGCGCACCCAGCAGCTGATTGAGTACATTCTAAGCCGTGTGATTGAGATTGAGGTATACCTTTGGTGAACCTGTATTCTGTAAAGGAATTGGTTATTGATCCAGATACGTATCAAGTCCTGGTCTCGACCAACCTTGAGACTTGCAAGGATCACTAAGCCGACGCACACAACAGATATCGGGACTTTGTCACCATCCGTTTATACTCGGGTGATGGTTGTCTCTCAAGAGACATGGTGACTCTTCACCTTTTGAGGCTCTGAAATACAAATGTTGGTAATATTTTCGGTACATGATAAATTGTATGGTCCCTAAACTGAAGTGCAGTTCCTCGTACAGAGTTAATAGTATTGCTTTCATCTTCTCATCTAATACTCCTATGACTGTGGTCCGGAATCACCTATCTTGACCCCCTAACCGAAACGTGGTACAACAGGAATGTTGTTTGTGCCAGGGTTGGTATTCTTACTCTTCCCGTTCGAAAACGTTAAGGTTGGGAACATCATCTGTTATTTGTAGCTGGAACGGCGGCTCTTTTAAAACTGAAAAGGTTACAATCGCCCCAACTTGCACTGATTAAAAAAAAAATCTGATTAATTTATCAATTAGAAAGCTATGCCTTTAAAAATTACTTCAAATTTTTTACAATTGGCGATGGTAGAGAACGTCAAATAATGTATTCAAAAATAATTAATGACGATTAGTAATTTTTCAATTGATGAAAAAAACAATTTTAGCATTTTACTCGGGGGGAAATCGTCCGGTTCGTTAACTTCATCGTTGTGAGTCATGATGTCCAGCGGTCATCTGACATTCTTGCTAGATTACCAGCCCCTTGCCATTTGACTTTTCTAAGGGATTATCTCTGATTTGTGTTGTCCTCTTAACAATTGTTTTCGTGCTGAAAAAATGTCAGAAACATGCTATAAAACATTGTTATGGCCATCTTTATAGCTGAAAACATTTGCCAAAAATAGCTAGGAAATAGCTCGAAATAGCTTAAGTTGCTGGGAAATGGCTGCCAATATACGGAACGCGCTAAATATAGCGTGAAAGACACCAAATTGGCAACACTGCCGCTGATTCCAGTCTTTTCTCCAATGTACTGTTCTGCCTTGTGATCTGAAAATCTGACGTTGAGTATGAATCACCATCATCTACCAAAACTTGAAAATATTTTTTTTCACGGCCAAAAAATTTGAAAGACGTGTTGTACGATTTGATTCTTTCTTTCTTCTTTAATATGTTTGTTTTAAAAGGAATGTGAAATGAATTCTCTGATCTCTCCGACGCCATTATTTTCTCTGATATAAAGAGCTGTCTTGTGATCTCTCCATGTGATCATGATTCACTCCAAGCTACCAGAATTTATGAAACATTTTTTCACAGCAAAACAATTTGAACGATGTGTGGCACAGTGATTTTTTTTTTCTTTTAAAACAAAAAAGCATCTATTTTAAAAGGAATGTCAAACTTCTGCTCCGTTTAAGCCGATATTATCAAAAAGTTGACGTATTCAACTCGTTCAAAGGAAAATAGAGAATTTAGTTATATTGGTCTAGGCTAGTCTCACTTGTGTCACTGACGGGCTGACATACCGAAAAAATTTGCTGATTGGTCTCTATTGGGGCTAGATTTAGCTCCTATAATTCACTGAATGACTGACGTATTGAAACAAAATTTTGAAGAAAGTGGCCGGTAGATGAGATGGAAGTAGTACATCTATTGTGTTACTTTTTGGCTTATTTCTATTGTTATTCGGACTATCCTCATCTTGGTTGTTTTTCATACAACGTTTCGGCCGTTGTTCTCTACAGCCTTCATCAAGTATCATTTGGTTGGTGTGGGGAAGTCACGAACCGAACTCTTTATTTAACTGACGGGGGTATATAGACCACACTCCACTCTTAGCATTAGTAATATTATTATTGTCTCACACTGGGATTGAACCTAGAACCATCAGATTACTTCCAGTACAACAGCCGAAACGTTGTATGAAAAACAACCAAGATGAGGATAGTCCGAATGATAATAGAAATAATAATAATAATACCTCATCTCAAAAATTCAGATATATACTAACTTTTTGGCTTGTTTAACCTGGAAACCAGTCTAAATAAAACATTTTATATAAGAAAAGTGAAACAATTATTTTATGTTATGTGATTTCGTAAGTTCTTTTTTCGTATTGTTGTGGTTTACTTCCGGGAGTGTCGGATAAAAGCTCCTCAGACCCCTCGCCTAGAAAGATTATACATGGATTTTAAAACGATTCTTTTTTTTTTTTTTTTTTGTAGTTTATTTAGGACCCTAATGCCACGTCTCAAATGTTGGACTTTAGAATGTGGGGTTAGATAGAAACTTTTCCTTTTTTTACTTTCTCCCGCAAATCGTCGCCGGCCATGTCAGCCATTTATGACAAATGGTGAACCAGAAGTGACTAAAGACGTCCACATCTAGATACGCTTAAATTTGTAATGATTAAATGAAATATTAGAGACGGTATTAGACCATTACTCTCTGATATCAACAAATAAATTATTGATCAGTTTTCAAATTCAAATCTACCTTTATAGTTTGGTATTTACGTTATAGATAAAAGTTACCAACATCATTTCTTCTTCTTCAGTTATTTACACTTGTATTCGCTCTTAGCTTTCGTGGAACGGTCATATTAAACGAATAATGTTGAATTTATCCATATCAAATACGAACACCGAATTCCCGTAGAACTTGATCTTGTGGTTTCGATTATGAAAAATAAGTAATTTGAAAGATTTCTCTTTCATCTTGAAGAAAAAGATTATTCATTTTGACTTGGTCATCAAATTAACAAATGCATCCAACGTTGTTCCCGTCTTGAATACTTAATATAATCCGGTTATTAATACTTGATTTTATTTAAAGTTTAATATTTTTGTAAAGTGAATGTATATAAATATGACCAATGGTTTAATCCTGTCTCGAACACTTCATTTAATCCTAATTAATTTAGGCGTATTGAGATGTTGACGTTTTTAGTCACTCCCGGGGGTGCCGGATGAAAGCTTCTCAAGAACCCCCTCATAGAAATACCATGAACGGATTTTGAAACCTAACTTATTCTGTTTTTAGTTTATTTACCACCCTAACGTCATGTCACCGAATTTTTGTAGAACTTCGCCTTGTGGATTCGATAATAAAAAAAGAAACAGATTTCTCCTTCATTTTGAAGAAAAATATTATTCATCTCAACTTATTCCTCAATTGAGACGTAGACATTTCTAATCACTTTCTGCCCACCATAGCTGTTTTCATAAATGGCTGACACGATCGGCGACGATTTGTGAAAGAATGCCACCTCTCTTCTTCCAGTGAAAATATTGATACTGGCACCTATAACTTATATTTCTGTTGTATTTCAATTCAACCGAGGGGTTTTTGCCCTTCTTTGAACTTCAACTGAGGGTTTTTTTCCTTTTCATTTCGTATCGCCGACCTTACACTAAATTGAAACCTGGAATGTTGCGTCTTTCGTTCCGAAGCCCAGTTTGTCGAAACTATTGATAAGTATTTAAATCCTTCATCGACTGTAGACCCATGAAGGTGTGGGAAGCCCTCCTGGGTTTTCGTCCACGGAGCCAAGCCATCATTCAAGTCATATTAGTATAAACAAGAACTTTTTGATGTTAAAAAACATAATATACTTAAATTTTTATGGATAATATATTTTATTGTTGTAATTATATATCGACTTTAATTAAATTAGTAATTACATCGATGATTAAAAAAGTCTTGAAGTTATTAAAATATAAATATTACCTTGAAGAGAACCAACTGAAGATACATCGGACTGATAAAATAGGGGCTGGCATTCAAGGTGTAAGTATTTTAAATACATTATTGTTGTGTGATAAGCTAGTTTCTTTTGAAAGGTTGTTTTTGAACTTGTTAATAGAAAGTTTTCTGTTTCGTCCGATGAAGAATTCCTGTATTTGATGAATCTTGATGTCATAAATCTGTCTCTAATATCAGGATGGTGGTACTGCTGGTATATTCAAGGTTTGTGACTGTGACCTCTATTAAGTTTCGAGTTGTGGTTCGCTTATTTTACAGTGAGTATCTGGGTCCATCTCTACGATGCTACGCGTTATTTTGTAGTTATACACAAGGTCACTTCACTTCTCAACCCTCTGTATTGTAGAGAGGGAAAAGCCGTTGTATTCCGAATCGGTCTCCATAAAGCAGGTCTTTTAGTCGTGATAAACTTGTGATTAGTAATCGCTCACAAACTTGTGGCTATCTATGGTGAACTTGTAACAGTAACGGTACAGATGACCATATAATTGTAGCAACATCAATGGTACACTTAGAGTAATTGAATAATTATTACATCGGTGATAATCTGTTTAATTTTCGACGAACTGCTTTGCGACGTAGTGGGATTCGACGTGGGGGAGGTTTTCGACAAACGTAACTGCACGTGAACCTTGGTATCAATCTTGGGGAATTTTTTTGTCAAATATCGAATTTTCTGGGTAAATTTGAAAAATCAATGCGGGATTTTTAGCTGAAATATTGATTCTTTTTCTAGAGGTTAACACTATGTGGCTTGTTTACGTAACAAAGTTGAAGTCTTGTTTAAAAAAAAAAAAACTAACAACTTAATCACTTGTTAAAGCAGTTGAGTTGAACTAGCTGAAATATTGATTCGATGACGTGTATAATTTTGAAAAGCGATATTATTGAATTTTTTTTTACTCTCTCTGTTAAATAGCATTAATCTTTGTTTTAGGTTTCAAAGTGTGTCTCTTTTCAGAGAGGTAATTTAACACACTAGAGTCTTGTCCGTTCCAAGGGTGCAAGTTTGAAAGGGGTCGGACTTAAATGGTGTGCAGAGCAGCCTGTCATAATAATAGTCTTGTAAAACTTTCCGTTCGTCGTCCTGGGTGTTAAATCTCTGTCTTCTGACGGAACTCCGTCTTTGACAAATATAAGAATTGGTATTTCGGGAGTGCTTAAACATTTTGACCATTTTAAGCCGTATTTTGGCTATTCTTTCTCCAGTGCTTTTTAACAATCAAACCAGCGCGGAAATATTTTTTGAGTCGGCAACCCTGAATTTCAGTCTGAGCATTTTTTCTGCTAACACCCATGCGTCGTACGGAACTACGGCTTCGAAGTATTTAAGTTACTTTTCTCCACTGTTGCCAATAAATATTTTGTATCTGAATTCAGATCTGTTGCTAATTTATATATTCTATGTCTTAATTTAGATCGAAGTATATTTTAAAATTCATTTTTGTTAAATTTCTCGAGAACCGCTGCCCCAACAAATTTCAAACTCAGCACTGCTTTGCCTTGTGTGCTAATATATCTGACGGATGTCAACTTCGTACAATGGCCAGTTGTTGAGTAATCGCAGTTCTCACAGTTATATTTCCTCAGTTTTAGTTGAATTAGTATCGAATGTGAGTAATGGTTTTTCAACCTTTTAATCCATTGATTCATTTTCCCACCACGTGTTGTTTTGTTTTTTTCTTGAGTTGGGAAATATCGAACCTGCTTATGGAACCTGCTTAACAAGAATCAAGATAGATGGTCGTGTCCTTTCCACTACAAGAAAGAAAACAAAACCTGCTTTTGAAATGAGAAAATCGACTCTGATCACCCAGTTATAGCCAGGGGAAAAGAAATAATCCTGTTGTAACCAGTTGTGTGGAATAATAACAACTTAACTTATTTGTCCATAAAGGAAGGAAAGCATTTAACGAAATGTTTTTCCCGTCTATTTCTGAAGCACATACAAAAAAAAAAGATTGGTGTGTGTGAAATAAACCGAATTTAATATCGAACTATTTTTAAAATGGATTTATTTCTCGCATAAAGTTATGTAGTTTGAAATATCGCCTTCTCTAAGTACAATAAGTGGTGCCCGCAGAAAAAAAAAAATATATATATATATATATATATATATATATATATATATATATATATATATATAAATATAAATATAAGTAAGTTCAGCTCGGATGTTCAAGGTTATTTCTCTCAACTCTGAGTGAATTAAACTTTATTTATTAAGTAAGTGCACTCACACTCTTGAAGATGGGAAAACACAACACTCACGAGTGACCTTCCCACTTGCAAATAATCTCAATTTCACCATTTAAAATGCGTTATCATATTTCTTGGGGGGGGGGGGGGTTCTTGAAACTAAAACATGATTTATAATCTAGGGCAAATAACACATTAAAAACTGAGTTGAAATGAATTTATGTTAGCATTATGCTCTAGTGTTGCCGATTATGGCTTGTTATAGCTAAAACCGTCTTTAAAAATGGCTGAAATCTGCTAGATTTCGTATATATTCTAAAGCCCAGTTATAAACCAAATTAACTAAATACTAACACCCAGAACAAATTATTACTAAAAATTTGAACTTTTAATTTCATTAAACTTACTTAATTTGATCAGCTATCGTTGATTTTTTTTTATTGGCTATATTAGAAAATAATCAGCCAGATCTAGCCAATAAATGGCTAATTCGATAACCCTGATGCTACAATGATATCGCCACTTGAAAATTATATGAGAATTACTGTTTGGTTTTACAAAAATGACATTTACTAATTAGCTTAGTCTGGCGCAGGGACATAATAATGGAATATGACACCCGGTGAGTATCAAACTCTCGAATCTAATTTAACTAGCTCAACATCTCTTTGTGGTAGGACCCCGAGGTGAATATTTGTCTGGTGTGTCGAATAGTGATCTTTCGTCACCCCCAAGTCCCACAAGTCCACAAGTGAATTTCTTTCATTAATTGAAATTTGTTACATTATTGTTCTTCCATATCTAGCTATTCACAACCCTTATGATTGTCGAAATACCCAACTGTATTCAATGTTGTATTGACTAGGTAACCTATGTCAGTTTGCCTAACTTCTTTTTCCTTCTTACTGTCTTTAAATCTGGTGGGTCTAGTCAACACTACACCCAAAACAAGCAGGACCAACTTTTGAGGTTCCACAGCTGACAAAACGTTTGCTATTCCATCGCGAAGACCTGACATGTAGCCATTTTGATACTGGCCATTTTCTATGTTAGCAGTTTTAAATGGCTAAAAGTGGCTAGATTGTTACTGTTGTTTGAATCTAAAAAGTTGGAAAAAAAATCACAATTGAGCGTTAGAAGTGTGACCCTTCTATAATTCTATTAGTCACTTTTAAAATTCAAAATCAATGTTTTTACAGCGGGAATGGAATCTACCCAGTTACCTGGCAATTAAATCTACCCAATAGCCATTTGATAGAAAAAAACAGCCACCTTTTGCCAGAAAATGGCCCACATCATAATGGCCTTATGATGGATCTTCGCAAAGAAAACCCAGTAATATATACGGTACATTTATTTTTCATGGAGTCCGATCAAGGTATTGTACAAATTAATGTTACTTGGTATAATCTTTGAAAAAAAAAAAAAAAACTTCTTAAACTAGAAGACCAAAGTACTTTGTGTATACTTGGACGTCTGCTGCATCTTTTTCCTGAGGGTGGAGGGAATATTTCCAGGGTAGGGGCAAAAGGATTTATTCGGAATATATTTTAGTGGCAACCTTGTCACCAGCGGAGATTATTACCATTTTTTTATTTTGGTACATCATTAGGTTGGGGGTTACATAAAATGACTGACTATATGATCCCATTTTTTTTTTTTTTTTGCAATGGATCCAGAGCGGCACTCCAGAGAGCTCGGTCAGCACTGCACCCTGACCTTTTATATGTTTGGAGCCTAATTTTGAAAACCGTATAGTAATTTTTATTATTTCCATTTCTATGACTTCCTTTTAGTTGCTTCTTATAGCCTTTGGGCAGTGTACAAACAGCGACGATGGGAAAATGAAAGAATAAGCCTTAGGTTGGATTTGATTCCATACCCGTTGGAGCACAGTTAATGCCTGTCTGCTCTACCAAACGAGCTACCAAGACTCAACCAGAAAGCAGAAGTCCAAATGGTAGCCCTGTTTATCTATATCCATGTAGGTTCATTCTTCTTATTACATTCCTATAACATGTACGGAAGTTCTGAAATATCATTCAGAATACTCATGTGTACACTAAAACCATTTTTTGCTCCCAGGTCCCCCAAGCTTAAACCTGCTCAGCCTAATAGTTAATCTGTCACTGTAGGAAGAAGTCAGTGGAAAGTAGTTTCTTCTGTTGTAACAAAATTTAAAAAATTAAACTCAAGACATGCCTGTTCAAAAGATTCATTTGGTCTCTTGAAATTCTCCTATAGGTTTAGACTTGAAATAATGAAATGCTGTTTCTATTCACCATGTTATTAATAGCAACAATCAAAACAGAAAAATTGTTGATAGAATAAACAATCAAAGCAAAAAAATTTTAGTTGTTGTTATCCAACTATGATTTAATTTAATCCTGTTGTTTAGAAAACTTTGTTGGGGGTGGGTGGGAACTTGATTCTCACCTCTTTCCTCTCTCCTGTTCTGAAACCACATAGAAATGATCAGAAATGCACGTCGTGGCATAAATACACTACTTTTTACGGCCATAAAATATGTGTTCATTTCAGTATAGATTTTTAACAGTAAATTCAGCACCCCTTACTTATTGAGAACCGCTGATCCAAACGACTTAAAACTAGACTCTGCAATATCCAGTGCGCTGTGAATATCAACTTCGTACATTGGCCAGCTGTTGAGTTATCTCAGCGCATACACACAGACACGGAGATTTCTCAAATCATATCCGGAATGATTTAAGCTGTACAAATAGTTGTCAAGTTTTAAATGATTTAAAAAAACAAAGAGTCTTGAATAATGAATGGGAAATTTTCAAGTATTAGAAATAATCCTCCCTGTGATATCTTGTTGGGGTTCACCTGTTTCACGATAGTTTGTTTGATGACTTGAAGGTACTGGATTAGAAGAAGTAGCCAAAAGATGGCCATAAAACACCAGAAAGTTGCTAAAAATACTCAGAAGAAAAAAAAAAATGACCAAAATGTCCATGCTAATTTAATGCATTTTTTTTTGCACTGCCAAAATGAGATACATGTTGGCCAGTTGTGCTACCTGTTCAACTGTTGCGACCAAAATGCCCCCCCCCTCAGAACCCACTCCAATGTTGTCAAGTAGAGGAATCAGTTACCCGGCAGGAAAAAAAAAAAAAAAAAAAAAAAACCCTCTCAGAAGACAGAAGAACTATCAGTGTCAATGGCCAGCTTCCTAGAGATGGTATCTCGATAAGTAAGAAAAAAAACTTGTGGTGGAGGTAATGGTGGGGAAATCAATCTACTGTCCCTCCCGAGAGCTATCGTGGCAATACATAGTTTACAGATATTAGAGGAAACTGTGGAGAGCCATGATCACCCTCATCCTGAACGGACCTAGCACATCGAGATCTGAAATCTTCCACTTCTTTTCTCTCCTTGTATGACATATTGTTTTTCCAGCATTCACTGGCAAATTGCAGTGTCTTCCTTAAGAATAGTTCGAAGGGTTGTGTTGAAAATGTCTGCTCTTAATTTCTCCCTCCCTCATTGTTAATTTTGGTGACCCTGCACTCTCCATTAATTAATTTTTGAGATTCCATCTCTCCTCCCTGATGGTTGGTTCGGGGTAGGGTGCTAGCAACCACCGATTTGTCGAAATTTTCCTGTCACAATATGAACTATGCAAAGTGGGAGGAAGACTTTTCAGTTCAACATTTCTTGGTCCTGTCAATACTGTACATTTTTACTTCCCAGGTGCCTACCCTATCCTTACTATAAATCTTTCTCTACCGACTTTGTTTTGTTCAGATCTTAATGAATTGGGTCCCCTACCCATCTGACTTATTCTAACGCACCCACCCTGTTCACTGAATTGTGACAGACCCTGCTTGTTCCGACCCCCGGCAGTCAAGCACCTAAGACTTGCGAGGAATTCAGAGGATGCATGAATGACATGTTGGAACATAATGTGAAATAGATTTTCTGCATATTCTCGCCTGCTTTTTAAATTGAAAAAATATTCTCTCCTATGGGAATCGGTTTACGCATTCATCTTGAACAAATTTGTTTTAAGCTTCCTGATCTCAAACTGCACATGAGTAACTGAAAAGCAGGAACTTTGAAGCGTGGAGGTCTTGCATTTCCCTATCAAATCACTGTAACTCTACGTATGGCCCGTCTGACCAACCAGCCAACTTGTCATATTTTTAGCGTTATACCATTTGGCAACAACTAAAGGCATTCTTTTTATTTTTACTAATATTTTTAATAAAAAGTGCTCTTCTGGGTCTCCGTGGTTAATTTTGGACCAACTATGCCCTCATGCTGGTATTATTAAATAAAAGATCTGTAGGGTGTACAACTAATGCAACTGCCTGTTTGTCACCTATGGAGCTGAAACCTGGAACCTAACCAAGAGACAGACTCGCAAACTGAGAACATGCAACATGCACAAGAAAGAATTATGCTCAGCCTCACATGGAGAGATCACAAGACAGCACAATATATCTGGGAGAGAACAGAAGTCTGAGAAATCATTGAATCTACAAAAAAACTTGAATGGCAATGGGCAGGCCATGTTGCAAGGATGACAGACAACCGATGGATATCACAACTCACAACATGGATCCTCAGAGATCACATGCGTAACCGAAGCTGGTAGGATACGAGATGGAGAGACGAAGTAGACCAATCCGGAATGTTTTGACACCATGACATCCACAATAGGTATGGTGAATCCTGCGAAAGGTCTATGTCCAATGACGGACGATAAAAAACTGATGATGATATTTTTACTTATAAGATTATTTCAGAAAAAAAAAATTTTTTTTTCAGGATAATCTCTTAGATAACCACTTCTGGTTTACTCTTGGGCTGTGGTGATGGATTTATGCGAGGTATGGGTATTGGATATCTTTTTTAGATGAATTTTAGTAGATTTACTTAAGTTGTAAGCATAAACCACTGAAAGAAATGTTCCAGACAACAGACGATGCGACAAATAACTTTAAAACATATGTTTGATGGGACTAACACAAGTGGAGTTGAATTGCGGTTACTGCAAACCGGACCTTTGCTCCAAATTCTCCAGTAACAAACTGTCAAACAAAACTGTCAATATAGGTTCGTTCAGTTTTTAAGCTGGTCTGGCTGACTACATGTATAACATGCACAGGCCGCACATATTAAGCTGGAGGGTTAAAAATTTGAACTTTTATTACTCCTTATATCTCTGTAGAGTTTCTTTTTTTTTTTTTTTTTTTCTTTTTTTTCTAAATTCCTGCCCCAAATAGATTTTTAGCGGGGGTTCGATTTGAAATGTAAGTTTTTGCTAAAATGGCCTCTTAGTTTGTGTCTGGCAGCAGTAATGCTTGTATTTCTGAAAATCCAGATTTTTTTTTTTTAAGTGATCATTGCCTAGGCGAGAGAAGTAACTACTAATT
This sequence comes from Thysanoteuthis rhombus, assembly GCA_963457665.1. Taxonomy (NCBI): domain Eukaryota; kingdom Metazoa; phylum Mollusca; class Cephalopoda; order Oegopsida; family Thysanoteuthidae; genus Thysanoteuthis; species Thysanoteuthis major. The sequence goes on along the minus strand of OY735236.1, from coordinate 2,603,030 downwards.
TGTTGATCACCCCCTTTTATTTCCAGTTTTTCGATTGACCAACCCCAACATGGCATGCTGCCAAAAGACGTCGGTCATGTGACTGTTTCTATTGAGTGACCAACCAGACTTGTTTTCTATTTATTTATTTGAGAGAAAAAATAAACACTCCTCTCTCTTTACTGTCCCGTTTCTTGTAGCATTGAACTTCAAATATTTTTTCCTGTTCGCCATTTCGGCATTGAAAGAGGGAAACGGATTTCGGGACTGATGGTTGAGGAGGAAATTTTATAGTTCTCTAAATTGTTTACCATTTCTGTTTGATTCGAGGAAAAAAAAAAGTTGTGTCTGTATTTTTATAGGCAAGAAATCCTTTTAGAAACAAGAGATTTTCTTTCAACTATTTGCCATCTTATAGTTTGGGGCCTGGCCTTAGGAGCTGCGGGGGTTGGGATGGCAGTAAGAATCTTTTTTTTATCTATTTTCTTTGATATTTTCTAAAATTTATTTTTTTATTTATTTTTTATTTATTTATTTTTTATTTATTTATTTTTTATTTATTTATTTTTTTTTTATTTATTTTTTTTTATTTAATTTTTTTTTTTTTTTTTTTTTTTAGGACCCCAGGCTCATAGCCAAGGTCTCTAGAATTTTGAAGATATAAAAAAAAGTTAATTGCAGACTTTATATCTCTATGGTAGAATGGAAAGCGATCGAAATGTGGACTCAAAAATTTTAAGAAAATTACATTTCGATGTTGTCTATAATTTACCAGCATATTATTCAATTTGAATATAGTAAAAAAAACTTCTGATATTTTCAGAATTCAGAAGGAAATTGAGATCATTATTGTTCTTACACGGGTTTCATGCTGCAAATCGGATTTGCCTGTATTTGACAAGATGAGTAGATTACCCTAGCTTTGATCCCAATTGAGAGCGATTGGCTTTTCAACACTCTTCAATGATTATTTTTCCTAGGGAACCCCTCTAAAAACAATTTTCCCTTCTACACATATATTTACTGATGTATGTAAGTATTGGATCTTGTCCTGGTTCATTGAATGTCTACAGACTCAAATGGAAAATACACACTTGAATGGAAAAGTAAGAACTGAGTTTGCGGAGGAAAAATAGATGTACTAATGATTGCTGACTGAACAGCTTCAATGTCATGCAAATTACCAAGACGTGTTTAATTAAAAAGGCAAGATTTCAATTTTTTTTTGTACTGTTCGTGTTGAATTAAAACAAAGAAAAGAAAACATTTAAGAGCAATAAAGGAATTGTTTATGTAATAGAGAATCATTGAGTATATTGCCGAAATGTTTTTTTTTGTTTTTTTTTTTTTCTTTTTTGCCGAACCCCTGGAGTTCTCTGGAACCTAGCTTGAATACTGCTAGTTTATAGCAATACTGCTTGACTCAGTCCTGTCCAGGATTTGTCCTGTCCCTGGCCAAAGCAGTATATAATGTCCAATCCTGCAAATCTGTTGCTCTGAGGCAGCACCTCCCTATTACACTAATGTGTTATAAATCAGGTTCAAAATATATGAACGTTTAGAAATAATGGTTTGAGAACTTGGTACTGAAACAGCAACATTGTGATGTAATAACTTATTATAGATCAGTCTATGGGCCCAGTCTACCAACCTGAGAGGGTTTATAACGGTTGCATAGAACTGGGGCTAGGTGAGTCAAGGGGGCCCCAAAGGACTAAGGAAGGGGGGGGGAGAGTTCCTTGTGTATCAAAACCTTAAAGCTGTTATAATATCTCCATTAATGAAATAAGTTGACTCTATCGTTAACCAAGGAGTGAATATATTTTGGTATGCTAAAACATGGTTCTTGAATCTCCATCTTCAGACCAAATTCTGTCTTTTGACAAATGAAAATTTGGCTGCGCTGGAATCACTAAATTAGCACAGAAGTGCTCAAATATTCTGGCCATCTTTAAGCATCTTTTGGGCATTTTTTTTTTTTCTGCTTACACCCATGCTAGAAGGGGTTATAGCAGATGAAAACAGAATAGCTAAAAGATGAGGGTGTCTGTCAGGTCTATACATGGTAGGTGGGAGGAAACAGCTTTTTACTGCTTCCCGAAAATTCTCTCAACGGCCCTGATGGCAGATAATCCAACGCTACAGTCTAAATCTGTAAATCTGAATAGTTCCAATGCACAAAACTTTGGCACAAGGCCACATTGTTGGAATATTCCATGAGAAAGAAACGAAGTAGCCGACATGATTGGCACCAATACGACTAATTAGTCTCACCCACTGGCACACCTGCTATTGAGTTAATAAACCATTGCTTTATGGCAGGTGCTCTGAATAGATCAAATTGTCTATATTGTGAATCAATTGATTGAATTAAGAAAGTATCTCATTAAGTCGTTTACAATTCATCCATACCTACATTGATGTCTATATCCACTGAATCATCATCAGCCCTTTCCGGCTTGACAGAAATTGCTTAATCAGCATGAAAGAGATTAAACGTTTTGGCCACTTTTTTCTCTTTTTTTTTTTTTTTTTTCTTTATTACTATTTTTAGCGTCTTTTTCATGTTTTTGGCCATTTTAAGCACTTTTTGGCAGTCGAATAAGCACGAAAAATTTTTTGGCAATTTTTGGCAATTTAGCATTTTTAGCAGTCAAACTAGCACAAAATTATTTTTTGAGTTGGCAACACTGAGTTTCAGTCTTGGCAATCTTTTCTGCTATCACCCATGTGAAAGCGATTCCTAGCTCCCATGCCGACCGTGAAAGAGATTAAATGCTTTGGCCACTTTTTTATCTTTTTTTTTCCTTCTTTATTACTATTTTTAGCATCTTTTTTGTGTTTTTGGCCATTTTAAGCACTTTTTGGCAGTCGAATAAGCACGAAAATTTTTTTGGCAATTTAGCATTTTTAGCAGTCAAACTAGCACAAAATTATTTTTTGAGTTGGCAACACTGAGTTTCAGTCTTGGCAATCTTTTCTGCTATCACCCATGTGAAAGCGATTCCCAGCTCCCATGCCAACTGTGACTGTGCTAATTTATATAATGTCTTCTTGCCGGCTAACTTTTCTATCTTGTCTCTCTATCTTCTGTCTAGTCTTCTTCTAATGTGTTGGCTATCCCTTGGGCATCACTCAAAAACCTTTTGCGCCCAATTGATATCCTTTCTTCCTTCTTGCTATATACCCAGCCCATCTCCATTTTTATTTAATTAATTCTGTATCTTTTACATTGTTTTGCTCTTTAATCCATATTGTTCGTTTTGTTTTTGTTTTTTCAATTTTTTTATCATCATATTATTCCTAACATTGTTCTTTCCATTATTCCTTGAGTTGGTTTTCAAAAAATGACTGGGATAAAATGAGTTAACAAAGATGTAGTTTGAACCATTTATGATTTGCTGAAGACATTACAATATCAGAAACTTCAGATGAGTTAAAAATAACAAACAAACTGTCCTTGTGATCTAAATGAGGGAAGCCTCTAAAAAGAGTTAAAAATGAATAGGATTAAGACAAAAGTAATGTTTAACAATGTCTTGAAGAGATAATACATCTTGTTAATGTCATTGGTTCAATATGGATGCTAGATTTCTGTCTCTGACAAATAGAATGAATTCCTTGTTTTGGCAAACTGGCATGAATATATTTTTTGAATTGGCAACAGAGAGTTTGTCTTGGCAGTTCAACCACAGGAAGAGGTAGACGGGGGGGGTTCTGTTTAATTTAGTTACTGCTATTATGTCAAGATAAGTGTGATGTCATGAAAAGATGTGACATCATTGAGAGAAAAATCTATCTTATTAATAGCCAAAATTGTCTTCCAAAATGACAAAAATCTGCTAAAATTTTCTATTTCCAGCTAACTTTATTGCTAAAAAAATGTATACCAATTGCTTTTAGCCAGATTTTTGGGTGAACCATCCTCACTTTTCTCTTCCTCCTCCTACTTCACTTAGAATCCCTTTGATATTGGAAATTACAGATATGGATGTAAGGATGGTGGACTCATTGTTGAACTTATGGTCTTTGAGTTATTTTATTGTTTAAGTCTTACCATTATCTCCTGGTAAAGCCAACAGTCTCTGGGGACCCTACCACTGGCCCTGCTGCTCTATTTGTGAAAAGATGGGCCATCCTCCCCCCTAATTTTTTTGGGGGGGACATCTGTAGTACAACTACTGCGAGTCCAATGATATCTGAATTCTCTCTTCTGCACCCACATTCTACAACATCAGCACTGGTATATCAACCATTTGTTGGTACACCCTGTCTGATTGCTTTTTGTGTGTTAACTGAGGTGTTAGAGGGAGACTAACAGGTGCTTTACCTTGCCCGAGGGTGTCTTGAAACTGTGCAAGTCTGGGTCATCCAGTTCTTCGTGGTATTTCGAGATATTTGCATCGCTGAGTAGAATCATAATTTCTGGTGATGACATCTCGCACAGCCGGTGTGCTGTGATGGCAACTGAATCAAAATCATGAATCTTGTTGATATAAGCCTTCAGAGAGTCTTTCGTTCTCAAGTGAGTCCTAAAGACTTTTTCTCTTGGTGACTGGAATCCTTTTCCCAGATAACACGTTCAGATTAATCTTGATGTCTACATTTATTATTTACCTGCTACAGACTTATTCAAAAATGCTAAGTTGCTTATTTTGATGCTTTTTGGAGAGATTGTAATATTATCATCATCATCATCAGTCTTTTAACATCCATCGTTGGACATAGACTTTCCCCAGGATCCGCCACATTTCTCCATCATGGGCGTCGCGGAGCCAGTATTTTCTAAATTTGTGTAGTCAATCTCTCCATCTTGTATTCTGTTGGCCATGGTTTTGCATGTGATCTCTGGGGATTCATATTGTGAGTCGTGATATCTATTGGTTGTCTGCCATTCTTGCAACATGACCTACCCATTGCCATTTAAATTTTTTAGTAGATTCTGTGAAGTCTCTGACTCCCGTTCTCTTCCTTATATAATGTGCTGTCTTGTGATCTTTCCATGTAAAGTTGAGCATGATTCTTTCATGTACGCGTTGCATCTTTCTCAGTTTTCAGGTTTGTCTCTTGGTTAAGTTCCATGTTTCAGCTCCATAAGTGACATTCGGGAGGATGCATTGGTTGTATATTCTTCTTTTTAGGATTGTTGGGATCATCTCGTTTCTGGAGGTTGAACTTGCTCTGCCAAAATCTTGCTATCCTAGTGTGATTCTTCGCTTGATTTCTTCTTCTTTTGCGGGTTTCATCGAGATTCGTTGTCGAAGGTAGATGTAGTGGTTTACTTTCCCCAGTTTTGCTGCTTCGCTTTTGACAATTATGTCCTTATTCTCAATGTGATTGTTGCACATGACTTTCATCTCACCGAAGTTCATGTGTAGGCCGACTCTTTTGCTCTCTTTGTTTAGTTCATCTAGCATTAGTTGAAGGTCGTGTAGGTTCTCTATGGAAAGGACCATGTTGTCTGCAAATCTGAGGTTGCTTAGATATTCGCTGTCTATTTTGATTCCTCTGTTCTTCCAGTCCAGGTTTTGGAAAATTATTTTGAGGCAGGCTGTGAAGAGTTTGGGTGAGCTGGTATCACCTCTCTCTCATTCTTTTTTGGAGCTGGAAGGGTTTAGAGTCCTTGTGTAGCCTGATAAAGAAATTGCTGTGATTGTATGTATGTTGCAGTACTTTGACATCTACAGGGTTTACACCTAGTGGAGTGATGGCCTTTATGACCATGGGAATTTCCACAGGGTCGAATGCCTTCTTCAAGTCTATAAATACTACAGCAAGTGGCATTTTGTATTCTGCTGCTTTTTCTTTCAGCTGATTTATTGAATGGAGATTGTCCATGGTCAAGTAACTCCTTCTAAATCCAGCCTGTTCCCGTGTTTGAATTTCATCTAGTGTTTTAGTGATTTGGTTAGTTTTTTTTTTTGTTTTTGTTTTTTTTTAAAAATTCAGACTTTTTGAGTGATCACTGCTCAATAAAAGAAGTATCTTATTCATTGATCCCCCCCTTCAATTTTTGAATTTATCATCCCATAACACGGCACGCTGCTAAATTTGTTGTGTGGAGGTTTCTATTGAGTAACTAACCAGAGTAGTTTTTCATTTTCTTATATTTCATAAATTGTAGTAGAGGTGCCATTAACTAAGTGGTTGGCGGTACTGAAATCGGAAACAACAAGCCAGGTTCACGCTGTCCTAATAACCTTGGAAAAGGCATGAATCTATCTCTTCTCTTCACCTTCCAGCCAAGTTCAAACTCTTACACGAACTGTCTGTGTTTGCTTTGTCCTAATGCCCTTAGGAAAGGCCTGAATATGTTTGTCGTCTTCTCCCCTCCCCCACCTTCCTGTCGAGTTCAAACTATGACTAGAGTAGTATATGTTTGCTCTGTCATAATGCCCTTGGGAAAGGCATGTATCTATCTCTTCTCTTCTCCTCCCCCTTCCAGGCAAGTTTGAACTCTTCCTGGAACAGTCTGCGTTTGCTCTGTCCTAATGACCTTGGGAGAGGCATGAATCCCACTAGTGATGGATGAAGTAGGTGAAGTGAGTGACGCTGCTTCAGCTACTAGTCGCCTCTATGTTGGTTATCGTGTATCTCAAAGCTCGGAAAACTTTGAAGACTAGCCGAGACAGAGGAATGTGGATAAAACTTGTGATATGCAATGCCCGGGTAGGGATGGCTGACGCCATAGCCATTGCAAGGGGCCAGATTTATTATTTTCAATTGAAGTTGGTGTTTGAACTCAAAAGTTTCCCTGTTTTTAACTGAATAGATGAAAGTTGGATTATTCGAGTGTCGTTATTTCTCAAGTCGATTATCTTCCAAATTAATCGGCAAGAAATTATTATGGACGTTTATGAATGTTCATATAATTAGGTGAAATGCATCTGAAATCGAATGTAAACAAAGAAAAACAATGAAATTGCATCATTGTAAAATCTTATTCATTTTCAGAAACTGTCAAACAAAACTGTCAACATATGTTTCTTTGATTTTTTTTTTTTTTTTTTTTTTTTTTTTAATGTATGCATTGCTTGTACAGGGCTGGAAATTCGATGGTTTATTCCTTACTTGGTCTGAAAAGAAAGCCCTCCCCACCCCCGTTTTTTTTTTAAATTCCCATTCATAAATAGTTTTAATTTGTTTTTTTTTTTTTGTTTTTTTTTTCAAAGGGTTGACAGTTTGCAATGTAATTTATTGCTAAATTGTCCCTTTAGTTTGCGTCTGGCAGTATTCAGTTTTTTTATTTTTTAATTCAGACTTGAGTGATCACTGCCCAACAAAATGCAACAGATGTAACTTATCTATTGATTACTCTTCTTTCAAATTTTTTCATTGATTTCCCCCAACATGGCTTGCTACCAAAAGATATTGGTCAGTTGCCGGTTTCTATTGAATGACTTTCCAGACCTTTTTTTTTTAATTGCCCGTCGCTTTCTAGTCGACTGTTCCATCGCAAACCACAAAGAACTTCAAAGAGGCTATTCTTCAAGTCGACTATCTTCCGAATCTATTTGCAACAATCTGTTTCTATGAATGCCATAAATGCAAATGAGTACGTATAGTTGATTGAATTGCTTGTCCGATCCCTGTTACAACCAAAAACCTATAATGGATTGGTCCATGTTGAATAGACTAACAGAGCTCATAAAATAATTAAGGGGTTGTAATAAAATGAGATAGGAGGCTGTTGTGACATAACAATGAAGAAAACGTCACAAGGAAGCTGGGCATTTGAAGCTAAAATAAAATTGAAAAAAGAGTATGTAAATGTTTTTAAGACCAATTTATCAAATTTGGCCTTACCTTTTCCTGTTTCTTTTAGTAAAATGATATTCAACTTTATTTTGTGAGGAAATCGGTTGTTATTAAAAGAATAAGTTTCTTGCTATGACTTTTTTCTTACAGCACAATATCAGTGGCGACTTTTCTTACATATTTTTTTTTCTTTTATGAGACTTCATGTCTAATCACCCTTTAGAACAGTTTGAGTTGAGACGTGAGAAATAAGCTTATAATTAGGATACTTGAATTATCAAGAATAAATTACCTAATAAAATAGCTTTAGGCTCCTTTGTGCCAATCCATATTTGAAATAACCCTGTTCATTTTTCATGCGGCTTATGCTAGTTCAATCGAAAAAAAGTTGGTAAATAATCATTTAATTACAAGAAACACATTCAACATCAATATGTCTAGATACATAAGAACAATGAAAATGCATTTTTGTAGATTGTCTAACTCCCATCCAAATCTTGTGTTGACTTGGTTTTTCTGCTGTAACATTAACAATAAGAACAATCTGCACCGAATTTCCTTACCTTGACTTAAATCACAACCAACTGACTGGTAGTTGAGTCTCTTGCCGACTGAGCTAAACTGGCAAGTCTTACATGTCAACAAAATTTATCATACCGATACGCACAGGTTTATTTGATTCTAGTAAGTAAATACATTTATCCTGAAAAAAATGTATTTTTATAATTCTTATTTATTATATATACAATACAAGTTGCAGTAATCATCTTCATTTGGAATAAAATCAAGAGTGGAGCTGTCAGGCTTGTTTTTATCATTTATTATGGCCAAATCGCATCGAATCCAGTGGATCTCATGAGATCGCCAATGTTAAGAGACAGCAAGTCTGGTCACAACCCAGATGGGTGACTGGCTGGGAATACAATGTTCCGCATGCAGCAACAAGATTGTTCTATGACTGTCATAACCTATGCTCTGCGGTTGATTAATGGAGCATCTTGCCAAGCCAGAACTAGACTGTGCACCTGGTCCTTTTCTCACGTGCACAGGTGCTCTATGGAGGATCTGCGACAGTGCACTCCTCCTTGTGATCGCCATGCTTGCGGTAGCGATCATTATCATTTATTGTTCATTTTGCTTCTTGCGTTTTGTTACAAAACCTGAATAGGCAACTAACAGCAATTATGTCTCAAGGCCAAACATCTTTCGCTGATCCAGTCTTTGTTACATAAATATTTATACTCTCAGAAGGGCTGAGGACCAGTTAAAAAGAAGAGAAGAAAGGAAAAGAGAGGAGCGGGGGGGAAAAAAAACAAACAAGAAAACCTGCCAGCAATAAGTGCATTGGTTCCCAACTTTGGGGTCACGGATCCCTGGGACATTACATAGATCGCCCCCACCCTCGTCAAGCTACACCCTGCTTATATGCTTTTTATGTAGTAACGTAAACAGGAAACCCAATATACTTATATATTCATGTTTACAAATGTAACATTTAGACTTTATTATAACAGGCACGTATGCTTGACTGGAAAAATATGACTAATTACTGTAACATGATAGATGATAACTATAACCAAATGTACTAATAAAACTTTACTACTATTACTACTACTACTACTACCACAATTACTATAACAGTTCGTTCATGGACTGTGGTTCTCCGATCTACGAAATTTCATTGAAATTGATTGAGAACTTTTGGTGATGTTATGTGTTGTGTGTGGGCTTGTAACTTTGACCTAGAAGTAACTGTGCAGGGATCCGCCCCAGCGTTTAATTTCTCCTTCAGTAGCCCATTGTTCAACATTCCACAAAATTTAATTGTTTTTGAGATATCATGTGGAGCGACATATCATGTGGAGCGACATGGACTTCCGGAGCCATTATCTTATGTAGACATAAAAAAAAAAACTATGACGTCGGAGAGGTTATCGTGAACAGATCCGTCCCAAAATGTAATCGCTTCTTCAATAGCCCTCTGCCCACCGTTCCACGAAGTTTAATTCAAATTCATTGATTACTTCTGGAGATATTGTGTGCGAAGATAAACAGACGAATACAACCCGAATACATATACCTCTTCAACTTGGTTAACGGAGGTAATGAGCATTTAAGCTTTATTTTGGATTCTCAGTAGAATGAATACGTATGAGGAAGTATTGGAGAAAAAAACAACTTTAAAGTGACAAAACCTAAATCAGTTACGTGTTTTCCTGTTGAGTGAATTGCAAACGTTTTCAAATGAATTTATTTTTCAGATGCTTTCATTTTCCCACAACTATGCCGCCTACTGTTTTGCTTTTAAACATTTCAGTTAACTAAAATTCAGTGCTTTTTTTTAGCTTATTTCTTTCAAAACAGTTTGATTTTTACTTATATTTAATTCTTTCCTCCTCTTTTTATGATTTCCGTTTTTTTTTGCGTCGAACAAGTAGACATTCGAACAGGTGATTCGATAGATTCATTATACTGTCACGTCAGTCGCAGAAGACTTGTTGGTCGGCACAAACTCAAGAATGTTGAACCACGAGACAAAACAAATGAGAAATAATACAACAGGAAGTTGCTTTAAACGACAAAGATACAGGTAAACCTTGATTGATGCCGTTAATTCATTCCCAAATCTTCTGTTCGGTTCAAAATCACGCTGTTCGAATTTTATCTGTTTTAGCTTATTCTTCGTTTAATTAATTTGTACAGAAATACCTTTACTGTCTTACATCAAAATCTTGATTAATCAAAACTGTCTTTTAGGGGTCTTACAAGTTAATGTCTTTTTTTCCCTTCAGTTTCTACTTAGTTATATTGATTTCTTATGCAATACTTTAATTGTAATATATCAAATTACGCTCTATACAACGTCTCATTATAATTTAAGGTTTGGTTTTTCAATTTATACTTGGTTTCATTAATTTGTTTAGAAATATCTTCACAATACTACATCAAAAAGCGCTCTGTTCGTGATACTCCTGTACTTCGATTTCTAAAGGCTTGAGAAAAGTGTCAGTATCCCCTACTTTTTTTGCTATCAAGTTAATTCTTAATCTTTGTTGCCTAAATAAAGAACAAGATTTGCTTTCGTTTGAGAGCATTGTAATGCCAGGCCCTTCCGGGACAGCTGATGGGATGTTGAAAGAAACAGCCACGGTCAAAGAAAAAAACTTACATATATAGCCGGAACTGATTCATAATCCGGAGGTCTTAGGGACAGGTAGGCCCCCTGATTGCCAGTCAAAGAGAGAGTGGATTAATTTGTAGAGTTTTATATGCGATTTTAAAGGGGGGGAAAAAGATCGGAACGTCGATATTTCATTTGTTGGGGATTACCTGTAGTGTTTGTCAGTGAAGTGATTACGTTTGTTGTACCAATTTCTTGACACGTGTACCTGCTTGTGTTCAATTTACGCACCTGTGGAAATCTTAGGGTTACAGTATACATATGTTTCAGACCTATCAATTCTCCTGCATTTTGAAGCCAAGTGCTGCCCACCTCGTATGTAATTAATTTTTTTTCAATTTCCCGACATTGGAAAAAAATATGCCTCTCCAATTTGCAGACCTACCACGTCTCGTTCGTTTCACGGTTTAAAAATCCTACTCAGACAAGTTTTCGATACGCTGAAATAGTCTTTAAAGCTTCTGGAATTTGAAAATGTTCTTCACCCCCTTCAACCATGGTAGGGGGTGAGGGGCATTTTTTATGAAATCTCCCTCCTGAGAATTTCTAAATCTTGGCAAGTCTGGTGTTTGAGGTCAAGGTTATAGGAAGTACTTTTAACCTACGCCAGAATTCCGTTTTCATTCAATGTTTTTACTAACCACTTTATTTTTACGAGAGGTTACCACAACACGTTCTTTTCGCCAAAAACTCAATGTTTATGGATTAGGAAAAAAAAAAGTCCGACTTTCAGTTTGTTGACTTTGTAAATAAAAGCTAGTGAACAATTTAATACCCACAGATCTGGTTAAACACCCTATAGAAACCGTCAGGGGACCAACATCTTCTTGACGGCATACTGCGTTGGGGATGATCAATTAAAAAGATTCTACCAAAGGGATGTTCGATGGAAATATTACCTCTCGCATTTTGTATAGCATAGGGACCTGTTTAGCTTGAACTTACATTGTAAATTTAATGCCTCACTAAAAATCAATTTGGGGGATTGGAAGAGAAAAAAAACGTCTTTTTGTATATGTAATGAAGTGTAAATCTTTAAATTTTCAGCCTTTTAGCTCCATTGGTGCAGCCTGTACGTATGATACAGACATAGCCTGGCAGGCAGACTCACTTGAAAACTAGAGAAACCGTTTTAGTTGACTGTTTCTAATATCATACTCATGATTTTTGAAAGATACTGTCACATGGATGTTAAATCTCCGTCCTCGCACAGAATTTCGCCTTTGACAATAAATGAATTTCCCAAAACGAAGTCTTTTTGGTAGCAGTCCATTGTGGGGTGATCAAATAAAAAAATCGGAAAAAGGTGATCAATTATTAACTTACTTCTCTCAACTATTTGTCGGGAAACGATCACTAAAAAGTGTGAATTAGATTTTTGGAGCACATCACAACTAAGGGACCAATTTAGTATCTATTTACATTGTAAATTGACCCCCACATAATAAGAAACCTATTTGTATGTAATTTAAAAGAACAACTTTTTTTTTAGATATAATAGGTGAATGTTTAAATTTTCAGCCCTCTAGCTCCATTAGTGTGGCCTATACTTGTGATACCTACATAGCTAGCCTGCTGGACCAATTGGGATACTGAAAAAAATTGTTGACAGTTCTAGTTGATGGTTTCTTATATTTAGACGTCCATTTGATTTCATTTATTTATGATCTATGTAAAATTGCCAACTACACCTACAATCATATTACTTGGTTCTAAGTGAACTGTTTTAACTTGAAGAAAGCTCCGGGGGCATCACTGCTTATTTATTTCATATCCCAGTACACTGGTATGTCAGAAAATGTTTATTTCATATCCCAGATTGGTATTTCCAAAATTGTTTATTCATTTCATATCCCAGCGCAGAGGTTTGTTCATATATGTTCATTAATTTCATATCCTGTAACGTAGATATGATTCATATATCGTTTCATATCCTAGAACATAGGTATGTTCAGAAATGTTTATTCGTTTCATATCCTAAAACGTAGTTATGTTCAGAAATGTTTATTCGTTTCAGATCCTAGAACGTAGGTATGTTCAGAAATGTTTATTCGTTTCATATCCTAAAACGAAGGTATGTTCAGAAATGTTTATTCGTTTCATATCCTAAAACGAAGGTATGTTCAGAAATGTTTATTCGTTTCATATCCTAAAACGAAGGTATGTTCAGAAATGTTTATTCGTTTCATATCCTAAAACGTAGGTATGTTCAGAAATGTTTATTCGTTTCATATCCTAGAACATAGGTATGTTCGGAAATGTTTATTCGTTTCATATCCTAAAACGTAGGTATGTTCAGAAATGTTTATTCGTTTCATATCCTAAAACGTAGGTATGTTCAGAAATGTTTATTCGTTTCATATCCTAAAACGTAGGTATGTTCAGAAATGTTTATTCGTTTCATATCCTAGAACGTAGGTATATTCGGAAATGTTTATTCGTTTCATATCCTAGAACGTAGGTATGTTCAGAAATGTTTATTTGTTTCATATCCTAGAACGTAGGTATGTTCAGAAATGTTTATTCGTTTCATATCCTAGAACATAGGTATGTTCAGAAATGTTTATTCGTTTCATATCCTAAAACGTAGGTATGTTCAGAAATGTTTATTCGTTTCATATCCTAAAACGTAGGTATGTTCAGAAATGTTTATTCGTTTCATATCCTAGAACATAGGTATGTTCGGAAATGTTTATTCGTTTCATATCCTAAAACGTAGGTATGTTCAGAAATGTTTATTCGTTTCATATCCTAAAACGTAGGTATGTTCAGAAATGTTTATTCGTTTCATATCCTAAAACGTAGGTATGTTCAGAAATGTTTATTCGTTTCATATCCTAAAACGTAGGTATGTTCAGAAATGTTTATTCGTTTCATATCCTAAAACGTAGGTATGTTCAGAAATGTTTATTCGTTTCATATCCTAAAACGTAGGTATGTTCAGAAATGTTTATTCGTTTCATATCCTAAAACGTAGGTATGTTCAGAAATGTTTATTCGTTTCATATCCTAAAACGTAGGTATGTTCAGAAATGTTTATTCGTTTCATATCCTAGAACGTAGGTATATTCGGAAATGTTTATTCGTTTCATATCCTAGAACGTAGGTATGTTCAGAAATGTTTATTTGTTTCATATCCTAGAACGTAGGTATGTTCAGAAATGTTTATTCGTTTCATATCCTAAAACGTAGGTATGTTTAGAAATTGTATACTTCAAATCGACTGCCTGCGGAGAAAAAAAAGCAGACATTAGTATACAATATTTACCGGGTTTATTTTTTTCATATTTTTTTCTCACCCCACCCCATTTGTTTGATGTTAGCTTCTTGTATCTACGCTGCCTTAGTATCATAGTTACTCCAGGGTTCCATTGTCAAGTTTATGAAAGCAATAACTTTTTCATTTTCTCTGTGATCATCATCATTGGGAAAATAAATATATACATTGATCTATCAATTTGAGAAGCCCTCCCCTCCGTGTCTCTGCGTGCGTCTGTGCACTGCGATTACTCAACAACAGGCTATTGTACAGTTAACAATCACCTGGTATATCAGTCTGCACACAAGGCAGTGCAATGTCGAGTTTGAAGTTTAATAAAAAGCTACGATAACCAGCTTGCCAATTTAGCAATTTTAGTGCGAAACCTGGCTTTTAGCTAGAACTATATTTTGGGTTCTACCCCCAAACTGATGTTATAAATGAGCTGCGATAATCATGTTGCTAATTTAACAATTATTGGAACTAGATCTAATTTTTTTTTTTTTTTTTTTTTTTTTTTTTCTTCAAGCTATATCTGGCACTTCTGGAGCTAGAAATTATATTTTGGAGTCCACTAGCCATGCAGGTTATAACTAAGACGCAATAATCAGGTTGCCTGTTGAGCAATTTCGGAGCTAAATCTGGCCCCTTTTATATATATATATATATATATATATATATATATATATATATATATATATATATATATATATTTATATTTATATATATATAATAACTATATTTTGGGGTCTACCCTCAAACTTTGTTATAACCAAGTTGCCAATTTAGCAGTATTAGAACTAAATCTAGCTCTCTAGGAACTAGAATTATATTCTAGGGTCTACCATCCACACTGGTTATAACCAAGCTGCAATGACCAGATTGCCAATTTAGCTCTTTTTTAGCTGAATCTGGCCTTTTTTAAAAGTTAGATTAATAATTTGGTGTTCACTATCCACTATCACGTTATAACCAAGCGGCAATAACCAGATTGCCAATTTAGCTCTTTTTTGGCTGAATCTTGCCCTATTTGAGTTAGATTAATAATTTGGTGTTCAATATCCACAATCACGTTATAACCAAGCTACAATAACCAGATTGCCAATTTAGCTCTTTTTTAGCTGAATCTGGCCTTTTTTTAAAGTTAGATTAATAATTTGGTGTTCAATATCCACAATCACGTTATAACCAAGCTGCAATAACCAGATTGCCAATTTAGCTCTTTTGGGGCTGAATCTGGCCTTTTTTGAGTTAGATTAATAATTTGGGTTCCACTCTCCACTATTGTGTTATAACCAAGCTACAATAACCAGATTGTCAATTTTGCAATTTTTATATATTTGGGTCCAGCCGCCAGGCTATATGACAAACCATATTAGAACAGGGGATGCCTGTATCTACCTATTCCTCATTGTAAATAAATTAATACATACCTACTGATAAAACAATATAATCATGGAAAATAAATCGCTCACCTATTGATTGCTTGTTATCTATCATTACAGACGAAATCTTTGTCCATGTTTGGTTAACTAAATAAATATTAGCCTCCACATTTGAAGTAGACATTTCCTGTATGTAAACCTCGATAAGCACGTACAAAATGTATACAAATATTTAGAATATTCATCTATGTCCACTTTGGTATGGAAATGTAGAAAGCTTATCATTCATAGGGAAAAATAAATTCTGAAAAATGACACAAGTAACTTATACGTAATTACATGTATCTGAATGCTTGTAGGCTTATTTAAATATATCAGGATATTAATAGTAAGTATTGAATGAGGAATTGAAGAAGTCTCCCCCAGCCTGTGTGAGCATGTACTGTGATCACTTGGTGACAGGCTATTGTACAAAGTTAACATTCACCAAATGTGTTAGTCAATACAAAAGGCAGTGCAGTGTCGAGTTCGTAGTTATTTTTTGATCAGTGGTTGTCTTTGTCCTCAAAATATTTGTTGCTCATAATATTGGTTTTACTGAACTTCATGTGCAGACCTTTCTTACTTCCTTCAGTCTAAAGATGCCCTTGTTATTTCTTGGATATCAGATAACATTAGGTAATCGGCTTCTCTTTAACTATTGAGTCTTTGTGGCCGAAGGGTTAAAGGCAACCTGGCCAATGCTGGGATCTTCTTTTTGTAGGTTGAGCTTGCTCTGTTGAAAGCTTACCATCCTGGAGTGACTCTTCACTCGATTTCTCCATCTTTTGAGGGTTTCATGGAGATTTGTTGTTCTTGGTAGATGTAGTGATCTACTTTCTCCAGTTTCATGTCTTCAATTCTGATCGTTGTTTTTATTTCCTTTTTGATTGTTGCACATGATCACATTAATTCTAAAAAGATGGTTATACAACCAATGCATCCTCCCAATAGTCATCTATGGAGCTGATACATGGAAGCAAGAGATTAACCTGCAGACTAAGAAGCATGCTAAGTGCACGAGAGAATTATGCTCAACCTCAGCTGAAAAGATCACAAGACAGCATGTTATATGATAAAGAAAACAGGAGTTCAAGACATCATGAAATCCTCTTGAGAACTCAAATAGCAATGGGCTGGTCATGTTGCAAGAATAGCAGACAACCAATAGATATCACAACTCACTACATCGATCCAAGTGCAATTTTGTTAACCCTGTGAACATTTCAATGAAATCCCCAGCTTCACAATCAGTGTAATGGTTAACAAGCTTTTGATGTTGACCATTACAACTGAAAATGAGTTTGATCCTCTCTTATTGCCCAACTTCTGTAGCCTTGTGTCAAACTAAGCTATTTTGACGCTGTAAAAACCGAATTAGATTATTGTTGATGTTTACTGAGTTTAACTTTGTTTGACACAAGGTCACTGAGGAGTGAATCCATTACAAGCTCGTTAACCATAACTGCTCTGGTTGTGAAACTGGGGATTTCTTGAAATTATCGAGATGTTCGGGACATCAAGTGCAGGGGGAAGGATATGTGATTGGAAGGAACGCCAAGCTTACAGCGCTACCTTTCTCCTCCTTTCCTTAATTTGATGTTTTGATTTTGTGATGGCGGTTGCCTGGAAGATCCTGTAGCGCCATGTCCGCCTATGTCTGCAGCCTCCATTGTCCATGTGACCCTAGGTTAAATAGAATGTAATAGCTGTTTGTTCTGGCCCAATCGCACAGATATTTGAAATTACATTCGCACAATCTCTATTCGTTCCTCTCCTTTCTCCGAATCTCCCCCCCTCCTGTACCTTTCCCCCGCTCGATTCTTTCCGTCTTCTCAATTCATGTAAACATACATACTGGGATTTAACATTTTTTTTTTTTTTTGTTTTTTCCGACTATTATTTTATTGGCTCGTAAGATCAATAAGTTAAGTATTGCACTTACCAATAAGTGCCCCATATTAATTGGCAATCTACTTACGTTTTTATGAGAGCACTGTCTGTAATATACTCACCCCCAACACCCACCCACCCCTGTCAGCGTTGTTGCTTCTGGCTGACTGTTCGAACAGTATCCAATCATTGTTTTAGCATTCTTGCTCACACTATCCTATTCTCTCTTTCTTCCATATACATATATAATATATAAGGTTTCCTCTGTGTAAGTATATTACGTAAGTATATTATGGAGGTTAGGGCCAGCTTTGAGCCATTTGGTCGTAGGTGGGACCCGCACCCAGGGGGGGTTGTTTCACACTAGGATAATGAACTGTAGTTTTGTCAAATACGTACAACTCGGCTTAATATACACAATAAACACCGAATTGCAGGTTTTACAGGAATGGCAGCGGTTTTAATTTTCTTCTGAATTCTAAACAAGAACCATGAGTTCAATGATGCCTCCACAGTCAGTGGTAGTCGTAGCTGAAGGAGGTGGAGCAAGTAATCTTTCATTAAGTGAATTGATTCTCATACTTGTAAAATACAGTGATATGGAAACATTTCGCAAGTCTTATTTTCAATAAAAATCATGATTGGCCATTTTACTCCTGCAGCAGCCCCATTTTCTTTAATTGTTAATTCTATTTATGTTGTCTAGACCGAGTGATACA
Organism: Thysanoteuthis rhombus; assembly: GCA_963457665.1. Taxonomy (NCBI): domain Eukaryota; kingdom Metazoa; phylum Mollusca; class Cephalopoda; order Oegopsida; family Thysanoteuthidae; genus Thysanoteuthis; species Thysanoteuthis major. The sequence goes on along the minus strand of OY735236.1, from coordinate 2,584,817 downwards.
TTAACCATGTAATGATGGGAGATCATTTTAAGTAAGTTTCTATATAATATGATATAATATGATATAATATAATGCAATTTATAATTCCATCTGTCGAATCACATGTATCCATTTCTTGATATATATCACATTTTGTGAACATAGGCAAAGAATATCTAATTCTCTATATACATATACGTTTATATTTTCAGTTGCATTGTAAGTTGACAGTTCTAAGAATGGTAGAAATTTCATCTCAAAACCAGATTGGAATTGGTTAACAGCGTTTATAAGGAATTAGATGACTTGAAGAGAGGTTGGTTAAAATGAGATATACAGCTTTCCTAACAAAGGGAGAAAGCTGTTAGAAAGGGTGGGTTGGAATAAGAGAGAGAAAGAAGAAATTTTTTATTTTTTTACATCACCTTATGTCATATTCTTTTTAAAAAAAAAATCTATTTCCGGGATGAAAAAATAGAATATAAGAAAGGAAGAAGGGAAGAGAAAAAAAAGCTGAAACAAAGCAATGTTTATAACTAATGTATACATTTCATGTATATATATATATATATATATATATATATATATATATATATATATATATATATATATATATATATATATATATAACTTTTTTCCTTAGCCAATGAATTATATTGCATTTCAGGAGATATGTTCCCTTTCCTGTTGATGGAATTATAATTTTTTGTTTGTACGTTTTAATCATTGATATCTTTATAAGAGAGACTATTGTTGACAAATGTTGCCAAATTCAGTCAAAGGTTGTATAAACAATGGTACTAGTTTTGATTGCAGTCCATTCTCGTCCTTCTAGTTGACTGTACTTATTGTCTGACTACAAAACTTCATTTTGACTTCACTTTTCTACCGTAAATAGAACAAGAACGACTCACCAAAATAAGATGTATAAACCGATATATAAAATTCATCTCACTGTCTGTGATTTTGAGCTCAGAACCAACTGATTCCTTGGAGGCTGTCTTACTGATTGAGCTAAATTGACAAGTCTTGAATATCAAAGGAAATTCATCTCCCAGGTATGCACAGGCCTATTTCATTCTAATAAATAAATACATTCTTACAAAACTAATGTATATTTTCGTAATATTTTTATTTATAATGTAGTGTTACCTGTCTTGACGAGTCTTGAATATCAAAAGAAATTCATCTCCCAGGTACGCACAGGCCTATTTCATTCTAATAAATAAATACATTCTTACAAAACTAATGTATATTTTCGTAATATTTTTATTTATAATGTAGTGTTACCTGTCTTGACGAGTCTTGAATATCAAAGGAAATTCATCTCCCAGGTACGCACAGGCCTATTTCATTCTAATAAATAAATACATTCTTACAAAACTAATGTATATTTTCGTAATATTTTTATTTATAATGTAGTGTTACCTGTCTTGACGAGTCTTGAATATCAAAGGAAATTCATCTCCCAGGTACGCACAGGCCTATTTCATTCTAATAAATAAATACATTCTTACAAAACTAATGTATATTTTCGTAATATTTTTATTTATAATGTAGTGTTACCTGTCTTGACGAGTCTTGAATATCAAAGGAAATTCATCTCCCAAGTACGCGCAGGCCTATTTCATTCTAATTAATAAATACATTCTTACAAAACAAATATATATTTTTGTAATATTTCTATTTATAATGGAGTGTTATCTGTCTTAACGGGGGGGGGGGGGACAATCTATTCTACAAAACCTCTCGTCAAATGGAAATTCATTAAGCGAATAATTATTGGATTTTTTGTAATTCATTCCAAAATGAAAATATCAAACCCCTTGATAACTATAAATGAAATGCAGATGATTTTGGATAATTACTGCTAATCTTGTAAATAATGTATAATGTAATAATTACTTTCTAAATAATGGATTAATACAAATAAACATGTAAATAATGTAATGAATGAATGAGAAGAAATCAAGCAAAGAATCACACTAGGATGGCAAGCCTTTTGGCAGAGCAAGCTCAACCTTCAAAAATAAGAAGATCCAATAATTCCTAAAAAGAAGGGTGTTTAACCAGTGCATCCTCCCAATAGTCACTTATGGAGCTGAAACATGGAACCTAACCAAGAGACTGATCTGCAAATTGAGAACCACGCAACGTGCACATGAAAGAATTACGCTGGGCCTCACATGGAGAGACCACAAAACAGCACAGTACATCCGAGAAAAGACAAAAGTCAGGGACATCATGGAATCCATTAAAAATCTCAAATGGTAGTGGGCTGGCCATGTTGCACGAATGGTGGACAACCGATGGACATCGCGACTCACAACATAGATCCTCTGAGATCACATGCTTAACTGAGGCTGGCAGAATATTAGATGGAGAGACGATCTAGACAAATTCAGAAAGTACTGGCTCCATGACACCCATGGTAGAGAAGTGTCTTGAATCCTGGGGAGGGTCTATGTCCAACGACGGACGTTAAAAGACTGATGATGATGATGATGATGATGATGTCCTCCACCATCCGTCGAATGTCTGTCTGTCTATCAGTCAGGTAGTCTGTCTGTCTGAAAATAAGTGATCTAGATTCTAGATGTGAATCTAGATAACTATAGATGTAATTTAGATGATTCTGGATCATTTGATGAAATTTCATAGCTTTTTTTTTTTTTTTCTGGCTAACTGAAAAGGTTTTGCCAAGAGATTTTCTTTTCTGGGACTTAGTTAAGTGAGATTTTGTTATAAGAGTCATTCTCTATGAGTGGTGTCACTGTACACACTATACAAAAGTCGCAGCAATCATCTTCTGTCCAGGATAGAAGTTTGAGTGAAGTTTGACCCCACAGCTTCCAGTCTTATCTCTATCATTGTTTGGACTATCCTCATCTTGGTTGTTTTCCATACAACATTTCAGCCGTTGTACTCTACGGCCTTCATCAGGTATCTTCTGGTAAGTGTGGGGAAAGTAACGAACCGAACCCTTTATTTTACCGTCGGGAGTATATAGACTGCACTCCCCTCTTAGCAGTAGTAGTATTTTCGAATTATTATTGTCTCACAGTGGGATTGAACTTAGAACCATTAGATTACTTGCAGTAATTCTGTCTGATTCTCTAACCACAACGCCATGTGTCCATGTTACTTCCCCCACACCTACCAGATGATACCTGATGAAGGCCGTAGAGTACAACAGCTGAAACGTTGTATGGAAAACAACCAAGATGAGGATAGTCCAAACAATAGTAGAGATAATAATAATACCTCATCTCAAAAATTCAGAGAAACAATTCCAGTCTTTTTACAGTCTTTCTCTTATAAGTGTGCTAACTCAATTGATATCTGTAATTACAATCTCAAGAGACTACAGCAGGGGGTCAGAAAATAAGACACCCACCAAGCTCAAAAACAAGTAGGCAAGTGACTATTTGAATCTTCCATTCACAGACATATATTAGCATATTTATGAGAATATTCAACAATCCTTATTTTTTTTTTTTCAGATAAGTTCAGGATTTCATTCATTTTTCCTCTCGTCTTAAGATAACAGCTTTCTTTTTTTTTTCTTGGGAATGCTGTCTATCTCTCTATAACCACTCACTCTTCAGGTCACTTAATTCCTTACAAACGCTGCTAACTTATTCAAATTTGATCGTAACATGATAATTCTGTCGTTCTTAGAATTGTACACTTGGGGGTCACAGTTGAAAACATGATCTGGGGTTCCATAAGTAACCATAGAAAATTTGGTGACCATAGCTTGGTGGATCTCCATTCAAACCCAGGCAGATGTGTTTCTATTACTGTCTTTTACTGCTTTCTCTGGAGATTGGTGCAAATGGATGCTGATGTTTTGGTTTGGCCAATTTGGAGCCAAACCTACTTTGGTAATGGAAGTTTTGGCACCAAGAACATTTCAACCCTAACCATAACTCTTTCTCATAAATACCAAAATAGAGCTACTCTTCCAGGTTTTTTTTCCTAGTGATTAACAAATTCAATATTTCAATTTTTCAAAAAAGTTATATCGCAGTTTTAAAGCCTTTTAAAGTTTCATCTTTGAATGACGTTCTATCAATAAACCATTTTCTTATAGCACCCAAAAGTCTGGAATCAAATCAGCTAACATCGCAGGATTCGGGATGTCAGTGTTTTTTTTTTTTCTCTTAATGAACGATGACTAAAATCGCTTTTCTCAGGTTTTAATCCTGCTGAGAAGGATTAGATTAAGATTTAACATATGATCCACTTGAAGTACTTAACATTCCAGGGCCAAGAGCCCCTTGAATTCTGGATGGAGATAAGGGACCAGAGACTTGGAATTGGCCACCCAAACCCCATTGTACCAACTTGACTTAGCTCTGGGACTTGAATCTCTTTGGTTTATCCTGGCTATAGCTTTTGATAAGTAATATGGTGGATTAGGCATCCTTCAGGTAAGGCCCTAATTCCAGTCTGGGTTTCATGACTTTAGCTCACTGTTTAGTTACTGTTCTTGTACCTGGCCTGTATGGGAGTGTTTTTTGGATGCTTCAAGTATGGGAGATTAGATTGTAATATAAAGTTAGTCTAGCTGAGCTGGCAAGGGTATCAATTCTGTAGATGGGAGAGATTAGATCAGAAAAGTTTTTTCATTCATCGTTGGTTACTTGTTTTCTATATTCAGATATATCAAGATATCACATAGTACATATGCTTTTCGTCGTATGTATACATTTTGGCTCTCTGGGTGCAGCTTGTTCGCATGATAGATACATACTTCGCCAGCCAGTCAGTCAGATCATCTTGGAAACTATAGAAACCTTCTGCTGACAGCTATGGTCGACAGTTTTTAATATCAAAACACTTGCAACTTGCTAGTACAACTCGTTTATGTTGGTGAACCAATTTAATAGTAGACAGCGGGCGAGTCATCTCAGCGACAACAGATCCCAGTAAGTCTGAAAATTCTATCGGCTAATTCAAGGCCCCAATCCCCCAACCATTAAAAATCATTGTTGATTAATTATAGGCATGACCCCCCCCCCCAAGAAATAACTAAGAAGGTCCCTCGAAAATTGATATAATACAAGTGTGCTTTTTATACCAAATTGACTTATACGAAAAAAGATTTGGACCAAACTCAGATTATATGAAAGATGAATTATATATTTGCAACATTAGATTAAAAAAAGAAAGTAGCAAAACTGATTTTTGCCAGAGTGAGATAGATGAATTTATGTAGACCCTGTATAGTAAATTATTTCATCGAAATTTCTCAAGCTTTCCATCTGATTATTTTGTTTCTTTTATCGTGTATATCAGTACAAGTTTTATATTTCGAAGAATTTTCTGGCAATTACCATCCTTCTTGTCGCTTGTGTCATTAACACATTTCAGCCGATCCATTCTATAGCTTTCTTCAGATGTACTATCCAAATATGATGGTGAAAAAAATTTTTTTCTCCAATGGTAGCAATTCCTATAACGTTGGATATGGATAATATCTTTTCTTTCTTTGTTAGGCCCGGATTCTCATACCTTGCCCCTGTTGAGTGGTGAAAGCCAGATTGGGTTGAATCCAGCACTTGTCTGACTCGGAGACTCAGGCAAAACGTTGATATGAGTTGCCTTCTTTATCGCCATCACAGATTGTACTTCTGAAGAAGGCCGTAGAATGGATTATCCAAAAAGTTGTTTACATACTCCAATTTCTTTAAATATCAATTACCCTTCTCAAAACTATGGAAAGTATGATGAGGTTGTCTATTGTTAAGAGGTAATCCTTCTGTGATTCGGCAATCTTATAAACCTGGCACATCTCCGGTCCCAATCGTGCTGGATTAATGGAGGTCTGGTGTAATTCAATTTCTGGTTTTTCAATTAACACAAAAGGATTTTGAAAAACCTGCTTGTGAAGTTTTTTTTGTTTTTCTCTGAGCATTAATAATTATCTGTACTCGCTTTTGTGTTGGACTTTTTATAAGGATTTTTTCTTTCTAATTATCTGGATTATTTTCCGTCATTTTCTCTCGTCTATAAATTATGGTTTATCGATGAATGCAATCTTGTTTGCTTTTTACAAACTGCCAGCCAAAACTGTCAACACAGGTTTCATCAGTTTTCAAGCTAGTCTGGCTGGCTATGTATCATGCATACTGGTTGTACCAACAAAGCTAGAGAGCTGAAAATTTCAGTATTTACTCCTTATGTCTTGGAAAAAACTTTTTTTTTTTTCTTTTTTTTTAATTTGGAAAAATTATCCCCTCCCCCATGGGTTTTTAGTTATAACTTTAGCATAAACGTACATTGCAAATTGTTCATATACAATGTAAGCCTACGCTAAATTGATCGTTTGGTTTCTGTCTGCCTGTTTTTTTCTAAAATTCAGACTTTTTATGATCACTGCACAATAAAAGGCGAGAGAAGTAACTCATTTATTGATCACCTTTTTTTTTTCCAATTTTCTAATTGATGAGCCCTAAAACGGCATTCTGCCAAAAGATGTTGATCACTTGACAATTTCTATTGAGCAACTAACCAGACCTGTTTCTCTTCATTTATAGCTTTGCTTCATAATTATCTCGAATGTTAGAAGAGGATGGTTTTTCTCGGAGATACAATATTTCTTTTAATGATGAGTTGATGGAAAAATAATTTTAAGCTCGAAATTGTCATGAGAAAATCTTTATGCATTCATTTAAAAGATATTGTATTATTATTGCTGTCCATCAATGATCGTTTATTGGCCACCTCTTTTTCCGATTTGTTAATTGATTGTTCCCAACACTGTATGCTGCCAAATATTGTTGTTCAGAAAATTCAGGCTATCAGCACTAAATAAGTCAGTCAAGACAAGATCAATATAAAAAAAAGTCATTAATGTAAGGGCTTTTAAAATAATAATACGCTGTCTTTTAAGAGCATATACTGATTTCAACACAGCATGACAATTTCAAGCTATTATTTTTCATAAACTCGTTATCAAGAGATATTGTATCTCTGAGAGACACTATCTTTCCTCCTCTTTTAATGTTGGACTTAATTACGAAGCAGAGATGTGAACGAAGAGCAAGAAGCAAACAAAAATCGTACTTATCGATAAACCATGATTTATAGACAAGAGAAAATGACGGAAATAAACAAGATGATTAGCGAGAGAGAAATCCTTCCGAAATAGCGAATAGCCAAAATTTTCTCTAAGAAAAGCGAAGAGATCCTTCAAACTCTTCTTGAAAGCGTTTGGGAAAATTTGGAAACAATGTCTATTTATTTTCATCCACGATAGGAACATATTTGGTTTGGGATTAACCCATTACCAGCGAATGACAGAAATTTCCATCATGCCAATTCAGTTTTATCTGTGATTCAGTGCTTTTATCTTGCGATGGACAAGGATGTTTTTTTTTTATCCTGCAATTAATCACTTGCAATGGACCTGGACTTTTATCTTGTGAGGGGTACCTTGCAGTGGAGCGGGACTTTTATCTTGCGAGGGGTACCTTGCAGTGGAGCGGGGCTTTTATCTTGCGAGGGGTACCTTGCAGTGGAGCAGGGCTTTTATCTCGCGATGGGTACCTTGCAATGGAGCAGGTCTTTTATCTTGCGATGGGTACCTTGCAATGGAGCAGGTCTTTTATCTTGCGATGGGTACCTTGCAGGGCTTTTATCTTGCCAGGGGTACCTTGCAATGGAGCTGGGCTTTTATCTTGCCAGGGGTACCTTGCAGTGGAGCAGGGCTTTCATCTTGCCAGGGGTACCTTGCAGTAGAGCAGGGCTTTTATCTTGCCAGGGGTACCTTGCAGTAGAGCAGGGCTTTTATCTTGCCAGGGGTACCTTGCAGTAGAGCAGGGCTTTTATCTTGCCAGGGGTACCTTACAGTGGAGCAGGGCTTTTATCTTGCCAGGGGTACCTTGCAGTGGAGCAGGGCTTTTATCTTGCAATGATAACTTGTTTTTCATCACTTTCCACTGTCAATGGATTGATAAATCTACATATATTAAAACTCTCCTTTTAATCTGTTATCATCTCCAACATATTGCTCCAAATCTTGAAGATAAGTCATGTGAATTCGCAATCTGCTGTAGGTGAAAATAATGTCACGATGATACCTATGCATGTTATAATACTTAGGGTATATAGATAAATTCTATTGGTAATAGATTACTTTGAAAAAATTATTAATTGCATGTATGTGTGTGCATATATATATATATATATATATATATATATATATATA
>OY735236.1:2486620-2574120 GCA_963457665.1 Thysanoteuthis rhombus | reverse complement strand
TGTATTACTAGTCCAAAATGACAATGAAGGTTCAGAAAAGCCCTTCCTTGAAAAAGTAAAAACCTTTTTCAGATAGTGCCTGGTGGTGTACTCATGCAAAATTACAAGTTCGTAGCCCCCAAAACTGTAACCAGGTGCACCCAGAGATGCACGCATACAGACGTATAAACGATAGGAATCTGTGGCCAACTTGGTCGGCTGGTCAAGCGATTTGTAGGACTTTTGTGATTCATTTTAAAATCGAGAAAACTTGTTTCCTAAACTACTGAATTTTCGTGTGTTGGTCACAAAAATTTCCGATTCCTGGATGATTTTGAGTTAATAATCGAGATTTTCATAATTTAATTAAAGAAATTTCGTTCTTTGATTTTTAAATTTTGTTTGATGACTCGGCATTTTAACTTGGCAAGACCGATGGTATCATTTACATATAGATCAGTACTTCTACCTAGGATCAGATCATCTGCGTACTCTGCCCTGGATCAGTGTAGTATGTGCGCTCTGCCTAGGATCAGAGTGTAGTCTGTGCACTCACTGAAAAGCGTTACCCAAAAAAACCCATGTATGAAAATAATTTACTATACAGGTTCACAGTAAAACAGTTGACAATCCTCACGAAATTACTCCGACAACATTAAGATCCAAATTTAGATAAGGGTAGTAAAATCGAATTCGGTATAAAACTAGTAAAACTCTGAACCCGGTACATTAGCAGCAATCGGAAAATAACTGACTTGGATGACCTTACATCTTGAGATGCTTTTGGACTGTAAAAATTTCTTGAAAGAAAGAACATTATCTTTCAGCGTCAACATTCAACAACACCTTTAAAAGTGCAGAGTTTCCAATATATATATATATATATATATATATATATATATATATATATATATATATATATATACACTGTTCTGACAGCAATGTATTTTCCTTAGCAATCTTATCTGAAATATTTCTCATTGTTAGGATGAGAAGAAAAAATTAGAGTGTCTGGAAATTATATACCTGAAAAGCAATAAAGAAAAAATCTCATCCAACGGTTAGTGTCAACATGTTTGATTGTGGGAAGAAGAATGTAGCATTTTTGAAAAAAATGTGCGTAGGTAATAATAGTTCTTATCTCTCTCTCTAGAAATTTTCAGTCCTTGAGGCAACAAGTTATAAATTATGAAACAAGAAAAATAATATGCCACGTATGGGAGCCTCGAAAAGCAAAATCTGATTTGAACCATAGGCTGAGAAGGAAAGCAGAAACCAGACCAGATTGTTCCTGATGTAGCCTGTTTCACAATACATTTAATGCATTTCTTATTTTGACAGTACAAAAATTGTAGAATTAACGCTAAGTTTTGGGCTATTTTTGACAATTTTTAGCATCTTTTCGGTGTGTCTTGGTGACTTTTGCCGTTTTGGGGCTATTTTTCTATTCATTTAGTACTTATCAGCTGTCAATCTAGTTCGACAATATTTTTTGAGTAGATAACACGGCAGGTCATAGTGTTAGATAATTAGAAAACCATCGGCAAAAACTATCAAAATGGGTTTTTTCAGTTTTTAAGCTTATCAGGTTGGCTGGTTGGATAATTATTTATCATACATATAGACTGCACCAATGGAGTCAGAGGGCTGAAAATTTGAACGTTTACTCCTTGTGTCAAGAGATCCCCCCCCATCACCCCTACACCTCTTACTAAACTATTCAATTCTTTTCAATTCAGGAGAAAGTCTATACTCAATTGAGCCATTAGATTATGTATGGAAGCATCTACACTCTTTTTTATTCAGGGGGAGGGGATTCAGACTTTTTTTTTATAGATCACTGCCCAACAAAAGGCCAAGGAAATAACTCATTTATTAATCACCCCACAACAACATGCTGCCAAAAGTCATTGGTCAAGTGATGGTTTCTATTGAATGACTAACCAGACCCATATTTCTTTGTCTCATTTTTTGAAATTCCAGTATGGTTTCATAAGTGATGGAATTTTTTATCAGACTTTATATTTGGTTGTTATTAGAAAGAGACTTTTTTATTTTCTCGCGTTTCCCAGATATGACATTCCATGAACTGAAGCACTGGTTTTGTTGATATGTTTCTGTAGACATTACAAAATAAGAAAGCACTCGGAGACCACGTGCCTCCACTGACGCCATCGTCACTAAAAACTGAACAATGGTTACAGATCACAGACTGAGCAGTAAAAAAAAAAGCTTGTGATAATTATTCATCAGACGTATTATCAATAGTTGAACATTCTGACCATACTGATTTATCCGTGTTGTCAAAAATGATAGTATGTATGAAATATATATGGATATACTCATTGCATTTTACGTACATGGGTAATAGAGATTTGCATTGCTGTGAAATTGGAGAATAGCCTTTCTATACACATTGCCTTTTATATATTTGAGTTGTAGACATTTGCATTGCAGTGAGCTTGGAGAATAGCCTTCTATACACATTGCATTTTATAAACGTGGATAATAGAAATTTGCATTGCAGTGAGATTGGAGAATAGCCTTCTATACACATTGCATTTTATAGATGTGAATAATAGAGATTTGCATTGCAGTGAGATTGGAGAATAGCTTTCTATACACATTGCATTTTATAGACGTGGATAATAGAGATTTGCATTGCAGTGAGATTGGAGAATAGCCTTCTATACACATTGCATTTTATAGACGTGGATAATAGAGATTTGCATTGCAGTGAGATTGGAGAATAGCCTTCTATACACATTGCATTTTATAGACGTGGATAATAGAAATTTGCATTGCATTGTGCTTGGAGAATAGCCTTCTGTATACATTTCATTTTATAGATGTGGATAATAGAGATTTGCATTGCAGTTAACTTGGAGAATAGCTTTCTATACACATTGCATTTTATAGACGTGGATAATAGAGATTTGCATTGCAGTGAGATTGGAGAATAGCCTTCTATACACATTGCATTTTATAGACGTGGATAATAGAAATTTGCATTGCAGTGAGCTTGGAGAATAGCCTTCTATACACATTGCATTTTATAGATGTGAATAATAGAGATTTGCATTGCAGTGAGATTGGAGAATAGCTTTCTATACACATTGCATTTTATAGACGTGGATAATAGAGATTTGCATTGCAGTGAGATTGGAGAATAGCCTTCTATACACATTGCATTTTATAGACGTGGATAATAGAGATTTGCATTGCAGTGAGTTGGAGAATAGCCTTCTATACACATTGCATTTTATAGACGTGGATAATAGAAATTTGCATTGCATTGTGCTTGGAGAATAGCCTTCTATACACATTGCATTTTATAGATGTGAATAATAGAGATTTGCATTGCAGTGAGATTGGAGAATAGCTTTCTATACACATTGCATTTTATAGACGTGGATAATAGAGATTTGCATTGCAGTGAGATTGGAGAATAGCCTTCTATACACATTGCATTTTATAGACGTGGATAATAGAGATTTGCATTGCAGTGAGATTGGAGAATAGCTTTCTATACACATTGCATTTTATAGACGTGGATAATAGAGATTTGCATTGCAGTGAGATTGGAGAATAGCTTTCTATACACATTGCATTTTATATACGTGGATAATAGAGATTTGCATTGCAGTGAGATTGGAGAATAGCCTTCTATACACATTGCATTTTATATACGTGGATAATAGAGATTTGCATTGCAGTGAGATTGGAGAATAGCCTTCTATACACATTGCATTTTATAGACGTGGATTATGGAGATTTGCATTGCAGTGAGCTTGGAGAATAGCCTTCTATACACATTGCATTTTATAGACGTGGATAATAGAGATTTGCATTGCAGTTAACTTGGAGAATAGCTTTCTATACACATTGCATTTTATAGACGTGGATAATAGAGATTTGCATTGCAGTGAGATTGGAGAATAGCCTTCTATACACATTGCATTTTATATACGTGGATAATAGAGATTTGCATTGCAGTGAGATTGGAGAATAGCTTTCTATACACATTGCATTTTATTGATGTGAATAATAGAAATTTGCATTGCATTGTGCTTGGAGAATAACCTTCTGTATACATTTCATTTTATAGATGTGGATAATAGAGATTTGCATTGCAGTTAACTTGGAGAATAGCTTTCAGTTAACCAAAACAGATTTTTAAAATTCATTTTCTTAGTTCTTTAAATTCAGCATTTTTATTTGTCGGTGCTCAATGCCATAAAATATAGCATCATTTATTTTATATCTTAGTTTTATTTGGAATCACACAAGATTTGTGTATGCCTGCTGTTGATGTACCTCGAGATCATCGTCACGATTTAATGAAGAAATACATCAAATCTATCATAACCTTGAATAATTACTGATACAGAAACACTACATTTTTACCTTTATTCATTCAAGTTGAAGTATTATAGATAATTATTGATTTATGCTACTATTTACCTTCATCTTAATTGCTGTTGCTTTTTATTGCAACTGAACTCAGGCTGGGTTCTCTTTAGTTGTGAGTAAATGAATTAACAGTACATATAAATTAGATTCTATTTTGTTGCGTGAGTTGCATGAATGAAATTCTATTTTACTTGGTCAGTTGTGTTCCTTGGTGTGAGAGAAGACATCAGCACAATGATAATTATATGCGTGGATGGTGGAATTGTCTGTCCTTGTTATCGTTTTACTCCTTGCTTGTCGTCCTGCAGCCAGCCATTCCTTTAGTGCAATTGTAGCCGTTGACAATTGGGATGTCTGAAGAGAGAGGATTTTGCTTTCCCGCATACAAGTTGAAATAATGACTTTTTTTTTTTCTTTTTGCTTTTATGAAGTTTCCTACCAGGTTCTGTCTTTTTTTTCTTCTTTTTTCCTTTTTTTTTCTTCTTTTTTCTTTTTTTCTTTTTTCTTTTTTCCTTTTTTTTCTTCTTTTTTCCTTTCTTTTCCTTTTTTTTCTTTTTTTCTTTTTTTTTCTTTTTTCTCCTTTTTTCCTTTTTTCTCCTTTTTTTTCTTTTTTTTCTTTTTTTTTTTTTTTCTTCTTTTTTCCTTTTTCTTTTTTTTTCTCTTTTTTTTTTTTCTGTGAGAATATTTTTTCCTTGCTAGTCAGGTCAGCTACCCAGACAGCGTAAGTTGCTTTGAGGTGTCTGCGGATCAAGAGAGGAGAGTCTTGGGTGTGACAACGCTACCTGGACACAAGCAGGACTCGATCAACCCTGACTGGGTTGTGAGGGTGTCCATGTGTGTTAAATCTCTATCTTCAGATGGAAATTCCGGTGGAAGTGCAAAAAAATTAAAAAAAAATGGTTTAAATAAGTGCTGGAACTTTTGAGCCATTACTTAGCCATTTTGAGCATCCTTTTTAGTGTTTTTCTGCCATTTTTGGCCACTTTTTTTTACTAGGCGCTTACTAGCACTCAAACTGATGCAAGAACATTTTTTGGGTTGGCAACACTGAGTTTCAGTCTTGGCAATCATTTCTACCAGCACCCATGGGTGTCTGCTCATTGAAAGACCCTAAAGACCCTCTGACCACTGGGAGCATCCCCAATGATTTGTCCAGGTGTATCAAAGGATGGTGTATGCTGCAAAAGTTCACTGAATTGCCCATTGCGAAGTTGCTCTTTAGAAACCGTCAACCAAAACTGTCAACAATGGTTTCTTTAGTTTTCAAGTGATTCTGCCTGGTTGGCTATGTATATATCATTGCAAAGTTGCTTTTGATATTATCAATTTGGATTAATTGATGCTTGAAAACATGGAAAATAGAATTCATGGCTATTCTGTATGTCATCGTATTATGATTTGTATTTAACATTTTTAATTATCTTTAGTATGAGCCGAGGGGCAGGGGGAGCAGAATCCCCCCCCCACTCAATTTAACTAAATGGCGGGAAAAATTTGGACTAGTAGAAAACTATATTTTTTCTTAGTTGCTTGTTGCGTAATTTGTACTGTATCGTTGACTGATTAAAAAAAACAAAAAACTTTTAATTGAAAATTATTACTTGCATTTTAAATCTGTGTGAAATTTCAGGCAAATCACGACCTCATCCCAATCCGCCCAAGCAAAGAGTTCCTAAACGCACACGGTTTTCAAGTCTCCCGAACAGTCATTGTATCATTTTACGTTCAACTCGTTTAGTGAAAGACTCATACCTGACCTTTTCTGGCTTGGAATGAGAAAGTGTGCATTGCTTATTTTTGTGGAAAACCAGCATTTATAGAATTGTGAAGTGAGATTTTGTTTGTCTTATTCCGCTCTAAAGGAAATTCCAAATAGTTCCGATTTAAGAAAAGCACACATACATTCATTTTTAGACATATAAGGCTTTTTTTTTTTTACTCCTGCTAATGAAGCTTGAGAGGTATATGTATTTGCTTGTATCTCTCTCTCTCTCCAATCAAAGAATATTTTTTTTGAGAGATATTCTTCATTTTTTTTTTTGTTTGTTTGTTTTTCATACATTTATGCATATACTTGTGACTGTCAACGTATCTCCAAAAGTTCTCACTGCATTTCAAAGAAATTCTGTGGAAGGGGGGACAATAGGCTAAGGAAAAAGTGATTAAATTTTGGAGCGGATTCATGCATAATTACCTCCCTTAATTTCTGGTTGTATGTCCACAAATGTCCCAAAATTCCGAGGACTGTCCACAGGTTATTTCTAAAAAGTTCCCAATAATTTTAATAGAACTTGGTGGAAAGATGCACTATAGGCTATCGAGGAAGTGATTGAATTTTGGTGGCGGATCCATTCATAATTACTTCCCCTGAAAATGGTGTTGCCTGAGGTATGTGCTCTCTGAGTTCTTCCTTGTTTTTCTCAATGTTCTTGACTCTATGGGAGGGGATTAGCATTTAATGTCCAGGTCTTCTTACTTAGGTTAAGTGTTGTGCTATAAATCCATTTGTCAAGTGATGTAATGGTTATAAAATGGGATTGGCGGATCCAGTTAGTTTCAACTATAGCTGTTTGTGTTTATTTTGCACGCCTGACCTTGGGATAAGCATGAATCCACTTTTCCTCAGAGCCCTGTGAGCCAGTCTATCTGAAACGGTTATCCTGTAAGTTCAATTTTAACTGAAGGTTCAATCTTCCACTCCAATCATGCCATTATTCGTTGCTGTAGAAACGATGACACGAATTGAAAGTTATTTCTATTGATATTCGGACCATCCTCATCTTGGTTGTTTTTCATACAATGTTTCGGCTATTGCACTCTATGGCCTTCGTCAGGTATCACCTGGTAGGTTTGGTGAAGTAACGAACCAAACCCTTTATTTATCTGACGGGGGTATATTGACCGTACTCCCCTCTTAGCATTAGTAGTATTGTTATATTGTCTCACACTAGGATCGAACCTAGAACCATCAGATTACTTTACAATAATTTGTTTGATGCTGTAACCACTGCGCGATGTGTCCATGTGGACAAAGGCCGAAACGTTGTATGAAAAACAACTAAGATGAGGATGGTCTGAATATCAATAGAAATAATAATAATACCTCATCTCAAAAATTCCGAGATATACTAAATTGAAAGTTGGATAAAAACTATTAAAACTGAGATGACGGTAAAAACTAGTGAAAATATAATAAAATTAGAAACCTACTGCTTGGCAGTTGCCTTAGCTGGTCCCAAGCCCGGGTAAAGGTGGAAGGTGTAAAAACAGAACAAACTACTTGCTGCTAAAACTACAGCAGAGTTGTTGAGGCCCTATGCTCCACACGCTCAATGAATGAAATAAATGGAAATCTGAAGAAATCTGTCATTAAATGAACACAATTGTAATTACACGCCCACATTCTTAGTTTTGCACCGAGCCACTAGTTTAAAGCACCTGGTTATGAGCCAAATCATTACCCTGGTTATGGTCCTCGAGACTATCTTGCTAACCATTGCAGTTACTAACTTGCACTAGTTATGTTCTTTGGTCGAATCGGAAGTGACTAATAACTCCAACTTAGTACTTTTTCTTTTTTTTTTTTTTTTTTTTTTTTTTTTTGCTTCCCGAACATTTTGCATAACCTTTTTGTTGACTTGTGTTACCCACACTTAAATATCAGCCCAATCTCTTTGAATCATCTGATACCCGACACGGCCAAATGACCATCCTATTAATGTGAGATTTTATTTGCAATCCTGGATACACATTATTGGTGTTGGAAACAGTAAACCAAAACTGTCAATATAAGTTCCATCATTTCTATTATTATTCGGACTATCCTCATCTTGGTTGATTTCCATACAACGTTTCGGCCGTTGTACTCTACGGCCTTCATCAGGTTTCATCTGGTAGGTGTGGGGAAGTAACGAACTGAACTCTTTATTTAACCGACGGGGGTATATTGACCGCACTCCCCTCTTAGCATTAGTAGTATTATTATTGTCTCACACTGGGATTGAACCTAGAACAATCAGATTACTTGCAGTACAAAGGCCGAAACGTTGTATGAAAAACAACCAAGATGAGGATAGTCCGAATAACAATAGAAATAATAATAATAATACCTCATCTCAAAAATTCAGAGATATACTAAGTTCCATCAGTTTTCATGTCAGATGGTCTGGCTGGCTGGCTATGTATGTGTTTATGCTGCACCAATGAAACTCTTCATGTCTACGAAGAAAATTTTAATAGAAAAAAAAAAATTTTAAGTAGTTCTTAGTGGGGGTTCCATTTTCAATCTAAGCTTATCCTAAATTGATCCCTATTTTGTACCCTCCTATTTTTTTGGAAAATTCACAAATTTCCAAGTGATAAATGCCCAAACAGAAGGTGATAGAAGTAATTTATCCATTGATAAGCCCTTTTTCGAATTTTTTCAATTGATCACACTTAACACGACATGCTGCCAAAAGACTGGTTACATGTTGGTTTCTATTGCGTGACTAGCCAGACCTGTTTGAAAACAAGTTAAATTTGGAAATCAGATATCAAATAACATACTTAGAATTACACACTCACACGCACACTCTCAGTGTAGCATGCCACAAGTTTCAAGCACTGAGTAACTATCTAAATCATTACACTATTTGTTTTCCTTGAGCCTAGCTTGTTAACCATCGCTTCTATTAACCGGAAATAGTTGTGGTCCTTCTTAGAATTAACCAGTGACCAATAACAATGATTTTGTGTTTTGTTTTTTCTGCTTTCCGGACATTTTGCATAACCTTTTTGTTAACTTATGTTAGCCACCCTTAAATATCAGCCTAATCACTTTGAATCATCTGATACCCGACACAACAAAATGATTGAATGATCTTTGTCCACCCTGTTCATGTGGGATTTTTCTTGCTATCCTAAATATGCATAGTTCGTGTTGTTAAAAGTTGTCAACCAGAACTGTCAACGTAGGTTTCTTCAGTTTTAAAGTTTGTCGGACTGGCTGAGTAAGGATCTGGAACATTGAAATTTTCAACATTTACTCCATTTGTCTTTAAAAAAAAAAAAAAAAGTCTTGGGGGGGGGGGTTCCATAATATCCACCCCCTGGCCCAAAATGGGTTTTTTTGGCGGTTCAATTTGTTATGTAAGTTCATGCTGAATTGATTCCTTAGTTTGTATAACACTTGTTTCTTTGTTTTTTTTTTTTGAAAATCCAGACTTCTGCCCAACAAAAGGTAATAGAAACAACTTATTGGTTATCTTGAACAATTGGCATGTAGAATGAAGATAACTCTGAATTATCTCCACTTCAATTGAAGCAGTAAAACCTGTTATTATTTTAAAAGCAATTGGAAGTGTCAGAATCTATGTAATTGTTTTAAAATGAATGTATATTTAATGATTGTTATCCATTTTGACACTTTCAATTGTTTTAAAAATAATTAAGAATAACTGCCTCAGTTGAAAGAGATAATCCTCAATTTATTTCACGGATGGTCTCTATTTTACATGCCAATAGTTCAAGATTACCATTGATCTTCAGTTTTCCAATTGATCACTCCCAACACTACATGTAGCCAAAATATGTAGTTACATGATGGTTTCTATTGTGTGATTACCCAGACCTGTATCTTGTTCTGTTAGCGCATTCTGATGTTGCAAATTAAACCCTCTTTGATCTGCGTCTAGTTGACAAGTTCAACTGTATAAACTATACCACAGGAAGTTAGCAAAGTGCATAAAGATTTGATGATTTCTCCTTGTTAGATGTGTCCACACATTTCTGTAAGATGCTTTTCAGTCAGTCGGTCGGTCGATCAGTCAGTTGGTATGTCGGTCTGTCCCAGTTATGCTCAACAGCAGAAAGCGGAAGGAGAGGGTTTCGTGTTTTATTTACCAGCTGTTTTATCATAAGAGGTGTGATGTCATCAATAGATAATGCACGAAGCATTTATTTTTTTCAATGTTGCTAAGTATAGTTTGCAGAAAGTGTTGCCAAAACTGCTTCTAAAAACGGCTAGAATTCGAAATTTCCAGCTAACTTTATAGCTAAGAATGTATACTCATTTAAAGCCCACTTATCAAATAAAATAATCATACTCTTGGACTCCAGAACAAATTATTGATAAAAATCGTACTCTTGTTCTGAAAACCCCTAACCACAAAATAGGTTTGTTATGGGGGATTTGATTTGCAATATAAGTTTCAACTGAATTTTTTTGGTGTTCATTGCCCAACAAAATTCAAGAGAAGTAATTCATTCATTGATCACCCCCTTTTTTCCAATTTTTGAAATCAACACCCCCAATTTGGTGTGCTGCCAAAAGATGTCGGTCATGTGATGGTTTTCCTTTGAGTGACTAACCAGTATTGTTATCACTCAACAGCCAAGAATTTCAGGTGTGTGCAAAAGTTCTCTGCACTCTCTTCTGAAAACTAGGGACTGAATACTCTGTTGAAACATTTTAACACTAGAAACTTTTGCATACGTCTAATATTATTGACCTTTAAAATGATTTGATAACCCCCCTCCCCGTGTGCTTCTGTGCGTATACATGTTTTTTGGTTCCAGGGCATTTGCCTCCTTGACAACTACCTCCCGGACAAATGTGTCCCCGGACATTTATGACTTGTATTTCTATGTCTCGGTAATTTGCGTCTGATGTTTTCGTACAAAGGAGTGCTTATAACAGGCATGCCTTTCAAGTTAAAAAAACAAAACAAAAAAACTAATTGCTGTCTATAGTTTCGAGAAGGGTCATTTATATTGAAAGAGTTTTTCGGGCGATTGAACCCCTTCTTATTGTTTGTGTTGTTTTCACTGCATTTCGACAGTTCCCACGGCCTTCTTTAGGTGAACTATCCAATTGCGAATGGGAGTAAGTAGAATTTTCCAATGGTTTAATCGTCCGGAAAACTCTTTGAACTTTGAGGATAAAGAAATAGAAACTTCAATTTCGGTGTTTTTGTAACGAAGATGAATGGGGAAAAATGTAGTTCTAATGGGTACTGTTATGATTTGATCGAAACGGGGAAGTTCGTATCACATTTCTTACATGTCTTGATTAAAATATTTCTAATATTCGTTTCCGTTACAAGAACAACGAAAATGAAGGTTCTATTTCGTTATCATTGAAGTTGTTGTTTGTTTTTTGTTTTTAAATTAAGAAATACCGGAATCCAGCGATGCCAATAATTGGGTCCTAGTTGTTCAGGACGCAATCGACCTGTCTCCATGTATTGTACCGCCTTTGCTGCATGATTAATTGGCCAATAGAATCCGACCTGTGGCCGTCCCAAACTGCGTTATAAAGATACATGCAAAAATATTCTGAAATCTAGGGGTGTCCTTCTAGACAAGAGAGAAAAAAATAGTGGATAATCGTTGGGATGGAGACAATTAATTCGACCCACTTGCGAAAAAAGTCAATAGGAAAAGAATTGATGAATATGAGAAATAAGAATCGAAAGAAGAAGAAATAATAATACGTTACCAAAAAAATTAAAAAATAAAAAATCTCTCAGACTTTCTATAGTTACTCTATTCTGTTTATATTAACTGTCTAAATGTTAGATATGTCTTATTTGTTTAGAGTTAGAGGCGTTTGTGTATGCAGGGTCTGCATTAAGCCAATTGTACCAATTGCTTTCAATCGGGGCCCCGAACCTGGGTATATTCTAGTCTTGTCATGTACGCATAACATCACATTGTAGATGAACAGATATTATAACCCTAGGCAGAATTCACGAAGACGGCTGCTATACTAGTTAGATCTATATTGATTGAAAAAATAGGTTAAAGCCCAGGTAGAAAGGTAAGATTCTTCTTTTAACGGAATTAGATTACCATTGTAGTTATGTTTATGCAGGGTCCCCTCCTCCCCCGTTTTAACCTGCTCGTTGGGGTCCAAGAAAGCTAACTGCATTACAACCAAGCCCCAATGACCAGGATAGCCAATTTAGCTATTTTGTTGCTAGAATGATATTTTGCGGTCCACCATCCACCTGTGTTAGACCAGACAGCATTATACTGGGGTTGGCCTATAGAGTTTAGCTGGTTATATCAGAAACCGTTAACCAAACCTGTCAGCGTAGGTTTCTCCAGTAACCGATGGAGCTAGATGGCTGAAAATTTGAATATTTACTCTGAAAAAAAAATGCTTTTTCTTTTTTTTTTTTTTTAAATTCTCCAAAAATATTTTTTTTTTTAGGTGTGTGTGTGGGGGGGGGGTGTCAATTTGCGATAAGTTTTTGCTAAATCGGTTTCCTAGTTTCTGACTGGCAACATTCACGCTTGTTTTTGGGAAATTTGGAATTTTTTTCTAGTTATCAATGCCCAACAGGAGGCAAGAGAAGTAACTTATTTATTGATAACCCCAATTTTGTAATTGATCTCCCCCAACACAGCATGCTGCCAAAAGACATTGGTCACATGAGGGTTTCTATTGACTGACTAACTAACTAGACCTGTTGTATTGATCATCTGCTGCTCGATCTGTTTCCTCCCGTCTTTCTTCCTCTCGTCTTTCTTCCTCTCGTCTTTCTTCCTCTCTTGTGATAATACACGCATAAGAACGATTTTATTAATAGTGATTTATATTCTATTCTATTAGAAACTGTTGATATAGGTTTCTCTCAGTTTCTAAGCTAATCTGGCTAGCCGGTTATGTAGACATGACACTGCACCAATTTAGCTAAAGGGCTGAAAATTTGAACATTTCCTTCGTTTTTTTTTTCGTTTTTTTCCCCACTGTTGATGTAGGTTCATGCAAAATTGATCCCCTAATTTGTGTCATTTTTTTTTTCTTTTTTTTCCTTACACATCAGTGATCTCTGCCCTGAAAAAGTGTGAGATGTAACTTATTCATTGATCACCCCTCTTTCCAATTTCTCATTTGATCACCCCCAACACCGCATGCTGCCAAAAGACGTTGGTCGCCTTACAATGTTCTATTGAAGGACTAATCTCTCTCTCTGCATTCATTTCAATCCTTTTCTCCCTCCTCTCTCTCTCTCTTTCTCTCAGAACACCAATGCAATACACTAGTGCGGCCCTCGAATACAGTTGCCATATGTCACTATTGATTGAAGTATCCTAATAATTCAAGCTGCACAATTTTCTACATAAACACAATTTGATTGCAATTACTTTTGCTTTATGGTCGTAAGATAAATATATGAGTGTCTGCCTTCAATAACTTTTGT
Source organism: Thysanoteuthis rhombus (assembly GCA_963457665.1). NCBI lineage: Eukaryota > Metazoa > Mollusca > Cephalopoda > Oegopsida > Thysanoteuthidae > Thysanoteuthis > Thysanoteuthis major. The sequence goes on along the minus strand of OY735236.1, from coordinate 2,560,537 downwards.
CGATTCCTTCCTTGTCCGTGTTTGGATATGTTAATTACATATGGAAGTGTGCACACGCACACATGGGGGCTATTATCTCTGTTTATTTTCATGAACACACTTACACACACACGTACATGGATCCAGACACAATTGATGGTATCTATGTTCTGCTAGTTATTAAATATATGATTCCCAGACAAGTGGTCTAGAACCCGAGCTGTTTGCTACTGTTAGGAACTGCATAGACAAAAACTGTCACTGAAACTCTCAAGATAGGTGTCTCTAAGTTTCTAAGTGGGTCTGGCTGCCTTTGTATGTATCTTGGGTACTGGCAACTCCAATTATGCTTAGAGGGTCGAAATTTACTCATCAAGTCTACAAAAAAACATTCTTTGGCTTTTTTTGTTTTTTGCCTGTTTTTTTGTTTTTTGCCTGTTTTTTTGTCTTTTTGTCTGTTTTTTGTCTTTTGTCTGTTTTTTGTTTTTTTGTCTGTTTTTGTTTGATTTTTTTTTGTTATTGTTGTTTTTTTTAAATTTACTTTCTTAGCATACAGAATCTAAAAACCTACTATGTAAGTTTATGCTAAATTGGTTTATTTTTTTTGAAAATTCAGACTTTCTTAGCCATCGGTGCTCAACAAAACACAAGACTTATTCGTTGATCACCCCCTTTTTCCAATTTTCAAATTGATCACCTCTAGCATGTCATGCTGCCAAAAGATGTTGGTCACATGACAGTTTTTATTAAATGACTAACCAGATCTGTTCTCTTTTGGTTTACATTTACTGAGTGGAGTTACCAGCACCTCCTTCCCCCCTCCCCATACACACTGCATAAACGCCCTCGTCGTTTAGCCATCCTGTTATCATCCGCTATGACCCTTCTAACACGCCATGCTCTATTTACATGCTGGTAAATGATGGTCAACCTATTGTATTAGTAGACAAATTATATTGACTTGTTTTGATACCTAGCTCTATGTAAGAAACTCTTCCCCTCCCCCCGCATGCAACCCCAGGTCGACACTCCCTTCTTAGAGGCTGTGGGAGTCAACAATACCATATCCCATTGCGTATATCAACTCCTAAAACTTGAACTCTGAATTCAGGTTTAGGCATGTATTTTCCAGATAAATAAAGCCTCCTTGTTCCTTCACTCCAAGCTAAAGAGCACCACTTTCATTAGTAGGTTTAAGTGGACTAATGACTTCTATCCCCAAATTTTTTAAACATAAAAATCCACTCACATACTGGTGTGTAGGTTTGTAGCATGATATAGCTATTAGCTGGATTTTGATCTGAAATTTTCATTGTATACTGTTCATTCTTTGTGATTGATATTCATTGATGAATCAAGTGTATTGACAAGGAAGATAATTATGTTGGAAGATTATACAGAAAAAGTTGTCTTTCTTTCATCATTAAACCCTGTGCTCATTGAATTAAATATATGTAATAACTAGATTCAAAAAGTAATTCAAGGTGAGTTATTTCTGGTCAAAATTACTTCCCTTGTACTTTTTGTTGATTTTTTGAAAAAATTTTTTTTATTCAATTTCCTAAATTTTTTTTCTTATTCATCGAAGAGTTCCACAGCAGTTAAAAGCTGTCTATGAATCTAAGAGTCAAAAATCTAGTTGTTAGCAAAATGTTTTATGTTGCAAGTGAGGTGTGAGATATTCTGCATCATTTGTTACCAGCGTAAATGCATCTGTTTTTGCATGTCTGTTCACCCAAGCAAAATTCAAGCTGCATAGCAACAAGTTAGGTTAGTACAATGGAATTTTGTGTGGCCAAAATCTTGAGTGTTTTCAAGTGGCTCTTAGCTGGGATTGACATTTGGAATGTCAAGTATTTTCAAGTGGGTCGAATGGTAAATCCTACTCTAATTGTTCTTTCTAAGACAACAGAGGGGAAAAAAAAAATCCATTATTTTGAGCCAGTCAGTTATCAGCTGTAGCCATGGAATTAATCAGGCAGAGAGATGAACAGTCGGGAACAGAGTGGATGGAGTCAACGCGTAGTCACAGAATATAAGCAAAGAGAGTGGGAACACGTAGGCTGAGGTAGAAGCAGAAACCTGTGGCAGACGGAAATGGTATGAGATTAACTGAGTTACGTGCATGCACTTTGCTCCAAGCATTTTGTTGTCTCACTGCAATGCAACTGCTTCACAACTCTGCTAACAATATGGTTCCTCTCCTCAGTCACTATAAAGAATAAAAGACTAGATGTTTATTTTTCTACACGGTGTGTTCTCCTTTGTGCATCCAACCACTTGTGGGTATCTTTTTGTCAGCCGGTGTGTCATTTGCTCGACATTTGAACACGTGTGTCCACAACATTTAATCATAGAAACACTTCTTCTTAGCAACACGAAGTGTGTGCGTGTGTGTTATAGAACAGAGGAATATGGATACGTCTTTTCGTCAATAGGTGCGTCTCTTTTGTTAGACATGCAAGCATGTTTGTTGCTTGACCCTTCAATTCTCCTGGCTTCTCTCCCATATTTCATAGCTGTACCTGCATTAACGAGTACTCAAAAGCATCATGAATGGTAATGGGCAATGTTATACTTACCTATCAGTTGTAATTCTATATATAAGTAATAGAAATAGATGTGTGTGTGTGTATTTCTCTTGTATATTCTCTCTTACGTTTACATGCAATTTCAAATGCTTTTCAAATCGATATGGCTTTCATTGCTCGACAGGAACACCATATGGAAGTCCTTGTCTAACAATGGAAGGTATTTAAAAACCAGTTCATCCGTGGTGGTAGTAGTTGCTGGAGGAGGTGAAAGAAGAGCTAGTAGTCTTTGTTTGAGTCAATTGATTCTCATACTTGTAAAATATTGCAATATATGAAAATATTCCAAGAGTATTATTTCCTGTCAAAATTGTGAATGGCCATTTTTTTTTTTTTTTTTTTTTTTCAAGTACAAAAGGCTGAGCTCACACATTCTGTTATGATATTATAGCAGTTCCTTTCTTAATGATGTCACATCACTTCCTTCCTTCCTGTTTATGTTGTTTAACATAAATGAGACTGAGCGACTGACTGAAATGCGTGTATCATCATCATCATCATCATCATCAGTCTTTTAGCGTCCGTCGTTGGACACAGACCTTCCCCAGAATTTGCAACACTTCTCTATCATGGGCGTCACGGAGCCAGTACTTCCTGAACTTGTCTAGCTCATCTCTCAATCTAACATCTTTGCCGGCCTCGGTTGCGCATGTGGTCTCGGGGGATCCACGTTGTGAGTCGCGATGTCCATCGATTGTCTGCCATTCTTGCAACATAGCCAGCCCACGGCCATTTGAGTATGATGTCCCTAAGTCTTGTCTTTTCTCGGATGTACTGTGCTGTCTTGTGGACTCTCCATGTGAGGCCCAGCATTATTCTTTCATGTGCACATTGCATGGTTCTCAATTTACAGGTCTGTCTCTTGGTTAGGTTCCATGTTTCAGCTCCATAAGTGACTATTGGGAGGATGCATTGGTTATACACCCTTCTCTTTAAGAGCCCCAATCACAAAACGAAGAAAAGCATGTATAGAAACATTTAAAAATCTGCAATCTATGTTACAAGTGCAGCTGATGAAAATAAATCTGTATTTGCTGAAGAAGGCCATAGAATGGCTTGACCAAAATGATGTTCGTTGGAACAACAAAAATAACGAGATTGAGTCCAATTGTCCAAAAAACTCTTTGAATGTTAATGACTCCTTTCAAAATGGTGTAAATATGTATGTACATAAATCACTATATCTCTTACTACGTATGCATTTAAAAACACAAACTAACCCTATATCTGGTTAGTTATTCAATAGAAACCATCAAGTGATTGATGTATTTTGGCAGCATGCCACGTTACGGGTGATCAATTTAAGAATAGGAAAAACTGGGTAATCAATGAATAAGTTACTCCTTTCACCTTTTGCTTGGCAGTGATTACTAAAGAAAAGTCTAAATTTTTGAAAAAACAAGCGTGAATGTGACCAATTTAGCATGAACTTACATTCCAAATTGAACCCCCCTCTAAAAACCTATGGGGGAGGATTAAAAAAAAAATCTAAAAATGTTTTTTCTAGACAATATGAAAATGTTTGAATTTTGAGTTCTTGAGGTCCATTGATTGTGGCCCTCATGTGCGATACATAGCCAGCCAGACCAAGTTAAGAATTGAGGAAACATGTGACAGTTTTGAGGACTGTTTTTGCAACAGTTTTAGTTGACAGTTTCTGACACTATAGACTGGATTATCCCTTTATATCAAAATGTCTTTTATTGAAGATATAGGGCCAAAGTTCTTGATTAACCAATCACTGTGTTCGCCAGGACTTTGATTTCTACTCTATTTTATAGGATTGGGAACTTTTCCATGATTAGTATTTTTTTATTTGAAAAAAGAATGGCCTTAAAATACAAAAAAATTGCTAAAAAGTCACTGTAATGATCCCAATCCCACCAAGAATGCCCAAATATTCAAAGAAGACCTCAGCTTAATTGGGAAATTGGAATTGGGTTTTGATTGGGAAGTAGAGAGAATGCTAACTAACGCCGTGCAATAGTAGTTTGAAGGAGCAAAATTCTCATGTCGAGTAAATTTGTTCCCCCCTGACAGAAGTGTGTGGGTGCACTTTTGAATCCATATTTTTTTCAATAAAAACTCAGTAAGTCATCTACAGAAATTTAAATCTTCTGTGCACACATTTATTTCCATTGTGCACTGATTACAAAATCTGTGTGTGCACAAGCACACTGCTTCAAGCAATGGTCTTCAAACTTTACCTACTGGAGATCCCTTTTTAGTTACCAAATTTTCTTGGGAATTCTGACAAAAGATAACTTTTCCTTTTACATATGTATATCGACATGTGATTATAAATTGCGTTATACTATATAGAAATTCTTATTTGAAGTGATCTCCCATCATTACATTGTTAATTTATCAATTGGCCTAGACCATGTGAAGCCCCATTTTCTTCTATTGTTTATTCTATATACGCTGTCTAGGCCAAGAGATACGTTAACCATTTAATGATTGGAGATTAGAGTTTCATATAATGCAATTTATAATCATTCAGTTTGATCATTTATATTAATTTCTCAATGCACATCTACATATGTATGTAACTATTAAATTCTGGCATTGTTTATGGAATTATCCAGATGTGTACAAACGCAAATATGAAATAAATTGAAAGTGAAAGATTCATTTATTCAGTGAAGAATTATTAGGGTTATTCAGAAAATGTCTATTTGTTTTGTGGAACCCCTGGAAAGGTTGTGTGGAACCCTGGAGCTTCATCGAACACAATTTGAATGTCGTTGGCTTAGAGAGAACAATGCCACAGATCCTAGAAATCTGAGTGTTGGTGAGTCATAGCGGCTTGGTTAAAATGTGCAAAATAGTGATTTAGATCCCACCCCATGAGAGCAGAATGCGACATTTGGTCGGTTTTAATGTGAAAGTGCAAACGCATAAACATGTTTAATAACAGGTGTTACTTTCACAGAGAAAATAATAAACTTTCTCATCAACCTAAAGTTACACTTTTTCAGGAACGACAAAAATATACAATTTTGTATGAAAAATTCTCATTTAACTCATCAGTTTGACTATAAATTGGCTCCCCTTGAACATCTTTATATTTTTCATCATTATTATTTGATCTTTGACCTTTCAATATTTATCTTGACATCTATCGCCAAATGTCATCCGGAAAGGTTAATTGTCACTGAAAATCTTGTAACTTCTCGGGTGGGGGGTAGATTCCGTCTTGAATTGGCAATAGTTTTTACCATAAATGTATGGCTCAGTAGGACTTCAGATCTGCTAATGAGAGGTTTATGAATACAAGACGTGATTTTTTATTTTCTATTTCTTCTCCCGCTGCTGCTGATGTCATATTCCTTCAGAATATGGCCGACTATGGCTCTCTTAACAACTCTATGCCTTCCGGTATCTTTTCTGCCCTCCATCTGCTCAAACCCTTCTAGTAGGTTGCTTGCTGCCTACCTCTGCTCCATTTTCTGTCTATATGCCCTGTGAACAATAAATTCTCCGTACCTTCCCTCTTTCCCGTACGTCTGAGAAATCTTGACTATCTCTTTCTTATTTTTAAAAAACGCTTCCTTGTAGTTTTTTAATCTCAAAAATTCACCCTTTGTTAAATGATCTTCTGTCCAGGATATTTACAAAATTTGCCGGCAAAAACCATATCTCAACAGGGACACAGTATGGAAGTCCTTAGCTAACAAACGAAGGCGTTTGAAAAAATCTGCTATCTACGTTATCAGTGTTGCAGATGAAGAAGTAATTTTCTGTTGGCTACCATTATTTGGCACTGTCCAAAATGAGTCTCTCTCTTCTTGCATAAGGATTGTATTCGAAAAAAGACAAGAGTTAGGGACATCATAGAATCCATTAAAAATCTCAAATGGCGGTGGGCTGGCCATGTTGCAAGAATGGTAGACAATCGATGGACATCACGACTCACAACATGGATTCCCCGAGACCACATGCGCAACCGAGGCTGGCAAAATGTTAGATGGAGAGACGAGCTAGACAAGTTCAGGAAGTACTGGCTCCGTGACGCCCATGATAGGGGAGTGTGGCAATTCCTGGGGAAGGTCTATGTCCAACGACATTCTATGATGTCTCTAACTCTTGTCTTTTCCCGGATGTACTGTGCTGTTTTGTGGTCTCTCCATGTGAGGCCCAGCATTATTACTTTTCAATGAGTGCCCAGATACTACATTTTGATCGTAGGAGTGACACTTTGATTGTATGCAGAGTTAACAGATACTACACTGATCTTGGACAGAAGTCCGACAAGCAACATTTCAATCCTAAGCAAAGCGCATCTGTATTCTAATCCGGGGGAGGGGGATACTTCTTCAGAGTACACATGCTCTCCTAAGTGTTGAGTGATTATTTATTAGTGCTAATCACTTTACAGTTGAAAATGCTTGTTGAATAATATTCTGCATTTTGTATAATTGCATTAGATCAGTGGTTTTGAAACTGGGGTAAGTGGGCTCCTCAGGGTCTGACAAGTAATCCCCGGGGGTTCACAGCAGCGTTGCCTCTGAACCTTTCTCTGGCAGAGAACCATCATCATCTATAGTACAGCAATCGAAATACGTAATTGCACCAACCTGTACTAGATATCAGAATTCGAATGAATGAAAGACGTTTGGAATGAATGAGTTGTAAAGGTCAAATATTGCTTCTTCTTGTAGTTCATTAAGTACAGTTTAGAAACTAAATGCTAAAATCTTTATTGAAGAGGTTCTTGAGTTTTCCAAGTTTCAAAACCACTGCATTAGATCCTCTTAGTTATTGAATCATTTGCATTATTTTTGACAAAATGAGATTCATTTACCAAAAATCAGAAAAGATATTTGTAACTTTAATGAATTAACTGTAGAATATGAGAAATACTGCTTCAATCATCTCTCTGTTTGTGTTTTAGTTAATGCCTTTTGATTTTTCATAATTAATTTAACATTATCTCTGTTTCACCGTCCATGTTTGGATAATGATAATTTTGTGATGCATTCTGGGGAGACTGCAAAGGCCAATCCTTGATGCGTTCTACTTGCCATAACCAGGACAATGGAAGCCTGCGTTTTACAGTGGAGTACCCTGACCCACTTGCTATCAAATCACCATACGCCTACAAATGGCAGACCAACGAGCTAAGTGGGCTACAGATTCTCCTCTCTTTGAGTGTCTCTGACTCTATCTATCTATCTATCTATCTGTGTGTGTGTGTGTGTATGTGTCCTAGTACTAATGGTCACATTCGTGGAGATACAACCTTGAAAATTTGCATGAGTTCAACACTAGGCATCATCTAAAAACGCTCTCTTTTTTTTTCCAAAAAAGTGTCTCTATGGTGGTTTTGGACCAACAAGGCCCAAATCTTGTGCTAGTATTTTTTTCAATAATTTTATATAAAATATCTTTTTTTAATTTATTGCTTTTCTAATTTATTGCTTTTCTAATTTATTTCTTTTCTAATTTATTTCTTTTCTTCCTTTTTCTTTTCTTCCTTTTTCTTTTCTTCCTTTTTCTTTTCTTCCTTTTTCTTTTCTTCCTTTTTCTTTTCTTCCTTTTTCTTTTCTTCCTTTTTCTTTTCTTCCTTTTTCTTTTCTTCCTTTTTCTTTTCTTCCTTTTTCTTTTCTTCCTTTTTCTTCTTTTTTCTTTTTTCTTCTTTTTTCTTTTTTCTTCTTTTTTCTTTTCTTCTTTTTTCTTTTCTTCTTTTTTCTTTTCTTCTTTTTTCTTTTCTTTTTTCTTTTCTTCTTTTTTCTTTTCTTCTTTTTTCTTTTCTTCCTTTTTCTTTTCTTCCTTTTTCTTCTTTTTTCTTTCTTCTTTTCTCTTTTCTTCTTTTCTCTTTTCTTCTTTTCTCTTTTCTTCTTTTCTCTTTTCTTCTTTTCTCTTTTCTTCTTTTCTCTTTTCTTCTGCTTTTTTCTTTTCTTTTTTCTTTTCTTTTCTTTTAGGAGATTTTGTTTTAGATAATTAGTTCTGGTACTCACATATACTACATTGATTCATTTCTGTGAGGTACGGATATTTCAGTATAAATAATCAAAAATTTTGTCTTCAGCATTTTTTTGCACCAAGCCAAATGGATTTTTTAGTTTTTGTTGGTTACTAGCCTTGTGGGGCAGTCCATCTCAGTCCTCAGGCCACAATACAACTATTTGACATGAAATATTTCATAAATGCCTGTATATTGTGTGTGCGCCTGTTAATGTACGCACACCAACTCCCTTCATTTCAAATTATTCCTTAGTGTTGTGTAGATTCACATGATAATAAGCAATATCTACTCAAACTGTAATGTTGCTCTGTCTAAGTTGTGAAAAATAGCTGCAGACCCTTCTGTCATTTCCTGATAATATGCAATCCTATTTCTTTGGGCTTTGTGTCAGTTATGACATTCATTGTCGGGAGAAAACTGACTCGGTTGTCACATTCGAGTATCTTCTATTTATAAAGCTAGGTGAAAAGGCCGGAGGACAACTTCATAATTCTTTTCAAATAACTTGGAAAATGTACTTTCTATAAAGGTAAATGACAGCGAAACAATGAGAGGATTGAGGTTTTATTTTTATTTCTTTTTTATTTTATTTATTTTATTTTTTTTTGAGGAAATATTCGCACATGCAACCAATTACTAGCTGATGTGTTGCTGTAATCGTTTCTTTTTTTTGCATATTTCTGGTTTCTGTAGAATCCAGGATATGGAAGCCATTTTTGAATGGTTGAAGCTGGCTTTAAAATTATAAAAATTGGCTAGGCTTTCCAATTAATGGCTTTAAAAATGGCGAAAAATTGGCTAGATTTCCTTATGACTTGATTTAAAACTGGCAAAAATTAACTAGATTTTATTTCCATTTTTAAAATGTAAAAAATGAATCAATGGTTTTTATTTTCATTATTGTGTTAATATGTGGTTAATAAGTTGTGTATTTATACTTTTTGAAGCCTTTGTATGAGTTTTTTGAGCATACATATCATTTTTTGCTATAACTAACCAGGAATGGAATTTAGCTAATTTTAGCCATTTATGAAGCCAGTAATTGGAAAATGTGGCTTATTTTGGCCATTTTGATGCCAGGAAAGGGCCACGTATTCTGGACCCATGAAACCAAAGAAAGCTATTTATACCTAAGACAGGGGTCAGGGAATGGGGTAAATTACCCCAAAAGGGGTAAAAATGAAAATTTTGATAGTAATGAAAGCTTGAAAAACTTTTTGGTCGGTCAGTTTATTTATGTAAATGATAGAAAGAGGAAGAAAGAGATTGTGTGATGTCACTAAAAGATCATCTATTCTAGATAATGGATGGCGTATTAAGCATTTGAATCTACAGTGTTGCCAATTATCATTTGTTATTGTTATTAGCAAAAACTGACTTCAAATGTGGCTAAAATCAACTAAAATTTTCAATTTCCAGCTAACAATAGCTAAAAATGTTGATACCCACTTATCAATTAGAATAACTATACACGAAGACTCCAGAAGAAATTATTGATAAAAATTATACACTTACATTAACTAAAATTTACTAATTATATTTTTTGATAACCAGATTTTGATTTAAAAAATACTCGCTTTCCTCTTCCTCTTCCTCCTATAAGAAATATCACTATTATCACAATTAGTAATGCTACTACTATATTTAGAATCCTTTTGAAGTCAGAATTCACAGATAAGGACATGAAGATGGTGGACACCTTGTTGAACTTATGGTTTTTGTTATACCAACATTTCTTCATAATGTATGAATTAAATGTGACTCGTGTGTTTAAATCATTTAATACTTTGGCCCAGAGTCCGGAGTTCTACCCTGTATGACTCCTGTTACTCAACAGGGCCTAACAAGGAAAGGAAAAGATATCACCTGAATTTAATGGCTAGGACAACAAATCTCCATGAGATCCTCAAAAGAAGAGGAAATCGAGCAAACAATCACTTTAGGATGGCAAGCCTTTGGCAGAGCAAGCTCAACTTTCAAAAACCAGATGATCCCAATAATCCTAAAAAGAAGAGTATACAACCAATGCATCCTCCCAATAGTCACTTATGGAGCTGAAACATGGAACTTAACCAAGAGACAAACCTGTAAACTGAGAAGCATGCAGTGCACGCATGAGAGATTCATGCTCAACCTCACATGGAGAAACCACAAGACAGTACAATATATCAGGAAGAAAACGGGAGTCTGAGACATCATAGAATCTATTGAAAAACTTAAATGGCAATGGGCAGGCCATGTTGCAAGAATGGCAGACACCCAATGGACATCACGACTCACAACATGGATCGCAAGAGATCACATGCAAAACCGAGGCCGACGGAATACAAGATGGAGAGATGAACTAGACAAATTCAGAAAATACTATCTCTGCGACAACCATGATAGAGAAATTTGGAGAATCCTGGGGAAGGTCTATGTTCAATGATGTATGTTAAGAAAACTGATGATGACCGTTGAAAAAACATTCTGTTTACCACCCTCATGTTCAGATAGTACATCTTGAGAAGGTCATAAAATTTGTTGCTCAAAACATTGTTAACACAAACAAGGAGTAGTTCAATTGTCCTGGAAACTTCTAGAATGTTAATAACTGTGTCAATAGGAATGTACGAAAATATTGGAAATCAATTTGTGCGTTGAAAATAACAAATTTTTTTTTTTTTTTCAAAGTTCAAATGGGGATGAATTCTTTGTTATTTTAAGATCTTCTGTTCATGAGAGCTTCTCCGTTAGATCAAAGAAAACTCAGATTTAAGCGAAACTTATCCTTTATCTTCGAGAAAAAAAGACAAGATAGAAACTGTCAACTAGAACTGTCACCATAGGTTTCTTCAGTTTTTAAGTTGGTCTGACTGGCTATGTATAATGCATACAGGCCATATCAGTGAAGCTAGATGGCTGAAATTTTCAACATTCGCCCCTCATTTTGTCTAGAAAAAATGTATTTTTTTGTTTTATGAAAATTCCTCCGACTGCATACAGGCAACACCAATAGAGTATTCACTCCTTGTGTCTCGAAAAGGAAAAAAATTTGTTTTTTGTTTTTTTACCCCCTCCAATTGGTTTTTTTAATGGGGGGTTCAATTTGCCATGTAAATTTCTGTTCAATTGATCCTTAGTTTGTGTCTGGTAGCATTCATTCTTCTACTTATGAAATTCAAACTTCTTTAGTCGTCATCATCATCGTCCATCATCGGACAGAGACCTTCCCCAGGATTAGCACACCTCTCCAGATGGGCATCACGGAACCAAGTTCTCCCTGAACTTGTCCAGTTTGTCTCTCTATCTTGTATTCTGTTGGCCTCGTTCCACATTTGATCTCTAGGGATCCATGTTTTGAGTTGTGATGTCCATCGGTTGTCTGTCATTCTTGCAACATAACCAGCCCATTGCCATTTAAGTTTTCTAATAGATTCTATGATGTCTTGGACTCTTGTTTTCTTCCTTATATATTGTGCTGTCTTCTGATCTCGAGCATAATTCTTTTGAATGCAGGTTGCATGCCTTTCAGTTTGCATGTCTGTCTCTTGGTTAGGTTTCCTATTTCAGCTCCATAGGTGACTATGGGGAGGATGCATTGGTTGTATACACTTCTTTTTTGAAACAAATGGAACTTTCTTGATTTTATCAAAAGGTGAGAAAAGTAACTAATCTACTGATCACCCCCAATACGGCATGCTGCTAATAGACTTTAGTCATGTAACGGTTCCTTTTGAGTGACTAACCAGACCTGGTTCAATTTTATTTAGTAACATCAAATAATATTGTGTTATCAAAATTCTTATATATCTTCGTTTTCTTGGTATGAAGGGCATAATAGTTAATTATGCCGACAATGGAACCAGTGGCCAGAGTTCAAACTCTGGTCAAGGCTGTTTGCATTCACTTGACACTAATACCCTTGGGAAAGGCAAGAATCCATTCTTTGCCCCCCCCCCCGCCTATTTTTAGGTAGATTATCAGGGCAGACTAAACTCTGTAGCTTTGGGAGGGAACCAGTCTAGGAGAGTGATAACTCTGAATTCAAAACATAGCAACAGGTGAACTCGATTAGCTACTACCTTCTTGAAACCAACATGACGATAGAATCATCATGGGAGAGGTTGGGAAAGGCTTTTATCCAGCAATGGACATAAAATGACTAATGATAATATTTTTTCTTACTAAAAACTGTCAACAAAAATCTGTTAACATTGGTTTTTTTTTCATTTTTCAAGTTGGTCTGGCTGGCTATGTATCATGCATACACACTGTACCAATGGAGCAAGAGGGCTGAAATTTTCAACATTTGCCCCTTATCATACGTAGGAAAGAGTTTTGTTTTTTTGTTTTATTCCTTTCATTTCTTGAAACCCACCCCAAATGATTTTTAGATGGGGGCTCAATTTACTATCTAAGCTTATGCTAAATTGATCCCTTAGTTTGTGTCCAGGATCATTCATGCTTGTTACTTGAAAATTCACACTTTTTTTAGTGATCACTGCCCAACAAAAGGTGAGAGCTGTAACTAATTCATTGATCACCTTCTCTGATTTTTCTGTCAACTGATCACCTTCAGCATGACATGCAGCCGAAAGATGTTGGTCATGTGACAGTTTCAATTGACTGACTAACCAGACCTGTTTATCTTCTGTCATCATCATCATCATCATTGGTCTTTTATCATCCATTATTGGACATTGAACTTCCCCAGGATTTGCCACACCTCTCTATCATGGGCATTGCGGAGCCAGTATTTCCTGAATTAGTCTAGTTCGTCTCTCCATCCATCAAGCTCTAGAAATTGTGTATGATATAACGAGTCGGTGCCATCATCTAATTGGTGAAGTTTTGACATTTTTTGCCAAATATAAAATATCATCAGTCTTTTATTGTCCATTGTTGGACATTCACCTTCGCTGCACCTCTCTATTGAGAACGTCACGAGCCAATTTTTTCTGAACCTGTCCTGTTCATCTCACCTTTCTCGTATTCTGCCGGCCTCAGTTCCACATTGATCTCTGTATACTAAGCATTTGATGTCGGTCTGAAACTACTTATCACCTAGCAAACTATTGAGATCATTTTTTTCTGACCTTTTTAAATGTAATTCAATATTTGTGAAATTTCATTTGTATCGTTATATATATATATATTACTGTACTTGATAATTATTTTGGAGTCTTTCAAAGCTTCTTAGATAAGAAATAAACATATTCCCACTTTGCTTTTATTGGAAATACTGGTTATTCCCCGTTAAGTGATTCATGAATATATTTGCATTTCCCTAGAGATGATGGGTTTTTTTTTCTTTTCCTCCCCCCCCAAAAAGTAACTTGTTTCAGTGGAGGAGTCCATTGTTTCAAGTGGTGCTTACGAGTCATTAGTCTGATGTTAGTTTGCTGATAATTTGAAAAAATAGTCAATATTATTGTTTTTAGAGTCTCGACAAATCCCAAACTAGATATCTCAAGTCTCCATCTTCAGACGGAATTCCATCTTTGACAAATAGAATATGTTGATTGTTTTGGCTGTGCAAAAATTGCAAAATTAGCACAATGATTGCCTGGTAATTCTGTCTATTTTTGGCTATATTTTTGCCATTTCAGCATCTTTTGGAATTTGGGTATTTTTTCTTCTTTTTTTTTGTTAGAGCTTTTTGAAAGTCAGACTAGCACAAAAATATTTTTTAGATTTGGCTACATTGAGTGTCGGCAGAGAAAAATTGCCAAGACTAACACCAATGGTTATCCACTATGCTTCGACTTGTCTAGCAGAGGGCTGAAATTGAGGGTCACCCCATGAGGAGTATTGTTACAGACTGAGAAACAGACTGAGAAAATCACACTATTATTGGAGATTCATTCCTGTGTATTCAATTTCAGATATGTATCTCTCACAGATGATCTTATTAATTACAATACAGCCGTTCCTTGTGCATTGGCTTTTCAAATCTTGAACCAGGGCATGTTTTATTGTGCAAAGCAGCTTCCAGAATTTCCAAACAATATAGAACTACTTTTGTGCCAAATCCTATTCTTGAAGACCTCAGTTCTCCAAATCTAATTCTGCGGCCAGACAAGGACATCCAGAGACGTAAGCTGTAAAAAGAAATGAAACTAGAATTAGTTTCTTCCTTCCGGCAAAGCAAGATGATAGACGATTGCTTAGATGCAGTTAGGAAGTCTTTGAATGGCTGACAAGAAAGAAAAAAAAACAAAAAAAAAAAAAAACAGGTGAACCAGAAGAGAAAAAAATATGGAAGACCAGGAGAAAGAAAAAGCAAGTGAACTGGAATATTTTCTATTGCTTTCGAGAATTGAGGTTAGATGGTTGTATAAAAGAGAGGGAGAGCGAACAAGAAGATATAAATAGAATTCGGAGTATCAGAGGGTGAAAAGATTAGAGAGTGTGAAAGACAAGCCTGGCTGCTGCAGGGTTTAATTTCATGTCTAGTTCTGTTCCAAATGAAGATGATTACTACAACTTGTGTATTGGATATGTAACAATAAATTCATAGATATATAAAACTGCTGCTTTTTACTGTAGTAGTAGTAGTAGTAGCAAGTACACTTGGAATTGTACCAAAGACACTGAAAAGGAGGTTAGAAGAATTGGAGATAAGGGAGAGGATTGAGACTATACAACCGACAGCACTAGGGGACTGCACAAATACCGAGGAGAGTATTGGAAATAGGAGATCTACAACCTGTTAGCAATACCCTAACAACCAAAGAAAAGGCATGGTAGAGATGGTACAAACCACGGCACTGCTGTGATAGGTGAGGATGATATGAGAGGAGGGCTGGAAACCTGAGGAGACTTACTATCACTCAGCCTTTAGCGATAACCACCTGACAACTGGTATAAAATTGTAAACCACACCACTGCTGTGGACTGTGAGAGTACGAAAAAGAAAGACTGGAGACTTGGTGTCACTCAGTCTCCAGTGGTGACCACCAGGCAACTGATGTGAAAATGCAAATAATATTGCTGATGGTGATTGGGAACCTCAATACTACCCCCTGTACAAAACGCTTTGATGTAGATAAAAGGTGAAACTTGTCGATAAAGTTACTTATATAACTCAGGGTAGGAGCCATACTTCCCAATTGTGATTAACTTACTGAGTTCATTTTATCATGAAAATCTTGTAACAAAAAAAGATTCCATTTCTGATTTAAAACTTTCTAATGTTCAAATGTTCAGGATATCATTGGGTAACAGATTCAAAATTGATTGTATATATAATGATTAAAAAATATCATTAAAAATTGTAAAATCATCATCAACCTTTTTAGTGTCTATCGATCTCCAAGATTTGCCAAATCTCTCTATCATGGGCATCACGGAATCAATACTTTCTGAACTTGTATAGTTTGTTATGCCCTCTTATATTTTGTTGGTCCTGGTTTCAGATTGTTGGGAGTGTGTATGGGAAATTTTAAGTTTCTAGTATGAATGGTCAGGGCTGTGTGAAGTCAGGATACATAGATGGATATAAGGGTCAGAATACATAAATAACCTAAACCCAGCAACTGGGATTAAACTGGTCTGTTGTGGGTAGTAATGATTGAGAGGAAGAAAAGTTAGTCAGAATTGTCGGAAAGAGAGGAAAAATGAAGGCAGGGAAATGAAGAAATTGAAAGGAAAAAAAACTAAAATGAAACGAAGAAAAAAAAAAGAAACATCAAGTTAACCGGAATATTTTCTAAAGCGTAAGAGAATTTAAGTACATGGTTAGATGAGAAAGAAAATATATAGATAGAATTGATAGTCAGAAAGAGAGGCATTGAGTAGTGGTTTCAAAACTTTCGAAAACTTGGGAACCCCTTCTATAAAGGAAATAATCTGACAGACCCCTTATTTTATGACATTTAATTTTTAGATAGTAATCAATGAACTACAGAAAAAAAAAATTTTGGAATAGAAGTATAAGAAAAATTACCTTTCAGATCCTATTCATTTAGAATAGATTAGATTTATTTGAATTTTAATGTATGGCACAGGTCTGTGTACATTATGTTTTTTCAATGGTCGTTCGATGAATGATGTTGTTTCTCAGCCACAAAATCTACTCTGTCAGGTTCAGAAGGGACACTGTTGAGGACCCCTAAGCATCACTTGATGGACACCTAGGGATCTGCAGACCCCAGTTTGAAACCACTGGCATCTGGACTGTCGAGCCTATCCTTTGGTCCTTATAGACCACAGCTTCTCAGTCTTTTTACCAAGAACAAAGAGACTGTTTTTATTAGCTCAGTATATGACAGGTCCTCAATGTTTTATGACTTGAACCACATTTGTGGTGTGAAGACGAAAACAATCTGTGTCAAAGATGAAACAATGTAATTCAATTCATGTTGAGGTTGAAAACCCTAACCTGTCAAGTTGGTTCTAATTCATTGATAATATCTAACATTTGAAGGGTTAACTTAAAGGTTTCAAAGGTTACGGTGAAGAGAGCTGTCTACTTTATTGGTACTAATTCGTTCAAAAGTCTTCACATTGGGAAGAATCAGATATAAAGCTGGCTTGAATAGATGCTATGCTATACTCTTAGCCAAAGGTCAGGCGCAGTCTAGCAGGACCACAGAATAGGCTTGTCAAACCTACACTATTGTAGTACCTACAAAAAATAGGAAGAGAAAAAGAAAATTAACAAAAGAATTAATGTGAAAAAAAATACTGTACACATTTTTTACAGATGAAGGAAAAAGAAATGACAATAAAACAAAATGTGGGTCACCATCACAGTCAATAATTGAACAACCGTAGTGTCAGAATTTGAAGTCATCAAAAAAAAATTATCTGAAAGAACAAATATGGTCAGAATAAATTCTATTTATTACATCACTGGCGTTTTCAACAAGAAAACATCTAAAATTTCTGGAGAAGCTAGATGTTATCAGTAAAAGCGTTAAAAAGCTTTTGTTACAATAATAAAAAAAACATCTCCAGTGGAGTACTGGTACCAATTTTCAAGTTTGTGGCGGAAACGGTGAGGCTAGAATACACAAACACAAGCATATATATATATATATATATATATATATATAAATACTCCGGGGGGAGACATACCACATAGAGCTGATAGTTCAACAATATACTGATAAAGAAAATGCCTACACTATCTCCTGCTAATTTATAATTTATATCTACCAACAATCACGGTATCTCCACTAAATAAAGCAGAAAGACATAACAAGCAATGCCCAACCACTAAATTGAGAAAGGAAAAAGAAAAAATACATAAATAGAAGATCCTACAACCAAGAAAGATAGCCCCCCCCCATAAAAAAGTCCTAAAAAGTGATCTAAAAAAAACTGAATCATCCACGTGAAGAAACCCACACGTGATCGTGTAGCGAATCCTTTACTCTATATATATATATATATATATATATATATATATATATAAAATTGATAATTGTGTCATTCACAGACTGCTGTTTCATTGTATTACAGCTCTTCAATGTGGTTATAGACTCAATATCCCTTCCAGTACTGTTAGGTGGAGTTGAAACCTGAGCTTCAGACCTGGGGGCAGTTATATATATATATAATATATATATATATATATATATACATATATGGTGGCTACGGGTATTAAAATGTAATAATAAACCATTTTGAAATGAATTATGCAATTATTGACCATTCTTGCATCTAAATTAACACCACCACCTCTCACTGCATATGGTCTGGTCACCCCCCCTTTGTCCCCCCCTCCACCTCAAACATTTATCCCTTGCCATGGACCAGCTACTAAAGCAGGATGGGAACGGGGTGAGAAAAAAATGTAGCTAGAGAGGGGGATTAATTGAATGATTATAACACAAATTTGTCATGACTATAGAAAGGGAACGGGTCTGGTTAGTTACTCAATAGGAACCATCATGTGGCCAACATCTTTCCGTTGCATGCTGTGTTGGGATGATCAATTAAAAAAATTTTGCAAAAAGATGTGATCAATGAATAAGTTACTTGTCTCACCTTTTGTTAGGCAGTGATTTCATTCGAAAAAAAGTCAGAATTTTCGAAAATTAGGCGGACAGAAACTAAGGGATCAATTTTGTATAAATTTACATTGCAAATTGTTCTCCCCTCCAAAAACCTATTGGAGGGGTATTTAAAGGAGAAAAAAAAAGTGTTAAAAGTTCCAGATGACTAGCTCTATGGTGTGGCGTGTACATTGATTGATACATAGCTGAACCAACTTAAAAACTGAAGAAACCTATGTTTACAATTTTGATTGTCGGTTTCTAAACTAGTCTTGGGAATAGTTGATGGTAATGATCATCTATTTGACGAGCGGAATGTTTTAATCATAGTGTTCTTGTGAGGTATGCTATGATGTGAAAAAAGAAAGGAAGAAGTGTTTGACAGAGGGAAATAGAGAATGAAATAATGAAGGAGAATGAGAAGAAAGAGAAATATTGAAATGGAATTGAGAAAGGCTGAGAGAAGGATGAAGAGAGAAAATGTGAAAAAAATCGAGAAGAAGAATGAGCAGGAAGAGAGAAAGATAGAGTAATATTGAAATGGAATGAAAAATGAAGGAAAGAAAGAAAAGTTTGAGAGGGAATTGGGAATAGAGAGACAGAGAAATGTTAAACAGAAAAATGAAGGAAGCTAAGAAATGGGGGGTGAGAGGAAAAGTGAGGAGAAATAGCAAAGAAAGAGTTTGTGGGTGAGAATTGAAAGAAAAAAATGAGAATGGAAGGGTGGGAAATATTCAAAAGAGAGAAGAGTGAGAGAGAGTGGAAACTATTTAAAGGAGAGAAAGAAATGTGTGAGAGAGAGAGAGGGGGGGTGGAATATTTGGTGGAGAGAAAGAAATGTGAGAAAGAGGAAAATATCTGGGGGAGAGAAAGAAATGTGTAAGAGAGGGAACTGTTTAAAGGAGAGAAGAAATTTGTGTGAGAGAGAGAGGGAAATGTTTCATTGAGAGAAAGAAATTTGTGTGAGAGAGGGAGGGAAATGTTTCATTGAGGGAAAGAAATGAGAGAAAGAAAGAGAGGAATATTAGAAAGTGTGAGAAAATGAAGGGAAAAGCGGAGAGAAAGAAATGTGTGTGAGAGAGAGGGAAATATTTTGTGGAGAGAAAGAAATGTGAGAGAGAGAGAAAGAGAGGAATATTAGAAAGAGTGAGAAAATGAAGGGAAAAGCGGAGAGGAAGAAATGAAAGAAGTGGATAGAGAGAGAAATATTGAAGCACAAAAAACAAAGAAAAGGGTCAAAAACAATGCTGAAAAGAAACCAAATAAAAGTCCGTCTTTACATTGAAAGAAAAAGAAGAATTTATTGCCGAATGGCCATCAAAGGAAACGGGAAGAATTTAGTTAAACAATTGTTATCAGCATCGCCCTATGCACATGTTCAAACCTCGATCGAGAAAGCCAAAATGAAAAAACAAAGAGTAAACAGTCTGCTTTAAAAGCCTTTTAGCTATGCTCGACTGGGATTCCTATTTCAGATTGTGTTTGGCACAATTTATGCTAAAGCTGTCAATTACAATGGCAAAGGGGCGAGTTTGCTTTCTGTATTCAAATGCTTTTTGGTTTGTTTTTTTTTTATGCATATCTTCGCTG
Source organism: Thysanoteuthis rhombus (assembly GCA_963457665.1). Classification (NCBI taxonomy): domain Eukaryota; kingdom Metazoa; phylum Mollusca; class Cephalopoda; order Oegopsida; family Thysanoteuthidae; genus Thysanoteuthis; species Thysanoteuthis major. The sequence goes on along the minus strand of OY735236.1, from coordinate 2,540,420 downwards.
TCAGGCAACGGATACATTTGGAAAGGGTACGTTACTGACTGGAACCAGACTTAGAGCAAAGTCAGTCATTGTTAGAAACGGAATTGTTGGTCGAATCATCATCACCATCATCATTAGTCTTTAAGTGTCCTTCTTGGACATAGACCTTCCTCAGGATTTGCCACACCTCTCTATCATGGGTGTTGCTGAGCCAATACTTTCTGAACTTATCTATTTTGTCTTGCCATGCAATGCTACACACGTGATCTCTGGGGATCCACATTGTGGGTTGTGATGTCCATCGGTGGTCCACCATTCTTGCTAAATGACCAGCCCATTGCCATTTGAGTTCTCAAGAAGATTTTATGATGTCTTGAACTCCGGTTTTCTGTGCTGTTTCGTGATCTTTCCAGCTGAGCTTGAGCATAATTCTCTCATGGCCAGCCCATTGCTATTTGAGATTTCGAATGGATTCTACGATATCCCTGACTCCTGTTTTATCCTTAGTGTACTGTGCTGTTTTGTCATCTCTCCATATGTTGTTGAGCATGATTCTCGGTTTGAGGATAAATCTTTTGGTTAGGTTCCATGTTTCAGCTCCATAGGAGACTATAGGGAGTATGCATTGGTTGTATACCCTTCTTTTGAAAACTAATGGGATTTTCTTGTTCTTTAAGGTTGAACTTGCTCTACCGAAAACTTGCCATCCCAGGGTGATATTCCGTTCGATTTCTTCTTCAGTTGGTTTCATGTAGATTTGTTGTCTGAGGCAGATGTTTTGGTCTACTCTTATAGATTTGCATTTTCAGTTTTAAATTTAGTGTCTTTGTCCCCAGCATCTCGCACTAAGTACTGGTAACTGTTTACCTGGGGTTCGCAAACGAATGAAAGCAATAGATTCAGCCTTTTAAAACTGTATTTTATCAAATTTAATAACAAAGGATATATTTTTGGGCTCATGTTGGTGTTTAGGTTGCATTTAACAAAAAAAAAAAATCAATTTTTTTTTTTTTTTTTTTTTTATTTCAGGTAAATATAATGTTGAAATTAATATTATAAAATGCTTAAGTAAATTTCTCCGTCATTTCCAACAAGAACTCATGTAAATAAGTGAAGAGTCTCCTATTCGTTCAAAATTATCTCTGTAAATTCTGTGTTTATCATTACTATGTTAGCTAAGTCCCTCTTTTGGCAAACCTCTTCGATACTAGTACTACTATCAATGTTGTCGGACAGATCTTACGGCTTCACTAATGTTTGTCTTTGCAATATTCCTCTGAAGTTCTCAATGAATTTCAATGCCATTGGGAAGGTGGGACATAGGCCAAGGAACAAGTGATTCAATTCTGGGTCGGATCCAGGAAATTTTTTTCTTTCTCTTTTTTTTCGATTTTGTTAACATTTTAACATAGGACTATTTCTTCAGATATAACAATGTAATACAGTGGTTTTGAAACGGGGGATGGGAAAGGGCTGTGAACCCCTGGCAGTTTGACATACAAGGTTCGGATGTCCATAGCACTGTTCCCCCCTGAATTGGAAATTGCAAATCTTGTGGCAGAGAAACCATTGTGAAGTTATCAGGTGAAATATAATTATTGTACTCAGAGCTGAACCATATGTTAGAATTCAGATAAATGTGATCCATTTAGAATTAGTGATTTTTCAAGTTCTAAATTGTTTATTACTGTAGTTCATTAATTACGGTCTAAAAATTGAATGCCGATAATAGGGTTCCTCCAGAATGTTTGTTTAAAAGAAGGGGGTCCTTCGAGCCGATGTATCTCAAGCTCACTTCCAGAATGAATTCGAAAGACCATCAGTAGGCTCTCGGAATATTTCCATTTCAAAATGTTGACTGAATGAAGACTACTAGCTCTTCTTCTTCCTCCTCCTCCTCCTCCTCCTCCCCCTACTACTACTACTACTACTACTACTACTACTACTGACGGTTGACGCATCGTTGAACTTATGGTTTTTGCTTTTATGACAATTTTATGGAAATCTTGATGCTTTTAGACTGATTTTATATGGAATACATTCTTTTTTTTTTTTCCCCGTCTTTTTTCAATAAAGTCGAATGGTGGTAAATTATTTTGGTCGAGTGTAATTTTATCCGGCTGTTTCATTGCAACGAATAATTGCCGTGTTTCAATTTGGCGGCAGATATGCTGCCAAAGAAGAGAGATGTTCTGTCGGCTGGCAGACAGTGATGCCGAGATGTATGCAATCCGTCCGTTTGTGGAGGGATGGAAGTTGTTAGAATTTCCCCCATTAGGGTAGATTCCGAGAGAGGGAAAAAAAATCGAGGGTAAATTAGATTAAGATAACCTATTTACTTGATGTATGTATTTTTTCAGGGAAAAAAAAAATGAAGACCTGATTCGAGTAAAAATGAAAAAGCAATTGTAAAATTGAAAAAATATTCTATCTTGAAACCTCAGGCATTAACTACATCCAATATACATGATATTAGAAACCATCGACCAAAAATAGGTTTCTTCAGTTTTCGAGTTGGTCTGGCTTGATATGTATTTATGACGCATACAGGTAGAACTAATGGAGCTACTGACTGAAAATTAAAACATTTACTCCTTATGTTAAGGAGGAAAAAAATGGGGGGAGGGCTTCTACCCCCCCCCCCAATTTTTCAATTTATGCTGAATTGGTTTCTTAGTTAACAACATTTACACTTTTTTTAATTCTTACTTTTTAATGAGCACTGCACAACAGAAGGTGAGATGAACTTATTCAATGATTACCTATTTTTGCAATTTTTGAATTGATCACCCCAATACAGCATGCTGTCTGAGCTGGATTCAGGAACAGGCCTTAGGGGCTGCACCCCTCTGAGTCTCCACTAACTTGATGGCCTCGAGTAATTGAAGAGTGTAAAGTTATTTCATATTTGAATGATGAATCAAAGTATAAATGATGTAAATTATTTATGTAATTAAAGAGGGTTTAATTATTATATTAAGTAAACTTATCACAACAAAGAAAAATGAAAAGCACTGTACTTTAGACGTATATCGTATGACAGTTTGTGACATCAACGAACAACTGAAACAGACTTGCTCTCATGGCAATTGAAAACAATGTTCTTCAGAATTTTGAATTCACTGATGTCTTCAGGAAATTTGTTTCTGAGAAAACAATGCGAATCTTTGAGCAAATATTTCAATTTTAATTGTTCTTCTTTAACTGTTTGAAAGAGAAAAAAAAAAGATATTACTCGGAGCCTCATAATACTAGTGCGTTTGTCCTTACTAAGAGATATTGTGTTATTTATACTGAATGTTTACAACCACGCAATTTTAAAGTTCATTTTGTGTTTCAATTTCAAATTCAGATATTTATATAGATTTTTAAAAATATATAAATTCGTGCTCTGGAATTATAGCAGCCGAGACAAGTTGCACTTTTCTAGAGAGTCAACCTGTAGATTATTTTTAGCGTTTTGCATGTTGTGTGACGGACTCGTAACAATTATAGCTCAACAAGTAATTACCCTAAACATTTATTTTGAAGTAATGCCAACTGGGGCTCGAATGCAGGAAAAGAAGTGCAGGTCACTGGGTGCACTGCAAAAGATGCTGAAACTGCCGTCTGCCGAGCAATTAAAATTGGGAAGACTTTCGGCTTCTTGAAGACAAGACAAAAATATTTCTCAGCACAGATGGATATTTAGGATGTATATAGTTGTATCGGTCAATGCTTTTGGCCTTGATGTTTGTCAAAAGCTGCCATGTATGTCAAGCGATGAGACGACTAACAGCGGAAGAACTTTGAAATCTTGTCTAGACTAAAAAGCATGGGAAAAAACTTGTCTCGTACGATGCCTGGGAAGGGATGGCTTGCTGTAATCAGCATATGGGCAATATATGTCTATTCATAAGAAGTCTTTTTGTGGTTCAAAATTTTAAAATTCCCCATATTAGATGGGCTGTAAAATATGAAAGAGGAGGAAAAAAAACTAGTTTTGTATTTTTTTTTTTTCTTGATTTTTTTTTTCTTGATTTTTTTTTTTCTTGATTTTTTTTTTCTTGATTTTTTTTTTCTTGATTTTTTTTTTCTTGATTTATTTTTTCTTGATTTTTTTTTTCTTGATTTTTTTTTCTTGATTTATTTTTTCTTGATTTTTTTTTTCTTGATTTTTTTTTCTTGATTTTTTTTTTCTTGATTTTTTTTTTCTTGATTTTTTTTTTCTTGATTTTTTTTTTCTTGATTTTTTTTTTTCTTGATTTTTTTTTCTTGATTTTTTTTTTCTTGATTTATTTTTTCTTGATTTATTTTTTCTTGATTTATTTTTTCTTGATTTTTTTTTTCTTGATTTTTTTTTTCTTGATTTTTTTTTTCTTGATTTTTTTTTTCTTGATTTTTTTTTTTCTTGATTTTTTCTTCTTGATTTTTTCTTCTTGATTTTTTCTTCTTGATTTTTTCTTCTTGATCTTTTTTATTTTTTCTTCTTGATTTTTTTTTTGTTTTTTTTTCTTGATTTTTTCTCTTAATTTTTTTTTTCTAAATTTTTTTCTCTTAATTTTTTTTTTTATAGAATAAATCCTCAAAAGCGTCTTTCGACTCACACTCATCAGAAAAGTTTTTAATGAATTGGGTGGAAATAATTTGTACAAATTCAAAAAATGTTTAACAGCTAACAATAAGCCTATGATACATCATCGCATTATCTTCCAGCGTTTGCTTGCCGCTTTAAAAAACATTTTTCTGATTCGTTCAAATTATTCTCTCGCCGTGTATTTGGACATTTTCTGACGAATCATCATCATCAACTTTTTATCATCCATCATTGGACACACAGAAGTGTGGCAAATCCTCGGGGAAGTCTCTTGTGGGCGTCGCAGAGTCAATATTTTCTGAACCTGTCCAGTTCTTCTCACCGTCTCATGCCTGTCGGCCTCGATTCTGCATTTGATCTCTGGGGATCCATGTTATGAGTTCCATCAGTTGTCTGCTATTCTTGCAACATGACCAGCCCATTGCCATTTGAGTTTCCCGAATGGTTTCTATGACGTCTCTTGTTTAATTTTTGAAAATTCAACCTCAATAAAAAGTTTTTTGGTGGGGTTCAATTTGCAATGCAAGTTTTTGCTAAATTGGTCCCTAAATTTGTGTCTAGAAGCATTCACACTTGTTTTCTGTAAATTCGGAATTTTTAGTGAGCCAACAAAAAGTGAAAGAAGTGATTTATTCATTGATCACCCCCAACGCAGCATACTGCTGAAAAAATGCTGTTTCTATTCAGTGACTAACCAGACCTGTATGCTTATTGTTCCACAAATCACCTGCCCAACTAACCAGCCAAGATTATATATATATGTATATATATATATATATATATATATGTATATATATATATATATATATATATATATAGTGTGTGTGTGTGAGAGTCTCCCAGTACCCCTGATCATGTTTTGGGGGCTATGACCTTGGAAATTCGCTTGAGTACACCACTAGTCACCATCTGTAAACAATTTTTTTTTCTTTTTTTTTCAAATTGCTACTGCAATTTTCTTATTCATTTTTGAACCAGCGATACCTGAATTTTATGCTGGTCTTTCTTTTTTTTTCCATTTAGATAATCATAGATAAAAGATTTATTTATCTAGATAATACATTCTTGTTTAGCAACTGGCTACACTGATTCATTCATGCATAGTACAGATATTCTGTCTATATCTAATCACTGAGTATAATACGATGTCAGCCATGTTAGAAGTTTTCTTATTTACTTCCTGTTGTTTCAACTTGAGAATGTTTATCCTGACTAAATTGTCGGGTTAAGGACCTTTTAAGGAGATAATTATCTTACCATCAGCGTGGGCAGTTTATCCGTATGTAGCCTCATTTCCTGATCTTGTAAAGTATCCAATTATTCTTCATTGGTTAATTAAGAAAGCTCCACATTGACATGCAACCATATTATGAGTTCGTCATTCAAATTTTGTCCGTTACCAAGCCTACATTTAAATAACCCTTTTCAGCAACCAATGTCTATATTGATGGGGAAATGTAAATCAGTATGTATTATAGTATCTTTATTTGGTTGCATGTTTTGGTCCATGTGGAATAGAGTAACAGAGTTAGGAAAAATCAAATATAGAGTTGTAATAAAGTTTGATTGCCTGTTATAACAATGACTATTTCGTGAAAATTTGAACTTGTCGAAGGGATGTTGTATGATTGACTGAAAGAAATAAGAGTCATTGCATTAGTGAGTGAATTAAAGGAGAATTATTTATTGAGTGAGTGAGTGTTTCTCTTTCTCCTAACTGTAGCCAATTTTATGACTACCACACAGGGAAAGGGGATGCACTGTTGCTCGATAATTGGAGATGTTTATTGGCCGTTTTAAAATTTTAAGCCATTTTGATTTTGTTGCAGTAGTATTTTTGATGATTTTTTGACGGCTACTGACAGTATTACAATGTTTTTTTTTAAATTTTCTAGCCATAAACATCTCCAACTATCAAGCAACTGTGCATCCCCTTTCCGTCTGGTTCGCATTTGACCTGAAAACTTCATCCCATGGGCTGGGAGGTTATTCTGCGCACAGGCCCCACTGTCTATGATTCTGTTGCTTTGAAAAACCCTTCTAGAAATTTTTGTTTTTGAAGCCAAGTCATTCTTCAAGCTCAACTCAACCAAAATTGGCATGCATACTACATTGGCCTCGAAGAATGCTTTGAAGTGAAAAGTTTTAGGGAAAAGATTTTAGAGGGGATTCTAATTATAATGTAACTGTAATACTAAACTGAAGCCATACTTTCCGTCCAATATACATCATCATCAGTCTTTCCACATCCATCATTGGACATAGACCTTCCCCAGGATTCGCCACAGTTCTCTATCGTGGGCGTCGCGGAGCCAGTATTTCATGAATCTGTCCAGTTCATCTCTCCATCTTGTGTTCTGTTGGCCTCAGTTTTGTAATCTCTAGGGATCCATGTTGTGAAACGTGATGTCCATTGGTTGTCTTTCATTCTTGCAATATGGCCTGCCCATTGCCATTTTAGTTTCCCTAATGGTTTCTATGATGTCACGGACACCCGTTTTCTTCCTTATATACTGTACTGTCTTGTGGTCTCTCTATGTAAGGTTGAGCATGATTCTCTCTTGCGCACGCTGCATTCTTCTGGAAACTGCCTGATGGGACCTGTTCAAGCTAGTTTTCTTCATGGTTACATAGCAGCATAAAAAGGAGAAATGATTTAAGAAGAACAAGAGACTGCATCCCATTTTTTTTTTTATCAATTTGTCCCAAAGTTTTTTTTGGTTTTTTTAATTGCCCTCAAAGTTCTATTTCCTATTTGTTCATTTGTCCTCGAGTTCAGTTTTTTTTTTATTAAACCACTGTAGCCCAATTCAGTAGGCCACTGATTCTTCTCTTTCTGCTTGTTTATGTCTGTCTCTTGTGTCCAGGCACTCCTGGTCACATTTTTTGGGTTACAACCTGGAAAACTTGCATGTGTACACAACTAATCACCATCTATAAATGTTTGTTTTTCTTCTTAGAGTTTTTTTTTTTTTTTCTAAATCTTTGTATCTATGGTCATTTTGGACCTACAATGCCAAATCTTGTGCTAGGATTGTTTCGTTTTTTTTTTCTTTTTTTTTTTTTTTAATAATCTTGTATATATATATATATAATATGAACAGTAGAGAGAGAGAGAGAGAGAGAGACTCGGGAGTAAAGTGTTTTAAAGTTGAGTTTATCTATCCGTAAATATTTTTATTAATGGTCTAGACATCTTTTGTGAGGTATCATTCCCATCTCCAGTAGTGTATGTGTGTGTTTTTGGAGATTATAGATTTGATGTGGAACCTGAGTGTGCCATCAGGAGCTTTGCTTTGTGAGCAAAATTGGTATCCCGGCTGCTGGGGGCATCCTGTTGTGCGAGAGAAAGTCCAGCCAGTGATGAAGTCTATGGGTTAGTAGCTGCAGTAGTGGGTCTTGGAGAGGTCAAAAGGTGTCAGGGTAGGGGGGAAGTGATGTGGTGTTAGATTGTGTAGATCATCATATATATATATATATATATATATATACGTATACGCATGTATATATGAAAAAAAAAATTTTTTTTCCTTTCTCTCTGTCTAGGTAATCTTGGACCTGTTTTAAATTTTTTTTTTTTTTTTTTTTTTTCTCTAGAAAATTACCTCTGGTACACACGTGGGCTGTGGTAATTCATTCATGCATGGTAGGGGTATTTTTAAAAATGTTTAATTGCCTCAAAGTTTCCCTTAATCAGGGAATTCGGAACATGTCGTTCAGATTCAAAAAGGAAGCAATGATAATCAAAATTTTCTTTTCTCTCTTTTGTGAAGCTTAAAATAGCTCTCTAGAGCTGAATAGTTATGTGTGTGGATTCGTTTTCATAGAGGGAAAGCAATTAAAGATTGAAAGGGTTAACTGCCTGGGCCTTGTTTTATTCATTCATTATGTTCTATGTTTTCAAATATTTGAATACATTGATTCTTTCTTCCAAAGTTTGGGCTTGGCATTCGAGACAAGGTGAAGTTAAACCGTTGGAGCTCAACTAATTACTACAGGATTTAATTAAAATGATTACTCGATAATTACTTTGATAATTGTAGAAAAATAATTAGGCAAATTGCTTGATAGCTTGAGGTATTAAAAACATTCTAGTTATTAGGATTTTTATCTGGAGTTTTTAGTAATGTTTATTTCTTTTGGTTCTAATATAAAAAGTTATTTAAATCTCTCTACATTGCGAAAAAAAATTTTTTTTTCACTTTCTTTGATTTTTATATCTTTCAATGTATATATTGTATAGGCATGAAAGTTTTATTGAAGATAAGGTGGCGAAGGATTCTGTCCTTTTTTATATGTCCGTGTGTTTCAGCGCTCCTGGCCACTCTGATTTGTCTACAGACTTTGAAATAAGCATCAGTACTCTGAGACCTTTTCCAAAAAAAAAAAAAATTTAGATTTTGGGAAAAAGCTTTTTTAACTTTTTGGGGGCCTTATTTTGACGGGTTTAGATTCTCAAGAATCTACTTCTTTCTCTATTCAATTTTAGATGTTTTCCTGTTGAAAATGCCAGAATAGAATAATATTATTATAAATGAATGACCTGAACCCAACAATAGTGATTGAACCGGTCTGTTATAGGTAGCAGTGATTAATTTATAAATGAATTACCAATCAGCACTGTAATGTATGTAAGCTTGTGGGTATTGTTGAGGAATTGTCCATGATATAAAAACTGTTGCAGAAACTAAGCCCATGAAATGACAATCACCTATTGTAAGAACTGAAAAGCTTGAAACACAACCCAAGACATGCTGTATAGAAAACAAAACCTCTTGCATTTAATTTCATTTATGTCAACTGATGAGATCCCTTGTTTTCAAAGCATGAAATAATGCCAGAGTGAAATGCATGATGCTTGGACAGCAGCTCACTACCTGCTGGATGTGTCTCTTTCACTGTCTTCTGCTATCGCCATGGATCTTTTCCAAGGCCCTGCTTCTCATCTCAGCTGGTCTGCCCAAATAAATAGCTTTCCTATTTCCCTTGTCTTGTCAGATTCAATTTAGATTTCTCATTCTTGCCTCTCTCTTTGGATCACTTCAGATTCCAGCCTTATCGAGAGTCGCTTCACATTCCAGCATTATCTGATGCCATTCAAGTTATGTGAATGTAAGTGGGTTACTGTTTCAGTATTGAAATAGAAACCACTTATGCATGGATATATGAGTGTTTACCTATAGACCCAGAAGTATGTGTAGAAAGGATAAAAATATCAGGGCTATATTTCTTGACACTACTATCTTGGTGCATATATAATGTTAATTTAATGCGATAAATAGCTGGCCAGATGTCGTTAGAAGCCACGGGAGATTTGTCTATCTTATTCAGTTTACTATTTGTACTGATAACTTCCGATATCCACCCTGAAAAACTTGTTCTCTTCTTGAAAAATCATTCCTATAGAAAAACTGACAAGACTCTTGTTGGAAAACTATTTTCCCTTGACAATCTTAGAACCCCCCCCCCAAAAAAAACGGGAATTGTCTCTTCTAGATCAAAAAATGAATCTTTCTCATACAAAGTAGCTGAAATTGAGTGATATATCTTCTGACCTTTCATAGCAAGATGTTTTCCAAAGCAATAAAGCTTGAAACACTTTAAGCAAAATGGGATTTTTCAAATTTTGTTTTATTATCATTGGGGAAAAGTTGATGGAGAAAAAGATAATATAAGTATTTAAATGTTATGATAACCAAAAGATCATGGCACACTCAACTCATTCAGGGCCTTGTTTTTTTTGGGTTTTTTTCTTAGGGTTACAAAGCAAAAGAAGGCTTTAAAGTTTGCTCATTTTCTGAGAAACCCTAGGAATTTGCGTATCAATCTGAATGTTATAAGATATGGATTTTATTTATGGCAAAATTCTATAACCATATAGGCAAATAAGTATGTTTAATTGCATGGTTGTAAGAAATGTCTGGGTCCTGTTATATCCTCAAAGTTCCAATGGATTTGTCCATGTGAAATAGATTAACATGGAAAAACAATTATAGGGTTGTAAAAGAGTAATATAGGCTTTTGATATAGCAATGGATAGAAATGCTGACCATTTGAAACTAAACTGGTGCCAATTCATACACAAATAAGACCATTTAAAAAAATTTTTTTTTTTTACTGATATGGTTGAAAAATATAATGGTTATGTATTCAAAATGGTCTTGAAATTTAATGCGCACATATGTGCTCTGTCAGCCTGAATGAGTCGAGTTGGTTGGTTGATTAAACGGCATATCAACCTGTTATCGGTTACTTAATGCGAAATCAATTGTAAACTAAGAAACTTTTTTGTCGAGAGCTTGTTTTTTAGTTTGCTTCTTTCGCAGCATATAAAATTCGGAATATAGTTTGTTTTATTTTGTTTCTTTTTTCCCCACTAAATTTTAGAATAAATTTTTTTTGGGGGGGGAAGTTTCAATGAAAAAGATTTAGTCAAGTTCCTTTCCTCTGACCAATCTGACTTGGTTTGACCTACGAGGAATTGAATTCTCGCCAGCATAGCTCTCTGGATCCTTGGACCATGCTAGCCACTCCACCCTGCTTAGATACTATTCAGCTTCACTATCTTACATTATAGATCGTACAGAATATTTAAGGAAAAGATCAATTCCTTCAAAGTTTATTTGATATGCTTGCAGAGAGGAGATGGACAATGACTGTTGGTTTAATACTGTTTATATAGTGTCACTTCCTGGGGACGAACTCATTACCTTCTTTCCAAAACACTGGCTGATTGCTGCCCAGAGGCTCTTGGCTGGATACTTTTCAGAAGAAAAAAACTGAATACGCGAAAAAATCTATGATATATATATATATATATATTTTTTTTTCTCAATTCATACTAAAAATGTGAACTGTTGGTAGATCTCTATGTACTTAATTTGATAATGGTTTAAACTTTTGTCCCTGTTGTGTAGTTCTTGAGTTAGAAAGACATTGGTGATAAATCTGTCTCCAGTTGGAATCCCGTTTTTGTAAAATGAAATACCGCTACACTAGCATGGAACTGCTTGAATGTTATATTGAACGGTTTTTAGCACTTTTTAGCAATTTTTGGTAGTCAAATTAGCTCCAAAATATTTTTGATTTGGCAACACCGTGTTTCAGTCTTGGCAAAATTTTCAGCTGACACCCAAGTAAAAGTGCATACATACGCACATATATTGCAACTTTAGATATTACAGATGATATGAAAATAGAATGCGAAAGTCAAACTGTAAGTAAATATTGCAATTCCTAACAAAAGAATTCTATTCCTGTTATTTTCATTTGTCAAAAGAGCAACTGGAATTTCCTGATCCTTTTACGGGCAACGGCAAAAAAAAAAAATAATAATTCTCTTGCCTGGTAGATATGGGACAAAAGGAAGCCGATGCTGAGTCGGACATTTCCACCATCCCCCCAACCCCACTCCCCGTGCGGACAGATATCAATAAACTGAGATGTTCTGAAAACAGTGCTGAAGGGCTGAATGAGAATCAAATTATTAAACCTAAATATAACATGAAAGGCTCTGTGATGTGTTCTCTTTTGCCAAATTGAATTAGTTTTTGAATTGAGATAACAGTATGGCCACTGGAGCTATATTAAAAACTAGGAAGCTCTCGGAGTGTGTGTACCTTCGCCAACATCATGGTCACTGGAAATCATTTAAAAATCCACCCTCAGATTTAATCTTTTGTACTTTGGCCCATGGCTTTATAAAATATCAGTGAAATTGATTGATAACTTTTTGAGATATTGTGTGGACAAACAAACAAACAAACAAACAAATATACAGACAGACAAATGAGTGTGAATGTATAATCTCTGTCCAATTTCATTATGATTTTTTTTCTCTTTATGTGACTCAAATAGCAATGGTCAGGCCATGTAGTGAGAATGTCTGGCGATTGCTGGACATCATGATTCACATCCGCAGAGATCATATGTGAAATTGTGGCTGGCAAAAAATAGGATGGTGTGATGAAAATATCTTCAGAAAATATTGAATCTGTGATGCTGAAAGGTCTGGTAAATCTTTGGGAAGGTCTAGATCGAACAACGGACATTGAAAGGCTGCTGCTGATGATTGTAAAATTAGTTACGCAATATGTTGATCTGTATTCTCGAAACTAAAATCATACAGAATGAAGTGGTTATTAGGAACCATTAACCAAAAGTGTGAAAATAGGTTTCTTCAGTTTTCGAGTTGGTCTGACTGGCTATCTATGAATGTATGTGTCACATGTACAAGTTTTATATATGTAGCTGGAGGACTTGATATTTCAACATTTACTTTTTATTATGTCTAGAAAAAACATCTTTTCTGAGTTATTTTTTAGTTGGAAGTTCAATTTGCAATGCAAGTTTTTGCTAAATTGATCCCTTTGGTTTGTGTCTTGCTTGTTTTTTTGTGGGGATGTTGCGTAGAATCAGCTTTAGTCAAGTTCCTTTCTTCTGACCTACTTGACTCGGTTGGACCCTCTAGGAATTGAATTCCTACCAGCATAAATCTCTGGGTCATTGGAACATGCAAACCACTCCACCCACGCCTAGATACTATTCTGCTTTGCCTTCTCATATGATATTTCATGCAAGATATTTAAGAAAAAAAATAATCCCTTCAAAGTTCATTTGGTGCACATTTTTTCTTTTTTCTTTTCTCACAGCCCAACCAAAGGCGAGAACAGTAACTTATTCATTGATTCCCTGCTTTTCCAATGTTTTGATTGGTCACCCCCAACATAGCATACTGCCAAAAATTATTGGTCATGTGACTAACCAGACTTTTGTTTCGATGATCTTGATGCATAAACACCAAGATTACGGAGAGAAGGTTTTTTTTTTCTCTCAATATGGCCGAGGAACGATCTTGGCGTTTTATTTGCAAATTGTGTTCCCCAGTTCAAAAAGAATAATTTTATCAGAAATTATAAAAATGGATGCTTTTGTAGAATGAAATCAATCGTATTTTTATTGTATCTCCTTCATTTTTTTTTAATCGATTTTCTTTGTTGTTTCTTCCCAGTAACATTCTTGAAGACTTATTGTTTTCAATGTGTAGACTTCAACAATTGCCCAGTTTGAATTGTTTTGTAGAATTTCGATTTCCTTTTTGGAAATCAGAATTCTAATTAGTTCTTTTGTTTCCTTCCAAGACGGTGGAAAGAAAAATGAATTAGTTGAAAAATAAGCAAGTTTCTTGCTTCATTTTTTTTTTTTTTTCTTTTTTTTTCGACTCTCATGGAATATTTTTTTTAAAGATTTGCATTCTACTATCTTTTTATCAATTTATATTTTGAGAAAATAATGCTAAGAGAATTTATTTTGAAAATAGTTTTATTCCTAATGAATATAAGAAAACAATTATAAATAAAATAAGCGATCAATAAAAGTCGAATGAAATAAACTCAAAGAATATTTATAATCTCCAAGTTCCAATGAATGGAAGGTAGTTTTAGTATCAGGACATATATCTCGGAAGATCTGAGATAAAAGCCAAGGAATTATCAAAATTGATAAGAATAGAATAATATCCGTACCTCACATAAGTGAATCCCCATAACCCACACATGTGAAAGGATTATTATTTTAAAAAATTATCTAAATTCATCTTTAAAAAAGATCGACCTTTTTATCTAAGAATATCTCAAAGATATTAGCACAAGATTTGGCATGCCATAGAGACCCCGAAAAGCACTTTTTTAAGGGGGGAAAAACTTCTTTTAGATGGTGCTTAGTGGTGTACTCATGCAAATTTTCAAGGTTGTAGCCACCAAAATATGACCAGGAAGGCCCAGAGAAACACACATATAGACATCCACATAGACACTGATAGTCAAGCTAAAGAAGAATCTGCAGCCCACTTTTCTGGTTGGTCGACCATTTATGGGGTTACGGTAATTCAATATCGGGAGGAAAATTAAGAATCTAGAAACGCTTTTCTGGTTGGGGTCATGTGATTGAGCTGGCCATAAACTTAGGATTGATTTGTATCTATAATTATTTTGATCATACTAAATAAAAATCATATATATACCACTGTAACTAATAATTTTGTAGTAATGATATAAAGTGACAATTTCATAGATACCAAATGGTATTTATATAATTGCCGGCTATTATACCTATAACAGCTTGAATCATTATCACAAAAACAAAAAACAATTGCTACAAAAATTTTGCTGCAATAGTGGTGGATATATATATATATATATATATATATATATATATATATATATATATATATATTTGTAATATAGTTATGTTCTATAAATTGTGTTATATAAAAACTTATTTGGAAGGGTCTCTCATTGTTATGCAGTTAATATATCATTCACTTTAGACAACATTGATAAAACAAATGATTAAAGAAAATAAGGCTGCTGCAGGAATTGAACCTGCCACTAATAGGGTAGCCGCTTCAACGTAGCAATGCTCTTACCATTTAGTTAAACAGCCATTGGTAATGTAAAGGCCAATGTAACTGCTTTCAACCCAAATTCTTGCTCTGCCAAAGGCTTGCCATCCCTGGGTGATACTTGACTTGCGATGAAGGCTTCTCACAGGGTAAGGAAATATAGAGTCAGTATAAATATTTCTAAATCTGACCGAAGGTGTGTAAGTTGTGGCATGCCACAGGGGTCAGTATTTGGGCCAGAACTATTTTTATTATTTATTAATGATCTACACTGGATACAGATCTATAAAATGTAAAACTTTTGTATATGATACCAAAGGGTACCGTCTTATCTTGTCACTGGTTGACCAAGTGAGAGTATAGGTCATGAGAACAGTTATTAGCTTTTAATGTAGATAAATGGTAAGTGTTGAATGTAGGAAATAGAAATCTATGTTATGATAATTGTATGTATGGAAATATACCAGACACAGTAAATCATGAAAAGGATCTTGATATCATAACTGATAAACTATCATTTTCAAAGTATACAGCCTGTTCTTCTGCCAAGGCAAGTAGAGTACTGGGACTGATCGAGCCGTTTCTCATACATAAGTATGAAGGTAAATATATTAGATATTATAGATGATGAAAAGGATCTTGATATCATAACTGATAAACTATCATTTTCCAAGTATATTGCTAGTGCTGATGCTAAGGCAAACAAAATTCTAGGACTGATTAAGCTTACTTTTTCATATATATTGGAAAGTTCTTTATACAGTAGAAGACTTATGTCTGTCTGCACCTGAATACTGTGTACTGGCTTGGTCTTTCATACTTGGAGAGAGATGAAAATCTTTCCGAAAAAGTCCAGAGATGAGCTACTAAGTTCCTATTAGAATTATTTTATGAGAAAAAGTTGAAAGACTTGGGGTTATCATTGTTATGAAATAGGAGGGATCGAGATGACTTTGAGGATTATATGTTGTTCAGAATTAGTAGATCCTATTGTATTTTTTACTTGGTGGGAATACAGGAGACTGAGAAGCCATACATGTATGGTAAAAGTAGATAAAATATCAGAAAATTCTTCTTTAGTGATAGCTTGGTTGGATTATGGAATAGATTAGAGGAATATGTTGTGCTATCAATAAATATGAATGATTTTGAAGAGAATTATGATGCTTATTACATCACTGCAAAAGTTTAAAGCCCTAGAAATTGTGTATATGTTATAACGAATCAGTGTCATTGTCGAATTGATGAAGTTTTGACATTTTCTTCTGGATATAAAATATCATCATCAGTCTTTTATTGCTGTTGGACATAGACCCTCTCCAGGATTCACCACACCTCTTTCGTGGGCGTGACGGCACTGATATTTTTCTGAATATATCCAGTCTGTCTCGCCAGCTCGTATTCTGCCAGCCTCAGTTCTGCATTTGATCCATGTTGTGAGTTGTGATGTCCATTGGTTGTCTACCGTTCTTGTAACGTGACCAGCCCATCGCCATTTGTGTCTCTTACTAGATTCTACGATGTTGCCGACTCCTGTATTTTCCCTTAGTATACTGTGCTTTCATGTGGTCTCTCCATGTCAAGCATCTTTTTCTCCTGTGCTCGTTGCATGGTTCCCAGTTTGAAAGTTTTAATTTGACCAAAAGTTGATTTAATCAAAACAAAGTGATCAAACCTCTATTTCAAAAAATGGAATCATTGTTTTGATTTTATCAAAAGTTTATTTAGACAAAACGAAGATATATAGCAACTATTTTTTTAAATGAAAGGTTTGTTATCAGATTGATATCAAACATTTTTTTTACAGAAAATGAGTAAATTTTGCCAATTTGGCTATTTCCCTGATTTTACTTAAAATATGATTATTATGTGTGCTTGTATATAGACTTTGATTACTCTTGTTTCCCCCTAAAATAGACATTCTAAAGTAGTTAGCGTACTGATCTTGTGAGTTATTGAGTCAACTCTAGAATTGAGCTTATTTGAAACAATACCTTGCAATATCAGCAAGTGCTCAGTGATGTAGACTTTTACTCAAATCCAACAAATGCCAATAGAATGTTTAGCTTACTGCAGTCTTTTTTCAAGGGCGCCAAGATTTTGTGCACTTAGTAACTTGGAAAGGTTGTAACTCGTATGTCTTCTCATATATATATATATATATATATATATATATATATGTATAAAGTGTAAATTGACTGGACAACACAATCTTGAAATTCAAATACAGTGGTACCTAGAGAGTCCTGAAGATTAATAAGTACCAATTTTTATTCTAATGCAGGTAATATCTGTTCTGATAGTCTAAACCAGTCATTCTCGATGCGGGCAATATTTGATTTCTAATATCTTATTTCATTATGTAACCATAATTCAAGTTATCCTGAAACTCTAAGTATCTAATGTAAACGATTTATTGAATTGACCGTAGCCCCACAAATGGCCGAACTAGCCAACCAGATTCCTATTTCTTCAAATGTCCATGTCTTTATGTGTGTGTGTGTGTGTTTCTCTGGGCCTTCCTGGTCAAAGTTTGGGGTTTACAACCTTGAAAATTTGCATGAGTACACCCATAGGCACCACCTAGAAAAAATTTTTTTTTTCTTTCTCAAGGAAGTTGTTTTTAGGGTCTCTATGGTCATTTTGGACCAACAATGCCCAAATCTTATCGATAAATCTAGATGAAACTTTATTTATTTAGATGATGATTTTAGATGAAAGCTCTATTTATTTAGATGATGATTTTAGATGAAAGCTCTATTTATTTAGATGATGATTTTAGATGAAAGCTCTATTTATTTAGATGATTTTAGATGAAAGCTCTATTTATTTAGATGATTTTAGATGAAAGCTCTATTTATTTAGATGATTTTAGATGAAAGCTCTATTTAGATGATTTTAGATTAAAGCTCCATCTATTTAGATGATTTTTGGATGGAATATCTATTTTCTTTTCTCTTTTCTTTGAAAGATAATGTTTTGATAATTATTTCTTGTACACAAACAAGCGACTGTGATTCATTTATGTGAATTTTGGATATTTTGAAATTTAGCCAAGATAAGACATTAAAGAAAAGTCAAGTTCCTTTTTGAAGATGTACGCTCAAGCAACTTAACTTGAGTATTTATGGCTGAAGACCTCAGATGATGTAGAGACGTCATCCTCAATGGGAGGGCAATGTCACCTCCAACGGGGTAAAAGTTGTGCGGGGATGGTATAGATCTAAAAATAACAACAAAAAAAAAAGGAACGTTGAAAATCTTTGACCTAAACTCTGTTGTTCGTGAATCTTTTATTGATCACCAACAAATGTATTTTTCAGAATTAACTCCGTTGTTTCTGCTGATTTATTGATCTTTTGGGTCAAGTAAGTAATTTTTAGAAACCGTTAACCACAACTGTCAACAGGCTACTCAAATGAAACTATAGGGCTGACAATTTAAGAGAATACTTTTCATCGTTGTTCTTCGAAAATTACTTCCCACAACGAAGTTTTATTCGGGGGGGAGGGCAATTTATGGGGTAAGTTGATGCTAAATTATTTTCTTACTGTCCAGGAATGTTCACACTTGTTCTGTGAAAATTCAGATTTTTTTTAATGATCACTGCTCAACAAAAGGCAAGAGATGTAACATGGATTACCCTTTTTTTTTTTTTTTTCAATTTTTTAATTGATCACTCTTTGAGGCATGCTGCCAAAAGATCCTTCCTAATAGGTTTTTAGTTAGGGGTCCGATTTTCTATGTAAGATTTCTATCAAACTGATCCCTTGGTTTGTGTCTTGCTTGTTTTTTTTTTTCTTTAGTGTTTTTTAATTTTTAATTCAGAGTTATTTTAATGATTACCGCCCCCCTCAAGGCGAGAACAGTTACTTATCTATTGATTCCCCTTTTTCCAATTTTTTTCATTGATCACCCCCAACATGGCATAGTGCCAAAAGACATTGGTCCTGTGACGGTCTCTATTGGTCGACCAACCAAACCTGTTGTTCTTGTGTGTCAAATAAGTATTTTCATTTCTACGTTTTGAAGGCTGCCATTCAGAGCAAAAGCAAAAATTTCCGTTGTTTGTTCATTTGAAGACTCCAGGATTTTCTTTCTCCTTCCTGGAAGAAGAAAGGAATCGTCAAGTGTTGAAAAATAATGATGGAAATCAGGAAAGAAAACAATTCCTTCTCCGTGAATGAAAGCTACAAAACAATCGATGGCAGTCATCCACACGGTTTGCTCCGAACTAAACTTTGAATGTAAAATGTGTTTTCAGGACAGTTTATTTTTCTTTCTCAGAAAATTAGTACAAAAGATTCTTGTTTTCTTTTCGGGGGATTTTCTTTTGGGGAACTGGATTCTATTGGAATTAATGAGCAGAAAAGCACAATTGGAAGTTTTCCGAAGCTGAGTTTGTACAGAAATGGAGATTGACGCGATAAGCATTTGGTGATCTTCAGTGTTTTTTTTTTTTGTTTTGTTTTTCTAACTATTTTTCTATTCTGGATGTTGAGAAACTTTCTGAAATATTTTATTTTTATTTTTGGGGCCTATTCACATGTGTAAACTGGAAAGCACTGTGAGCACATGCAGGTTTGTCACTGATTTATCATCATCATTATCAGTCTTTTAACGTCAGTTGTTGGATATAGACTTTCCCCAGAATCCGCCACATCTCTCTATCAGGGGCGTCGTGGAGCAATTAATATTTCCTGTCTTCACTTTGGCTGGTCATCTTATCAGAAAATGACATAAGGTTATTTATTTGCATCCCCACGACTGTGAATGTGACACGAAGTCGGATTAACGTGGGGTCCCACACATTCGAGAACATGCAGGCAGAGTGAGCGATCTGATTCCTTGCGCAAAGGCTCCCTAATTCTCGACGCATGATTTCTCGGAGTTATCAGGGCAGGCTTGACGTGGTTCACAGGACGGATCTTGTCGATGCTCTCAGGACGAGCTTGAGCATGCTGGTCAGTGGTTCCAGGATGAGGACAATCCCTGACAATGATCAACTTCTCAGCCCGAGGACACCAAAGAACAGATAGTACACTTTGATCTTAGCCAAGAGGCCAAGTTTATTTATTAGCATCCCCACGACTGCAAATATGACATGAGGTCGGATTAAGGTGGGGTCCTACATGTTCGAGAACGTGCAGGCTGAGTGAGCTACCCGACTCCTTGCACATGATTTCGCAAGAAATCAGGGCAAGCTGGACTTTATTCTCAAGGCTCCCTAACTTCTCAGCGTGCGATTGCATGGAGTCATTAGGGCGTGCTTGACATGGGTTGCAGGACGAATCCTGCCTTTGCTCTCAGGACAAGCCTGAGCATGCTGGTCTTTGGTTCCGGGATTGGGACAATCCTGGACCGTGATCGACTTCTCATCCCAAAGGCCGACAAAGGGCCAAATGTCTTCTCCGCCCGAAAGCGGAGAAGAACAGATATTACACTTTGATCTTAGCCAAGAGGCCGAGAAGCAATGAGTTAAGAAACGATCAGTCAGCACAGTTCCATCCTGGGAATTCCGCTTGACTTCCTGTAGATTGGACGGTTGCTAGACTTGAAATTATCCAAAGTTACTCTGAAACGTAAGAAAAGCTTGGTGGACTTTGAAAATTCAATTCTTATGGGTTTGATCTAAAAGAATAATGGAAATTCTCTGTAATTAGTTAACATGACTTGTTCAAGTTTGGAAAGAAAATATATGAGGTATAGATGAAAGAGTGAGAAATAATCACCAGTAAACTTTAGTATTTGGTGTGCAAATCCTTTTCAAAGGAGTCTAGGTGGCCCATGAGAGCTCTACCTCAATCAAATTCTATTCATCTTACTGAATCAAAGAAAGTTGATTTGGGAAGAAGAGACATTAATCCAAATATCAAAATAAAAACCACTGCTTCAGCAGTTTTGGTACCTGACAAATACTCCGAAGATGACTTTTGCCTAAAAATTCCCTGAGTCACCTTGAATTACAGTGCCTCTGCTAATGTTACTTTCACTAAAAGCTGAATGAAAATCAGTTCACAAATACTTACGATGCAGGTAGATAACTGTATAAAATACCTGGATCTACCCTGATATTTAATCCATAGCTCTCGGCCTACCCTTCGACAACATCTTCATTAGAATTTGAGAACTTTTTGAGATATTGTATTAGTTGATACAGAAAAATTAGAGCTTCAGTATGAAAATAGAAATTAATACCTAAAACAATTGAGAGATCTTTGAGTTGTAATTCATCAAGTGGGAGTAACTTCCCTTTATTACTTGACTCTCCTGACATAAAACGAAAGAAGGTCTATTTCTTTCTTTTTTTTTTTTTTTTTTTTTGATTTGCATATGATGCGATAATCTCTCAGCCCCTTGAGGGTGATATTAACCCCATTGTGAATAACTGAGCTGGACTAAACTATTGAAATTATGAGCGGGAAGAGACATTTTGTGTATTCTAAATGGGCTGTAACCAAAACAAGTTACTCCACTACCGCAATGATAATACTATCTCTGTCCTATAGTATTTGTTACATTTATATATAAATTCCTACATATGAAAACGTACCTACCATTATGGGACAGAAGTAGTACATTTATAGTGAATTGGCTTAGCAATGATCTCGGACCATTTTTAGTTTGAGTGAATTTATTTGACAGTTTTTTGGCCTTTGAGATTTTCAGACGTTGTAAAATAAGGAAAAGGATGTTTGTTGTTTTTTTTCTAATCTTTAGAAATAGACGAGTAGATATCGATGTGTCTTTTCGTTTCATTTAGTCTCTCACAATAGAGAATTTGAAACAATTAAAATATTGATTGCAAAAAGCTTTCTTACAGTTTTAAATCTTATTGACTTCAGTTGGATTTATTCCTGACATTAACATATTACTTTTGCAAGAAGGAAAACAGTAAAACAAACAAAAATGTATTTATGAAGTGAAAATGTCGTCTTCTTCTCTTTTCTTCTTTCTTCTTCTCAATGTTCATTAAAATAATGCACTTTTATTAGAGACCATCAACCAAAACTGTCAAAATGGGTTTCTTCAGTTTTCAAGTTGGTCTGGCTGGTTATGTATGTATCGTGTGTAAAGGCAAGACCTAGGAAGCTAAAGGGCTGAAAATTTGAATATTCACTCCTTACCTCTTCTAAAAACTGTTCTTTTTTTTTTTTCTTTTAATCCCCCATCCCAAGCAGGTTTTTATGGTCAATTTGCAATGTAAGTTTATGCTTATTTGATCCCTTAGTCTGCATTCTCTTGGTTTTTCTTTTATTTTTCCGGGGATGGAGTCAGACTTTTTTAACAGAAAGCAAAAGAAGTCACTTATTCATTGAGCACCCTCTGTTTTCCAATTTTTTTGATTGATCACTCCCATCATGGCATGCTGCCAAAGGTCTTTAGTTGAGTGATGGTCTCTGTTGACTGACTAACCAGACCTGTTGTTTTATTGTTTATTTATTTTTTTGAGACATTTGTCTTTCAGCCATTTTTGTAGTTTCATTGTCAATATACCATGACATAACTATCCATCTCAGACGGTCGAGGTCAGAAACTACAAAAATCAAACTAATGTATGTGCTGTTTTCTTTCAAGATGCAGGTAGAACCTCCCTACACCCTCACCAAGAGGGCGGGGAACTTTAGAAGACTCAAAGAGCTGAGGGTGACTGGTTAAGCTGGGGGAAATCTTGCTGCCAAAAATGTCTGTACGGAAGAGGAATGAGGATATTTTGAAAATTTGTGTCTATTTATAAATAGATATCCGTGGTAGAAATCTAGTACATTTGCGTAAAAG
Organism: Thysanoteuthis rhombus; assembly: GCA_963457665.1. Taxonomy (NCBI): domain Eukaryota; kingdom Metazoa; phylum Mollusca; class Cephalopoda; order Oegopsida; family Thysanoteuthidae; genus Thysanoteuthis; species Thysanoteuthis major. Next base: position 2,517,684 of record OY735236.1, on the reverse strand, counting down.
GGAGACAATTCCTGTTAGCCTTGAAATTACCTGAGGCTTACAGGATTATCACCCCCCATGTAATTTGGTTAGATATCATCATCATCATCATCATCAGTCTTTTAACGTCCATCGTTGGACATAGACCTTCCTCAGGATTAGCCACACTTCTCTATCATGGGTGTTGCAAAGCCAGTACTTCCTGAACTTGTCTAGCTCGTCTCTCCATCTAATATTCTGCCGGCCTCAGTTGCTCATGTGATCTCGGGGGAGTCGTGATGTCCATCGGTTGTCTGTTATTTTTTCAACATAGCCAACCCACCGCCATTTGAGATTTTTAATGGATTCAATAATGTCCCTGAATCTTATCTTTTCTCGGATGTACTGTGCTGTCTTGTGGTCTCTCTGTCACCCGTCTGGCCAAATCAGGTAGCCCTGTGCAGGCAACTCTCTAATAAGGTTGGTGTTGGGGTTTGTGAAAGCCCATTACGTTATATCTGAGCCACTATGAAATTTAGTCATTTTGGAGCTATATCCAGGTATTTTAAAGATAAAAGGTCAAGTATTGCTATTTTTTGGCTAAATATTGCTGTTTTTTTATTTTAGCTGAATCTGACTATTTTGGTGCTGGAATAATGTTTTGGGGTGCAGCATCTATCTGCATTATAACTAATCGTTTTAACAGGGTGAGGCCTGTATAATATATCTGTATCGTTTTTATTGATTTCTTTACGTAGTTTCTGTCTTTGGACAGCAGTTCGTGTTTTTCCAGCCAACATGCATATGTAGTCCATGGAATAATAGAAGGTGGGGCGAATTTAAAGCTGTTCACTTTACTGACAGATGGTTTAGACATGCGAAATATGACTTTATTTAACAAGTCATACGTATTAGGTAAGTTTTTACAGCTGTTCCGAGACCTGAAATGAATCGATTGATATTAGTCTTGTCATTATTGTTTCAGAAACCAGCTTTTCTCCTGATTTACTACATAAAACAAATATTTGTTTGTTAGCTAACTAAAGGTTTCAATATGGCAAGGTTCGCCTAAGTTTTTTCGATCACAACCAAGTTTAGTTTGATGCTACATCCTCACAGCCCACTAACATATCCCTCCCCTCTCTCTCTCTCTCTCTTTAAACTTCTGTTGTCATGTAGCCCAAGATAGCTAGATCTAGCTTCAAAATTGCAAAATATCGGCTTTGTTATAACATGGTTGGCTTTCTTGGACCCTAACACCTTTGTTGTGATAGGGGATGCTTGAATTACTCTTATGATTGAATAGTTTCAGAAGTACCTCTGATTAGATATTCAATAGAAACCATTCCATAACCAACGCCTTTTTCCTGCATGCCGTGTTAAAACATTGGAAGAAGGGGTGATCAGTGAATAAGTTACTTTGCCAGTTTTTCTCCTCATTTATAATCTGAATTTCATCCCATAAAGGTCCACCCTGCTTCCTCCATGTATGGTCAGCCATGTTAGTTTTGAATGGAATGCTGTGTGTTATGGTCTTCATGAGTTCTTCAATTCTTATTTTACAGGGCCGCATGTTTCGCCCTTATAATATCTACCAAAGCTGCAAACAATTGTGTATACCCAATTTCTGGTCATGTAGGTTGATGGTTTAGTCTTGGTGGGGTGTGCACATAGGGTGATCCCACTTGAGAACACCGTCTGGATGTTGTACTGCATTTATTTATTGTGAACCTGTGACCCAGTAATGGGTCAGGGCCCATACTTTGAAGAACCCTGCAATATGTGATATAAGCCATTTCCTGGGCAAGGATGTCAACTGGTAATTTTGCTGCATGACAATGTCCATTGTCAAGTTGTTGATGTGATGCAGTAAACTGTTAAGAAGCTGGGCCAGGAAGTTCTTCCACATGTAGTATATTCTTCAGACCTGTTACTACCCACCCCACTGACTATCACTTGCTCCACTTCATACAACTCCTATCTGGTCTGTGGTCCCAATAACTTCAAGTTATGAAGAAATTTGAACAAATTCATTGAATTAAAACTGGAATCATTCTTTCATGACAGAATAATGGGTATCTGCAAGGGGGTGCTAGAGGGTGCTTTTGCACCCCTCCGCAAAAGTACCACAACTTATTTACTCTTATGTAATATAAGTAATCTACTTGAATATTTCTTCGAAGAATAAAAGTTCTTGAGTTTATAAATTATCTTAATGACTATATTAAACCATACAGATTCAGAAGTATTCCTGGTATAGCAGACATTCCGTACAATTTGGCTTGGTGGTAGTGTTAGCTGACATTATCGTTATGTGTATCGAGGACAAACTGCATGGACATGTGTGTATCGACAGTTACTTCTTGTACTACTTTGAAAGCCTTTCCCTATTGAAAGCAACAGACTTGAAATTCCCACCCTGCCATTTCGTTAGGTCCTGTTTGCTTGAGGTGAACCTTACATCACATATGGTCAGCAGTGGTTTAAATTCTCCTCATGCAGAATATTAGAATGAAAGCAGAACCCCAAATTGCCTACAAACCTTTATTACTGTTTAAGTAGGGTTTAGAAATGAAATTATTCAATCTTGATGAAAATTCTCTGTAATTTAGATAGTAAATTAGTAATAGATTTAGTAATAAACCAACAAATTTGATGACACTGGTCTTTATATGTATAGATCGAAGTCATATAAAATCAATAAACATTGTGGCACTCCTATCCTATGTTGTACTTTCTACATATATAATGCATCAAACCACTCGGTCCCCGAAAACCACTCCCCACAAATACTTTTTCTTGGCAGAATTCTAATTATGTGCCCCTTGTACCGCTAAAAGGGTGACTGCGGATAATGGGTCGGGGGCGACTGGAAGACAAACCGTATATAAGAGGGGCCTGTAAGATGGGGAAACAATAAATCATATCTGAAATAAGAATTTTAATCTATAACCCTATGCATTTGAATGCTGATGATGTAATTTCATATATCTATCATGAGAAATGATTGAAAATAAAGAATAAATAATTGCTCTTTGATGACGGATAATTGCGGACTGATGAACCATCTTATAGTGATGCAGGTGAACACATTTCAAAATTAGTTTATCTTGCATTTTATATATCTTGGTTATTCGTTAATAGGTTGTTGGTTAATTGCAGACTAACGAACCTTCTAGAGATGTGTGTGAATGCATTTTAAAATTAGTTTATCTTGCATTTTATACTTCCTGGTTATTTCTTAATTGGTTATTGGTTAATTGCAGGCAAACGAACCTTCTTATAGAGATGTGTGTGAATAGATTTAGAAATTGATTTATCTCGCGTTCATTGAAAAGACTAAATTTGACCATGTCACATTCCGTTCCAAACGAATGCAGATTGTCAAAAAGCAATCGGATACAAACAGCAACCTGTTTCACCCTTGAGTAGACTTGCCAAAAATGATTGGTGCATGAATTTGTATGTAAGTTTCTCTTTTAGATAAGGAGACTCCCCCCTGTTTTTTTAATGTTTTAAAACCTTTGATCTGTTCATCTTTTTGTTCTATCACCGATAATGATTAAAAAGGAAAAAAAAAATGCTTATTTCTGATCAATAATAGTGAGCATCATGTCTTTCTCTTGGACAAAACAAGGTAACATTAACAATAAATCTGACGTCATCTAAATTTCTCAATTCCCCAGAGAGACACCAATAGCTTCAGTTTAGGTCATCATCATCATCAGTCTTTTAACGTCTGTGGTTGGATAAAGACCTTCCCCAGAAATCACCTCACTACTCTGTCATGGGCATCGCGGAGCCAGTACTTCCTGAATTTGTCTAGCTTGTTTCTCCATCTAATACTCTGCCAGCTTCGGTTGTGCATGTGATCTTTTGGGATCCATGTTGTGAGTCACGATGTCCATTGGTTGTCTGCCATTCTTACGACATGGCTAGCCCATTGCCATTTGAGTTTTTTAATGGATTCAATGATGTCCCTGACTCCTGTCTTTTCTTGGATGTATTGTGCTGTCTTGTGGTCTCTCCATGTGAGGTTGAGCATAACTCTTTAATGTGCACATTGCGTGGTTCTCAATTTGCGGATCTGTCCCTTGGACGGGTTCTATGTTTTTTTACCTATATTAGATATAATCCAGTGAAAGCTTTTTTTTTTTATATGAAGGAAGATAAACCATAAAGCAAAAATTAATTTATCTTTTGCTAATTTTCTTTCTTTACATTGAATTCTTTGATGAATCAAGAATTTCCACATAATCCCTTTTTTTTGTGATATTTTATATACATATTTTGCTTAGAAGATGAAATTCCTTCAGCTATTTGAGAAAGGGTTGGGCTCTTTCACACTGAGTCAGAGAAGCCATTTTGAATTTTTTTTATTTTTTTATTCTTGTTTCAACTGTATTTAGGGGGGGCGTGCAATTTAGTTTTGTGTTTTGACAGCATAAATCTATTTTCAGTTGAACAGTAATGAATCAGAACTCCTTGAAATGTAAGAGTTTGGAAAAGTTATGGGATCTTTATTTACTGGAATAAATCTTTCTTTTTTTTTTTTCTATCAAAACTATAAAGCGAGTTTTTGATTTGTCTGGATTTGCGATTTCTTTTATTATTTTTTGTATAATTTAATTGCTAGAAATGAATAAATTGAATATCCAAATGTGAGACAGTTTTGCGGTCGTGATAACATCGTTCGATTCTGATGTTTGTCTTTTGATATTACTCTTCCTGAGTGCGATTCCGAATGTAACGGTTCGTTATATGATTTAGAACTTGAGGTATTATGGCGACTTATTTTCCCAAGATAGATTTAATTTGAACAGGCCTATAGAAACCATCATGCAACCAACATCTTTTGGCAACATGCCCTACTGGGGGTGATCAATGAAGTTACATTTTTTTGCCTTATTTGGGTAGTGATCACTAAAAAAATGCCTCAATTTCCAGAAGACACAAACTAAGGGATCAATCTAGCAAAAAATTTACATTGCAAATTGAGCCCCTCTTAAAAAAACTTCTTTCAGAGGGAATTCCAAGAGACAAGAAAAAATCTTTTTTTTTCAATATAAGGAATTATTGTTCAAATTTTCATCCCTCTAGCTACATCGATGTGGCTTCTATGAATGATTTATATGTAACTGGCCAGCCAGCCAGACCTACTTAGAAATAGATAGAAACCTATGTTGACGGTTTCAGTTGAGAGTGTCTAATATTATAAACTGAAAAAAAAATGCTGTTTTATGAAAAGCGGTCTTTTAATTTCAAACTTATTCCTCTTTGTTGGTAATAAATCTGCCTTTGAGACAAATTGGAACTCCCCAGATGTAAAAGATGAAGACTGATTCAGCTTCATCTTGAGGTTTATTTCATAGTATTAAAATTCTACCAGAGATTTGATGGAAAACTAGAAAAGTTAAGCCATTCAGATTTTAATGTATTTCTATTCTCTTTCCCATATCTACTTTCAGTGAGGTTATGGATTGGAGCTCTTCAGTTTTAAGAGTTAAGAGAATACAATTTTATGATTATTCCACTACTATTGATTTAGATAAAACAATAATCAATCTTAAAATAATTGGCTATTGTTTGGTAAAAACCTCATGATCCTATCTCCGGTTGTTAATGAGTTATTAAGATCGAAAAAAACTGGACAAATTAGTCTGGTTGTTTTTGTCCCCTCATCTCAATCAGACGCTTTTTGGTCAGTCCCAATTACATTAAACAACAGAAGTAGGAAGGAAGGAAGAGGCATGACATCATCAAGAAACCAACTGCCATGATGTCATAATAGAGTGTACAAGTTCAGCATTTTTGTCTCTAAAAAAAGCCAAAAATAGCCATCTATGATTGTTTTGAAAATGATACTAATGGGATATTTCTATTATCACTATATCTTATAAGTATAAGAATGGATTGACTTGAAGGAAGTCTACTTGCTCCTTTTCTTCTTAACTACTACCATGAATGGTGGACACATCATTGGACTTATGGTTCTTGTTTTGAATTCAAATGAATCTTTGAACACATGTTATCAGATGGTGGAAACCCCTTGCTTCTTTCTTCAATAGTTTCTAGGATATGGTGCAATTCGGTGACCAATAGGTTTGATAGCAACCTTTCATAAAAGCGTATCGAATCACTGAAGCCGTGATCACTGACCCAACCAAACAACAAAGAAATAGGCTAGAGGTATTCTCCCCTTTTCACTCACCCGGCCATCTGCTCCTGTGTTTATTTCAGTGCTTCCGATCACAATTTTTGGGCGTAAAGGATGGCGTGTATAGTCCAGTGGCCACCTTCTGAAAACTGCTTTTTTCATTTTTTGAGATTCATCCTCTTTTAATTGTTTCTTTGGTGGTTCTAGATTTACAATGATAATCCATTGTAAAATGGACACTTCTATTTTACCATAGTCATGACATAGCATTTACGACATCCTGGCATCCCATACCTGCTATTTAAAAATAACATCAACCATATGTTTCTCCAAGTTTTTAAGTTCTTGCTGGCTAGGTGTCCTACACAATGGAGCTGGAGGGCTGAAAAATTCCCCTTCATGTCCAGTGGGAATCTTTTTGTGTTTTTGCCTGACCCCTACTATTTGGGTGGAGGGCGGAAAGGAGTTCAGATTACCATATAATTTTATTCTAAATCAGTCCCTTAATTTGTGTCCGGCAGCATTCATTTTTGAAAATTCAGACTTCCTAGTGATCCAACAAAAGGTGGAATGTGACTTACTTGTTCATTGATCACCCCCTTCTCTAACTTATCAGTGATTATCCTTCTTTTCAGGTGATCACCCCCAATTTGGCATGCTGCCAAAAGATGTTGTTCACGTAATTGTTCCTATCGAGTAACTTGCCAAACCTGTTTTTTTTTTGTTTATTTTTTTTTGTTTATTTTTTTTTTTTGTTTCATCCAACTCAAGATAGATTGATGAATGACACAGCAGACATTCCCCGCCCATAGTCACTCCCCGATGTGTAGTTCACTGCTTCTGTGTTCCGCGTCTGTTAAGTCTCCATCTTCATACTGAATTCGGTCTTTGACAAAATGAAATATGAGTTCCTTGTTTTGGCAGTGTCAAATTTGCTAAATTAGTGTGTAAGTGTTTCAACATTTTGCCGTTTTTGGCAATTTCTCAATCATCTTTAACCAATTTTTAGCTGTTTTTTTCCCCCCTTTTTTTTTCCTTTTGGACATTTCTAGGCTAATTTTTTCTGAGCGGTAACTCCAGGTTTATGGTCGATTTGGTGACAGATGAGCTCAAACAGAAAAAAGATCTTTTATCTAAGCCGTCAAAACTACAATTGAAAACTATACTCTTATCAGCAGCTGCCATGGTTGGCTATTTAAATTTTTGCTCAGAAACGTGTTGGCTTGATATCAGCAGCAGCTGTTATGGTTTGTTTCTCGTACCAATGACATGTGAACATCTTGAACAAATTAACTAAAAAATGTCCATTAGAGAACGACGCTAAAGAGAAGAAAGCTTTGCAAAAAAAATAGCGCAGGAATCTTCACAAATTCTACTCAGACCGTTCAGTTAGCGCTTTTTGGCGGCCTAACTAGCACTGGAGTATTTTTTGTGTTATCAACACTGAGCTTCTTTCTGCTAACACCCTTACCGTTGTGCATTCATGAACGTTAATTATTTCTTTTTTCGCATCTCTAAAAAGCAGACAGATTATGATAGATGATTGTTTTCATAGTCCTGTGTGTTTTGAAATTAGAGCATTGTTGAGTTTTCTTTCTTTGTTGTCAAAGTTTTATGAACTGTTAACGCAGACAAGGAACCATTTATCAGTAGTGCATGGTGCTTTGTATCTTGGGTGTGCAGTGAGCTACGTATGCACTGGAAATGTTGGAATTTCTTCTGATTCTCATTAAGAGATGTTAGAGAGAAAGGAAAATAAACTTTGCATCAGACAGGAATGCCTCTTCTTTTGCCTCTCAAAAAAAACAAACTTGGTCTCGTTATTTAGAAACCATCACATGACTGTCTCTTGGCATCAGGCTTTGTAGGGATGATCAATAAGTAAATTACTGCTCTCACCTGTTTGGGGCATAGATCAATAAAAGAGATGTATGAATTTGAGCAGAAAATAGGTTGACACAAACTAAGGGATCTATTTAGCATGAACTTACATTGCAAATTACACCCTCCCCCTGCCCGCTTAAAACCTACTTTTAGGGAGATATTTTTGAAAAAATGTTGAAACTTTTTTGTTTCTAAGGCATAATAAGACCCTCTAGCTATATTGACACAACTTTTATACATGATACATACACAGCCAGCCAACTTGAAAACACAAGAAACCTATTTTGACAGTTGACAGTTTCTAATATATATATATATATATATATATAATCAGCCTCTGGGTCTGAGGCAAAGGTTTCAAACCTACCTACTGGATGGGATATTGGATAGTCAATAGCCACACTGAAGAGATGCAATACAACGAAACAGCTGTCTGTGGATGACTCAATTATTATTATATATATATATATATATATATATATATATATATGTATATGTAAAATCATGAATGCATCATATTACTTGAAATGACCTCCCATCATTACATGGAAGATGTATCAGTTAGCCTAGACAGTGTGAAACAATATTATGCATTCATAATTATTCTATGGGATTATAATAATAGTGCAGTCATGGACAGTGAATGAACAAAAATGAATATGTGGAGTTGAAGCAGTTATTTGGGTCTGGGCTGTTGAGCTCACAGAGCAACACTATGCTAAAGTGACCACGTAGTCAATTACAGGTTCAATTCCTGCAGCAGTTTCGATTTCTTCAATTGTTTATTCTATTTATGCTGTCTAGGCCAAGTGATACATTCTTCTTGGAATAATTGGAGGTCATTTCAAAAAGTTTCAAATTGTAATACATTCATAATTATTCTATCAGATTATATATCTATTACTTGATGGAACATATATAAGTACATAATATATTTTCAATTTGTAAGAATTGTAAGAAGAAAGAAATAAGAAACAGATTTCAATCTCACTGCTCTATGTTTAATTCAGTAAATAGAGCTATTACTATATAAAAACGAAGAACTACAAGAAAATATACCCGGTGAATGTTAACATTTTGTGCCTAATGCATTTATCAGATGAGTGTGTTGGGCACAAAATGCTTACATGGCTATCTTGTAATTCTTATCTTGATGCGTGCATATAGTCTAGAAAGCTTTGCAGCTTTAAACATTATACAAATAAAAAAAACATTTTCATAAGATTTTTCGTATCACTTCAGTCACTTATTTCCCAATATCTGTCAATGCAATTTATGTAATTTTCTTCGGTATTTTTTTTCATATTTTACATATACTTTGATATCTTGGTACTATGTATAAATTTTTTCTTATTACGATCATCAGTTGTTTACCATGTAACTGTTTCAGGGATTTTAAAAACAAAACTGTTTTATTAACATGGCACTCCAGCAGAGTTGATCAAGCACCACCTCCCTTTCGGCTATGATTTTAATATATAGCTTATGTCATACTACATGTAGTTTATTTTATACAGGGTGTCATCATAATGTATTGTATATGGATGCTATTTTATATATAATTAAGACTTACAGGGCTTAAGTAGGTTGCCCCCAAAACTTATTCATTTTGGGGGGATCTGTAAGTATAACAACAGACGTGACTTGTTGTTTGTGTCACTTCTATTGAGTGTTCACCCATGTGAATATTAAATCTGTTGTATTATTTTTAATTTTAGACTGCGTGCTAACCAACTTATGATATCTTCAAGAATATTAATTACAAAGAAAAACTTCTTTGAGTTGATTATCTACCAACATATTCAACCAAAGAGTTTGATAATTTTTCCACTAACTTTGAAGTTGATTTTATATATATATATATATATATATATATATATATATATATATATATATATATATATTAAAGGGAGAAAGGAATGAGAACCCTGAAAGACATGATTGGAGAATACAGAAAAATTACATGTGGAATAAAGAGAAAGAAATTGAAAAATAGAAAGTTGTGAGAAGATAGTTTTGAGGGAAAAAAACTGGGTTGCTATGGAAATCCGTACGAGAAATAGTGAATAGAATGAAGAAGAGTTGATGAAAGTTTTTTGACGATCGAGACTTTATGTGATTTATGTGTGTGTGTGTGTGTGTGCATTTATATTGCCTGGAATGATTTATGAGGAGAGATAATTTGGTTATACATAGGCACATAAAAGAATGGGATAGGTATATCGGCAAGTGTGTGCGTATATATATATATATATATATATATATATATATATATACCCAAGTTTGTATATGTTGCTATATATATATATATATATATATATATATATATATACCCAAGTTTGTATATGTTGCTATATATATATATATATATATATATATATATATATATACCCAAGTTTGTATATGTTGCTATATATATATATATACCCAAGTTTGTATATGTTGCTATATATATATATATATATATATATACCCAAGTTTGTATATGTTGCTATATATATATACATATACATATATACCCAAGTTTGTATAAGTTGGTATATATATATATATATATATATATATATACATATATATATATACCCAAGTTTGTATATGTTGGTATATATATATATATATATATACCTTAGTTTGTATATGTTGGTATATATATATATATATATATACCTTAGTTTGTATATGTTGGTATATATATATATATATATATACCTTAGTTTATATATATATATATATATATATATATATATAATGTGTGTGCATGTGTTTGTAAAAAAAGTGAGCAGACTTTATAGCCAAGGAGGTGAGGTAATTAGATAAATTCAACTAGTCAGTAGCTTCTTGCTTGAATTATAGAACAAAGCCTTTTTTCACAGGGCATTATGCAAATAAGTTTAGTCTCTTTGGTCTGGATGAATCGTGGCGGCTAACGTTTTTTTCTTCCTTTCCCTTCTTCTCATAATGGATTCTCCTGGCAAAAAAACCTTTGTCTTCTCTTTCACCCGTTATTTGTGAAAAGGCGCCTCTTCGGCAGAATGTGACTGCCGACCCAAAAATGCAATCAACGAACGCTGCAGCGAAAGAAGATGCTTTTCTTCGCTATTCAGCTGTTGTAGTGTCTCTGCACCTAATGAACTGCTGCCATCTCGTTCTAGATCTTTTTTTTTTCCTCCTTTCCTTTCTTTCCTCTCTCAGAGACACCTAAAGATACTTCCATTAGATTTATACACACTTGTATATCATAAGAGTATTTGTATAGTACCTGTCAAAAAATGACTGGATTAATTACACATGTCTGAATCGTACATATCCAGCGAGGCCTGGAATAGTGCGGTTTTGATGTACGATTTGTGTATCTCTGGAATTGATGTAACTAAGTATAAACTGAAAGAGAAACCTTAAAATGTAAGACCTTGAACAGTGCGCTCTCAAACAGTATAGAGCCACTTATCTGCACTATTCAAGGAATATCTACACCAGTATTGCTAATATAGCACTTTTTGCTCTAAATTCAGCACGTTTCTTATTCTGGCAGTGTGAAAAAAAAATGCTAAATTTGTAGGGACATACTGAAACATTTTGGACACTTGAGTGTTTTTGACCATCTTTAACATCTTTTTAGAGTGTTTTAGCCATTTGTGGCCATTTTCGGCTATTTTCGGCAATTTTAAAAAAGTTTGGCACCTTTAGGTAGTCAAACTTGTACGGAAATAGTTTTGGAGTTGGCAACAGTGACTTATATTTATTTTAGTATAAATGTATTCACTGCAAACAAAAGTGACCTCAAATGAAACTTCTTTCTCTCTCGATTTTCAACAACTATTCATATTTCCTTAATATCTGTCTTTTTGATAATTTTAAGACAACGAGGCAACCAAATTGGGTAAGAAAACAGTATTTTCTAATATGAGAAAAACATTGGTTTTATTCATATATTCGTTATTCATCCTACTACGAAAACATCAGCACTAGTAGTAGAGATATAGACTTGAATACTTAGCCAATTTTGCCTTAATGCACATGGATACATAGACACAAGCTTTGCTTTACTTTATCTCTTCCCTCACTTGCTTTAATACAACAGAAAACCAACATTTATATAACAAGGCATGTGTGTATATTAATAAAGGTTTTGTACGTATATTATGCTGAATTGGCAAAATTGTCTGATTGGTAAAATTTACTCATATTTTGTGGAAAAGTTATTGATCCTTCATTGTTAAATATGTTTTTTGATTAAACTACATAAGTAAGCCCTGTGTTTCAAAAATATTGAATGATGTGCAATATGAAATGAACATCAATGTACAATAGATAATAATAATACCTTATAAAATAACAAACTATATGTAGTATAACATAAGGTGTATATTAAAACCATAGCTGAATGGAAGGTGGTGCTTGATCAAAATTGCTGGGGTACCATGTTAATATAACTGTTTTGTTTTTAAATCCTTAAAACCATTACATGGTAAACAACTGATGATCATAACAAGAGACAACTTATGCATTGTACCGTGATATCAAAATATATGTGAAACAGGGAAAAAACGCTGAAAAAATTTTACATTAATTACATTACAGATATTGGGAAATAAGTGATTGAAGTGACAGTAAGAAAATTTTGAAAAAGTGGTTAAAGCTGTGAAGCTTTCTACACACACACATATATATATATATATGTTATTTCTATTATTATTCGGACTATCCTCATCTTGGTTGTTTTTCATACAATGTTTCGGCCGTTGCACTCTACGGCCTTCGTCAGGTATCATCTGGTAGATTTGGAGAAGTAACGAACCGAACCCTTTATTTATCCGACGGGGGTATATTGACCGTACTCCCCTCTTAGCGTTAGTAGTATTGTTATATTGTCTCACACTAGGATCGAACCTAGAACCATCAGATTACTTTACAGTAATTTGTCTGATGCTGTAACCACTGTGCTATGTGTCCATGTGGACAACGGCCGAAACGTTGTATGAAAAACAACCAAGATGAGGATGGTCTGAATATCAATAGAAATAATAATAATACCTCATCTTAAAAATTCCGAGATATAATATATATATGTGTGTGTGTGTGTGAGTGCAAATGTATGATTACAAGTATAAATAATATATCCATGCATTTATTGTGTTTCATATAAAACTATGGTATATATAGGTATATGGTGCCCATGTATGGATCTGAATTGCATTTTCAAGTGCGCTGTATTTTTGACAATTGTATTATATCCGTTGATATCGTAGGTATGAGAAATTTGTGTGTGTTTTGTGTGCATGGATATCTGTATATACCATAATCCAATTACACTTGAATTCGACTGTATGAAAGGATGAATTAGAAGTAAATATACAATAGGTGTACATAAATGTATACACAAGAGATGGTTTTGTAGTGTATATATAATGATATACACACATTTGTTAATGGAAGTTATATTTTGAAGTTGATTATTGATATAGCCCGAGATATCAATCAAATACTGTTGAAAAGAAATGTGTGTGTGAGCATATATATATATATATATATATATATAAATATATATTACATATATATATATATATATATATATATATATAATGTGAATTTTGGTGCTGACTGGAGGATTTTTTATAATCATTTCCTCTGCATTGTAGGTATATATGAACTGATTTTCATTCACTTTTTTAATGTCCTGAATGAGTTTTTTTTTTTTTTTTTTCTTCTGAGTCCTTCTTATTTTTTTTTCTTGTTTTTTTCAGACCTCGATACTCTTTGGACATACCTTAACGCCTGTTTCATCTGTTTTGTAACAATGTAACCAGGTGAGTCTAAATCAATTTTCTTGTCTGAGACCGGGACTTTATACCCTCTAGTTTTTATGACCAACCCCTTGGCAGGATGAAAGTCAACCAAAGGGAAACCTCGACTCTATTCAATCTAGCTTAGAGTATACTCAATTAGCTGCAGAGTCTGCTGGGAAATTCATCCAAAGGAAGAGTTTTCCACACTCTTCACTCATCCCAGGAATCGAAACCTAGGACCTTCTGTGTGTTAGGCACTCATGCAGATTTTCAAGGTCGTAATCCCAGAAATCTGAACAATAGAGACTCATAGATGAGCAAAGAGAGAAGAATGTATAGCCCACTTGGCTGGTTGGCAGGTCATTTGTGGGGCTATGGTAATTTGATATTGTTTGGGATGTAATATGTACAAGTGAGCATCACACTATGAATCATTTTGTCCTGGAACACGTGTATCATATATGTATCCATGCTGAACAACAGTCAGCCAAAAATGACATAAGTTAAAAAGAAAAGAAATGTATGTGAAGGAAGACTGATTTTACAAGTATTTGTAAAGATCTCAACCTATGGGTCTACAGACAGACCACATATCTCGAGTGATGGACACAGTAATATCTTGCTCAGCTTGACTCAATTTGGCACTGGGTCACTATAACGTTCTCTCTTTGGAAAAAAAGAAAGATTTTGTAATGAATTTGGTAATGTTCAATTTCAGATATAATGAGAAAGAGACGACATCAAAGACTTTCTCTGTCTTCAAATTAGAAGTAAATATACAATATGTTTGCAAAAATATGTGCACAAGAGATGGTTCTGTAGTGTATATGAAGAAGCACACAAGCATATATTTGTTAATGGAAATTTATATTTTAAATTTGATTATTGATATAACCACAGATATCAATCAAATAGAGTTGAAAAAAATGTGCACATATATATATATATATATATATATATATATATATATATATATATGTGCCATGTTAAAATAACTGTTTTGTTTTTAAAAACCCCGAAACGGTTACATGGTAAACAATTGAACCGACAAGAATCTATTTATACGTTGTTCACTAATAAGAAAGTATAGGGGGAAAAAGAAAACACTTATGAAGATTACATAAATTGTATCATCAGATATTGGTATATACGTGACTGAAGTGACACAAAAAAATCTATTGAGAAAGTTTTTTAATGTTTAGTGTTTAAAGCTATAAAGCTTTCTAGACATATATATATATATATTTAAAAATAATTGTGCACTGTACGCTTTGGTTATTGCGCCATGTGTATGAGAATGAACGCGTGCATAATAATGTGATATTTGATTAGCTCTGGAAAGAAGCTATCAATTGGGATACACAGCTCTAATACATTCTATCTTGTTGTGGCTGAAATGACATCATATATTCTAAAATGGTTGCTGGCTCAATATTTTCATGGAATAACATTACTTACATGGGAATAATAATTATATGCTAACTCGTAGGAAAATATGATTTGCTGAAGATTCTCTCATACACCTGAAATTTTTGCAAAATTTGCAATCTTTCAGACCAAAGTGAAAAAGGTTGAAAGCTACTTGCAAAGATGGCTTAGGTACTCTGATAAAAATTTGTCTGAAATTGTGTAAACAACTTTGCAGGTTTTGAACAGTTTGTTTTTGATCTTGTCTAAGATTGTAATGACAGTCAATAACTGAACAACCTTAGCATTAAAATTTCAAGTCATGTAAAAAAAATTCTATCGAAGAATATGGTCAGAATAAATTCTGTTCATGGCACCTCCGGCGATGAAAGCATCTAAAATATAGAGGAAAAAACCCCGAAGATCTAGAATATTTATTAATAGACATGTCGAAATATGGCCCAACAATGAAGCTCCTTTTCCGAAAATTGGAAGAAGATATTCTTAGAAGGGGTGTAGTGGAGTACTGATGACTATTTCGAAGTCTGTTAACTGAACTGAATGGCCAAGAGTGCTGAAATACATGAGCAAACTTCCAAACACTTTTACGATCACATGCATGTTTAGAAAAAGGATAGAATCTCTCGCCATCTTTGATGGCTGCCGTTGTTCAGCACTCAGCTATTCCATTAATGACACCTCTTCCAATGGTAACATGTCTTTTGCCGCTGGCAATAAACTGTTGGGAAGCCTCACCATAAGCCACCCCCAGAAATACCATTGTCTCATATCTTGAGGGCCAGACTTAGACAATGGGACCCTCGTACAAAGAAATTAAAATACATGGCAAATCACAAAATTTGCACATAAAAGTATGATTATAAATTGTGTAATATCATATTGGGACCCTTATTTGAAACAATCTCCCGTTATTGCATGGTGGGTCTATCATTTGGCCTAGATAATGTAGGTAGAATAAACAATTAAAGAAAATGAGACTGCCTTCAGAAATTGAATCTGTGATTGACGTAGTGTTACTTTTACCATTGAGCTAAATGGCTGCTGGTAATGCAAAGGCCCAAATAACTGTTCCAACTCCAAATTCCCTTTTTTACTCATTCACTATCGATATCTGCTCTATTTGTTCTTTCAACATTACAATTATGTTATTAAGGAATGGATGTATGATCTTAAAGAATGATTAGGTTCGATTCCTGAAACAGCCCCATTTTCTTTAATTGTTTCTTCTATCAATGTTGTCTAGGCCTAATGATGCATTCTCCATTTAATAACGGGAGATCATTTCAGAAGAGTGTCTCAATATAATGCAATTTGTAATCATTCTGTTGGCTTATATATCCATTTTTCAACATTGAAGGGTGTTTATTGCATGTAATTGAAACTGATAAATAATACATGTTTTGAAGGTTAAATGAGTTATTTATCTGAAGGAAATACATGCATACGTGTATACCAGCCGAACTCCTGAGAGACTTTAAGTATTCCCATACTCTAATTACTGTAGACCCGAGTTACAAGGAGTAATTTCATGGATTTATTCAAAACAATTGAAGGCATTAATGAAATGAATTCAAAGCAGTAATTATCAGTTTATTTCTCAGTAAAGAAACTAATCTTTTAATTATATTTTCATTTAGAATAGCCCCCCCTTTTGCCTCCCCTTTATGAATTAGGCCCTGCTTGTTATACCTGTAATTGCATGTGAATAAAAGGAGAAGAAAAACTTGGGGGAAAAAAAGAATTTTTGCTTGAAAGGTGATGAGCTAATGGACTTTTCTAAAGTGTCGGCCATGTTTATTGGTTTGTGTGAAAAGTTGATGGTGCCATTGAAGTTTTTGTTATTACTGCAATGGCTACAGTCTTGTTAAAAGCATTGAGGGAATCCCAGGGTGTTTTTGAAGTCTCCCGTTTATTTATGCCCTAACTAAAAGCATTATGTGGTTGTCTGCTTCTGCATTGCTGTTCCTTACAATTCATTGATGCCACCACTAACTTCAAAGGAATGCTGTGGATTTGTGTTTCAAGGGATATTTCCCCTTTTTTCCCTCGTCTCATATTGTGAATATACCTTTCGAAACTTTTCACAGTAGTTGAAACTTTTTGTGAATCACTTTAGCTGTTCACTATGTACCCCCCAAATTTTTTTTGTTTTTGCTGTATAGCTATCTTTACATAATTTTCTCCTCCTCGTTAGCTTTCATTATCTAAAATCTGTCTTCAAGTTTTTGTTATCTTTTTTAAGCTGGTTTCATTTATGCCTACTGACAAGCATTTTTTTCCCCCTTCTGCTATATAGCTTTCTTTAGCTATTTTAAGCTGGTTTCATTTATGCCTACTGACAAGCATTTTTTTCCCCCTTCTGCTATATAGCTTTCTTTAGCTATTTTAAGCTGGTTTCATTTATGCCTACTGACAAGCATTTTTTTCCCCCTTCTGCTATATAGCTTTCTTTAGCTATTTTAAGCTGGTTTCATTTATGCCTACTGACAAGCATTTTTTTCCCCCTTCTGCTATATAGCTTTCTTTAGCTATTTTAAGCTGGTTTCATTTATGCCTACTGACAAGCATTTTTTTCCCCCTTCTGCTATATAGCTTTCTTTAGCTATTTTAAGCTGGTTTCATTTATGCCTACTGACAAGCATTTTTTTCCCCCTTCTGCTATATAGCTTTCTTTAGCTATTTTAAGCTGGTTTCATTTATGCCTACTGACAAGCATTTTTTCCCCCTTCTGCTATATAGCTTTCTTTAGCTATTTTAAGCTGGTTTCATTTATGCCTACTGACAAGCATTTTTTTCCCCCTTCTGCTATATAGCTTTCTTTAGCTATTTTAAGCTGGTTTCATTTATGCCTACTGACAAGCATTTTTTCCCCCTTCTGCTATATAGCTTTCTTTAGCTATTTTAAGCTGGTTTCATTTATGCCTACTGACAAGCATTTTTTTCCCCCTTCTGCTATATAGCTTTCTTTAGCTATTTTAAGCTGGTTTCATTTATGCCTACTGACAAGCATTTTTTTCCCCCTTCTGCTATATAGCTTTCTTTAGCTATTTTAAGCTGGTTTCATTTATGCCTACTGACAAGCATTTTTTTCCCCCTTCTGCTATATAGCTTTCTTTAGCTATTTTAAGCTGGTTTCATTTATGCCTACTGACAAGCATTTTTTTCCCCCTTCTGCTATATAGCTTTCTTTAGCTATTTTAAGCTGGTTTCATTTATGCCTACTGACAAGCATTTTTTTCCCCCTTCTGCTATATAGCTTTCTTTAGCTAATTTTACCCTCGGGCTATATAGCTTTCATTACGTCTGTAAGTTTTTGGTCCTTTTCTTTTTCTTTTTTTTTTTCTCTTGATCCATGCATACTGACAATCAAGGTTCTCTAGGCATTAATTGTAGTTTTGTCGTCCTATTACCAGTTAATCCGGTAACCTCTTCAATCTGGCAACCCCTTTGAAGGACAAAAAATTGATTCCCAGGATTATAGTGAACTGCTACCGCTAAAATCCCAAATCAAACAAATTCTAATGGGAGCCGAAGCCGGAAAATTTTAGGGTGATTGCATGACTTAAGAAAGAAGAATCAATAGGTCTGGTTACTCACTCAATAGGAACCATCATGTGACCAACGTCTTTTTGCAGCATGCCATGTCGGAGGTGATCAATCAAAAAATTTGAGTGAAGGATGATCAATGAATAAGTTACTTCTCTCTTTTGATGGATCACTAAAAAGTCTGAAACTGGTATGAACTGGTGACCAATTTAGCATAAACTTACATTGCAAATTCTAGACCTGATAAAAAGTAAATGTTTTAATTTTCAGCCCTGCACCTTCATTGTTGCAGCCTGTAGATGTGATACTTACATTCATTGTCAGCCAGCCAGACCTACTTAAAAAACTGAAGAAACCTATTTTGACAGGTTTAGTTGGTGGTTTCTAATAGCTATTTACCCCTGTCAATGAAGTTGGATGAGGTGTATGTATTCACTCATATATGCCTCTTTCTATCCACACAATATCTCCAAATGTTCTCAATAAATTTTGATGACATTTCATGGAAGGATGATTGAATAGGAACTTTTTTTTCTTTTCTGAGAAATATCTCTTCATAGATTAAGACTATAGTCTGAAATATGGAAAACCTGAACTGACGGTCACTTACCCGTATCATAGCTATATATGAACTGATTTTCATTCAGTTTTTTAGTCAGTATATAGCATTGGCAGAGGCATGCGTTCTCTGAGTGCTTTGTCCAGGTTAATTTTTTTTTGTATTCAAATGATTTTCATCATCATCATCATCTATCTTTTAATGTCCATCATTGGACATAGACCTTCCCCAGGATGTGCCACACTTCTCTATTGTGGGCGTTGCGGAGCCGAGCCTGTACTTTCTGAATTTGTTTCAGTTGTCCCTCCATCTAATATTCTGCCAGCCTCGGTTGCGCATGTGATCATGGAAGATCCATGTTGTGAGTCGCGATGTCCATGGGTTGTCTGTCATTCTTGCAACATGGCCAAATGATTTTATAAAGTAACAAACCCAGAATGATTTCACACTTAATTGTTTTTATGAATATCAAATTGAATTTTGTTCAAAAGTTATCCGTATAAGAAGGTTTGTCAGTCCCCAATTCAATGATATCATCAAAGTTCAATCATTAATTTTTTTCTTTTATCAATCCTTGTGGTAGATATATAATTACGTTATCAGCTTTCACAAGTATAGGTTATAGATTAAAATTATTTTTCAAGATATGATTTATAGTTTTCCTTCTGGCAGCACCCCTTTCAGTCTCCCCCACCTTGCCTCATTTACAGTTTCTCAATGAACCTCCCTCCCCCATCCGCAGTTCCCCTGCCAGTGGTACCTGGACACATCATTAGTATTCCGTTCTTGTTGTATGTTTGTTTATAGTTTCCATACGTACCGGGCGGATATGGTGTTTCTTGGTCTCTGGAGTTGATAGCACAGGCATCATTTGATAATACATAGAAAGGAGACAAAGAAACGCTATGAGAGTGAACCAAGACAGAAAATTTGGAGTGGAGCCCCGAAGGCCATTGGATGTCGACTCTGACTCCCTTCTGGCTGTTCCTGTAGCCAGGCTGATGCCAAACAGATCGCTCGACTTTCCTATGGACCTCTTCAGCAAGGCCAAGAGGGTGATTCCGTTGGCTGGTCATACCAGGATCTCTGTACAACTTGCCCAGGCCTCGTCCCTGGAGAGGTCACTGCATAGGCTGATTGTTGGTGCGTATTCTCCATTGTCTTTGGAGATAGATGGAGGCCAACAACACAACAAGAACCATAAGTTCAACGGTCCACCATCTATGGTAGTGGAAGCAGAAGGAGAAGGAAGAGTCAATTGATACTCATACTTGTAAAATATTACAATATGGAAATATTCTGCTGGTTTTATTTTCTATATAAATCAAGAATGTTTTTTTTTAAATGCTAAACTCATACATTCTACTAATACATCATTTTATCATTACATTATCAACGACACACCTTTTAATGACATCACCTCTCTTCTTTCCTTTCTATTTCTGTTGTTTAACACGAGTGGGACAGACTGACCAATGAAAAAAAGCATCTAATAGAGAAGTGTGGACACCGGTAATATATCAATGTTTTCAGATTTCTGTAAAATAACTTTCTCTGTCATCAGTCAGTGTGAAATGTTAATGAATTTTATTTAGAAGTCATTTTTTTTTTTAAATTTTAGAAAAGTTGATTTATATTACCCATAGAAAGTTTTCTATTTTTGCCGTTCAGTGAATCTGTAGTACAAGCGCAATTTTTCCAGTACAAATAACCGCCCTTAAGCACAGATTATCCTTGTTATATATAACTCAGTATGATTTATTTAACCCTTCCAAGACTCCAGGGACATATGTATCCCAAGGTTTATAAGACTGCTTGGATATATCCAGTAGATCTCCTTCAGAAGTCTACTGAGACATTTTAATTCAGGCATTAAACCCATTATAGGTTCATCTTGGAAGAGTTAAGGGGATTTCTAGGAGACAATAAAGTTTTCTCAGGGGATATTTATGGCTAATTTGAAGAATAAACCCTGGATTTGCAATCTAATTTCAAGCCGCCTGTGAGGATGCCTTTCCCATTTCACCGTATTGAGGCGAAAAAAGTCCCTCGGTGTACCTCGGTTAATGGATGACAAATCTCCAGATTTATTCTACATTGAATGATAATTTTGGTAACTATTCACTATAAGACTCCCTGGCACTGGAAGTTCTGACAACTGCAATTTAAGTAGACATTCATTCAGTCCTCTGCTTTTATATACGACTAGCTTGGCCAGTAGAAATTCCATGGGTGTTGACAACTGAGATTATCCGTTATTACACTAATCTGCCCTTCTCTCATCCTTGGCCCATATCATACTTTGTGCTGGGACCCCCAACAGCATAGGGTCACTTCTCTCATCCCTGATGCACCCACCCTCTGTGATCCATGGACGTAAATCCTAGATAGATTCTCACCATATACTTAGTTCCATAGAAGGATTCAACAGAAACAGCTATCTCCATTTCAACTACTGCTTCACCAATCTAGAAGCATTGATAGTTCAGAACAGTGATTTGAATGTGGCAGTTGTTAGTTTTTAAGGTTCTATCATTGCTGATATATATATATATATATATATATATATATATATATATATATATATATATATATGTATGTATATATATACACATGTATACTGAAGGTATATATGTCCCATGGATCTTTTTTTTGAAGATTAAGAAATTTTAATTCAGGCATAAGGCGGCATTATAAGTTGATCCCTCTCTTCCCAACTTTCTCTCTTCTCTCTTTTTCTCTGCCTCTCACCTTTTCCTCCCTCTCTCTCCCTTTCATCTCTCTCCCTTTCATCTCTCTCCCTTTCATCTCTCTCTCCTTCTCCTCCCTCTCTCTCTCCTTCTCCTCCCTCTCTCTCTCCTTCTCCTCCCTCTCTCTCTCCTTCTCCTCCCTCTCTCTCTCCTTCTCCTCCCTCTCTCTCTCCTTCTCCTCCCTCTCTCTCTCCTTCTCCTCCCTATCTCTCTCTCCTTCTCCTCCCTATCTCTCTCTCCTTCTCCTCCCTATCTCTCTCTCCTTCTCCTCCCTATCTCTCTCTCCTTCTCCTCCCTATCTCTCTCTCCTTCTCCTCCCTATCTCTCTCTCCTTCTCCTCCCTATCTCTCTCTCCTTCTCCTCCCTCTCTCTCTCCTTCTCCTCCCTATCTCTCTCTCCTTCTCCTCCCTATCTCTCTCTCCTTCTCCTCCCTATCTCTCTCTCCTTCTCCTCCCTATCTCTCTCTCCTTCTCCTCCCTATCTCTCTCTCCTTCTCCTCTATCTCTCTCTCCTTCTCCCCTATCTCTCTCTCCTTCTCCCCTATCTCTCTCTCCTTCTCCTCCCTATCTCTCTCTCCTTCTCCTCCCCATCTCTCTCTCCTTCTCCTCCCTATCTCTCTCTCTCTCCTTCTCCTCCCTATCTCTCTCTCTCTCCTTCTCCTCCCTATCTCTCTCTCTCTCCTTCTCCTCCCTATCTCTCTCTCTCCTTTTCCTTTCCCTTTCCTTTTTCTTCCCCCCCTCCATAATTATTTGGTTCAGGACCAGGAAACACCTCTGATGATTGTCATGAAAATGATTTGTTTTCATCCATAAGGAAGGAAGGAGCACCTGGCATAAAACTACCTGTAAAACTTTTACCTGAAAGTCAAATGAAAATCTGTTTTGTGCAACAGTCTTGAAATGAAGATTATAATAAGTCACGTTCTTTAATGTTTCTGATCATTTATCTTAGGTGGCCGGGAACTTTACTCCGTCCGTCTCGCATTCTGTGAATATTCCAATCACAGTAAGTTTATCATGAAATTTATTTGTCTAACAATGTTTGCCTTGCCACGTAAGTGCGGAGCCGACAGCTGGTCTGCAATTGATCTGTGCGTACCAGGTGTACGAGAGCCGTGGGCACTGGCTGTGGGTGAATAGGGTTAGAGTCTCGTGTCAATCAAAATGCAGGCAGGGAAAGGAAGTTTAATGTTTTCTCCTCTCTATCAGATGCAATGATCAAGACAAATGAGGAATCCTTGTATTTACTGTCATGCCTGAGACATAGATAACATTCTATACTTACTTGTTCTGTGACATGTTCATTTTGCAGCCACCGATACTGTTAATGTCTTTATTCAGAAGAATGTAAATTCTTTCAAAGGAATTTTGAATTTGCTGGTATGCTAGATTCGACTGTTTGATACAGAGGTTCTTTATATTGATTCTACTGTAATACTTGACTTGATGAGTCCAAATTTTGGCCGGCTATAAAATCGCTGTGTGTCATCAACTTTGGCTACAAAATGGCTATTTCGGATTTTAACATTAGACTCAATCTAGAACTATTGGTTTTTTTAGCAGAGGTCAAGTCGCTTCTAAGAATCAAATCTTCTGTAACAAAGCAAAACAAACTCGGAACCCTACCCTTTCCTTCTCCCCACTAATCCTTTCCAATATGTCCTCACACTGTCACAACGGTAATCCTACATCCTGCCCCCACTCACCAAAATAAACAATCTTGTCTGCTGGGGTTTAGATCGATAGCCAACTGGAATTCAGACACATCAAACCAAGGATTATCGATTCTTCTGTTTATAAAGTATAATACCAGACCATTTATTTGGCAAACTTCTGACCAGAGGTGATCCAGGTTCCTGGACCAAGGCTTGTTATGTGTGTATCAACAGTGAAGGGGGACTAATTTGATGGAGACAGGTCTCAAAAGGTTGTAGGTGAAGCAATAAATTTGTTTTTGAAAAAGTTCAGAAGCTCATGGGTCACATCTTGTATACTTCAAATGTAAAATAAACAATGAAATGTGGAGAAAATTGATACAAGTTCACTTCTAGAGCAAGTTCTGTTTGATCCTTAAAATCCACTTAAAATTTTTGAAAATTCAGTGGTTTCATGACTTGGGTCCGTAAGCCCTGGGGGTTGAATGAATGATGCTTGGGAGTCCGCAGTAGTGTTCCTTCGAAACCTGACACTGCGAATCTTGTGGTAGGGAAACCTCATTCGTTCATTCATCTTTCAGTTATTAAAAAACATGATTATTGTTCACAGACCTATACCATGTATCAGAACTCAGATAAATGTAATCCATTTAGAATAAATATGATTTTAAAATGTCACAATTTGTGTTTTATTGTAGTTCATTAATTACAGTCTGAAATAGTTGAAATAAAGGTCCGCTAAAATATTTCCCGTTTTAGAAGGGATCCTTGAGTTTTTTCCAAAACCGCTGTTAGAGAGTATAAAGTGTAAGATTAAAAGTGATTGAAGGACAAGCGAGGCTGCATAACTCCCTTGCGTCATTGGAATCTAAAACATAAACCAAACAGAATTCAATTCTCCATTCTGCATCATTCCAAAACCGAATGTCCCTCTTCAACTCTTTTATAAGTTATTCCCGTAAATCGGATTTGCTAACTTGAGGGAAATGACTCTACCTTAATTGGGGGAGTTGATTCTTCATCGTTTTTTTGTGTAAACGATGTATCCAGGATTTTGGAGAGATCATTGTCTTTCTTGTGATTTACAAAAATAAAGTTGGAACCGAATAGTAGTTTGACAACAGATCTAAATCTCTTTCATGTTGAATACTCATTGAGACTAGTACTGAACTAGTTAAATCTATTTGTTGAATCTTGTAAATTATTGCATTATAGAAATATTCTGCGAATATTATTTCCAATGAAAAATCGTAAATGGCCATTTTTGACTTATTAAAAATGTTATAGTGCTAACATCCTATCATTCATAGCAGCTGGTAAAAATTATTGATTGGAATAGATACTCTTTCAATGATATCAGACCTCTTCTGTGGACACATCTGAAAACTGGTCCCAGCTTTATTATTGAGTATGTACTATTGATATATTAATATATTCCTACAATCTGCACACGTGTTTTTTTTACAATGAACATCATCATCGTTTTAGCATCTGTCGTTGGATATAAACCTTTCCCTAAGATTTTCCGTACTTCTTTATCGTGGGTGTCAGAGAGTTAATACTTTCTGAACTTGCCTCATTTGTCACGCCATCTTATCTTTTGCCTGTCACAGTTTTGCATATGATCTCTGGGGTTCTATGTTGTAAGTTGTAATGTCCAATCCATGGCCTTTGAGTTTTCTAATGGATTCTATGATATCACATACTCCCGTTTTCTTTCTGATAAATTGTGCTGTCTTGTGATCTCTCCAGGTGATATTGAGCATGATTCTTTCCTGTGCATGTTGCTTGGTTTTCAGTTTAGGGGGTCTCTTGATTAAGCTCCATAGGTGACTATCAAGAGGTTGCATTAGTTGTAGACCCTCCTTCATCTAGAACTAATGGGATTATTCAAGATGGATTTAGAAAAATAAATCTGCTAACTTTATTGAACATTTCTTGCTAACCGTTTTCATTTGTCATCCATAATGACGAATATTTAGCAAATCATGGCGTAGTTTTGATCATTTCTAAAATACTTCTCCTCCACTAAAATGAGTTTTTATTCATTCTTCCTTCTTGATTGAAATTTTTGCGATTCTCCTCTTCTTTCAAGAATGATATTCTCTAATTGCTTTTGTGTTAAACGTACAAAAAATGACTATCATTCCCTTCAAATCTTACTTTTTAACCAAAATAGTGATATACATATATGTTCTTGCTTTTTGTTTTTTACTTACTGATTAAAAATGTGCAGATTTGCCTGTTGTTCAGTTGGAAATTAGTATATTTCAAATTAACTCTTTCCTGGTTGCAAAAGCCGAGTTTGGAGAGAATAATTGACATTTCCTGTATTTTTTAGTTATTATCAATCAGAAAGTTGCACTATGTAATTGTTTTTCGTTGAGTGAACAAGCACATCCAAGACGCTGATGATTCAGCTTCCTGATTGTAGCTTCCCTTAGGTAACGAGGATTCTCCGAGTAATCCAATATTTGTCGTAAGAATCTTCAAAACAATTAGGGATAATGTGAAGAGAAAAGAGGATTTCTGGCAATTTCTCCCAAGTTTTGACTCGGTTGTATTATAATCAATTAAAGTCAAAAGTTGTATTAGAATCGACCGAAAGTTGTATTGAAATCTATTGATTTTGAAAGTTTTTCTCTCTCACACATGATTTGAGCTTCTCTTTCTCTTTCATACTCTGTCCTTCTCTCTCTCTCTCTCTTTCTCTCATTGAAATCAAAAGTTGTATTAAAATAAATCAATTTCAAAAGTTGCTTCGAAATCGATCGAGAGTTGTATTAAAATCAAAACCTTAAAATGGATTGATTTCGAAAGTTCGAAATCATGATTTGATCCTCGCTCTCTCTCTATATCATGATTTGATCCTCTCTCTCTCTATATCATGATTTGATCCTCTCTCTCTCTATATCATGATTTGATCCTCGCTCTCTCTCTATATCATGATTTGATCCTCGCTCTCTCTCTATATCATGATTTGATCCTCGCTCTCTCTCTATATCATGATTTGATCCTCGCTCTCTCTCTATATCATGATTTGATCCTCGCTCTCTCTCTATATCATGATTTGATCCTCGCTCTCTCTCTATATCATGATTTGATCCTCTCTCTCTCTATATCATGATTTGATCCTCTCTCTCTCTATATCATGATTTGATCCTCTCTCTCTCTATATCATGATTTGATCCTCTCTCTCTCTATATCATGATTTGATCCTCTCTCTCTCTATATCATGATTTGATCCTCTCTCTCTCTATATCATGATTTGATCCTCTCTCTCTCTATATCATGATTTGATCCGCCCTCTCTCTATCATGATTTGATCCGCCCTCTCTCTATCATGATTTGATCCGCCCTCTCTCTCTCTCTCTCTATCATGATTTGTTGTTTTCTTCTCTTTCATCGAAATCAAAAGTTGTATTAGAATCGAATGATTTAAAAAATCCTATCAAATTTGATCGAAAGCTGTATGTAAAATGATAGTAAGTTATATTAAAATCGATCGAAAGTTGTTGCAAAATTGATTACGAAGGTTTTCCTCTCTTTCACTCACACTTTGGTCTTCTTCCTCTCTCTCAGGCTTTGTCGTTGTTTCTCTCTCTCTCTCTCTCTCACAGGATCCTCCTTTCTCTCTCTCTCTCACAGGATCCTCCTTTCTCTCTCTCTCTCACAGGATCCTCCTTTCTCTCTCTCTCTCACAGGATCCTCCTTTCTCTCTCTCTCTCACAGGATCCTCCTTTCTCTCTCTCTCACACAGGATCCTCCTTTCTCTCTCTCTCTGTCATGTTTTATCCTCCTTTCTCTCTCTCTCTGTCATGTTTTATCCTCCTTTCTCTCTCTCTCTCTCTGTCATGTTTTATCCTCTCTTCTCTCTCTCTCTCTCTCTCTGTCATGTTTTATCCTCTCTTCTCTCTCTCTCTCTCTCTCTGTCATGTTTTATCCTCTCTTCTCTCTCTCTCTCTCTGTCATGTTTTATCCTCTCTTCTCTCTCACTCTATCATGTTTTATCTTCTCACTCTATCATGTTTTATCCTCTCTCTCTATCATGTTTTATCCTCTCTTCTCTCTCTCTCTTTCACACACATTTTGTCCTTCTTACATCTCTCTCTCTCTCACTCACGTTTTGTCCTTCTCTCTTCTCTCTCTCTCTTTCACACGTTTTGTCCTCCTCTCTTCTCTCTCTTTCACACGTTTTGTCCTTCTCTCTTCTCTCTCTTTCACACGTTTTGTCCTTCTCTCTTCTCTCTCTTTCACACGTTTTGTCCTTCTCTCTTCTCTCTCTCTCTTTCACACGTTTTGTCCTTCTCTCTTCTCTCTCTCTCTTTCACACATGTTTTGTCCTTCTCTCTCTCTCTTTCACACATATTTTGTCCTTCTCTCTTCTCTCTCTCTCTTTCACACACGTTTTGTCCTTCTCTCTTCTCTCTCTCTCTCTTTCACACACGTTTTGTCCTTCTCTCTTCTCTCTCTTTCACACATGTTTTGTCCTTCTCTCTTCTCTCTCTTTCACACGTTTTGTCCTTCTCTCTTCTCTCTCTTTCACACGTTTTGTCCTTCTCTCTTCTCTCTCTCTCTTTCACATGTTTTGTCCTTCTCTCTCTCTCTTTCACACATATTTTGTCCTTCTCTCTTCTCTCTCTCTCTTTCACACATGTTTTGTCCTTCTCTCTCTCTCTTTCACACATATTTTGTCCTTCTCTCTTCTCTCTCTCTCTTTCACACATGTTTTGTCCTTCTCTCTCTCTTTCACACATGTTTTGTCCTTCTCTCTCTCTCTTTCACACATATTTTGTCCTTCTCTCTTCTCTTTCACACATGTTTTGTCCTTCTCTCTCTCTCTCACACATGTTTTGTCCTTCTCTCTCTCTCTTTCACACATGTTTTGTCATTCTTTCTTCTCTCTCTCTCTTTCACACATGTTTTGTCATTCTTTCTTCTCTCTCTCTCTTTCACACATGTTTTGTCATTCTCTCTTCTCTCTCTCTCTTTCACACATGTTTTGTCATTCTCTCTTCTCTCTCTCTCTTTCACACATGTTTTGTCATTCTCTCTTCTCTCTCTCTCTTTCACACATGTTTTGTCATTCTCTCTTCTCTCTCTCTCTTTCACACATGTTTTGTCCTTCTCTCTTCTCTCTCTCTCTCTTTCACACATGTTTTGTCCTTCTCTCTTCTCTCTCTCTCTCTTTCACACATGTTTTGTCCTTCTCTCTCCTCTCTCTCTCTCTTTCACACATGTTTTGTCCTTCTCTCTTCTCTCTCTCTCTCTTTCACACATGTTTTGTCCTTCTCTCACCTCTCTCTCTCTCTTTCACAACGTTTTGTCCTTCTCTCATCTCTGTCTCTCTCTTTCATACATGTTTTGTCCTTCTGTCTTCTCTCTCTCTCTCTTTCACATGTTTTGTCCTTCTGTCTTCTCTCTCTCTCTTTCCCACGTGTTTTGTCATTCTCTCTTCTCTCTCTCTCTTTCCCACGTGTTTTGTCATTCTCTCTTCTCTCATCTCTCTCACATATTTTGTCATTCTCTCTTCTCTCTCTCTCGAGCATTTTGTCTTCCTTCTTCTCTCTCTCTTGAGTTTTGTCCTCTTCTCTTCTCTCTCATGCACGTTTTTTCCTTCTCTCTTCTCTCTCTCCTGCCCGATATCATTTGTAATCTTTTATTATTCAGAATTTTCATACAAATAAGAAAAACAAAATCTATCTTACATTCATCCATTACAGTTGAAATCTATTCATTAGAGTTCCTTTTGAT
Organism: Thysanoteuthis rhombus; assembly: GCA_963457665.1. NCBI lineage: Eukaryota > Metazoa > Mollusca > Cephalopoda > Oegopsida > Thysanoteuthidae > Thysanoteuthis > Thysanoteuthis major. Next base: position 2,488,208 of record OY735236.1, on the reverse strand, counting down.
TCCACAGAGAAATCCCTTCAACTTTCTATGGTTTTGCTATTGTATCTTAACAGTAGAGCTGGCTGTGTAGTTATCTGTTAATCTCGGATTCAAGGATAAGTTAGGTTTTTTTCTTTTCTCTTTAATAATGAGCATCACAGAGGGTTTTTTTTTTTAAACATAGGAGTGTAATTCATACTAATGATGAAAAAAAGAAACCTCTATAGAAATTGCATGAAACTCTTTTCTGCGGCAGTCGAGTTGATTATTTCATGTTTTCTCTCATTTCGGCGGAGAAAATTGACTTTATTTATTTTTCTCAGGCATCATCGATTCATGCAAAGGTTTCCTCCATGTACCATCTGTCTCTTTCTACCAAATCAATATGGTTTTATACAATGCATCCTTCACCATTTCATAAAGCTTGTTCGGTTGACATTCTGTGACCATTGTTTAACACAATAGTTAAAGTGTCGGTAAAAAGACTGTGTTCTTATTTCTGGACTGGTGAGAGACGTTGACCAGGTTTGATTTTTGATAATAGAATTTTTCAGCATCAACCCCTGAATTCACCGACAGCTTGTGACCGCTCCAAATTATCAATGAATAGAATTAAAAATAATGGAACTCTTCTGTGAATTGAACACAAAAAGACTCACTATCAGAGTCGATAATTGAACAAGAGAATCAAAATTTGACGTTATGTAAAAAAAAAAAAAATTCATCAAATAATGAATATGGTTAGGATAAATTCTATTTATAACATCTCTGGTGTTTTCCACTTGAAAACTCTAAAATCGAGTTAAGAAACTTCTAGATTCTGGAGAAATGCAGATGCTATTTATAAATCTGTCAAAATAAAGCCCCCTAAAAGTCAAAACAACCGCTCTTTTTTTCCAAAAAAGAAAACATTTTTGGGAAAAGCCTAATGGAGTACTGATGCCAATTTTCAAGTCCGTAGACAAAATGATATGGCCAGAAGTGCTAGGACATACAAACTCACACACGCACACATCTAAAAAAGAAAAGAACCTTTCACTATCCCCATCCACTCCTACCCCTATCACAACTGAAGATGACGACTGCGACTTTTGTATTGTATATATAATAAATAAAAAATATAGAAGTATGTATTTTGTATGAATGTAATTATTTATTTCTATTATTATTGTTCTGACTATCCTCATCTTGGTTGTTTTTCATACAACATTTCAGCCGTTGTACTCTACAGCCTTCATCAGGTATCATCGGGTAGGTGTGGGGAAGTAACGAACCGAAGCCTTTATTTTAACCGACGGGGGTATATTGACCATACTCCCCTCTTAGCATTAGTAGTATTATTATTGTCTCACACTGGGATTGAACCTAGAACCATCAGATTACTTGCAGTAATTTTGTCTGATTCTCTAACTACTATGCACATGAGGATAGTCTGAACAATAATAGAGATAATAATGATACCTCATCTCAAAAATTCAGAGATATGTAATTATTTATTTGAATGAAATAAGCCCTTGCATATCTGTATGATAAATTCCCATTAATATCAAAGTTATGTCAATTTAGCTCTGTTGATGAGTTAGCCTCCTACCAATCCGTTGGTTGTGTG
>OY735236.1:2451620-2481620 GCA_963457665.1 Thysanoteuthis rhombus | reverse complement strand
TTGAAGTTTTGTTGAGGCTTTGATAGATTATAGAGAATTGATCATTATTGCAGTTTTTTCCTTTACCCTTTTTACCTTTGATGCTTGCAAAAAGTTTTTGTAAATTTCCTTTGGTCCCAGAGAGTGAAATATTTTCTCCGCCATCAAGTACATCTATGGCCTGACTTTGAGGCTCATGTTGTGACCCGTTGGCAAAAATGTGTAGGTAGTCAACACGTGTGGGCGTTGAGTGTATGTGTTGTTGCTAATGCAAATTGGCCCAATGACGACAAACTGGGCGGTTATGAGATAACAAAGAAGAGAGGAAATGATGTCACTCGGAGATAAACTTCGTAAGTAAATAGTGGAGAGAAATTCAATTATCAAAAAAAGACAGAATTCACTGCAAGACTTTTGTAACACCGGTCAAAAGGCATCAAGACAAAGAGATGATTACGGTACGAACTATTGCAAGTAACAGTTTGATGAGTTATTTAATTCAGTATTTTTTTTTTTTTAAATTTGAACGTTGTGTTGCAATTTTATTAAATCACCTAATTAGTACTAATTCTCTTGAAATATTTGTACGACCGAGTTGTCCTTTAGTCTTTGATTCAAAGTCCCTTCCTGAGATAACTCAGGGTTCAGAGATAAACTGAGAACGTGGAATTTTTTTATTTTTATTTTTTTGTGAAATGAAGGCATGTACAAATATTTCCAGTGATGGTTCTCAGGAAAGTGCCTTGTTATTTCTCATGTCTGTCTGCTATTTGATAAACACAACATTAATATCATTTTGAATCAGGAAAACAAATCTCTCTGAAGGAAGGGAAGTGTCTGTCTATCAATTAATGTCCGCTTTGGGTCGTAGCTGTCAGGTTGGCAAACAGTTTTGTAGATTGGCAAACTTCAACCTTGGACTAAATGTTCGCAAGATATGGGAAAGACTATAGTTTCATTAGTTTTCATTATCAGTACTTCACTGTGTGTGCGTATATATATTCCCTGTTAATCATAGTTGTAGTCTTACTGACCCATATATTCACTTTTTTAAATTGAACATCAGTGTCAAGAGGAATAACTTCTGATTAAAATTCTCTCCCATTGATCCTTTTAGATGATTTCAAAATTTTCCTTCTCTTAGAGGAGTTCCTTTATTTCAATTCTATTCATTGTCAATAAAAATGAGGTAGAGTGAAATTGAACAGTTTCTCTGTGAATTATAAGTGTGTACAAGTGGCCCATGAATTTAAGAGTTGAATATTTTCTATAAAGTAAGCTCTCCAAGAATAGAAATACTTGACATATCATCAGTGTTAGCCTGTGTTCTCACGAGCCGTTTAACAGTTAGTTCCTAGTAGAAACTTAATTCCAATTTCCTAGTTAAGCTGAGCATGTTTTCGGTTGTTTTTGACTGCCTTGAGTTGTTTTTTTGGCGGGGTGGGGGGCATTTGAGATGATTTTTGGCCACTTCTGGCTTTAAAATAAATACAAATCCAATTACACAAATATGGACCTCCAAAAAATTCTGATCAAAACTGAGAGGGGGGATGTTCAAATTCCAGGCTAACACCCTGACAATGGTCTTGATTGTAACACATAGATGCGTACCAGTATTGGTCCATGCAAATTTGAGTCAGAATAGACATGCATGTCATATTAATTAATTAAATGCCGTTGGTTAGTTTCAAGATGTTCGTTTCTGGGGTTACTAATAATAGTGGAAGAAAAATATAGTTGAAAATATAATAGCAGCAACATTTAGTGCAACAGAAAAGAGGGTCTGTATTCAGTCCAGCGATAACTGAGTATAGCAAAAAAATATCAAATTTTTCTTTTTCTCCCTTGAGAAAGAAAGAAAGTTATATACTATGGTCAACCGTCAGGGCCACTTGATTCTACGGACTGATGAAGGGAGAGGACAGGCAAACGTCTCAACCTTCTGCCTCAGCAGGCGCAGAGAAATGTCTTACTTGCTCAAAATATAACTAACTTATTGAAGTTATTTCAAAAACCATGCTGAGAAAAAGCTGCGATTCTATTGGCCAGTAGAGTTCATATCGTATCATTTTCCGACACTTCCGTATTCCGACTTTCTCAAGCGAGAAAATTTATCCCTCGACTTTTCAAGTGTTCGGCACTTGAGAACGCCAGCAGAGAACATAAATATCCTGAGTAGATAACTATACTAGACTTCTCTGTCAGGGTCAACGCTTGACCATTTCGGATCTTGGCTGATAACCTTGTGTGGGAAAGCTGCGTCTGCATTCAGTCCAGCGATGATTAAACGTGACCCCCCAAAAAAAGAACCCTAATGATTTTTAATTATTTCTGCACCTCATCCCCATCATTCTTTGGTTTTGTTACCAATGCAAATAAGTAAAAATTATTAAATGGTAACAAATATTTGCGTAGATACAGCACAAAAGACTTCAATCATCTCCGAAAAATTATCTAGAGTCTTCAAAGATAATTTGATTTAGTAGAATTCAAAATTTTTCATTTTACTATATTTTTCAATTTGAGAGATTCAGTCCATTTGAAATGTCAATTTTGTTCTGTATAGGTTATCATACTTAATGAATTAGTGTATGATCCATTAGAAACCGTCAACCAAATCTGTCAAGATAGCTTTCTCCCCTTCTCAAGTTAGTCTGGCTGGCTATGTACGTTTCATGCATATAAGCTGCAATAAATAATAATAATAATCCAACAGAAGGTGAAAGAGATGACTTATTTATTGATTACCCCTTTTTCAATATTTTTGATCAATCACCTCCCCTCCCCAACACGACCTGATGACGGTTTTTATTGAGTGACTAACCTGACCTATTGTCTATAATTTCTTCGTTAGCATCTTTTCATTACATCCATTTTCAACCTATGGTAATGTGACCTCATTTACTTCTATGAGGAAAAGTTATTGTATTATATATTACCCTAGATTGCATGTACTTTCTAGTTCAATCAAAAATGTCCCAAGTCCCTTTGAATTTAGCATATATATATATATATTTAGCATATATATATATATTTAGCATATATATATATATATATATATATATAACCTACCGAGTCTATCAAAGAATCTGCTCCTCAATTCAGGTTTCTTTAATGTTACCCTATTCCATACTGATATACAATTTACCTTGCTCTGGAAAGACTCAAAAGGAATGTCAACATGGTTTCCTTCCTTCCTTCTGCTGCCATATTGAATATGTTGACTCTTCATTTCATACAAATAAGATAGAATGTCAATTTTCAGGGATATAACTCATTATTGAAATTATCTTCCTTTGACCATTTTTTTAGTTGTTTTCCAAACATTTCAATAAGAAGCTTTTCAGTCAGTCTGTCCCAGTTATGTTAAACAACCGAAATAGGAAGGGAGAGTTGTGATGTCATTATGAAACCATCTGTTATGATTTCATGAAAGAATGTATGAGCTTGGCGTAGTTGTATTTTAGAAAAGCCAAAAATGGCCAAAACCCGCCATAAATCGCTATGCATGATTTTTATTGAAAATAATACTTACAGAATATTTCCATATCAGTATTTTACAAGTATGAGAATCAATTGACTCAAAGAAAGACTACTTGCTCTTTTTACTCCTTCCCCTGCTACCACGGATGGTTGACATTTCTTGGTTTGATTTTTATTTAGTATATCTCGGAATTTTTGAGATGAGGTATTATTATTATTTCTATTGATATTCAGACCATCCTCATCTTGGTTGTTTTTCATACAACGTTTCGGCCGTTGCACTCTACAGCCTTCGTCAGGTATCATCTGGTAGATTTTGGGGAAGTAACGAACCGAACCCTTTATCTATCCGACGGAGGTGTATTGACCGTACTTCCCTCTTAGTAATATTGTTATATTGTCTCACACTAGGATCGAACCTAGAACCATCAGATTACTTTACAGTAATTTTGTCTGATGCTGTAACCACTGCGCTATGTGTCCATATGGACAAACGACCAAGATGAGGATGGTCCGAATATCAATAGAAATATTTATTTTTATTTGTTTGAATTCAATTCAGAGAAGAGTTCTTTTTTTATGTTATCCATTGGAAAGTTCCACTGTTAATGACTAATGGTTGCAAGTGGTTTAAGCATTTGAGAGTTAACATACTTTGGGTTAAAAAAAAGATTTCAACTCCTTTCCAGTCTTCTTATCTAAATGATAAAATTAGTCATTTTGTAAAAGGTTAAAATGTAATTATTATCTTCTGCTGCGCTCACTAAGACCGAGCAACACAAAAACCCGACAACTGATAATACTTTTTTTTTTTTTTTTTTTTTTCTTTTTTTTCTTTAAAGCTTAGCAAAGAAAGAACCAGGTGACAATTGATTTTACCTTTTTGAAGGGAAAGAAAACGCTGCCACTCCAAATGGCTATTCGTTCTAATTGATGTTATGGCTCACACAGGGATAGTGTTATGTTCTTTTTATCATTTTTATTATTTTCTATTCTTTTCTTTCCCCATAATGGAAACACAATATTGTATAATAATGTACTTATGCTTGACACCATGCTCTTTTTTTAAAAATAGCTTGATGGTGTCCATAGAATTTTTTCCTGCATAGGCCTTACCGTACCGTTCTTTTCATTTCATTGGCTCTTTTGAAAACAACTCTTTTGTGGCGAGCTCTTTCAAGGTGTAACGATCATCTTCACTTACGGGCCTCGATATCGTAAATACTTACCTTCTGAATTACCATAGCCCTACAAAGGGTCCATCCAACCAACCAGGCTATAGAAGTTGAAGAGTATTTGATTTCTCCCAAGTAATGCCATGTTAAGGATGAGCAGTTAAAAAATTGGAATATGGAATGATCAATGAATGAGTTACTTCCCACGCCTTCTGTTGGATCCCTGAAAAGTCTGAATTATCAAAAAACAGGTATGAAACTACTGGACAAGAACTAAAGGACGAATTTAGTATAAACTTACATTGTAAATTGATCTCCGCCTCTCCTAAAAACTCCTTTAGGGGGGGTAATTCTCAAAAATGAAGAAAAATTTTTTTGTTGACATGAGAGGTGAATGCTTGAAGAAACTTATGTTGACAGTTTTGGTTGACGGTTTCCTATTTAGGCATGAAAGCTTTGATTATGGCTTAAGGGAGAGAACTGATAACAATGATGGTAGAGGTAAAGAATAAAGAAAACAAGACCTGTAAACGGTAACATTGCTTTTTTTCTCTGGTCCACTTATTGAGCTGAAACATGGAACCTAACCAGGAGACAGACCTGCAAACTAAGAAGCATGCAACGTACGAATGAGAGAATCATGCTCAACCTTAGATGGTGAGATCACAAGACACCACAGTATATAAAGAAGAAAACTGGAGTCAGAGACAGTGTAACTAAGACACGACCTGGTGCTCTCGGATCTGTGAAAATTATTAGGAACATAGGTCGGGCTTCTAACTGCAGTCTCTGCCTCAATTGATTTCTCTGAGGTAGAATGTTGGAAGTCCTTTGTTGTGAGTTGGTTCGTCACAACAACCGTCAGTTGTTCGGCATTTTCTCCTTATTAACCCTCACTAGAACCAAAAGTTGACTCCTCGAATGGGATTCACCCAAGTCGTGAAGAGGGGTCGAAACAGAATGGGGCCTGATTGATCAATCAATCACCCCCCCCCCCCCCGAACCCTATAGGTTTTCCAATTTGGAACCCAAATTTCAATATTTTACGCACTCTTTGCCATTCCCCGGGTGTCACCTTAAAATTCTATTGGTGTAATTCCTCACCCTGTCCCCACCCTGGTGGGACCACACATCTTTGTCATTTCTTGTAACCAATCAGTAGATGTCGACCGGCCTTATGCCTGTTTAGCATAGGGGGCAAAAAGGCAGTCCCGTGAGAATTTAGGGAATACAAAAGTAATTAGTTATGACTCCCTCCGTACACTTTTCCAATCTGGAGAGCTTATGCCCTGTCTGAGAGGTTTTTCATTTTGCTAACTTTTCTCGGAATGTGTTTTCGTAGGTTTAATCGATAAGAATTACGAAATCAATCAATGTCGAAAGGGAAGGAGCCAGGACCCCTCAAACAAACATCCTTCTTGCTAGTCTCCCAGGATAAAGTGCATGTCACAAATTACAGCCTGAAATCCTTTTCGAGCCTGCCAGTTTGTTTTTTTTTTAAATGGAATCGATATTATTCACAACCAGAAGATCCGATGTAACATCCTGCTGGTTTGTAAAAATCCAGGGTATATTTTTCCTACTTGTAAAATCCTGCTACCAATAATGTCTCTTCATTACACTTGCTTTGAGAGGGAACGTCAATCTAGCAAAGACATGCCACTTGTAGTTAGTGAGCCTCAGAAATCTAAATCTTAAATCCAAATAAGGAATTTTGATTTTTATATACGTTCATATATCTCTTCTATAAGACCTTTTTCGGGTGGTCTGTTGGTTGTTCTGTCCCTAATGTGTTGAATCTCAATTTTCTCAGCTGTATCAAGTTTGATCGATATGAAACTTGGTCCAGAGATCCGGGTGAACCATAATAATCTTCTTCCTGTTACAACTACTACAACAATGTATCAATTTTCATTGGCTGTATCATGTTGGATCAATATGGAACTTGGTTAAGACCTTCAGGTGTACCACTGACATCTTTCTGCTGCTACCATCATGGGTAGTGAACGCATTGTTGAACTTAGGGTTCTTGTTTGGTTCTATGTCTTCGGAAATGGATTGAGGGAATTAATGACAAAACAGAAATAAAAATGAAAATTTCTTATTAAAAAATCTTAATGAAACACAGACGGATACACACATATATGGACAGACAGACAAACACATAGACACAGACGGACACACACCCTCTCAGACACAGACGGACACACACCCTCTCAGACACAGACGGACACACACCCTCTCAGACACAGACGGACACACACCCTCTCAGACAGATACACAACCTCTCAGACACATACACAGATACACAACCTCTCAGACACATACACAGATACACAACCTCTCAGACACATACACAGATACACAACCTCTCAGACACATACACAGATACACAACCTCTCAGACACATACACAGATACACAACCTCTCAGACACATACACAGATACACAACCTCTCAGACACATACACAGATACACAACCTCTCAGACACATACACAGATACACAACCTCTCAGACACATACACAGATACACAACCTCTCAGACACATACACAGATACACAACCTCTCAGACACATACACAGATACACAACCTCTCAGACACATACAGACACACATGACTGACAGAGACACACACTCAGTCAGATATGCACACAGACAATGAGGCACACACACACAGACAATGAGGCACACACACACGGACACACTCAGAGAGAGACACTGACACACACACACACACACACAAGCAAATAAACACCCATACTTTTTCTCTCTAATTACTGACTGTTCATGCATCCCAAGAAAACTACTGCCCTTCAATATATTTTCATTATTCATCCATTTTATTCCACCCATATTTAGTGCCACTTCTCCTCCTACAAAGACTTGGAATTGAAATTTTCGAATTGATAAATGGTTTTACGAATCACAGAATTATAATGTTCAATAAGTCAGATAGGACGTGAAACTCACTAGTTGAATCTATTACGAATACAAAGTCGCAAAAACAAGTCGATTTTTTTCCTCCCAAAGAATTTTGAAATATTGAAATAGTTAACTATCGTTTGTGAAAAAATTGGTTCAAGTATAAATAATTTTGAGAATAACTTCGATAAATTTAGATCATCTGGGATCGAAAAAAAACTGATAGAACAATTTGGGGAGTCATCAGCTCAGATATATACAAGAATTTGAGAAAGAACAGATAAATTGTGATTGATATATGTTTCTCTGTATTGGTAAGTTTGTAAAAGATTTCTTTCATCAGGTTGCTCATATTTTTATAACTTGAATTAAAGTATATCTCGGAATTTTTTAGATGAGGTATTATTATTATTTCTATTGATATTCGGACCAAAAAAAAAAAAAAAAATCATAACCGTCACCTGAGGTTTAAGGCTCCTAAAAATTAGCACATGGACACATAGCGCAGTGGTTACAGCATCAGACAAATTACTGTAAAGTAATCTGATGGTTCTAGGTTCGATCCTAGTGTGAGACAATATAACAATACTACTAACGCTAAGAGGGGAGTACGGTCAATATAACCCCATCGGATAGATAAAGGGTTCGGTATGTTACTTCCCCAAATCCACCAGATGATACCTGACGAAGGCCGTAGAGTGCAACGGCCGAAACATTGTATGAAAAACAACCAAGATGAGGATGGTCTGAATATCAATAGAAATAATTGAATTAAAGTGTATTCAAATGTTGACTACATATTTCAACTGTGAATTGTTTCCAGAGATGCCAATAGAGGCATTTTTATTTAATGGATAAATGAATAAATTCAAAGGATCGACACCATTCCAATGCTAATTAGTGCATCTTAATGCCTTGTAATATGCTTACATACAGTTTTGGGACAAAAAAAAACAATTTTTCAAGGTTTTTGAGGTGGTATATTTACAGTGTAATATAATGCTAAAATGGGCCTTTTTTGCATTTTGTACAGTTTCAAAGTATTTAGATGCTTATCCATTTTACTTGTAATTTCTTTTGTGCTTTCATTAAGGTTTATTTGAGGGAAAGAGTTCATACTGCAGGATAATTGTAGTTACAGTTCCTTCTGGAAATGCTGGTTCGAGTTATCACTTGTTATTTTGTCTTGTAAAAGATATTCAATTTTTCAAGACCCATACACCTGAGATTTTTTGTCTATTTTGTAACAGAATTGCAAATCAACTATTTTTCTTTCTTTTTTCTCCTTTCAGGTAAGAACATTATTTTCAATTCACCTGCATTTGAGGTTGCTTACTATTTATAGGTAAGTAGTCTACCTTCTTATTCGGGCAACCCCACAGCTGCTAATTGAAACATTCACATTATAGTCCAAGTTTTTGCCAGCTCATTTAGGAAGTGAAAATCGAAAATGCTGAAGTCTATGTAATGAACTTGCATTTAATTTTCAATTAGGAATCGAATGAAATTTGAAGAGGTTTTTTTTTGAGGGGAGGGGAGTAGATCTTGCCTTCAAGAAATGCTGGCTGTAATTGAAATGAATTAACTTTAACTTAAATATGGCGAAGGTGGGCTCCTCAATGTCATCTCCAAAAATGTCAACCACGTACTTCTGTATTCTTGTATTCTATTATCATTTGAAGATGTGTATCCAGGTCTGAGATGTATTCAAGGAATTTTCCCCGGGAAGTGTTAAGACTGACCAGTTCTGTTAATAAGGTGGTTTCTACAGGAATATAGTTTTGAAGTTTTGGACCAAGCGTAGAGAATGACTTGTCATATATGGATTGGACCTTTTTTTGTTGTATCCTGGACTACAGTTAAAATAGTGGCACAAATACCTCTTAGTTCACCGTGAAGAAAAGAGATGTTTAGATAGTGGGGTACAAGTTCTCTTGGTATCTGATAATGTAGCATTACTCTGGTATAGGTATATTGACATATTTTGAAGTAGGTTATCAAAATAAAATTGATACAAAAATTGTTCTTCAGTGTTTGTTTTCGCCCTGTCCATACTAAGATGTCGGCCACCTGTCCATGTAAGTTACATCCTATATGGGGTGAGATTCGGAGTACCAAGGGACAGCTGCTGCTATTTAGTTTCCTGCCACCATTCTGATTCATATTGATTAGCTATAATGAACCACCTGTTGCCGACTGCCATTTATTATGTTTGACATCTTTGAACTTCTGTCCAGGTGAAATACCAGCCACACTAGACGAGGGATCCGTGGATGTTAAATCTGTTTCTTTTGAGGGAATTTCATCTGTGACCCTTTGAATATTAGGCAGTCTGAAAATCACTCACCTTTTTTGGGGGAGGGTCACTTTTTTTAAACCATTTTAGGCATCTTTTTTTATGCTCATTTTGACTGGTTTTGGCCTTTTGTGGAATCTTTTAGCCATGTGTGGCTTCTTTTAATTTCTAGCCATTTTTAGCCATTTTCCATCATTGTTGAATATAGACCTTCCATAAGCTTCACCAGACCTCTCTATCATGGGCAAGGCGGAGACAGTACTTGATGAAATTTTATTTTTTTTTAACCACTCTTGACATCCTTTTGGTATTCATTTTGACTGTTTTTGACCATTTGTGGAATTTTCTGGCCATTTGTGGCTTCTTTTAATTTTTAGCCATTTTTAGCCATTTTGGCAGTCCAACTCATCATTATCTGTGTTTTAGCATCCGTTGTTGAACAGAGACCTTCCGAAAGTTTCACCAGACCTCTCAATCATGGGCGTCGTGGAGCAAATTTTCTCTAGCTTATTACGCCATCTTATTTTATATTGGCCAAAATTCCACATATGATCTCTTGCGATCCATGTTGTGTAGTGCGATGTCCAGTAACATGTTATTTTTGCAACATGTCCAGCCCATTGCCATTTGAGTTTTCTCATGGTTCCTATCATATTTCAGACTCCGTTGTTTCTCTAATATACTGTGTTTTTAAGCACAATTCTCTCCTGTACACTTTGCTTGGTTCTCAGTTTCAAGGACCGTCTCTTGGTCAAGTTCCATTTTCTAGCTCCATAGGTGACTATCCAGATGATGCATTGGTTGTATACCTTTCTTGTTAGGACCAGTGGGTTTTTTTTGTTCTTGAAAGACAAGCTTGTTCTACCAAAAGTTTGCGAACCTAAAGTTATTCTTCACCTGATTTTTTTTTCTTTTGAGGATTTTATAGAAATTCCTTGTCGTAGGTAGATGTAGTAGTCTATTTCTTCAACTCTGCAGCACAAAAAAATTGGCAACACAGAGTTTCAGTCTTGCCAATTCTTTCAGTTAACGCCCATACTAATAAATCTCTGAACAGGTGTTCGAAGCAAGAGAAAAGCTACATTTTTGTCATTAGAAAGCACTTGACGTGACATTTGGTGTGGTCCCATTTAATCTTATTTTTTTGATATTAGAGATTCAAGACGACAGTCCCGAGGCTATGAATCTGTAATGGGAAAAACATTTGTTCGATTGGACACAGATGGTCTCCAAGATAAAGATTTGTTAGGTTCTTCGACTTGACTTTTTTCATCCGAGTGGCGTGAGTGAAGTTTGGGTGTAAATTTTGCCACATCATCTTACATATGTGTGTCCCTGGTGTCCCTGAAGGTTTCTTGTATAATTTTGGTGTCTGTCTGTTACAAATTAATGCATGCTTAAACTGCAGAAACAATTTGGGCAAACTTTTGTTAGTATATCAAGCATGAGTCCATGATTGCCATACACTAAAAATGAGCCTGAAAGATGCACTATTGAAACACAAGTTCTCTCCCTTGCATTTTTATAATGGCAATCAATTTATTATATATGAAAACAATATGTCATGGAAATCACATTTGGAGATCCCAAGCTTGTTAGATGGAAAAATTACATGGAGATCATTTAAATATTGTATTGGAAAGGAAAAAAAACAACTAAAACAGTCAACATAGGTTTCTTCAGTTTTCAAGTAGGTCTGACTACATATGTATGTATGTATCTATGTATAATACATACAGGCTGCACCCATGGAGCTAGAGAGGTGAAAATTCAAACATTTACTCCTTATCATGTGTAATGTTTTTAGTCAGAGGGTTTGATTTACAATGTAAGTTTATGCGAGATTGATCCCTTAGTTTTTATGTCTGGCAGCACTCGGGCATGGTCTATGAAAATTCAGATATATTTTAGTGATCACTGCCACCGAATGCAAGAGAAGTCACTTATTCATTGATCACCCCTTTTTTCCAATTTTTAAATGAATACTTCCAACATAGCATGCTATCAAAAGACGTTGGTCATATGATGTTTTTTATTGAGTGACTAACCAGACCCATTATTTATAATGATCATTATTGCTTTTTATGAGAGATCAGAAATAGACAGTCATCTAATCTTTTGGTATTTCCTCACACATGTAAGTATCAGTTTACCAAAACAGCTTCTCGGTTCCAATTACCAAGGTAACCTTTTCATGAGCCTGATACCCTAATTTCAGTCTGAATTTCATGATTTTAGCTTGTATCAGCCATAAAGATGACACCTTAACTATCAAACCATCTGTTTTGTAGTTAAGATCAGTCAGCAGTATAAACAGTGATACTAGAGCTACCAATTTAGTGCTTTTCCTACTAAATTCAACACACACACACACACATATATATATATATATATTTTTTTTTTTCTTACTCTAAAAATCACTATATCAGCACAGAAGTGGTTGATCATTTTGGCCATTTCTTGACCTTTTCATGGCCATTTTTTGACCATTCTTAAAATCTTTTTAGTGTTGTTTAGCCATTTTCAAAATTTTTTAACTATTTCATTCTTATTGCTTTTTGGCAGTCTAACCATTTTTTTTCAAGTTGACAACGCTTCTAGTATCAGTCACAAAGACGACCCCCCCTCCAAACTGCCAAACCATTTTTGGCAAAGTCCAGGTCGGAGACCAGTGTAAACAGTGAGACTCTAGGTATGCTTTTCAGTTCTTTGCCTCGGCCAATGGAGCCGAAGATTATAAATGTAGGCTGCCCAACTTCACTGGTAATGCTAATGTTGTTCCTGTATTCTTGTTAGTTGAATGCTTTATATACAGATAACTTGAGAATTTCCTATGGGGTGGGTGTTTTTTTTATGGAAGCAATCAAGTGATATTATGAGTAGAATTTCAGGGTCACTATTTTTTATATCGGGCCACCAGGACAACCCTATTTTGGGGGTGATTTTTTGGATGTATCAAGGGTTGGCTTTTCTGCTAAAATATTCAGTACTGTGTAGACACATTATATTGCCGAAGTCTGGGTTCATAATTTTCTAATGTGTAAAAGTGAGCCTGCAGTGTAGCACATTTTTTCCATTTTTACAACCTTTGATCTAAATTATCCCCCCCCCCCAATTTCCCCATGACCGACCTTCGTGATTTGTACAGAAATGAAGAGAAAAAATGTAGCAAACAGTTAAGGTGAGACCTGAAGGAAGACAAAAATAACATTGCGACAGAACTTAGATACATATCGAGTGTTTAGAGAAGAGTTTTGCAATTGTCTGTTGTCATTCCCTTTTTACTGTTGGTGTAACCTGATTCAGTTGGGGTCTTTCTATTCTTGTATTTAGCTATTGTTTTGAGGGCCAAATCTAACATTTTGTAAATTGCGATCCCTGCTCAAACTGTGTTATAAGCAATTCCACATTGTATTGGGTCTACAGTGTGTGTAAAAATAATAGTCCATCGATAGGTGTATATTGTTCTCAACATAACGGTATATGAATCCAGGTTAGCATAATTTTTTTTCTATTCCTTGATCCCAATTGTATTATTCCACCAGAAGAAATTAGTTTTTTAAAATGCACTTGGAATGTAGAAAAATCTATTCAGCCAGTAAGATCTTAGTATATCTCGGAACTTTGGTAACTATGGTCGTTCAATATATCAGATGATACCTGACGAAGGCCGTAGAGTGCAACGGCCAAAATGTTGTATGAAAAACAACAAAGATGAGGATGCTCCGAATATCAATAGAAATAACAAAAAGATCTTGTCGGAGAAAACGTTGGATATCTTTGAATGATTCTGCTCGATTTGATACATCAGTCGAATTCTATGAGTGAAAGCCCAACATCCAACATTACTTTTACTCTTTGATTGTTCTTCATCTTCCTGTGAACCGATGTATATCTTCTTTCATCTTTTCATTCTTTCCCTTCAATGCATACCATTAACCCTTGGAAAATGATTGGAATTTACATCATTGCAGTTTTATGGCTAAAATAAATTCACTCTTAAATTCATGGACAGTTTCTAACTGCTTTTATCCAAAGCAGAACTCTTTAATGAATAAAACAAAAAATAGTGGGGCTTCTCTGATTTGGAAAGAAACCATACGTCTACCATCTGTGGTGGTGGTGGTAGTAGTAGTAGCAGGTGGAAGAAGAGTAAGCAAGCCAGCCTTCTTTTCTTTCAGATAATTCTCGTATTAGTAAATATTGCAATATGGAAATATTCCGGGAGTTTTGTTTTCAGTAAAAATCGCCAATATCCATATTAAAGGTGTTTTTCTTTTTTGTGCGCTTTTTTTTTTAAATACAAAAATGCGGACCTTGAATATTCTATTATGACACCTGGTCAAAAAAATTGATCTGAATAGTTGTCATTTGGATGACATTACAACTCTTCCATCCTTCCTTCCTACTTCTGTTGTTTATCATCATCATCATCATCATCATCATCATCAGTCTTTTACTGTCCATCGTTGGACATAGACCATCCCCTGGATCTGCCATATTTCTCTATCATGGGCGTCGCAGAGCCAGTCATAATGGCAAATAACCAAGCCAATCAAGAGAGCGTCTAATAGAGTTCTGTGGATACATCTAAAAAAAAAATCACCAAATCTTTAAATAGGAAAAAATTCCGATCAGGAGTTATTTACCTTGATGATGACATTTTTTTTACATGAGTTTGAGAGATAAATTTGTTTTGGCGATATGAACTTGCTGTTACAGTCAATAATCAAATGACTGAAGCATCAAAATTTGAAGTCATGTAAAAGAAATTACATCAAAAGATGAATATAGTCGAAATAAATTTCATTAATAACATCACTGGCATTTCCCGCTGAAAAAAAAACAAAACATGTGAAAAGATGTGGAGAATCTAGGTGTTATTGATAAACCAGTCAAAATAGGGCCTCCAAAAATGTAAAAAGATTTCTTTTTTATTATGAAAAAAACATTTTTAGAAAGAGTGTAGTGGAGTGCTGATGCCAATTTTCAAGTCTATAGACAAAACGGTATGGCCAGGAGCATTGGATCACAGAAATACATGCATGTATAAAGAGGTATAGAACCAAAGGATAAAAAGGGATAAAACTCCTTTAGGGAGAGCCTCGGGGTAGAACCTTTCATTACCTTTGGTAACTATGGTCGTTCAATATATCCTCCAAGTAGGAAGTAAGTTGTCATTGAATGGAAGCTGCCAAAAGCTGCCTTCTAGCTAGTACAGGAAAAACTAAAGATGAGGTACGTTTATTTTGCTTTTTGGGTTTGGTTAGCATAATAAGCCGAGTTGAAAAAGTCCGAAACACCATGCAAAAAGCATCTGGTCTACAAGAAAAGAAATGTGGGTCAGCAAAAGAGAATTGGGTTACTGTGATGTTTTGGGGGCATTTAGATCTGCATAATTTTTGGCAACTTGAGCGAGGGGGGGGATGGCAGCAGGTGTCCGATTTGGCAAAGAATTACAAAAAAAAATATGAACGCGAAAAATCAAACAGATCGTCTTTAACATCTTTGAAGAATTCCTCTCTGATGTTTGGTGTGCAGTGTGGCCAACTTGAAAAAAATTTTTCACGCTAAATCAAGCTCAGATTAGTGTCAAAGACAGCAAAGCATGTTGGAAGTCACTGTTAGCCATTATATGGCGATTTTTGATGGCCAAAAGTGCTAGATTTGCTTTGAATTACTTGGAGGTAAATTAGCTGAAAAATGGCAGAATATTGCTAAATGTTGAGTTAACACGCTTTTAAAACACGAGGTTTAGGTGTGTGAACAGTCGATATCTTGCACGTGTATGCATCCAATGGATATCTTGCATGTGTATGCGTCCAGTCGATATCATGCGCGTGTATACGCCCAGTTGATATCTTGCGCGTGTATGCGTCCAGTTGATATCTTGCGAATGTATGCGTCCGGTCGATATCTTGGTATGTGCGATTAGTATTTGGGAATCTAAGGTGTGTACCACTGAAAGTTGAATATAAATTTGAGAGGTTTGTGAGTAAGTCTATATTAGAGTTGCCAATTTAGCACTTTTTTGCTGAATTTAGCTAGTTTCATGTTTCGGCAGTGCAAAAATTGCTAAATTAGCACAAATTGTTATTTCTGTTGATATTCGGACCATCCTCATCTTTGTTGTTTTTCATACAACGTTTCGGCCGTTGCACTCTACGGCCTTCGTCAGGTATCATCTGGTAGATTTGGACATGGACACATAGCGCAGTGGTTACAGCATCAGACAGAATTACAGTAAAGTAATCTGATGGTTCTAGGTTCGATCCTAGTGTGAGACAGTATAACAATACTACTAACGCTAAAAAGGGGAGTACGGTCAATATACCCCCGTCGGATAAATAAAGGGTTCGGTTCAATTCTTCCCCCAAATCTACCAGATGATACCTGACGAAGGCCGTAGAGTGCAACGGCCGAAACGTTGTATGAAAAACAACAAAGAACAGGATAGTCCGAATATCAATAGAAATAATAATAATACTTCATCTCAAAAATTCCGAGACATACTAACACAAATTGCTGAGACATTTTGGCTGATATTGGCCATTTGACAACCATTTTTAGCAGTCTTCTGGTGTGTTATGACCATTTTTGACATTTTATGTATACTTTTATCTATTTAGTGCTTTTACGCTGTCAAACAAACAGGAAAATGTTATTTGAGTTGGCAACACTAGCTGAAGTAATGAGAGTACTTTTTGCAATTTTCTTCAAGAGTTTTATTTTAGATTCTTTTAGATTATTTTTTGGATTTATCTAAATCATTTCTTCAGATTTTTTTTCTCAAGGTTCTCCCAGCAGTTGGGTTCCACAGGTTCTACGGGTCCCACATGCCGTCTCTGTCTATGGTTGCTCATAGTTGAGTGTTCATGTGAAACTCAAAAGAAGGATATTTCAATTGGCATTCACATAGATGTTAAATCTTCGTCTTTGACAAATTTTGCTATGGCAAGATGAAAATCACTAAATTTGGAGAGCTTAAACTGTTTTCACCTTTTTTGACCCTTCTTAGCATCTTCTCGGTGTTTTTTTTTTCCCCCCATTTTTCTTATTTATCAGCTTTTTTTTTTATTGAATGCTTTTAATGGCCCAACTATTGGTGCAATATTATTTTTTTGTGTTGACAATGTTGGGTTTCAGTCTTGGCCTTTTCTTTCTGCTAACAATCATGTTCGTGAATGATAACTGAATCATAGATATATGAAACATTCATGAAGCTTTGCGGATTCTTTCGGGGCAGTCGATGTTGGAATATGATTTAATTTCGGGATCTCCGCCTTTTTCCTTTCATGGCACCTGAGCTCTTGCTCATTGCTCATGTAAGGTCAGATTAGTCTCTGGATAGAAACCAGCATACCTTGTTGGGGACGATCAATGAATAACTTATTTCTCTCGCTTTTTGTTGGGTGAATTTTCTGAAGTCTGAATTTTCAAAAAACAATCTCAACACAAACTGAGGGAGCAATTTAGCATAAACTTATATGATAAGTTGGACCCTCCCACCACTAAAGACATTCATAGGGAGGGAATTTTCAAAAAAAAAATTTTTCTCAGACATAAGGAATGAATGTACAAATATTCAGCCCTCTACCTCCATTGGTGCAACCAGCATGCACTATATATACATGCATACAAAGTCAGCCTGACCAACTTGAAAACCTGAGAAACCTGGTCTGGGTATGGACATAGCGACTCATGACAGAGATTATATGTGCAACCAGGGCTGGCAGAGTATTAGATGGAGAGATAAATTAGACAAATTCTGGAAATACTGGCTTCGTGACACCCACGATAGAGAAGTGTGGCGAATCCTGGGGATGGTCTATGTCCAACGACTGACGTTGAAAGACTGATGATGATGATGTCTTATACATGTAATTATACACAGTGGGGTGCTTCCTATGACAGCATTACCCCAACTTTCTGATCTTGCTGACTAGCAAGGTTTCTGTCTCATAAGTCAAGGACTAATAGCATATCTGTGCCAAATGGTTATTTATTCATAAACAGTAAAATATTAATTGAACATGTCTTATAGATGAATATTTCATCAGAAGTAGTATCTTAATGGATAACAGAAATTATTAGATGGATGTTAGATCTCAGACGGAACACCATCCTTGACAAAACCACAGGGAACTGGTGGAAAGTGGGTGGTGAAAATTGCTAAATTAGCACAGAATCACTCTAACATTATGGGACCATTATTTTTTTTTTAAGCCTCTTTTTGGGGTTTTTCTTTGGCCATTTTTTCTATTCAGCACTTTTTATAGCAGTCAGACTAGTGGAATATTTTTTGTGTTGGCAAAACTGAGTTTCTATCTTGGTGAATTCTTTCTGCCAACACCCGTGTCGATATTAGGTGTTTGAAGTTAATTTCTAGCCTGAGAATATAAGTGTTACAAAACCGTGTCATGTAGGCGTTACTGATGGTTTCTATAGTGTCTCTAGTGTAAAATAATGCCCAAGTATGTCATCTTGTAATATAGACTTTAATCGTGATCGAAGATGTAAAACAAGCTGTCTACCATCTGACTATAGTTCATGTACCGAGACCCCAATACATATACCACACTTCGAGTAGGACTATTCTACTGTACATTCATCCGTGTTTGAAACTGTCGACCACAACTGTCATCGAAACCTTCAATATACATTTCTTCAGTTTTTAAGCATGAATGCTGACTTCTTGGAAATTCAGATTTTTTTTTAGTGATCACTCTCCAATAAAAGGTGAGAGAATCAACTTATTCATTGATTGCACTTTTTTCTAATTTCAATTGATCACCCAACCCTCCTCTACTCAGTATGGTGCCAAAAGACATGGGTTGTGTGATAGTTTCTAGCAAGTGACTTTTTATTTTAGAGGTATTTGATATGTGAATAAGGAAAGAGTTTCAGGGACTACATTTTGCTCAAGCCGAATTATTTACAGTAGTGAGTATAACATTGACGATGATTTCTATTCAGGTATTTGATGTGTAAATTATATGCATTTGGTTTTTCTATATATTCATACTGCATGTGTAGATTGGTGTGCATATATATATATATATATATATATATATATATATATATATACACACACAGTATATGTGGTACAGATCAGGCTAGCAGTATAACATAATATGATATGATATAATAATATATCAATAATATAAAGCCACTTCTGAAATGTAATGGATTTATTTCATAGAGTGCTCAATACATACAACATTTTACTATTGGAGTTAAGTTGTTTTAGAGTAGAGCTGAAAATAAATAGTAGATTGTGGATTTGCCACATAAACTAGCTCATGTTTCAGCCCTCTCTGAGCCTCTTCAGACAAATCTTATAATAAGTATATTCCATATAAAATATATATTATATATATATATATATAAAATATATATTATATATATATATATAAAATATATATTATATATATATAAAATATATATTATATATATATATATATATATATAAAATATATATTATATGTATGTATATATATATTATATATATATATATATATATGTGTGTATATATATATATGTATATACATACAATGTCTAGAAAGCTTTACAGCTTTAAACACTGAACATTAAAGAAACTTTTTCAAATTTGATTCTCCTCTTATTTATGTCACTTTAGTAACAATATCTGTCAATGCAATCTACATAATTTTCTCCAATGTTTTTTTCTATTTTACATACACTTTCTTATTATCGTGCTGGTAGTAAATTTTTCTCTTGTTGGGATCATCAATTGTTCACTATGTATCTGTTTTGGGGATTTTATAAACAAAACGGTTACATTAACATGGCTCCCCTGCTGTGTTCATCAAATACCACCTTCTCTTCCTGCTATGATTTTAATACATTACTTAATATCATACACGTTGTTTGTTATTTTGTATAAGGTATTATCATAATGTATTGTATATGGATGTTATTTTATACTATACAGCATTTGATTTTTGGAAACAGGGCTTACTTACATAGGTTACCCAACAAATATATTTAGCGATGAGGGATCAGTAAGTATAACGACAGACGTGACTCATTGTTTGTGACTTCTATTGAGTGTTCTCTCATAAAAATATCAAATTTGTTGTCGATTTGATCTCTGAAACCAACTTATGATATCATCTTTGAGAATTCTAATTACATAGGAAAACTTGTTTGAGTTGATTCTCTACTAATATATTCAACCAAAGAATTTGATGATTTCTTTCAGAAACTTCAAAGTTAATTTTCCTTTATATATATATATATATATATATATATATATATATATATATATATGCATCTATTTTCCTTCTTCACTGCAGTATTTCTAAAAAATCATTTTGTCTCGCATCTTCCAAACATTGTGACCAAACTGATTATTTTCTGTTGACTCTGTGTACATAACCTCTGACCCCCATTACACTCCCCCTCCCCAGCACAACAGTCGCCCCCTCCCTTCCAATCACTGCTCATTTCCCTTCGCTTCTGTGTTGTCTTTATAAACACTGAACCAGCCCGTGGAGGTGGGGGGGTGTCCTTCTTTTCTGCTCCCCCTTCCTCCTCTTCTTTTGTAGCCATCTTGGGTGTTAGGGGGGGTAGATGTCTTTTCAATTGTGTCTCTTTGTGATTAGGATAATCACTTACCCATCATTCCTCTCGGCACAGTCTAAACTAAAGCGATCCGCCACCCTCCCACACCTTTTTCCAGTTCGTTGTGGTTTATGGGACATTTACTACATCGTTGCTCCGAGGACATGACGGAATAGGTTCGTTTTAGTGATACTTCTTGTTTGCCAGTCTCGAGTGTTGCTGATTCATGCTAGTTTCACTGCCGAAATTTGCAAAATAGAATAAAATCAGCTCCAAATGAAATAGTGATTTTTGCACCGGGTTCTTGTTGCTAAGTCAGTAGAAGCAGCTGGTATGTTTAACCAGGCTTCCCTTCAGGCAAGAGGGACACAAGTTTGAGTTACACCGAGAGCTTATCCTTCATTTCAGATCCATGCTATTCACTCACTGCCATAGACTGACGGCCTGAATAAGTTGACAAAAAGCAATTAAAAAAATCAAGCTGAATGAAATAAATTGTGAACAGGAACCATAAGTTCAACAATGCGTACACCATCAGTGGTTGTAGTAGTAGGAGGAAGAGGGAGTATAATCGCAATAGTCTTCATTTGAGTCACTTGATTCTCAAACTTGTAAAACATTGCGGTATAGAAATATTTTACAAGTATCTTTTTTTAGATTTCTGAATGGCTATTTAAAATTTCCTGAAGATTTGAAGGTTTCATAAGTTAAAAGCACATGAAATTTAGAGAAGGAAATTAAAATTCAATACTTTATATGACATAAACAAAATTGTATTAGCACTGAGCAGGAAAGACTTTCTCTGTCTGTGTTGGAACTCGGTACGATAATCCAAGGTTTTATCCACACGCTTACGAAATCCTTGTAGCTTCGATACTGAAAATTACAGCCTCAAAAAAAAATTCATCATCATCATCATCAGTCTTTTAACGTCCGTCGTTGGACATAGACCTTCCCTAGGATTAGTTGTGAAAAAAAACTACCAAGACGATGCAGGTTCAAAATATACGTATATTTTGATTTAATAGATCCAATCCAAATAGTTCTTTCTTTTAAATACAAAAATATGGACCTCTCACATTCTATTATGGTATCTAAGCTGGTAGAAAAAATTGATCGGAATAGATGATCCTTTAATGATGTCACACCTTTCGATGACATCCTACTTCTTCCCGTTGTTTAATGTGACTGGAATCGACAGACAAACCAACCAACTGACAAAAAGCCTCTTATTGAGACAAGGGGACACGTCTAGAGAATTGTAATAATAATATTTGACAATTCTTCATCTTCATTGGAATTAAATAATGGAAAATACGTCTTAACATTTAACATTGGTAGTCTTAGCAATAGCAATATCGTATCTTAAAAAATCATTATTCAATAATTCGAAATATTATCAAGGCCCAAAACAAAAATTCAATTCAAAATGGTTATTATAAATGTGCCTCTGAGTGAAACAGCATCAATATATTGGTTTTGATCGTTCATGTCAGACCTACGCTAATGCTTTTCATAAAATGTCTAGAATCTGAAATTTCCATTTAGACAAACCTCATGAACAAGCAGTGAGAAAGAAGCTTCTGTCAAACTTTATAGAAGTGCTGTCGAAAATTGTTAAAACCCAAGATTTCTTAAATGAATACCAAAGCAAATGTATAACTTTGAGCCATTAACTTTCTAACTTTTGTTCGGAAAATCAAATCACTACTTTCAATTATTGATGTTGACAGCAATATTTTGACTTGTGAATTCTTCAGCCCTCCTCAGGTGTATAATTTTGATATGGTTACGTGGTGGGCTCCTTGACATCGTCCTCACAAATGTCAACCACGTACTGTATTGTCTTGTATGCTATTGTCATTTACAGATGTGTATCCAGGTCTGGGGTGTGCTCAATGAATTTTCCCTGAGGCTCACCAGTTCTGTTATCAAAGTGGTTTCTTCGGAAATATAGTTCTAAAGTTTTGGTCCTAGCTCTGAGAATGACTGGTCATATTTGGACTGGGCCCTTTTTTTTTTCTTTTATTGCATCTTGGACTTGAGTTGGATTAGTAGAAGTAGCACGAATACCTCTGTGGGGAAATTAGATGCACAGATAGTGGGGTACAAGCTTTTTGCGGTATCTTGAACATGGTTATAAGTATTTAGCATTCTCTCCTCCTCTAATTCAAGAAAAGAACCAAGTCTTATTCTCCAGGTGAAGAAACAAGGCTAACCTTTCTTTTTTTTTCTTTTTCAGTGAATGAATTGTTGTTATGTATATACCAACTAGAACAATCTATTTTTTGGCAGCCTTAGGTATATGAATGTACTTATGCCGCTAACCAAGTACTCAGGCAAAACCAAAATTATGCACGGGGTGTTCCCCCAACACCTGCTTTGCTAATCAAAGAAAATACCACATGGTGTTGAAATCCATACTAGCCCAACTGCATTCGACTGACGAGCCTATAAGTAGCGCACTTCAATTTTTTCACACCCTAACGATGTTCTCCATCAATTACCTGAACCTCACCCCAGGGGTTGAATGCTTCTGTGAATATCAGATATCTACGTAATACTATGATTTAATCTGGTTTGAGGCCTTGACTCTGCCGTGCACATGCGATGATCTAGATAAGCAGGGTCCTTCCCCTCTGCAGATTGTTCTTTTCTTTTTAGATTGTCATTGAAGTTTTCAGGCACTTGTTAGATATGTAAAGCGTCATCTATTATATATGTTTCTCACTGGTAAGACAGTCAACTTTGAAAAACAAACATTTATATGTATATATATATATATATATATATATATATATAAAACTATCATGCAATATACAATTTTCATGTACAAAGGATCGAAATATCTTGAAACCTGATCGAGACTATCTATGATCAATTATCTCACAAGAGGGATTTTACCCATGTATCATTTCTTTATGCTCATCATTATCTAAGTAAGATGACTATAAAAGTAAAGAGGACCATAATTTCCATTGATATGTCCACCATCCTTACATCCACATCTGTGATTTCCAATTTCAAACGGATTCTAAACGAAGTAGCGGTAGCATTACTAGTTGTGGTTGTTGTAACAGGAGGAAGAGGATGTTAAGGATGGCTAACCTAGAAAATGTAGCTATTAAAAAAAAACTATCATCAAGTTTAGATTAAAAAAAAGTACATTTTTTTATCAATGATTTGTTCTGGGGTCTTATTGTAAGCTCATTGTATTTGATAAGCAGCCTTTAGCTGTAAAGTTAGCTGGAAATAGAAAGGTTTTGCCGATTTTAGCCAATTTTACACACAGTTTTTGCTAACAATTACAAACAATACTTGGCAACTCAGGTAAAAAATGCTTGATACATCTTATGTCAATTCCACACAGATATGACATCACACCTCTTATGACATGATAACTGCTGGTAGATGAAATGCATAACACCATCCTTACTCTCTCTGCTGTTTAATGTACTTACGACCGACCGACTGACAGGAAGACTAGAAGCATCCAACGTATAGACACTTACTAAATCACTTCTTTGCTGTTAAAAAGACCGTTTGAATGCACAAGGGTCTTCAAGAGTTTGGCTAGATGTAAACATTATCTGAAACCAGTGAGCACTTTTTGAGCGTATAAACCAGTAAGCACCTTGTTAGAGGTTGGAACCGACATTTGAGAATATAAACTAGTAAGCACTTCGTCAGAGGTAGTTATCAGTTTGCAGAGCCTCCTAAAAGAATTTTATGAGGCGTTGCAAAGCTGTTTTTGACCTTCTGACACACATAAACTCTCACACACTGCCCGAACACCCTAGTCCTTTAGATCTCCTGTTTTCTGCTGCTCTAAACCTTTTCAACATGCCATGTTACATTCGCTCAGTGGTACACAAAAGTCGACCCATTTTGATAATGGGCATATCGTATTGACTCAGAAGTTTAATACAAGGGCTTTCTTTGATCCGTTGGGTCCCAGTGCTATGCACCAAGTGCTCCCCTATCTCAGGGACTCTGTCAGTGTATAACTCTCTTTTTGTTGACCCTTTTTAACCATAGGTGTTGAATCTCCGTCTTCAAGACAAAAAAATGAGTTCCTGGTTTTGGCAGTGTGAAAATCACCTAATTAATGCTGTACAGTGTTGTCATTTTTGGCAAGTTTTTAAACCATTATCGGCTTTTTTTTGTGTTTTCAACCTTTTGGGGGGATTTTTTTTTTTTTTTTTTTGACTATCAAACTAGTGTGAAAACAATTTTTGAGTTGGCATCATTGAATTTCAGTCTTGGCACTTTTTCTGCTAACACCCTCGTTTAATATATGATCTGTGTCTTCTAAAAGTTGCCACTGTTTTTTTTTTCTTTTTTTTTTTTTTCATTTCTCACCATTTACTCTGTGACCCTATCATCTGTCGTTCCCCCCCTCTAGCCTGATTGCTGCCCTCTGAATCTAGTCAAAAGCTTTTTGGGGTTTCTTTTTCTTTGAATCTTGAGTTTGGTTTTCCCCTTTTTTTCCTCCTCTCGGAAGGTTGTCTGAAATGAGAAGTTATTTTAAAGTTTCTGAAAATACTTTGTCTGAATTTTGATATAAACTTCCGTTGAATCTTTTCCTGTTTTCTATTGTAAAGAGTTACTGTATTTACTCAAGCACAATGTGATCTCTTTTAGAATGTGATCTCCACTTTTTCTGTCTAAAAATCAGTTATCTCAGTATGTATATCAGATCACTGTGGCCCCACAAATGGCCCGACCGACTACAGATTCTTCTCTCTTTGTGTCTGTGTCTCCAGGCACTCCTGGTCACATTTTGGGGGCTACAACCTGGGAAATTTGCATGGGTAAACTACTGGGCACCATCTCGAAAAAATGTTTATTCTTTATTTTATTTCATTTTATTTTTTTTAAATGTGCTTTTTGGAGTCTCTGTAATACGGTGAAAGCTGTTCTAACAACACAGGAACACTTGTAGATATTTTTACCAAAGTAACACATTGATGAAAAATATCGGCCCATCTTTCTGTGGAGTTTGAGCAGTTTCTTTGCATTCTCTTACTTACTTCGAGACTTGATAGTTCTCTATTTCAAAACTGTTAATTGTGTAAGTTAATATTTACGTCTTATTAATTTTGTAAAATGACATGTTGATCACAAACATAAGTAGACGTACAAACCCCATTTCATTTAATGAGTTCCATCCCACAAAAGTGACAGTACTGGTGTACAGATAGGTTGGGCATGGGGGTAGGGGTAGGGGTGGCCTGCCCCCTAGGTGACACTATGATGATTTGGCCGAACGAAAATCCAACATTTGCCACTACTTTAGCAATATTTTCTCAGCAATTTTTAACCAATCTTCAGCTATTTTCTAACCATTTTAGACAGATCTTGACATTTTTTTTAGGTCAGTTTAGCATGAAAAATCTCTGAGTTGGCCACACTGGGAGTGATACCCTGAATTACCAGTCCCCGTTGACATCAACCCTAGAAACACTACTGAATGCGTGCATTCTGTTTTGTTTCGTTAACCTTTGGATGCGGCCATGTTGTCAACATGCAAATGATAGAAAATAAATAAATTGTTATCTTTCGTAAATTTTCCTCCAGAACCAAATATTTATTTTCAGAACGAGATGGCTCTGTTTGGGACCATATTTGCCTTATTTTGGTCTTGAAATGGACCTCAAAGGACAATCTGCCGTGTATGGTGAAATCAAGTTAAGCATACTACCATATTCTTCCGAGTCTTCTCTATTTGGAGAGCAAGTCGGATGGATTCGTTTGTGTTTGGCTAATGGTCAAATTTCTCATTTGCGCTGTTATGATTGCACATGTCTAACTTTTTTGCTTCAAAATGTTACTTTTTTTTCCCTCTGATGAAAGTGTTGTTTTACCAAAGCAGATGCTTTTAGTCACATAGGGATAAAAGTAGAGGAAGATGTGCCATAGTTTCGACATTTCGAAAGTTAGATTAAGAAACTTCGGACACATTTCTCTCTCGTTCTTATTGTTGGCAGAGTGTACCTTCGAGGTTCTGAGCGCCTCACACGGCATCCCGGGTACTGACACTTTCATCTAACTAGCACAAATAATGAATAGCTCGACTTCTGCTTTTGGTCATAAAGCTCAAAATGAGATCTTTCTTGAAACGGACTTGGCTGTCACTGCAGATTAATATCACCAGGTGGATTCAGCGAACGTCCTACGATTGATTGCTGTCAGCCTATATAGTGCTTGTAGCATTGATGACTGCCTCGAGTCAAATGCCTTGCCATGTCAGAACCGTCAAAATAAATTGCTTTTCTAAACTTATAAGCCGAACGAGGGATCAGCGAGTCGGTTCCCGTTGTTTATCTATTGGTCTTGTCTGCCTCAATCTGATTTTCTTCTCTTGTCATCGAGATGCGTGTGGCCTAGTGGTTAACAGTGTGAAAACAATGGAATCACATGGGTGTTAAATCTCCATCTTCTGACAGAACTCTGTCTTTGACATATAAATCACAAGAGATTGGTGGAAAAATGCAATCATTTTTTTGGCCATTTCAAGCATCATTTTAGTGATTTTTAGCTATTTTTAAAAAAACTCTGTGGATGTCAAACTAGTGAAAGAAAAATATCTTTTGACTTGGTAACACTGAGTTATAGTCAGCAATTTTTTCCTGCTAACACCCATGGAATTGGTGAGCGGGGATGGATCCATTTGGCCATTTTTTTTACCGTTTTTAGCATCTTTTTGGCGTTTCTTTGCTATTTTAATTTTTTTTGTTTTGTGCTTTTTGGTGGTCAAACTAATATGAAAATCTCTCTTGGGTTGGCAATGCTGAGTTTTAATCTTGGCAATTTTTTCAGCTAACATCCATGGAATCAGCAAGCTTAGTTTAAACCCCGGTCTAGGCTGTTTGCATCTACTTGGCACTAATGCACTTGGTAAAGGCATGAAGTTATCTTCCCCTGCCCTTACTACAGTTAAAATAGCAGGGGTGATTCTGTTCTACTTAATTTACAGCCTTGAGAGGTCACTTCCAGAGTTGCCAATGTTGCATTTTTCTTGTCTTGACAGTACAACAATTCAACATTTAACACTTATTTTCCTGTTATTTTAGTCAGATTCTAGCCATTTTTTTCTCGTTTCATCCCAAATCAAGCTATTTTAGTAAGATTTTTGCTTTTTTCTTCTCGTTTCATCCTAAATCTAGCTATTTTAGCCAGATTTTTGCTATTTCCTTCCCATTTCATCCTAATTCTAGCTATTTTAGATGGATTCTTACAATTTTCTCCCCATTTCATCCTAAATCTAGCTATCTTAGCTATCACTAATGGACATTGAATGGCTCAAATTGTTTTTTAGCATCTTTTGAAAACTTGGTGCGGAAAATTTTCTGATTTGGCAACACTGGTGACTTGAGTGTCACTCCATTGTCTGTCACGACAGAAAAAGGCCTGCATGTGATTCTCATGCCCAATCAAAACCAATTTTCAAATTTCCAAGCAAGTTCATCAGGTGTGCTTATCCAAAGAATTATTGTCTGGGTAAATATTTTCATAGCTATGCTTACAGTCATTTCTCATTAAGGAAAAAACAACATTGCCGTCACCAAAATTAATTGTCTGTCTCTTCTTTACGCTGGGGATGATCATTAAAAAGTTCTTTGTGCAGTGAGTACCATTCGTCCTAGATTTGCAGAAAGGAACTTGTTTAGTGCCGATTCCAAAAGTGCGTGTTTGGAATCGGCTGGACTTTATTGGTGTGTAGAGCAGCTTATCATAAATGTCATGTAAAATGATTTCCTGTCCGTCATACGAAACTATGGCTTCAAAGTATTTTGATTACAATCTTATATCCTAGTTCAGATTATTCTCAAGAGCGGGAGACAAGGGAGATATTTTAAAGAAACTGTGAAGAAAGCTATTTTAATCAGACAGTGTCAACCAAAGCTGTCATCATAACCAGCTAGACCAACTTAAAAACTAAAGAAACGTATGTATGTATGATGCATCCAGGCCACACCAATGGAGCTAGAGGGCTGGAACTTTGAACATTCATTCTTTATGTCTAGAAAATCTTTTTTCTTGTTTTTTTGGAAATCCCGCCTTCTCTGAATAGGTTTTGAGTGGGAGGACAATTTGCAATATGAGTTTTTTTCTAATTTTTAAATTTGTCCATCTTTAGTGATCACTGTCGAACAAAGGCAAGAGAACTCACTTATCCATTGATCATCCCTCTTTCAAATTCTTAAATGATCAGCCCAAACCTACGTAGGTGTTTAGTGATGGATTCAATTCACAAAGGGAAATTATTATTCATTGATCAACCCTTTTCCCACTTTTTTGATTGATCGCCCCCAACACATCATGCTGCCAAAGGTTATTGGTCACATGACAGTTCCTATGGAGTGACTGCTTACCAGATTACCTGTTATTATTATCAGTAATTATTGATGTTTATTTTTGTTTTATTTTAATTTTATTTCATTTCATTTTTTTTTCACAAATGATAAAATCTTTCATTTCGAGACAGTCATTTATTATTCCCAGTTATACTATGAATACTAGTTATCATTACCGATACAGCTGTTACTGTATTAATATTACTAATTTGACTAATACATTCAAGAGCTTTTTATCTATAATTACTCCTGCAGTTGAAAATTCTTATCCTATAATCACTTTACTCCAAACTTGAATTCTCGGTAACATCTTTGTCGCTCCTTTCTATGTCTGTCTGTTCATCCATGCAATATCCCCAAAAGTTCTCAAAGATTTTCATTGAACTCACGTGCTAGGGTTGGCTGCATACTATGGAGTTTGAATTCACTCATGTGTCTTTCTGTTTGTTCAGCCACACAATATTTCCAAAAGTTCTCAATGATTGTCATTGAACTTGTGTTAGAATTGGCTGTGTGCTGCTTGATATAAGGATATTTCAAATTCCTTCCCTTGTTTATTTTGTCAACCTTCAGTCTGAACCTGGTGTTGATTTCATGAATTTATAGAATTAACTTTTCCCTATCGTAATTTGAAATCCCAACCAATTGGTAGGCTGCTGTCTTGCCGACTGAGCCAAACTGATAAGTCTCACATATCAGTAAAATTTATCTTACGCAAACTCATTCGAATGACCATGTTTATGCAAAAAAATCCTTTTTTATGATTTTTCTTATTTGTTATATATCATCATCATCATCATCAGTCTTTTAGCGTCCGTCGTTGGACATAGACTTTTCCCAGGATTTTCCACATTTCTCTATCATGGGCGTCACGGAGCCAGTACTTCCTGAACTTGTCTAGCTCGTCTCTCCATCTAACATTTTGCCGGCCTCGGTTGCGCATGTGGTCTCGGGGAATCCATGTTGTGAGTTTGTTATTTATACGATACAAAAATTGCTGAAATCATCTTTAGTCAGAAGTTGGAGGGGAGTTCGTCCCAGCAGCAACCAGGCTTATTGTTATTTTATTTTGACTCAGTTTTTAGTTAACGTACAGCATTCGCAGAGGTTTGCGTTGTCTGGGTGTTTACTAGTTTTTGTAAATGCGATCATTCTTCGAATCTCTGCTGCTTTGCTTTCATCTAGCGGTCCTCTGT
>OY735236.1:2386620-2446620 GCA_963457665.1 Thysanoteuthis rhombus | reverse complement strand
TTAGGACTGATAGAATTTTTTTGATCTCTAATGAAAGCCAGGTGATACTTGATTTCTTTTTCTCTTGAGGATTTAATGGAGATCCCTTGTCCTAGATAGGTGTAGTGGTCTGCTCTTGTCAGCTCTGCATTTTCTATTCTGATCATTGTGTCTTTGTCCTGAAGCCTCCTTTCTCGCTTTTCTCCATCTAGCTTGTCTAGTATTCTTCAGAGATCATGAAGGTTCTCAGCAAAAAAGATGTTGTCAGCAAATCTGAGGTTACTTATGTATTCACTGTTTATACCGATTCCTTTTGTTTTTCCCCAGTGTAGGTTTTGGAATATCATCTCTCGGCAAACTGTGATAAGCTTGAATAATAAAGTTCTGATTATAAAAAAACATTGAATTATAATATATTGAACAACATGGAAAATCTTTGAATGAACTATTAGTATATATATATATATATAATTTTGTATAAATATTAACAAACATGTATGCAATGAATTATAGTCAGTCATGCAAGTAGTTAGTTAAAGTGCTAATTTGTATTAGTTTCAGTAATTACAAATTACTTATACGTACCCCTCCCCAATACCTCAGTCCTCTGACATTCCTTTGTAATCCTCGTTGGCCTGAAATTTCTCGAATTTCTCTGCCTCCTTCAATTTCTCCCATCGGTGCTGAAGAACAATGTCTCCCTGACATCTAGCTTTAAAGTTAGGCAGGGCAGGTGGCATGTGGGATCCACAGACCCTGCAACTGCAGGAGGTGTCAGAGTTCTGGGGGCGCAATCGAATCTACCGTTTGAAGGTTCTACTTTTGTGTGAGGTGCAAAATTTAACAATTTGTAGCCGGGTGTAATCAGACTTACTACCACTACTAAATTAAGATTTAGATTTTCAGATATTTTTTACTAATCATGAACATTAAATCTAAATTTTATTCCAATAAAGTGGCAATTTATACTCGTTAAATAATTATAAAGATTGTAATTTTTTTCTCCTTTATGTATGTGGCTCCAGAGTCGCAGCTTGGCCACCCACTAATATATATATATATATATATATATATATATATATATATATATATATATATATATATATTGATAGATATATAGATATAATGTGTGTGTTACATAAGCTATATATTAAAATCGTAGCTTAAAGGGAGGTGGTGTTTGATCAACACTGCTTGGGTGCTATGTTAGTATAACTGTTTTGTTTTTAAAATCCCCAAAACAATGACATAGTAAACAACTGATGGTCCCAACAGGAGAGAATTTATTCATTGGACCTTAATAACAAATTATATGTAAAACAGGGGAGAAACTACTGAAGACAGTTACATGAATTGTACTAACACATATTGAGAAAGAAGTGACTCAAGTGACACAAAAAAGTTTTGGAAAAAGGTTTTCGTTTGTTTTTAGTGTTCAAAGCAGTATAGCTATCTAGACATATGTATAATTGGGAAATGGATGTATGATCAAACAGAACATTTATGGATATGTTATAATATTTGCAATGACCTCTTTTTGCTGTATGGAGAATCAGTCACTCGGCCTAGACAGCATAAATAGAATAAACAATCAAAGAAAAAGAAACGGGTCTGCTGCAGGAATAGAACCTGTGACTGATAGGTAGCTGCTTCAACGTAGCATCGCTCCTAACAGCCTGACGGAAAGGTGAGGGCCAAGATAACCACTTTAGCCCCCCCCATCAAATTTTCTTTATTCACTATCCATTATTAAGAAATGGATATGTATCCGACAGAATATTTCAAAGAGTTTCAAATAATATAACTCATTTATATATATATATATATATATATATATATATATATATATATATATGAATTATGAATTGCCTTATATTATATAGAAACTTATTTGAAATGATCTCCCGCCATTACACTGTTGATATATCACTCAATTTAGACAACGTAAACAGAATAAACAATTAAAGAAAATGGGGCTGCTGCCGGAATGAAACCTGTCATAGATAGGGTAGCTGTTTCAATGTAGCGATGCTCTTACCATTGAGCTAAACAGCTGACGGTAATGCAAAGGCCAAATAACTGCAGCAGCCCCATTTTCTTTAATTTTTTATTCTATTTATGTTGTCTACATCGTATGTATATTAACCTTGAAGTGACGGGAGATCATTTCAAATGAGTTTCTATGTAACTTAACGCAATTTTAATTCATTCTGTCAGAGCAAATATGTCCATTTCTTGAACACACACACACACACACACACATATATATATATATATATATATATATATATATATATATATATATATATATATATACCCGTCACAAATGACTGGGTTACTTATAAATGGTTTGGCACTAAGAAGCCTAAAGCTATTTCATTGGGTAATTTATTTTTAATAATTCAAGTATCCTAATTCAAAAATAATTTTTCTCAAGTCCCAACTCAACATTAAACATTTGTTTGAGTCACTTTCACTCATTTTTTTCCTTTTCCCTTAGTTTCAGACGTCTAGGTTTTTTGAGACGTATCTCATTTATTGCAACCCTATAATTGTTTTTTTAGCTATGTTAATCTATTTCACATGGACCAATCGATTATAACTTTTACGTTATAACAGGAGTTGGTCAAAACTGAAATACAATAAAACATACTGATTTGGATACGTTGCTCTAATATGGAAAGATATAATGTCTCACATAGACATTAGTGCTTATATTTCCACAGGTAAAAATAGACGGAATCTGAGCTCACCCGACCAAGGTTGACCATGGGTGAACAGCTTTTTAGCTGCTCTGCCTGAGCGCTTAGTATGGAGGAAGTATTGTGCTCAAGACAGCCCCCCCCCAGCTCGACTGTGCTGAAGATTTCTAAAGCAAAGATGTGTTCAATGCATTTGCAGACCAGCAGTGTGCTTTGGCTGTATATACAATGGTATCGAAAGAGCCTGATGATGAATGGTCTTTGTAGGATGGAAGCCCAGTGTTGCCAGTTTGGCACTTCTTTTTTTGTCTAAGCAGTGCAAAAAAACTGCTAAATTAGCCTTGGTGTGCTCAAACGTCTTGGCCATTTTGGGAGCATGTTTTTAATCATTTCTAGCATCTCTTTGGTATGTTATAGCCATTTCTTTTAACTTTTTTTCTTTGGCTATTTCTTCTAATTTAGCACCTTTTGGCAGTCAAACTATGGCAAAGATACTTTTTGTGCTGGCAACACTATGGAAGCCTCTATTGTAAAGACATTAAGGCCTTCAACGTCGCATCCCTGTTGTTTGAATGGTAGCAAAAAAAAGGTTTTAGCTGTTGAACACGAAGCATGAAAGGAATCTCATGCTTAGGAAGTAAAGGTCAGTTCACGTACAAGAATTTGGTTTTGAAGAACATGGTGTCTTGTGTAGGCAGAAGTATACACTACCCATGGGGGGGTGTCTTATAATTGGCATTGCATATCTACTGCCTTTAGATAGCTTGGAATGTGTCTATTAGATATCCGTCTGCTTCAACAGTTTAATTAGCCAATAACTCCCAGTACCAAGAGGAAACAAGTGACTCACGCATATGTGTCGTCTTATATACATACAGATACTTATATATGTGTGTGTGTGTATATATATATATATATATATATATATATAAGCACATGCACTCGCATATATATATATAAGCACACGCACACAGATATATATATATATATATATATATATATATATATATAGGCATGCACACTCATATATATATATAAGTACACACACACACATATATATGTGTATAAGCATGCGCACACACACATATATGTATAAGCACACACATACATATATGTATAAGCACACACATACATATATGTATAAGCACACACACACATATATATGTATAAGCACACACACATATATATATGTATAAGCACACACATATATATATATATAAGCACACACACATATATACATATATAAGCACACACACACACACACATATATATATATATACATAAGCACACACACACACACATATATATATATAAGCACACACACACATATAGAAGCACACACACACATATATATATATATAAGCACGGGCACACACATATACATATATAAGCACGCACACACACATATACATATATAAGCACGCACACACACATATACATATATAAGCACGCGCACACACATATACATATATATAAGCACGCGCACACACATATACATATATAAGCACGCGCACACACATATACATATATAAGCAGGTGCACACACATATATATATAAGCACACGCACACACATACATATATATATATATATAAGCATGCACACGCACACACATATATATAAGCACGCACACGCACACATGTACATAAGCACACCACACACATATATATATAAGCGCACGCACACACACAAACATATATGTAAGCGCAAGCACACACACACACACACATATATATATAACCACATACGCACAGATATATGTATATAGCCACACACATATATATAAGCACACACTCATGTATATATATATATATATATATATGTATATGAGCACACACACACACACACATGTGTGTATATACATATATATATATATATATATATAAGCACACACGTATACAAATATATATATATATATATATATAAAAACACACATATATATATACACGCTTGCATACATATATGAATATATATATATATATGTGTGCACACACATGCACACGCACACATATACATATACACACACACACACATATATATATACACATGTATATATGTATATATACATACGCACACACGTGTATGTATATATATATATATACGCACACACATGTATATACGCACACTCATAAGTATATACACTCACACTCATAAGTATATACACTCACACTCATAAATATATACACTCACACTCATAAGTATATACACGCACACTCATATATATATATACACGCACACTCATAAGTATATACAGGCACACTCATATATATATACACGCACACACATACATATATATATATATACACACACACATACATATATATACACACACACACACGCACACATATATATATAAATACACACACTCATTCATATATACACACATACGCATATACATATATATACACACACACACACACACACACACATATTCTGGCTATTATCATGACTGAGGGGATAAAACTTTGGATGTTGAATGTTTTTAGAATATTTGATGTTGTTAATCCCAACACTTGCTATTTGCCGTGCAGTGGTGATATCACACATGGGCCAACAAGCAAAAGAATTTCCCCACTTGGCTGAATTTACAGAAAGATACATAGGAATCAAAAGCAATACTTCAGTCTCTTAATTGACCCTAAATGTATATCAACACCTACATGTCTTTATTGTCCAAAGTGGATAGTTGTTGAATTATGCATACCCTATTTGAGTTTTTTTTTTTTCATGGGAACATTTTCGATTCACACTCAGTTGACCGTGCCAAATAATCTTGTACCCATCGAACTATCTGCCATGTGATATGCCATACTAGTCTGCAGCTTAAATCTCTATCAGTTGTAGAATACATTTAAAACCTCGGTTTCTGAACCAAAGGAGATCTTGTTTGAATTTCAGGGAATTGATTTTTATAAAGAGTGCCTCAAGGATTCAAAGCTTTTTTGAAAACAATCATTTTTTTTTACAATTATGTTTCATAAAGATGTATCCTGCTATGATGTGGGTTTCGGGATCCAAGAAAGCCGACTTTTATTATCTATTTTGGAGCCAGATTGATATCTTAGGGTCCTCCATCCGTCTACATTATGACACGAACCACAGTATAACAGGGAAGGCCTGCTGCATACACGTATTGTTTATGAGTGTTGTATGTACCAGATGTATTACTTATTTTTTTTTCAATTTTTATGTATTACATATTCTGTTTGGTTGGTGCAAAAATAATTTTTGTTTTTTTTAGATTTCGATGCTCATTTTGGAATAAAGTATTATTTAAGTATGTTCATGGAAGACACCATCCTGAAGTGTAAATCTTTGTCTGTTTTTTCAAGCTGAAAATTTTCTTTTTACTACTGATTCTGCATTATTTGAAGCTGTCAAATCAAAGATAGAAAGGAAGCGTATTCAAGGAATTCTGTTGTACTAGTTTAAAGTCAGACATAAGGCAGCGGAAACAGCTCGCAATATCAACCAAGTATTTAGCCAGGGTAGAGTCAATGAATGTGTAACTCAGCATTTGTTTTAAAATTTTTGAAACAGAAACAAGAGCCTTTAAGACATAAACCTCCTTCTGTGATTGACATCATCTAATCAAGGGCTATTTGTGCAAAACCTTTTGTAAGCCAAAATGGCATAAAGCTTGGAAGCAATTACCATTAATTTACATGTGGAGCATTTTTAAGGATTCCCAGGCCCCATGGTATTGGGTACTGGGGTGTAGGTGAAAGAGACTGAGTGTGAATGCTGCCTCTATAACAGCTTTAAGTAGAACAAATGCTGAACACTGGTTTCCTCTTTTTTCATAAGAAAAAATTGTTGAGAAACAACTTCTGAAAATTGTGGATATCTGTATTTGGTTGGTTTGATTTTTCCGTAAGTTTCTTATTGGAAAATCAATAATGTCAGTATTAATCACCGCTACCCAAGATAGACCAGTTTAATCACTGTTGCTGGGCTCAAGTTATTCATGTATTCTGAAATTTACATGTGACTATTAATCTATCTGGACTATGCCTAGCGCTAATCGTTCATAGCAAAAACTTGGAATTTCGCCCGCACGTCACCTCGATGAGAATGAGAAATGATTTTTTGTTTTTCTAAAAATTTACCCTCCCTTAAAATGGGTTTTTATGGGGGTTCAATTTGCAATGGAAGTAGGCTTAATTGGTCCCTTAGTTTGTGTCCAGCGGCATTTATACTTGTTTTTTTTTATTTTTAAATCTGCACATTTTAGTGATCACTGCCCAAAAAAGGCAAGAAAAGAAACTTATTCATTGATCACCCTTTTTATAATATTTTTATTGACTGATTAACCCGACCTGTTTTTTTTTTTTTTTTTTTTTTTTCATTTATGATTCAAACTGTACTGGTTATAGTTTCATGAAGGTAACTTAATTTTACTGCCTCCATTGTCTAATTTACAAGATAAAAAGCAGCATTTATGAGTGGTGGTGGTGGTTCATGATTTCCCTTGGAATGCTTATCTAATTTATTCCAATTTATTTGTATCATTGGATGAAGTATTGTTTTATGATCGATTTTGACTAGTTTTTGCCTTCATCTTGATTTCAAGTTGCTCTTTATCACAACTTCGACTCAAAATGCTGTTTGATCATTGGCGTAGGATTTCAGTACCAGTTAAAGTTGTTTTAGGAAGCAACCAAAATGGAGGTGGAAATTAGTCAAAGTAATGAAGACATCTGTTCTAAAAGCTTGCTTTTATTTCTATTTTCCTCTCTAGGTTTTCTGGTCCTGTCAGTGCCTTCATCAGAAATAACAATCAACTCACAGAAGTAAGTGGCAGACATCTTGCTTTCTTTGAAGTTTCAAAAGTCAGGCAGTTACTCACTGAATCTTTATCTGATGCTTACCATAAACCATAGAGCAGCCATTTTCAACATGGGGGGCAAGGGGCATATGGGTGTCAATTGATTGAAATTATAATAACATGGATTCTTCTCTATTGGCTTGTGTTGTATCCCTGTTTGCTAGGGGGCCCTGGAACCTGGGAAGTGCAATTAAGGGGGCCATGGACCTCATACATTTGGAGGGAGCCATCGACTGGAATTATGATAAAATGAACTTGGCATCCCAATCAATAACCAAACAGCCATTATAAAAAAAAATTTTAAGTTGTGTGAAAAAAAAAAGTCCATCGAAGGATAAAGATGGTCAGAAGTAATTCCATTTATGACGTCACTGTGATAGAGTGAAAAAAAAAACCTCTAGAAATATTTAGATTCTGGAAAATCTAGATGTTATTCATAAACAACTTCAAAATTGGGCCCTAAAAAGGTTGAAAAAGGTTCTTTTTTTCTTTAAATTTTCAAAAAGGATCTTGTAAAGTACTGATGCCGATTTTCAAGTCTGCAGACATAACATTGTGGCCAGGAGTGCTGGAACATACAACCACACACACACACACACACATTTAAAAGAAGCTGGAACTTTTCACCATCTTTGATGACTATGGTTGTTCAAATTCTGTCTCTCTGTTTATGTTGTATCCCCCTCTGTTTGAAGGTAAGGGGGCCCTGGAACTTTACGTGTATTTTTGGAGGGGGGTTTTGGTCCAGGTACATTTGGTGGGGGCCATAGACTGAAATAATGATAGAATGGATTCCTGTCTATCTGTTCATAATGTGCCCCTTCTGGGGGGAGGGGGGGGCGACCCCCCCCAAAGTTGAGAATGGCTGGGATGGAGGGATGTCCTCGAATTTTATTTTTAAGTAAAAATCTTTTCCTGAAACCTTTTTTTTTTATTTTTGCTTATTTTCGTTTTTGCTTATTTTCGTTTTTGTTTCTTTCGATTTTATTTCTTTCATTATTGATTTCTTCTATTTTTCACTCGTTTCTTCTTGTGCATTTATTTATTCCAGTTTTCCTTTCATTATTTCTGGGTTGTTTTTTTTGGTGTTTTCTTCCGTTCCGTTTTATTTTCGCGTGAATGTTAGTCTTTATGGCACCCTTATCATTATCCCCCACAGGAAAGTAGAAAACGAGCAACGGCTTCTTCCAAATCATCCAATCGGTGTCCAATCTCGCTTCTGTAAGAAGCCATCGCAACAGGAAACAAATACAGTAATAACCTGTTTAGCATTGATTTGCTATAGGCCTCCTTTTCAAATATTTACATATTCAGAAAATATCAACCAAACTGT
Organism: Thysanoteuthis rhombus; assembly: GCA_963457665.1. Taxonomy (NCBI): domain Eukaryota; kingdom Metazoa; phylum Mollusca; class Cephalopoda; order Oegopsida; family Thysanoteuthidae; genus Thysanoteuthis; species Thysanoteuthis major. Next base: position 2,437,779 of record OY735236.1, on the reverse strand, counting down.
CAACATGGGCTGCTTCGGTTTTTAAGTTGGTCTGGCTGACTATGTATGTATATATGCATGACGCATACAGGCAGAAACTGTTTCTTATAGTTTTTTTTTTTACACCCCTCCTCCAAATAGGTTTTTAGTGATGGGTTCAATTTGCATTGTAATTTTATGATAAATTGGTCCCTTAGTTTGTGTCTGGCAGTATTTACACTTTTTGTTAGATTTGGAATTTTTAGTGATCAATGCCCTACAAAAGGCGAGAGAAGTAACTTTTGCATTAATCACCTTTGTTTAAATTTTAATTGATCGCCATCAACACAGTTTGCTGTCAAAATAGGCCGTACATGTGACAGTTTCTATTGAGTGACTAACCAGACTTGTGAATTTAGTAATGTTTTTTCTATCTGAATAAGGATGAAAGATGGAATCGTGGGTAGTCTCTTCATTTCAGCGCAAATTATGACCCTTGGTCTTGATGGAGTGGGGGTGGCGAACTTTGATCAAGGTTTGTAAAAAAAGAAAATTCTTTACGTGAACTCACTTATAATGCGGTAGAAAATTATGGACACCCACTCCTGCATTTCAACGGGTCTACAGTGTCTTCTGATATAATTGCTGACACAATATTTCCAGTGGGATGGCAGTACACACATTAAGACGATAGATTATGGTGATCCCCGTACAGAGCTACTATGTATTTTTTTGTTTTTGTTTTAGGAATGTATATACAGCGCTAAGGTATTACTGTTTTGCATACCTGCATTTTTATTCGTTAAACATTTTTTGGAGTATTACATGTTGACTTTTAAGAATCTCTTTTCATTTTAGATGATTTTTTTTTTTATCCTTATGAAGTTACCAGATAGCTAACTGCAGTAGAACCTCAACTTTCTGGACCTGCAGTCTGCTACTCAGCCTCTCACCTGAGTGTTACGTATTCTGTATTGATTGTTATTGTTTTAGGATTGATCTAATCAAGTTATGTTTTCGAACCGATCAAGAGATATCTGTTGACTTGGTTTTAGGATAATAACTCAATCTGAGAGCTTGTTTTTGTTTTGTTTTTCCAAATCATGGCCATCTTGAACCAGGGTTTTTAACCATTTCGCACCAAAGGGTTGTGTGCAGAAAGGAGTTATTGATGTCATTTAAGACAAGTGAAAACTTGTTACAATGACTTGGCGGTGTTCAAATTGTAAAGGTTAGAAACACTAAAACATGTCATGTTTAAAATGAAGACCAAAAGCAATGAGGATTAATGACATACAAGTGACAAAACAAAGCAAGAACCATAAGTTCAATGGTGTGTCCACCATTTGTGATAGTAGTAAAAGAAAGATAAGTAGTTTTCCTTCAAGACAATTGATTTTTATACTTGTAAAATATTGTGGTATGTAAATATTCCACAAGTATTATTTTCAATGAAAATTGTGAATGACAATTTTTGTTGTTTTTTTTTTTGTGTGTGTGTTTTTTTTTGGCCATTTTTTGTCTTTTTTAAAATACCAAAAAAATTCAACTCGTGCATTCTATTATTACATCTTAACAGTTGATTTTTGAATGATGCCACACCTCTTCCTTCTTTCCTATTTTGGTTGTTTAACACAACTGGGATCGACTGACCGACCAAAAAGTGTTATTTCAAGACGTGTGGACACATCTAAAAAAAAAAAAAAGTTGTAAAATGGCTGATTGGTGTTAGAATCATGAAAGTCAGAGACACAAATACATGAAGTGTTTAAAATGAAGAAGATAGCGAAAAAACAATTAGAGAGTTAAGATGTACGAGCTTGAAAATGGCAAGATTTGGAATTATTAATGTTGCTAAACAGTGGTTTTGAAACTGGGGTTCGTGGACCGACAAATAATGCCCAGGAGTCCGCAGCGGTGTTCTCAGTAAACATTATTAATCTTGAAATATCATCCATTGCATGACTTTTGAAAAACATAATTATTGCAAATAAACCTGTACCATGTATCAAAATTCAGATCTAATCTATTTAGAATAACAATGAATTATGATACGATGATTTTTAGTTTCTGTGTTTGTAGATGTTATAAAATTGTTGATAAAAATTCTAAGAATTTTAAATTTTCTAAAAAATCTAAAAACTTGAAAATCTCACAAACATAGGTCTGCCTTGTATATTGTTTTTATTAATGAAATCCTGACATAATTTGATACGCTGAATTCAATGAAATCATTTGTTTTCCTATACTTAATGTATTTATTGAGATAGCATAGCATGCCAGGAGTGGGTTTTAAGAGTCGATATTCAAAATGAATGATATTTTGAACGTAAAAAATTGTCTACCATTATAATTTATTGATTAGCTGTCTAAGAACTAATAGCTAAAAAGAGGGGTCACCGAGAATATTTACATTGTAGGAGGGGGTCCTCGAGTTTTCAAAGTTCCGAAACCATTATTGGAGAGGTTTAAAGCGAAGCAACTGAACTTTGTTCCGTCAGAATGGATCAAAATTCATGGAATTCATTCCGTCTCATAACTGATTATTCCCTTTGCGACTGACTGTTGGCATCTGTTCTCCTTGGTTCAGGTTAAATACAGTCTCTTTGAGGCTGAGTGCTCAGGTCAAAGTTGATCTCTTTGTGTGAGCTGATCTGATCCACTTGTGTTTACTGTAAATTCTAAACTCAACTTCCAAACAGAGGATCAATATCACCCTTCTCTGCCCGTGTGTTCACCACAGCCTGCTTATTTTAGTCCAAGTTTGTATACATTACACCAAATCGGCAAAGTTTGAATCTTTTTTTCCACAAGAAATAGTTTGAACAACTGTTGTCACCAAAGTTGGCAAAGGGTTCTATCCCTTTTTATTTGTGCGTTTTTTTGTGTGTTCCAGCCCTCCTGGCAATACTGTTTTGTCTACAAACTTGAAAACTGGCATCAGTACTCCACTAAACCTCCTCCTAATGAAAAAGTATAAATTTTTAGGGGGAAAAGGCTTTTTTGACTTGGTGGGGACCTATAATGACGGGTTTATTGATAACATCTAGATTCTGGAGAATCTATATGTTTCTTTTTTTTTTTTTTTCCTTTTTATCCAGTTTTAGATGTTTCCCTGTGGAAAACACCAGTAGTGTTATAAATGGAATTTATTCTGATTATATTTATCCTAAAAAGGAATTTTATTACATGACTTTTCCTGTGATGGTTGTCTAACTATGTTGTTTCAATTTGATCAAAAGTTTATTGAATCAAAATTAAGATAAAAATAAGTATATTTTTACAATCAAAAGTTTGTAATTGAACTTTTTAGTCAAGCCATGGAGTACCAGGCGCCGGGTACCCAAGAAGACTGTGCTGGGAATGAACTCTGGTAGAGCCGAATTCAAACTCTGGGACTGTTTGTGTTCATTCCACCCAAGTGCCCTTGAGAAGAGCATGAATCTATCTCCCCCTCCAAGCATGAGGGGAAGTTAGTGATGCCTGGCATATCGAAAACTGGTTGAGTTAGTAGCAGTGTTGCAATCGTAAAATTGCTAGACGCAGAACCCAAGCCGCGGTGGCTGAACCCGTAGCTAGCGTAAGGACCCCATTTACTCATGATTCAGAATTCTGTGTTGTTCTGTTTTCATTATGAGATTTTTCCCTTGCAATCGTATTCCTCATTCATCTGATATTTATGTCTTTCAGGGACGGTTGAGCAGATTTTATTATTTTGGATTGATAATGTTATCAAATAAATGTGATCCATTGTATCTCATACTTCATTCACACCACACTCTACTGGTTTCCCGACTGAAGCTGAACATATCATCATCATCATCATCATCACACCCTTTTAGCATCTGTCGTTGGACATACTTTCTCCAAGATTCATCAGACCCATCCATTGTAGGCATCACGGTGCCAGTACTTTCTGAATTTGTCTTGCTCATCAGACCATTTCACTTTCTGTTGGCCACAATTTCACATATAATCTCCTGTTGTGAGTCATAATGTCCAGCGGTTGTCTGCTAATCTTGCAACATGTCCAGCCCATCGCTATTTTAGTTTTCTTATTGTTTCTATGTTATCTCGGTCTCCTGTCTTTGCCCTGATATAGTGCTGTTTTACAATCTCTCTATGTGCATTTTGCATGGTTCTCAATTCGAGGGTCAGTCTCTTGATTATGTTCTATGTTTTCAGCTCCGTGGGTGACTATGAAGATGATGCGTTGGTTGTAGACTTTTCTTTGTAGGACTAGTGGGACTTTCTAGTTCTTGGTAGTTAAGCTTGCCCTACGGAAAGATTGCCAACCAAGTGCGATTCTTTGCTTTATTTCTTCTTTTGAGAACTTCATGAAGATTCGCTGTGTTAGAAAGATGTAGTGGTCTACTTTCTTCAGTTCTACATTTTCAATTTTGATCATTGCGTCTTTGTCCCAAACATTCTTGTTGTACTTGACCTTTGTTTTGCTGAAGTTCATGTCGAGGCCAACCTTCTTGCTTGCTTCATTTAGTTCGTCCCGCGTTATCTGGAGATTGTGAAGATTCTTATCAAAGAGGACGATGTCGTCAGCAAATTTGAGGTTAGTTGGGTATCCGCCATCTATTCTGATTCCTTTGTGATCTCAGTTTGGGTTTTGGGCGATCATCTCAAAGCAAGCTGTGAAAAGTTGGGACGAGCTGGTATCACTATCAATATCTCACTCCTTTTTCTAGCAGAAAGGGCTCAAGATGATCATCATCAACAACTTTCTAGTTTCCATCATTGAACATGGACCTGCCACAAGATTTGCCAGACCTCTCCGTCACGAGCCTTGCAGAGTGGACATCCTCTGAACTTGTTTATTCTATTACACCATGCCAATCCATACATTATTAATCCTGTTATTTTTGATGGGTATACACTCGTACTGTGTCACCTCTCCTAATGAGGACAATCCATTCCACCTAATGTCTCGTTAAATGAATAATTGAACCTAATGGATTCCAGTTATTAGCTCCAAATAAAAATATCAGACCACTAAAACCTTGATAATAACATTGTAATTAATTTATAATGTACCAATTACTTTCTAAAGAATGAATAAATACAATATGTGAAGGATATAATAAATAAACAAATAAATAATACTGATGATGATGATGATGATAATGATAATAATAATAATAATAATAATAGAAAATGAAAAAGATTTTTTGAATAATAATAATTAATGAAAAAATTCAAAAAATGATAATAATAAAATATCAAGATCTAGCAAGTGAACTGAAGATGTTGAACTTGAAAGTCAGGGTAGTGCCAGTCATAGTAGGTGCACTGGGAACTGTCCCAAAGACACTGAGGGTGAGACTGGAGGAGCTCAGGGTAAAAGGAAGGATTGAGACTGTACAGACCACAGCACTGCTTGGAACTGCACGGATACTGAAGAAAGTGCTAGAAATATAAAGACTGCGATACTAAATCTTAGCAGTGGCCTAACAGAGGAAGGAAAATGAAAGTGGAAATGTGAACCACAGCACTGGCATGATAGGCGAGGGAGAGAAGAGATGTGGGCTGAAGACTCAAGGAGACTTATTGTCACTTAGCCTTCAGCGATGACCACCGGGCAACCGGTGTGAAACTGTAAACCACAGTATTACTGTTGTCCGTAACAACCTGGCTACTAGTGTGAGATTGAATCATGATCATAAAAATAAAAAATGATAATAATAATAAGAATGAAAATAATGAATAAATTAAATGAATAAATAAATAAATAAAAAATAATAATAATAATTAAAAAAATGAAAAAATAAATTAAAATCACCAAATGTCTATCTGTCTGTTTGAACATAAACATCTAGATTCTAGTTATCAACTTAGATAATAATAAATGAAATATAGATGATTCTGGAGGATTTTATGAAATTTTGTTGTTTTTATTTTTCACAAACTGAAAATATTTTGTATATCTCGGAATTTTTGAGATGAGGTATTATTATCATTTCTATTGATATTCGGACCATCCTCATCTTTGTTGTTTTTCATACAATGTTTTGGCCTTTGCACTCTACGGCCTTCGTCAGGTATCATCTGGGAGATTTGGGGAAGTAACGAACCGAACCCTTTATTTATCCGACGGGGGTATATGAAAAACAACAAAGTGAGGATGGTCCGAATATCAATAGAAATAATGAAAATATTTTGTTGAGAGATTTTGTTCTTGGCAATAGGGACCTTTTGCTTACTGAAGGTTTGTTGTTAGTCACAGTGGACACAGTTAATATTTTGAATCAAAAAATGAATACATCTGATAATTGAGACACATTTGAATGCAAGTGCCTGTACAAGTTAGTACATGCAACAGAAATGCACTTATTTATCAAAATGAAAACAGGTCTGGTTGGTCAATCAATAGAAACTGTCATGTGACCAACATCTTTTGACAGCATGCTGTGGGAGGAGGGGGATGGTCAATGAAAAAGTTACTTCTTTCGTTCTTTATGCGGCTCTGATCGCTGGAAAATTCTGAATTTTCAAAAAACAAGTGTGAATGCCACTGGACAGAAAATGAGGGACCAGTTTAGCAGACACCTGGATTTGGGATTGAACCCCCCACTTGAATCTTATATAGAGGGGGATTTTCCAATAACATTTTATTTAAGATAATTTTTTTTTTTTTTTGACATAAAGGAGGAATTTTTCAATCCGTTTTAGCTTCATTGATATGGCCTGTACATTTGATCCATGCATAGCCAGCCAGATCACCTTAAAAACTGCAGAAACCTATGGTGACAATTTTGAAGACAGTTCTGGTTGACTGTTTCTAATGCATGCTCAGACGCGTGTATGGCTTGCGTAGATATATGTGTACACATCATTAACCATACTCATACACACATGTATATATTTACAAAAATCGAATCTCCATAACCCCCACAGATGGCCTGTCCGAGCAACTTTTTTAGTTCCTATTTCTTGCTAACTCAAAATATTTTATTCAGAGATTATTTTTTCTTCTTTTTGCAATGGAGTCCTCTCACTTACTGAGAATTCATTATAAGAGTACTTGCTATGAGGAGTACCACAGTATATACTAAATAGTTTTCTCATTTATATCGTTTGAGTTATTGAATCAAGGATTTTAAAATCAGAGCAGGACTTTGACACCCTGTATATTAATCACTGCTACCCACGACACTACCTTAGTTATTCAGTTGTTCTGACATCTATATATATCTCCGGACTTTGCCCAGCCTTAATACTTCATAGTTGCAACTTGAAATTTCACACACACACTCCCCTCATTGACCAGATCTTTCTTTTTTTTTTTTTTTAAATTCCCCTTCAGAATGAAGTTTTAGCAGAAGGGGGGATCAATTTTAATGTAAGTTTATGCTGAATTGGACCCTTAGTTTGTGTTCACCTTTATATTTTGAGAATTTAGATATTTCAGGGCCCAACAAAAGGTAGAGAAGTAACTTATTCATTGATCACCCCTACACAACATGCTGCCAACAGACAATGGTCACCAGGAGGTTGAGGAAAAAAAAAATAACCTTTTCATATATATCCCATCTGTTATGGATGTAACTGTTATTGTTGTTGCTGTTATTAATCACAACTACCCTCAACAAGCCGGTTTAAATACTTATGCTGGGTTTAAATTATTCATGTGTTCTGACAATTATACATAGGTATTTATTTATTTACCTAGTCCTCGCCCATCTGTATGGGTTCAGAGTTGAAACTTCAAATTCTGCATGTACACATTCTCTACAATGAGTTGTGAAATTGTTTTTGTTTTTTCAAGTTTTCAATTGGGTTCAGTTTACAATATATGTTCATGCTAAATTTACGTGTTAGAAAGCATATATGGGTGGCGGTGATTCATAATTTTCCTTGGAATGCTAGTTTATTTTGGAATCTATTAACATGGTTTATAAACATGTTCATTCTATTCCCAAGATGGAAGCCATAATTTCCTCAGCTATTACTTTCAAAATGGCTGCTGCCAGTAGAATTTCTTCAAATCATGGCCACTAAATTACAAAATATAAGCTTTAAAAAAGGTGTGCATGGATATAAGTAAAACCGGATGTCCTCGGTGAAACATTTGTACATAATACCAGTTTTGAATTACAGGCACAATATCAAAACTCTCCATTTGTTAGTAGATATCAACCAAAACTCCAAACATAGGTTTCATCATTTTTCAATTTGGTCTAGCTGGCTGGCATACTTAACCTTGCAAACAGGCCGTACCAATGAAGCTACAGGGCTGAAAATTGAAACCTTTACTTTTTATCATATCTAGAAATAATGTTTTTTTTGTTTTTGAATTTGCCTCTCATCAAGAGGCTATTAGTGGGAGGGTAGGGTCAATTTACTCTGTAATTTTTGCTAAATTAGTCCCTTAGTTTGCATCACACTGGTTCCTTTTGGAATTCAGACTTTTTTTTGTGACAAAAAGAGGTTAGAGGAGAGACTTATTCATTGATCACCCCTTTTTCCAACTTTTAATTCATTGCCCCTCACAAGATGTCCTTCAAAAATTACTGTTTCTATTGAAAAACTATCTAAAACTGTTTTCTTTTTTTAATTCTGATAGAAAGATTTTTTCTTCTGATTCATTTTTGTGGTCCCGTTGTCCGTCCCCAATGACAAAGAAGCGAACGGAACCTTTCTATGTTTCTTTTTCTATTTTTTTTGGTTTTTTTTTTAATTTCTTATCTTTGTGTGTATCTCTTAGTATTGTGGTACCCCTTTCAACGAGGTCAATCCGTTCCTCAAAACGTCTCGTTAAATGAAAATTCGTTGAGTGAATAATTAAACTTACGGATTGCAGTAATTCTTTCCAAATTAAAATATTTCACTTTAATACTAACCTTGTAATATAATTATTATTTTCTAAATAATGTATTAATATGAATAAACATGAACCAAGTTATAAGATTTTTTAATTCATATATAATTCACCAAATGAATGTTTGTCAGTCTTGCAGTAAGCTTCTAGATACTAGTTATAAAACTAGATATTCTAAATAAAATCTAGATTTCTCCGAAGGTTAGCATCTAGATACTAGATATAAATCCAGATAATTTTAAATGAAATTTAGATGAATCCAAAAATTTGCTCCTAGATACTAGATATAAATCCAGATAATTATTAATGAAATCTAGATGAATCCGAAGTTAGCATCTAGATACTCCTCATAAATCTAGATATTTGAAATAAAATCTAGATGATTCCAAAAATTAACACGTTGATACTAGATATAAATCCAAATAATTATAAAAGAAATGTACATGATTCTGAAGTTAGCATCTAGGTACTAGTTATAGATAATTTAAAATAAAATCTAGATTATTCCGAAAATTGACACCCGGATACTAGATATATTTTCAGATAATTACAGATGAAATCTAGATGATTCCGAAGTTGGTATCTAAATACTAGTTATAAATCTAGATAATTTGAAATAAAATCTCAACGATTCAGAAAATTAGCACCTAGACACTATACATAGATCTATATAATTTTAAATGAAATGCAGTTACCATCTAGATACTAGATATAAATCTAGATAATCATCCATGAAATCTAGATGATTCTGGATAATTTCATGAAATCTCATTTCTGTTTCTCTCAAACTGAAAGTATTTCACTAAGAGATTTTGTTTCTGGCAGTTGAGGACCGTGCGCTAAGTGAAAGTTCGTTATTAGAGTCCTTTGCTATGAAAAGTACCATTGTATACAGTTTGTATACTAATTCTAAACATGAATACGTCTATTAATCAAGACACATTTCTACGCACGTGTTTGTACTAATTGATTCACACATCATAAATGCACTTGTTTATAAATATAAAAGTAGGTCTGGTTAGTCACTCGACAGAATCTGTCTCCTGAAGTCGTACAAACGACCGATTGTATTAGATTACATTTTTGAATTGAATAGTTTCACACATTCAAATAATGTTAAATGCAGGACACAGAATTTGTGTACCATTTTTTAAGATTAAATGAACGAGTGTGTGAAAAATTCTTGAAAGAAAAACATTGATTCTTAATTTATATTATTATTGCTTTAAATATCATCTAGTGTAAGTGAATATCATTTGTCCTTTTGTGCACCCATAGTCGGTTTTGACTGTAGTTGAAATTTTTGCCTTCTCAAAACAAAGGATTGTCCCAAAGGTTTTTTTTTTTTTTTTTTTAACAAATGAGGAAGTCACGGAAACAGGAAAAATGGAAATAATCTAATACTTCATAAGTGTGCTTCCACGTGATGAACAGAAAGTAACTGTCCAGTTCAGCATTCTAGTTACAATGTAATACAACTGCTTTCCTATAGGCTTAAAAAAATAACTTCTCTGAGAACTGACAAATTTCTGGTGGAAACAAAGCTTTTATGGATTGAAAACTGGAATAAATCTTACAAAAATTATCGTCTGACTTTTTTGAATATTTGACTAAAATAAGATTTTTGGTAAATTTGTAAACTTGAAACTTTTGCACCCTTAATTTTTATCAAAACATAGAAATTTCTGATGGAAATGAACATCACATTCAGTATTTAGAGAAATATTAGTTTTTAGTCTATGCCTAAACGTGGTTATTTCAAAGGACCTGTTTACGTAATAAGTTTACTATTAGACTCTAATAATTACAGTTTTTGAATAACAATGGCAGTCAACTGAAATTAAAAACCTGAAGATGAATTTTTGTTGAGAGGTTTTGGTTACGTTATAAATTCAAATTACCCTTGCTTAACCGAATCATTACCAAAAAAAGAAAAGCAGCTTCAGTAATAACTTTAACATTACAATTGGGTTCCATGTTCAAACCGTGTTGTGCTATTAGTGATTCTGTATTTAATCAGGTCTACCGTGTATTTACTAAAAATTTAGAGCTAAAGGTCATGGAGGCCATCAGTCGGCAAGGTGTAGATCCAGTATATGTTGAAGTGTTGAAACATATATACAATCACGGCAGCTCATTTATCAGGCTACATAAAGACTCGGACCCCTTCCAGCTCCAGAAAGGAGTAAGACAAGGTGATACCAGCTCACCTAAACTCTTCACAGCCTGCCTCGAGATGATCTTCAGAAGGCTAGACTGGGAGAGTAAAGGAATTAAAATTGACGGCGAGTATCTGAGCAACCTCAGATTCGCAGACGACATAGCCCTTTTCGCAGAGAACCTACAACTAATGATAGATGAACTAAACGAAGAGAGCAAGAAAGTCGGCCTACACATGAACTTCAGCAAGACGAAGATCATGTGCAACAACCACATTGGAGATAAGAACACTAAGATCGAAATCGAGGACACAGAACTCGAGAAAGTAGACCACTACATCTACCTAGGACAACGAATCTCCATGAGACCCTCAAAAGAAGAAGAAATCAAGCGAAGAATCACACTAGGATGGCAAGCCTTTGGCAGAGCTAGCTCAACCTTCAAAAATAATAAGATCCCATTTATCCTAAAGAGAAGGGTGTATAACCAATGCATCCTCCCAATAGTCACTTATGGAGCTGAAACATGGAACTTAACCAAGAAACAGACCCGTAAGCTGAGAACCATGCAACGTGCACATGAAAGAATAATGCTGGGCCTCACATGGAGAGACCACAAAACAGCACAGCACATCCGGGAAAAGACAAGAGTTAGAGACATCATAGAATCCATTAAAAATCTCAAATGGCGGTGGGCTGGCCATGTTGCAAGAATGGCTGACAATCGATGGACATCACGACTCACAACATTGGTTCCCCGAGACCATATGCACAACTGAGGCTGGCAAAATGTTAGATGGAGAGATGAGCTAGACAAGTTCAGGAAATACTGGCTACGTGACGCCCATGATAGAGAAGTGTGGCAAATCCTGGGGAAGGTCTATGTCCAACGACAGACGCCAAAAGACTGATGATGATGATGATGATGATGACTTTCATCAAACGTATCACATCATCAGATGTAAACGGCTGTCTTGAATTCTTTGTTGGGTAAATTTGAAAAGATTCTGACAGATCTAGCTGAAAAACAGCTAATACAGCCAGATTGTTTTTGTCTACTCTCTTAGTCCTTGTTGGACAGGAACATTAGTATCAGGTCCTTGGGGGAGAAAATTGGCCAGTTAGCTATGTCTTCCTTTCTTTCCCACTCCTTCATTAATGTTTGCACACAGTCCTACCTGGAAAATTTTCTTTATTGCCCCCCCTCTCATTAAAGGTATGCACACAAACATCCAAATTTATTTATATGAAGATGTACACATTTAATTATTCATACTTACTAATTGAGTCTTAAATATTCAGAACTTCTAAAGTCTTTACTTACATTTCTATTTGCAATGATGCAAAAACTGATTGAAATCCCCCACTGTCTTTATCTATTCTCTCCTCTGTACTCTGCATTCACACTCAGTTTTATTAAGAGATATATGTTCATTTTATATGAGTGGGTGCATGATAAGTGCCCAACAAGCGATTTTTGAAACTTTGAGGAAATCAGATTCAAAGTTTGACAAACTTTTGCTCAATATTTTCATTTTGTTTAGAGTGAATGCTCTCTGATTCTGATTCATATTAAATTCATCATCAATTTTTTATTGTCCGTCATTAGACATAGACCTTCCCCAGAATTCGCTAGACCTCTCTATCAAGGGCGTAGCAGAGCCAATACTTCCTGAATTTGTCTAGTTAATCTCTCTATCTTGTATTTTGCTTCACAATATCCAGTGGTTGTCAGGTAATCTTGCAACATGTCCAGTCCATTGCTATTAGTTTTCTAATAGATTCTGTGATGTCTTGGACTCCTATTTTTTCTCTTATATACTGTGCTGTCTTTTGATCTCTTTATGTGAGGTCGGACATGATTCTTTCAATTGCATGTTGCATGTTGCATGGTTCTCAGTTTGTTGATCAGTCTCTTGGTTAGGTTCCATGTTTCAGCTCCATAGGTGACTATTGGGAGGATGCATTGGTTGTATACTCTTCTTTTTAGGACCATTGGGATTTTTTATTCTCAAAGGTTGAGCTTGCTCTGCCAAAGATTTGCCATCCAAGAGTGATTCTTTTCTTAATTTTTTTTTTTTTTTTTTGAGGGTTTCATATATATTTGTTGTCCTAGGTAAATGTAGTGGTCTACTTTTTCCAGCTTTACGTTTTTGATTTTGATCATGGTGCGTTTATATCCGACGTGTTTGTTTTACATGATCTTTGTTGTGATAAAGTTCATGTGGACGCCATCTTTCTTGCTTGCTTCATACAGTTCATCTAACATTAGTTTGAGGTCAACAAAGTTCTCAACTAAAAGGACTATGTCGTCTACAAATCTGAGATTGCTTAGGTATTCGTCGTCCATTCTGATTCTTTTATTTTCCCAGTCTAGGTTTTGGAAGATATCGAGGTAGGCTGTAGAGAGTTAGGTTGGGCTGGTATCACCTTGTTTTTACCTCTCTTGAGAGCTGAAAGAGCTCTGAGTCTTTATGCCGCTTGATAGAGGGTCTACACCTTGTGAAATGATAGTGGAAATTCCCAAGGTCATTGAGGTTGAGTCAAAAGCCTTCTTGGAGTTGATATAGTGAGATTTTTCAGTTTCTTTCTACCTACAAGAATACAGAAAAATGAAAGCTTCCATTTTTTACTTATTCACGCTATAAGTATCCTTGCTATATTGTTATGCATTTTAGAATCAAAAACTAAGTATTGAAGCTTCAGAACAAAGCTAAAATGTGCATCGTGACCATAAAGATAATGAAAATTTGGCGGATGAAACTTGGTCTAAAAATGACACTCTATTTTCCCCAGAGTTTACCAAAAACAAAATCAGTAATTGTGTTCAAATAACATAATGTATTCCCATAAGATTGATTGAGATATATATATATATATATATAAACCCCAGACTACAAACAGATACAATAAAGCCATATGCTAATGACTGCTATAATATGACCCTTGATAAACACCACTTGCGCAGACAGGTACGTACATAGATTAGGCTATATCGATAACATTCGCAACTGGCTCGTGGCTCCCCCTTTTCCCCAGCTTGATACTGACAATAATCTCTGATGACCTCTGAATCAACATCCAGATTTTCACCGCATATTAGCTTTGTTTACCTCAGTTTATTCGGTTTCTCCCTGAGGACACCTGAAGATAAAAATTTTGAAGTATGCTAAAACAGTTTGTGTCCTGTAATTTCCATATTGAAAACTATTACTACCATCTTGCCAGATTTCTACATCCACACACTGAGCATATATATATATATATATATATATATATATATATATATATAATCTTGGAAGCTTTATAGATTTAAGCACTAAAGATATAAAAGAATTTTTCTAAGTTTCATATCGTTTCGCTCAATTATTCCCAAATATCTGTTAATGTAATTTATGTAAGATTTTCAAATGGTTTTATGTTTCGTACAGGATTAGATATTATGGCACTATGTGTTAATTTTTCTTGGAATCATCAGTTCTTTACCTTGTAACTGTTATGGGTTTTTAAGAACAAAATTGCTGTGCTGTTCTAAAACCACTTCCCCCTTGAGCTATGATTTTAATACGTAGCTTTATTTTATTATTTTTAGGGCAATGTCATAATACATGCAGTTCATTTTGTATTGGGTATTATCATAAAGTATTGTATATGGGTGTTATTTCATATTGGGTATCATCATAATGTTTTGTATTTGGATGTTATTTTATAAAGGGTATTATCATAATGTATTGTATATGGGGGGTTATTTTATAAAGGGTATTATCATGTATTGCTCATGGGGGTTATTTTGTATAGGGTATTGTCATAATGTATTGTATATGGGGGTTATTTTGCAGTACACATTTAATTCTTTTTTTATATACCAAAAGAATCTATTTGAGGGATCAGTAAGTATAACAACAGATGTGACCTGTTGTACAAGTCACTCCTGTTGAGTGTTTACCCATGTGAGTATTAAATCTGTTACGTCTAATTCTATCTCGTACTGCAATCAAACTAACTTGTATCATCCTCAGGAATGCTAGTATACACTCACACACACACACACACACACACACACAAGTATTTACTAAGATATAAATACATCAAAACTACTATGTCTCCTTAAATTGTATTAATCTTTTATTATCTTTTTTTTTCACCTCTATCTTAATTCTTAGTTGTTTTAGCATACTTCAGCTAATCATGAAAATAGATAAAATTAAAACATTGTCTTGTTCTTGAATTTTTTTCATCTATTCCAATATGGCAACCTGATCTGGGTTTTTTTTTTGTCCAAGTGTTGAATTGGAAAAAGTAAGGTACCAAAGAAGTACTAAACAAAAAACTTTTTTTTTATATCTGATCCACAAATCTTTTCCCCCTGAAAAAAGTCTTTTTGTTCTTTCCATCCTATCATATTTCTTCTTCTTTCTTTTACTGCTATTTATTTTATCTCAGATTAAAGTAAATTGGTTTTTCTGCTTTTTGGTCATCAGTAGACTGAAAAAACAAAGCACGATTTTTTTAACCTCACATCTGTGTAACAGGGTTGCCATTTGATGTTCTTTTTTGAAGAACAAAATTGGGTTAATTCCGTATTGAACAAAGCTATTTTGTTCCCAAAATAAAGATTCAGTATTGAGGAATACTCACAAAAGATAATAATCTCTTGGACAGCAATGATATACAACATAATGTAGATGAGCGATAGATGAAAAAATAATATATTTTGATCCTTTATTCCTGTGAGATTTGTTAAATGATGGATTTCAAGTCAATCATTCTGATACTTGAGCTATTTAATTTGGTCCCAAGACCATACAAATTTTGTCTTGTAACCTTGCTGTATAAGCATAGATTATCAGTTGGGAACTTGGCCTGTGTGCACACATACTCACACACTGCGTATGGATGTTAAGGTGTCCTCGATTGTATGGAAGTAAATCTTGAAATTCATCCCTAAGAAAACGCTTTGTAATTAAGAAAGTGTTGCAGATTTATGAGACTGATTTATTCAAGCTGTTGTCACTTCTGCTTGGCTGAACCAGATTCAATGAATTCATCTGCCTTGCTTAGAGATTGAACTCACAACCAACAGGTACAGAGTAAGACTTGATACAGCTTGAACCACTGTGCTTATATCCATGAGACCATTGTCACATAGGACAATCAAGTGGTGTAATTTGTGGAGCCTCAAACCTAATGTCTTTTTTTCCTAATGGAAGGTTCCTATATGGTATTCAATTCTATGCTAGGGCTATTGATGAGATTATCAGAGCCTAGTATGTCAATAGAAATCAGATTTGTCATCGGAATATTTTCCAAGGCTTCAATTTTGTCTCGGGGAGGAAAAAAAAGCTTCATCCCCAATTGTAAAGATCATAAAAGAGGCCAATATCAGTTATCGATTGGAAGCTGATCCAATTAGAAACCATCAATCAAAATAGACACAATGGGTTTCTGCAGTTTTTAAGCTGGTCTGGCTGGTTGGCCATGTACGCATCATGCATACAGGCCACACCAATGGAGCTAGTGAGCTGAAAATTTGAACATTTTCTCTTTGTATGTCCACAAGATTTTTTTTTTCTTTTTTAAACCCCAGCACCATCCACAAATAAGTTTTTATGGGGGGGGGGGGTATCTACAATGTAATTTCATGCTAAATCGGTTTCTAAGTTGTGTCCACTTGTTTTTTGATGTTTTTAAACTTTTTTTGTGATTCAACAAAAGGCAAGAGAAGTAACTCATTTATTGATCGTCCCTTATTCTGAATCTTTTGATTGAAATCCATGCTGCCAAGAGAGGTTGGTTGTGTGACGGTGTCTATTGAGTGACTAATCAGACCTGTTTTAGGTGGGCTTTAAATCGATAACTGATATTGGCCTCTCTCATGATCCTCATGATTGGAGATGAAAAATTTTCCTCATTTTCCCAGATGAATTCGAAGCTTTTTATAATGTTGCGGTGATGGATCTGATATATATTTCATCTGAGTGTTGAATGTCCGTCTTTGGACAGAATTCCCTCTTCGACAAATAAAGTGAGTTGTTTGTTTTGGCAATACGAAAATTGTGTAATTAGCGCAAAGTGCTTCAACTTTTTGACCATCATTTTTTTTCTTATTGTTTTAAAACATCTTTTGGGTGTTTTTTGGAACTTTCGTCTTGGTAGCCGAGCTAATGTGTAAATATTTTTCAAGCTAAAACCCGTGAGACTATTAATCAAGTTATTCTTTTTTATCAATTTCTTGGATTCTTTTATAAGTTAGTACAATACTCAAAGCCGTAAAGGATTACAAAGTACCAACACGTCTCTGCTAATTCCATTGTCACTTTAAAAAGAACTGACTGAGAATCAGTTCATATATAGCTATGGTGCAGGTGAGCCAAGTATAAAAATGAATTCCTTGATCCGCCCCAAAATTCACTCAATTCTCCTTCAGCCCATGGCTTACCTTTTGAAAAAATTGTTATTGAAATGCAGTTAGAATTGTCGGAGATATTGTGTGGATGGACAGTTAGACAGACACAAGACTCCTCTACGTCTCTCTAGCTTTGTTGACAGGTTAATAATAAACTCGGAGATATTACTTATGTATGCTCACCCTGAAAACCCTGTAAATCCATAGGCACCACTTCAGGAAGCAAGAACCACAAGTTCAATGATGCGTACACCATCCTCCCATCCATATCTACGTTATCTGATTTCAAAAGGATTTTAATCAAAATCGTTACAGCATTACTAGTTGTGGTAGTAGAAGCTAGAGGAGAAAAGGGAAGATGGCTTGCTTGAAAATCTTTTCATTAAAAAAAATGACAATTGATAAGTTCTAATTGTACACAAGTGTACAATCTTTATCAATTATCATTGATTTGTTCTGGAGTCTTAGTGTATTGCTACTTTATTTCATAAATGGGCTTTAATGTATATAGAATCTATTTTTAGCCTAAAAGTTAGCTGGAAATTGAAAAGTTTAGCCAATTTTAACCATTTCTCAGGATAGTTTTTGCTTCTATTAACAAACCATTATTGACAACATTTTAAAAATCAAACGCTTGATACGTCATTGATTCAAGATGTTTTTTTAATGACATCACACTTCTTATGACACGAGAGCAGCTGGTAAATGAAACACAAACTAAAAGCTCCTTTCTTTTTCTGTTGTTTAACGGAACTGGAACATGGATATTAAATCTGTCTTCAGACGCAATTCCATCCTCGACAAACTTGGAATGTCTCGTATTTTGGCTGGGTGAAACTCGCTAAATTAGCGCAGGAATGCTTACATATTTTGGCCCTTTTTAGCATCTTAGTAGAGGTATCTGGCTTCTTTTTTTTTTTTTTCATCTTTTTTGGTCATTTTTAGTATCTTATTGGAGGTTTTAGGCCATTCTAGACGTATTTTGAGCCATTTTCTTCACCTCTTCTGGTCATTTTAGCAACTTATTGAAGGTGGTGGGCTATTTTAGACATATTTTTGGCTATTTTTTAAATCTTTTTTTTCTAGTCATTTTTAGCATCTTATTGGAAGTTTCGGGCCATTTCAGATATATTTTTGGCCATCTTTTTTATCTAACACTTTTTGACAGTCAAAGTAGTGGAAAAATGTTTTTTTTAGTCGGGATGTCTTTGGCAATTTTTTCTGCTGACAACCATGTTGGAACTGATCGACCGACCGACCGACGAGTCAACCAAAAATGTCTTATGAGATGTGTGTATACATTTATAAAATATTTGCTGCTGTTTATATATTCTCATTCATAGAAAGGTCTACCTTAGGAGAAAGAATGGCTTTGTGTTTTGTATATGTTGCGGATATAAGAATGACGTGTTTGCTATATATTGAGTCAAAGATTAGGTGTGTATCTTGTGATGACAAGAATATAAATAAACTTTGTTGGCATTGTTTGTGGTTCACTGTCATTTCATTTCATGTGTCAACTCCATCGGAATCTTTGCATTTTCTGAGACTTTTGGAATCTTCTTCTATCATAAATCTGGTCTTCCGAGTCTTTTTATTCCCAGGTCTTTCACACAAGAGAACAAGCGTAGATATTTTTTTTTCTTCTTGATAGTTTTGTCTCTTTTATAGAGTGAGGAATTCAAACTGAAAGCGTAGGTTCAAAGCAAATAACAGTATATGTGTTCCTACAGAATGTATTTATGAATATGTGCATTTTATATATATATATATATATATATATATATATATATATATATATATATATGTGTGTGTGTGTATATGTATGTGAGCCTTTTGTTTGTTTCTCCTATCTACAAAAACTACAAGGCCGATCGACTTGATATTTGGCATTGAGACTCAATAGAAATTGACTTCTCGCATAACCTAACCTTCAAGATTAACAGAGGTCATCCGCAAACTAATCAGTGGTTCGAAATGTCAGAAAGAAAATTTTTATACCAGGATTTTCATCATTATCCATTCTTACGAATCATCATCTTCATCACCATCAGTCTTTTAGCATCCGTCGTTGGACATAGACCTTCCCCAGGATTTGTCACACTTCTCTATCATGGGCGTCACGGACCCAGTACTTCCTGAACTTGTCTAGCTCGTCTCTCCATCTAACATTTTGCCGGCCTCGGTTGCGCATGTGGTGTCGGAGAATCCATGTTGTGAGTCGTGATGTCCATCGATTATCCATTCTTACGAATAGCACACATATTTCTCTCATCAAATTCAATTTTTTGTTTTTTGGTCATGTATCACTTTTTTTTTTTTTGGACAGCAGCAGTAAAAGTAACAGATGTATATTTTGGTTTTTCCCTCTACCCTTTCTCTTTTCTCAATGATAAAAAGTGAGAGGGAAAGGAAGATAGTAGCAGAGGGACACACAACTCGGTGTTATTGTGGAATCTGATCATTTTTTTTCGTAAAACTGAATCCATCTAATCTTTCACCGTTTTTGTCTGTCATTTTACGAAATATCTTTAACCATTATTATTAATTTTTTACCATTATTTACTCTCATTTTGATTAATCTTTTCAATCGTAACCCAAGTAAGGCCATCATTCTACAACAGTGAGTGCCCAACACAGATTGGAAGTGGTTATTTTTATGCGTTAATGATTTTTTTTCCTGTTGTGTTGGGTAAGAAGAAATAAAGAACATATTTGTATGTGTTGTCTATTTCAAGGTTCTTTTTTTCTGGAGTATCCTTGTTTATATATATATATGTATATATATATATATATATATATATATATATATATATATACAGCTTTAAACACTAAACATTGAAAGACTTTTTCAAAAATTGTTTGTGTCATTTCAGCTGCTCATTTCCTAATATCTGTTAATGTAATTCATGTAATTTTTCTTCTGTGTTTTTTCTTACCCTGTTTCACATGCATTTGTTGTTATGATACAATGTGTAAATTTTCACTTGTTATTTACCATCTAGCTGTTTAGGGGATTTTTAAAATAAAACTGTTTTATTAACATAGCAACCCAGCAGCATAGATCAAACACCACTTCCCTTTCAGCTATGATTTTAATGTATAGCTTATATCATACATATAGTTTGTTATTTTATATAGGTTACTATCATTATGTAATTTATATGGATGTTGTTTTACAGTACACATCTTTTAATTTTTTAAAACAGAGCTCATTTACATAGATTACCCCTAAAATATATTTAACGATCAGGGATCAGTAAGTATAATGGTAGAAATGACTCGCTGTTCGTGTCATTTCCATTGAGTGTTCACCCATGTGAATATCAAATCAGATGTGTTGGTTTTTATCTCCAACTGCATACAAACCAATTTTTATCGTCTGCAAGAATACTAATCGCCTAGAAAAACTTCTTCGAGTTGATTCTCTACCAACATAATCAACCAAAGTATTTGACAATTTTTCCCACCTAACTTGTGGTCAATTTTTTCCGTGTCGTACATCATCAAGTTTCTGTCAATCATTTTTTGAAATGATGATTATCAAATGAAGTATCCTTATATACTTATTTGTTTTATTTAATCACTGTCCCACCACAGCAATATATGACACAAGGTCGAGTTTAATTTGGGGAAGATTAGACATACTCCTTCAAAAATTGGCTCCAGCCGAAGCGGCTATGGTTGCCAAGCACATTGTAATGGCTAGACAACCTCCGCCACGAAAGCTTCCTCCAGGGGACCTGCCCCTTTAAGTGCAATGGAGCAGTGCTGCCCCGGGGAAACAGAGACCCTGCAGTTCAGCTGAGTAATAATTGAACAGACCTGGAGACCAGAATAAACCGGAAACCAGAGTATATACTTGTTCGTTTGTTTATTCATATATATATATATATATATATATATATATGCTAATTTCTCCTGTTTCTTCATGCTGTTGATTAACATTTCTATTATGACATAACAATGACAATAAATATTACATCATAGAATCTCTTATGACCTTGATCACATATTAAACCAGCTTGAGTCAAGTTGATACTTTAGAGGAAAAAAAATTAAATCTAAAATGTTCCTATTTTTAAAAAAATAAATTTCCCGATAAAATAATTTAAGGCTCCTTGATGCAAATCCCTACATAAACAACCCTGTCATTAGTATACATATAAGTATAAAACCTACTCAAAATTCCCCAGCCTTTCCTTCGCTCATC
Organism: Thysanoteuthis rhombus; assembly: GCA_963457665.1. NCBI lineage: Eukaryota > Metazoa > Mollusca > Cephalopoda > Oegopsida > Thysanoteuthidae > Thysanoteuthis > Thysanoteuthis major. The sequence goes on along the minus strand of OY735236.1, from coordinate 2,416,213 downwards.
TTACTCCTAAAGTCACCCATCAGTATGAAGTGATTTTTTTTTTCTAATGTTGTCCTTCTGAATTTTAAAATTTTTATAAATCTATTTTGTATTTGATAGAATGAATCTGTGAAGAACATTTAGAAGCCTAATACGTGCAGATCACTGTCATCAATCAAAAAATTGATTAAAAATTCTTTATTAATTCTTTAAACGATTTGAAAATCACTTTATTTTCAGTTCTTATTGAACCATGACTTGTGTATACATAATGACAGTGGGCATGTTGACTCTTTAGAATATCAAGAATAAATTTATTTAAAAATGTAATAAGTTCTTTCACGTATCCTTCTTACAGAATGATTCTATCATATTACAACAAAAGTTATGAAAATTCGAACTTGCACAAGGACTTTATGATATCCTTTAGAAAGCTTTACACAGCTTTAAACACACATATATATATATATATATATATATATATATATATATATATGTGTGTATATATATATATATATATATATATATTTTAAGTTTTTTCCCAAGATTTGTGTCATTGCTGTCACTTATTTCTCAATATCTGTTAACGTAAATTTTGTCAGTGTTTTTTTGTTTTATGCAGAATTTGATATTATTATACTTTGTGATAAGGTATTTAAAAACGAAACAGTCACATTAACATGGCTTCTCTACAGTTGATCAAACACAACCTCCCCTTAAGCTATGATTTTAACATATAGCTTTATTTATTCCATTTTTACATATAATATGTACATATATATGTGTATGTGTAAATGTATGCATGTATATGTATATATAGAGACAAACTAGAAAAATCAACAAAACAAATTGAATAGGCAAAGTTTGTTATTATTACCAATGTATGTTTATATATATATATATATATATATATATATATATATATGAATGAATGAATGGCCTGACTTTGCAAACAAAGATTTTCAGAGTCCCTATGAGTACAGGGCTTGTATGCCAAATATCCATCTGGTCCGCATGATGACATTTCAAGTTGGAGTGTGACCTGTATACCTCCAACCCCATCTGTATATGTGTGTCTGTATTTAGGCAGAATGCTTTCTAAATGTTTTTTCAGATATTTTCATTCGTTCGTAAACATTTGCATAATATTTTACCCTCATTGGATCCAGACATTCATTCTCTTGTGCAGAAACAAGAAAAGTTGACTGAAAATTTAAAAAGCATTCCTTGTCTATGATTTTCAATCAAACTTATATTGATACGTATAGGGTGTCTCAAAATTCCTGCACTATAAACTATTTTCCTTATTTCATTTATTATACACAGTAGATTCTAATCAATGGGAACACATCAGGACTAACGACTTTGGACCCAATAACCAACTGGTCTGATTTATCACAGAACTTCAGTTTTTTTTGTACATGAACAGCATCATTTTTTCTTTTTTTTCTTTATTTCAAGGGTGACAGCCATGATGGGAAGGTTCACTTTTTCGTCCTATTTTTTCCCCTTTTTTTTTGGATTTTTTTTTTTCTTTCCCCATTAATCTAAGTAAGTCATGAGCTAAAAATGAATTGAAAGATAATTCTCTTGAGGACTGAAAAATGTATTTTTAGTAATTCTATTAGATTTTTTTTTTTTTCTAAGTAGCACTCGTGCTTGATCTGAATAGACGTGTCAGATAATAATCAAAGCAAGTTAGCGATGATTACATACATTTGAATCGGTTCGTACAAAATTGATTCTATTGTGTGGAATCTACTGTTCGTATAGAAAAATACATTTTTGTTCTTTTCAGACTTGGAATGGATTTTTAAAAAAACAAACCAAAATGTTTTTAGAAGTTGAAGGCTAACACTTTGAATATTTATTGTTACTTGATAATTTTTCTTCCTCTTCAGTTTGACTTTTTGAACACCTCGTACATTGTGTGCAAAAGTTTGTACCACTCTTTTCCCCCCCTTTCCAATCTGAAGACTGAATGAATAAATACCCAGTTGAAAACCAATTTTTTCACTGGAAACTTTTGCAATAGTTTTGTCATTCTCTGACACACACTATGGACATATGTTACCGTGTTTGTCTACGTTTCTATAACATACTGTTCAAATGACTTCTTATATCAATTTTTGACAGATGTCTATTTTTCGATTTTTACCTCACCTTTCTCTCGACTGCTAAATCAATATACCTATACCTATTAGTATGAATCTGTGGACAGAGAAAAACTATTCAACTGAGTTTCAAATTGAACAAATTTTAAAAAGAGGTAATAATAGACAGGGGTGTACTAACGGACCGGATGGCATCTTCAGAGGGGTGACGCAAAAATTCAACCACTCTTAGCACTTTTTTCTATAATTTTAGCCTATCTTTAGCCATTTTCTAGCAATTTTCGATTATTCAAAATGGCCATAAAAAGGCATAGTGTTTTGGGTTTTTCAGTACATTTTGGCAATTTTTGATATTTTTCTTTCAGATGACCATTTATTTTGGCACAAAAAAAATTTTGAGTTGGCAACACTGGGAGTGACACTCTGAATTACTACCCCTGTGGACATCAACCCTTGGAGCCCCACTGATGATAGATTAAGAAGAAAACCTAGATTAACTTATAATAATAGGTTTGGGTAGTCACTTAATAGAAACCGTCACATGACCAATGTCTTTTCGTAGCATGTCATGTTGGAGGTGATCAATGAATAGATTACTTCTCTCATCTCCTGTAGAGCCATGATCATTAAAATTAGATTTGAACAGAACCCCCCCCAAAAAACCTATTCAATATCAATACATACAAATAAAGTAAATTCCAATATACTAGCAAACACAAGTAAGTAACAAAATATTTGTACCAGTAAATTTTGGTTTAAACTGATAACTAAACTGAACTACATATTTCTCTAAAATCTACTTATTTCTACAAAGTGTGTGGCAAAATAATGAGTAGTTCCATAAATCTCAAAGCATTCCTGTAGTCTAATACAGAAATTAGTATTTTAGTGAAAATGGTTCTAATTAAGAAGCAGGAAAAAATACTGGAAATTTGAATGTAATACTCCAGTATATAAATACCCAGGAAATACAAGCATTGCTGTAAAGATCTGTACAAAGCATTCAGAAATACAGTAAATTCCTGTATCATGTTCATGTAGGTAGTGAAAGTTGAAAGCTAATCCCAGTATCAATACTTCATTGAATATTGGTACTCCCCTAGCTCTAGTTTCAAGCATTGAACAGAAACCTGTGATTCTTATCTTTGTATTCAGCTGGCATTTTTATTCTAACCTGCATACGTAGGTTATTTCTCCTCATAATTCTGGTGCAGTGTGATATTGAACCTGTGATATTAGTTTGAATTGGTTTATTATTATCTTGGTAGATACTGCATTGCTTGAACTCCTTTTATTTATTACCCCTGTTTTTAAATCCTCTTCAATTCATGGCCCTTTTACAGTACCTCTGTGGAGATTGTGTTTACTATGTTTAGAATTTTGTAGCCACCTATCTGGTTTTCTCCTACTTCTGATGATTCTTCCTGTTGGCGGTGACCCAAAGTACCGCACTGCGGCCCTCTTGCCACGTTTCTTTCCATACCCAATGACAACGAGCTTGGGTGCAATTCTATTTTCACGTGTGTTAGTACAAGCTTGTTCCATAATTTCTAACATGGAAAAGTTCCCAGTTCATTTCCAAGTTAGACACAAGATGGGATTTCTTTTGTCTTTGTTTACCAGAGAAGAAAAATTATGGTCATCGATATTCCAATCAGAACAATCTATTTCTTGGTTGCACTGAGAGTTAATCGTACACTCAGGCAATTCCAAAAATCATATATGTGGGAGTTATCCAACGCCTATTTTACATGGAATGAATCAGACAAAACATAGTGTTAACATCAAAGATGGAAAGAAGGGATTGGTTTTTCCGAATAAGATTAGAATGTTAATGACTTTCTAAAAAGTTATAAACAATCAAAGAATTGTGTCAAAATTTATAGACTTTAGATATTTATGAGCTTTGATTCCATACCCGCTTGCAGTCCTTGTGTTTAATCTATTTTTACTTATAACTTGTGGTTCTGTAAACGTTGGTCTATACCAGAGGTTGCTTGGACAATTTGTCATCGGTAAAATCGTCATTAATAAATTGGTCCTTAATCATTTTATATGATGATTATACACGTGACAATGGATTGGACAGAATACGGTGTTGATAACATCAAGGATGAAGAAGAGAATCAAACGTCCAAACAAAAGTTGGAATGCTAATGACTCTCTTCAAAATTATAGACAATGGAGTTCAAAATCTAAATAAATCTGACCCCATTTCAAAATTCTTAAATACATTTTTAGACTGTGTTCGCTGTAGACCGTGTTCGCTGTAGACCGTGTTCGCTGTAGACCGTGTTTGCTGTAGAATATTTAGCTGAGCAATTTTTGGTGAAGATGTTGTATTTATGGCTACAATTTTTTGTTGATGCTTAAACAAACGCAGCTTGGAGTAGAGAGAAAGAAGAATTCAGGAGAGCAATTAAGGATGATTTAATATTTGACAGAAATCATAATTGGATACTTGTAATGGTGTCTTAATCTTTGGAGGAAATTGAAAAATCAAAGAATATTTTTTGAATTCTAATCGATGGAAAATATCAGTGATATTTGATCCGGAACTGTCCGCCAAAAACTGTCAGCTTTGGTTTCCCCAGTTTTTAAATTGCTCTGGCTGGTTATGTATATACATGGTGGTAAATCTCCATTTTCTAATAGAATATGAGTTCCTTATCTTGACAGTGCAAAAATTGTCTAAATAACACAGAAACATTTCGGCTATTTTTTACTACTTTTAGCATCTTTCTAGTGTTTTCCAGCCATTTCTGACATTTTCCTTCTTTGGCTTTTTTTCTTTTTTTTTAATCTAGCACTTTTTGTGGTCAGATAAGTGCAAATATTTTTTTTTGAGTTATCAATGCTGAGTTTTAGTTGTGGCTAATTTTTCTGCTAACACCCGTGGTGTATGTATCTTGTAGGTAGGACTCATCAGTGGAGCTAAAGGGCTAAAAAATCAAAGATTTACTAGTCATTATGTCTAGAAAAAATGTTTTTCTGTTTGTATATGTTTTTTCGTTTTTTCCCCAAATAGGTTTTTGGTTATGGTATAAATACATATATGGAATGAACATTTCGCCATAGTTATTTGAAATTATGATCAAGTAATTGGTAGCCAGCCCTCTTACCGACTGAGCCAAACTGACTAGTTTTATGTTTCAACAAAATCTATCACTCTGATATGCAAGGGCTTATTTCATTATGATGAATAAATTAATACAGTCATTCTGAAAATATTATTTTTTATGATTTTCATTCATTACATATACAATACAAAAGTTGCTGAAATTATCTTCAGTTGGAAAAGAAATTTGAGTAGAGTTTGAACCTGCTGTCTGCAGGTTTTCCGCTCTACCCTATCCTCTTGCTCACTTTCGACGTCATTTCAAAACGGGTCCGAAAATCAGACCATTTGTATGCTCGTTCTTTTCTCGTTAAAAGATTTAGTGGGGATAATGTTGCCAACTTTTCAACTTTTACTATAGAAAATAAAGTGAAGAATGTTACTTATTTTATTACTATAGAAAATGATATGATGAATATTACTCATTTTCTTATTATGAGAAATGAAATGAAAAAATTACTCATTTTCTTATTATAGGAAATGAAATGAAAAAATTACTCATTTTATCACTATAGAAAATGAAATGATAATATTACTTTTTTTTATAATTATGGAAAATGAAATGAAAAATATTACTCATTTTATTACAATAGAAAATGGAATGAAAAATATTACTTATTTCATTAATGTAGAAAATCATGTAAAAAAAATAGTTATTTATTTTTCTAAAAAATTAAATAAAAATAGCATTTTATTTCTACAAAAAATTAGATAAAGAATATTAATAATTCAATTACAATTCTAAAATTGAACAGAAAACATTACTTATTGTATTACTATACTAAAATTGAATAAAAGATATCACTTATTTTATTACTATAGAAATTTTTTTTTCAATTATTTATTAAAGATTACCTAAATAGCAATTTCTGAAATCTAGATGCAACCAAAGGCATCTAGATTTAGATAAAAAACATCTAAATTTGCAACTCTAAGCAATATTTTGATATGTCAGTCAGTGGCGCTAATCGATGCTAGAGATGCTAGTGCAAATAAAAAAATGTTTTTTTCATTTTTTGGTGAATGATCATGTTGATGGATTTTAAAGTTTGAAAATGTGCTTTGGGCAACATCTGGCTCTAATATTTCTAATTTATTGATCACCAAGTAGAAAAGAGCAGGGGGAAGGGAGCACCTTGACCGAGTGAATTTTAGGTATTGAAATATCACTTGCATAAGCTTTCTATTAAGTCAACAGTTCGGGCTGAAACTTTGATACGTGTACGCCAGAGAAGCCGGAGTAAGTTACCCCAAATTGGGTAAAAATGAAAATTTTGTTGGTAATGTACAGTATTCCGAAAACAATTTTTTTTTTTTTTTTTTTTTTTTTTGACCAAGCTAAAACTGCCCAAAGAATTGGGTAAATCAGCTAAATCTTTCCCCACTTTCAGCTAACTTTGAGTCTAAAATTGCTTTAAAACCATTTGAAGGCCAATTATGAAATGAAATATCTAAATACTAAGACTTCAAAACAAATAATTGATGAATAAAATTTTACATCTACTTATATTAAACTCACCAGATTTGTAATGGATTTGTTAAAAAAAAATGATTTAACATCTGACTCCAAAAATATTCACAAAGCAAGTTCTGGTTAAAATTTGATCCATCGATTTTGAGTAAAATAAAAATTGAAATTATGAAAAAAAAAATTTTTCCTGTGTAGTTTGATTTCATTTTTATGACCTCCATAAACGACTGAAATCGGCTAAATTTTCCCTATTTCCAGCTAACTTGATGGCTAAAAATATACTTTGAGTTGTCTTTTGAAATGAAATGAAATGAAATTTGAATATTTTTTGAATGGCCAGATATTTGGCTCTGCTATCACTGATTTTCATCAGCTAAATAGTGGGAAAATCTGCTAGATCTAGCCCCAAAATGGCTGATTTGGCATCACTTGTAATGGAAATACAAATGGAGTTTACTCTAGAACTGTGATCCCCAACCATCGGACCACAGACCAATGAGTGAGCCTCAAACCTTGTGCCACATGGCCCATAGGAAACAATACGATAATATTTCTCTATAAAATAAGAATACATTTTCTTGAATACATTATTATCAATTCTAGATCACCTCCTCCATCAGAAGTGACTGCATATATGAAATATATGGATACACACATAATATTCTATGTACATAGATAGTAAGGATTTGCATTGCAGCGAGCTTGGAGAATAGCCTTCTATACACATTGCATTTTATAGACGTGGATAATAGGGATTTGCATTGCAGTGAGCTTGGAGAATAGCCTTCTATACACATTGCATTTTATAGACGTGGATAATAGAGATTTGCATTGTAGTGAGATTGGAGAATAGCCTTCTATACACATTGCATTTTATATACGTGGATAATAGAGATTTGCATTGTAGTGAGATTGGAGAATAGCCTTCAATACACATTGCATTTTATAGACGTGGATAATAGAGATTTACATTGCAGTGAGATTGGAGGATAGCCTTCTATACACATTGCATTTTATATACGTAGATAATAGAGATTTGCATTGTAGTGAGATTGGAGAATAGCCTTCTATACACATTGCATTTTATAGACGTGGATAATAGAGATTTGCATTGTAGTGAGATTGGAGAATAGCCTTCTATACACATTGCATTTTATATACATGGATAACAGAGATTTGCATTGCATTGAGCTTGGAGAATAGCCTTCTATACATATTGCATTTTATAAACGTGGATAATAGAGATTTGCATTGCAGTGAGCTTGGAGAATGGCCTTCAATACATATTGCATTTTATATACGTGGATAATAGAGATTTGCATTGTAGTAAGATTGGAGAATAGCCTTCTATACATATTGCATTTTATAAACGTGGATGATAGAGATTTGAGAATAGCCTTCTGTACAGATTGCATTTCACATATATGGATAATATAGATAAGCGTTGCAGTGAGCTTGGAGAATAGCTTTCTGTTGACCACGAACAGATTTTTATTATTCATTCTTTTCACTTCATCTGATTTATATTAGTATTTAGAATGATGAGCAAAATATGTAATTCTTTTTAAAATTTTGATATTCATTAAATTCAGCATTTTTATTAGGTCATTAGAAAATGAATGAGATTTTATTTCAGTACATCAGTTGCATGGAGGAAATTTATTTTACTACGTGCATTGCATGAATGAAATTTTCCCTTTACTATATCCCTTGCTTGATAAAAATTCACTTCGCTCAATGTCAGTTACACAAAAGAAATACCACTTTATTATGTCAGTTACATATAGGTGATTTATTCTAAACATCAGTTACGCTTCTGCGTGACAGAAAACATCTACGCATTGCCAATTATTATATATGTTGATTAAAATCATTAGATACACCCTTTTAGAGACAGAATTGAATACTTCAGCCACTTATCAGTGACTCATGGTTGACTTGTCACTTATATTCCGGTCATGATTAACACACCCATTCAGTCCGCAAGAATATTGCCAGTATTAAACCGGTTTGCAATGCAAAAATGTTTTTGAGACCCCAGCTTCAGAACTCCTGAGATTTCAAGCATCATTTTTTGTAGTGTTCCAAGGGAAATTATGAATCACCTCCATCCATCTATGTTTCTTTTTATCTTGTTAATTTAGCAGTGGTGGTGGTAAAATTAGGTTACCTTGATGAGAATACAACCAGTTTGGTTTGAATTATGATGTAAAAAAAAAAAACAGGTCTTACTAGTCACTTGATACGGTGATCAATTGAAGAATGAAAAGAAGGGGCAATCAATAAATGAGTTACTTTTTTGTCCTTTTTGGGGCTATGATCACTAAAAAGTACAAACGTGAAAAAAAAAATGAATGAGTATGAATGCTGCTGGACACAAAGTAAGAGACCGGTATGGCATAAACTTTTGTTGTAAATTCCCCAACCCCTTGAAAAGCTGCGGGGGGAGAACAAATCCAAACCTTTTTTCCGTACTCATCAAGAGGAGTGTCCGTGTAAAATACCAAGTTTCTACCATGAACGATTCAGGCTGGGTGAAGCCCAGATGCTAGTATCCATACAAATGGGAGAGCACGTAAATAACCTGACCCCAACCACAGCAATGAAACCAGTTTGCTGTAGATCACTATGATTATTTCCTACCTGTTCCTTACGCTGTGTGCTCAGAACAGGACTGCCGTCATGAGGTAGAATCGGTTGGTTCTTTAGCACCCACTCTCTGCAATGTCTTCATTATTTCACGACTATTAATTGTAAGTTTGGTTGAGTGCAAATATTTTTAATTTGCGGTTCCTTATTTTACGGCCAAGTTGTAAAGCCGCTCACTTTCAGATGTTAACCATTCTCTCCATGGAGAAGTACGAAAATATTGGAAATCAATTTGTGTGGAAAATGATATGTTCAAGGAGCACTTTATTGTTTTGCATTATACCTTCTATTGGAGTTGGGTTTGATTTCTAAAGGTGAATTATAATTGCTAATGTATGACATTTTGTGGCCAGAAATGCATAGCACTCCTTTTCAACTGGGGTGAAAACATGAAAATATGGTTTTCACTGGCCTGTCGCCTGGGTACGATGAGAAGTGGGGGTCGAGAGTGGAAGTACTCAGTGTTGCTAAAAAAGCACTGAATATTTTTTTTTTTAAATAGTCACAAAAACACCCAAAATGGTCGAACATTTACTCCTTTGAATAAATATTTTATTTTTTTACTTTTTTTATTTCTTTATTTTTTGTTTCTTTATTTCTTTTACTTTTTAATTTTTTTAATTTCATTTTTTATTTCTTTATTTTTCAATTTTTAATTTTTTATCTTTTATTTTATTAGGTTTTCGTTGACAGATTCAAATTTGCAATGTAGGTTTATGCTAAATTGATCCTCTAGTTCATATCCTCACTTATTTTTTAAAAAATCAGTTGTGTTTAACCTGTTAAAAAAGTGGCTCTGCAATGCCCATGATAGAGAGGTCTGGCATATGTTCAATAATAGACATGAACAGACAGATGATGATGAAAGTCCGGCGTCGTGGGGTATAGTATCATTCAACACAAATAGATCTTGGTTTATACACCCAAAAGTTTCCCACCCATGGTTTAGGCGGTGCCTCTCAGTGTTCTACTGTAACAGACCGGCTGATGAAAGGTCTGAAGTTCCAAGTTCACCACAAATGCAGCCCTGGGGTCAAATTTGAAATAGCAATGTACCTACATTCCAGTTTCAAACCCGATCTCAAGACTTTTCTTTCCTTTTTTATAGAAAAGCATTCCCTGTAACTATACAGTATTAGTCAAAAATATATTCGCCCAAGGTGGACTGCCAAAAAGTAAATAAATTGCTAAAACACACCAAAAAATGCTAAAAGTGGTCAAAAACATGCCAAAAATATGCTAAATGTTCAAGAATGTCAACGCTGATTTAGCCTTTTTTTACACCGCCAAAACATGCTGAGTCTAGTGCGAAAAGTGCTTAATTGACAACACTATATCTGTTGTTTCATTTAGAATATTTACAAGGACTTTGAATGGAGAGTAAGTATATACGTAGCCTCGTTCTCCAATAACACCCTCATCGAGTGTGTCATGGTGTTTGGTACACACTAGTAATTAGTATATATCTGAATTTTTGAGATGAGGTATTATTATTATTTCTATTAAAATTCGGACCATCCTCGTCTTGGTTGTTTTTCATACAACCTTTCGGCCGTTGTATTTTGCGGCCTTCATCAGGTATCATCTGGTAGGTGTGGGGAAGTAACGAACAGAACCCTTTATTCATCCGACGGGGGTATATTGACCGTACTCCCCTCTTAGCATTAGTAGTATTGTTATATTGTTATATTGTGCAACGGCCGAAACGTTGTATGAAAAACCAAGATGGGGATGGTCCAAATATTAATAGAAACACCAGTAATTGTTAATAAAACCCGCTTCTGGCTTGCTAGACCTGTTGAATCTTCGTTCTGATTGTGGCACCTGGTATTTTCATATGGTCACCCATCTAGGTACTGATCTGGCTTAACGTTTCTTAACTTAGATGATCTCATGAGAACCAGTGTATCTAACATAATTTGGTTATAACCCCGACCCAGCCTTATAGAGAGGTATTCTCCACCCGAGTCCTTTTGCGAAGTGCTTCAAGGAGAGGCATTGAGTACCATTTTCAAAGTCTCTGGTGTGACGGTGGTAGTATTCACCAAGGCCTACCAAACTGGAGGCAAGCGCTCTACCACTGGGTCTCAGTGATCTGTGGAGAGGATCTAATCACAGCAATAATTGTTAAGTGGAAGTAACGAATGACAAATAATTTAGAGAAACATAACCTGGTGAACATCTATGTGTAATCCTTTGGTGTTAATTCTCTGACACCCTGGATAATCATTCTTTCTATCGGAATTCATTTTTCAAGTACGATTCACTTCTGTTCTGTCAGTTTCAGATCTGATTGCCCAAGTGTTAATGTCTGTCTTTTTCGTTTAATTTTCTGATGTCTCAAATTTCTGCATGTGTCCACACGTCTCTATTAGACGCTTTTTGGTCGGTCCATCCAAGTTATATTAAACAACAGAAATAGGAAGGAAGGGAGACATTTGATATCATTAAAAGGTGTGATGTCATTAGAATAACATCTACTCCGTTTGATGTTTTTTTCCCCTGCTGCTATTGATGTCATTATAGAACGGCTGAGATTTGTGTTTTTGTGTTTCAAAAAAGCCAAAAATAGCCACACCAAAAAATCCCCAGAGATCACATGCAAAACCGAGGCCGACAGAATACACATGCATGGCCAGCCAGCCAGTCAGTCAGCCAGACCAACTTGAAAACTAAAGAGAACCATGTTGACAGTTAGTAATCTAACCTGAGTGATAGAACCATTCAACAGATCATAAACTTTGGCCCGAATCAGTCAATGTATAATAATTTTGGCATCCATAAGTGCCAAGATACAAAGCACCGTACACCGCTGACACATTCATAGCCAGCCAGCCAGCCAGACCAACTTGAAAACCAAAGAAACCTATGTTGACAGTTTCTAACCCAAGTGATAAAGCCATTCAACAGACCGTACAATTTGGCTTGAGTCAGTCATTGTATAATTCTCTGGCATTTGACCGATAATGAAGAACATCGGATATTTGGAAACGGAACAAACAGAAATCCGAATAGGCACGTTGGGTTTCTTCCATATTTCTATGCGCATCTATCATTTCGCTTGTTTGCTTTGGCGGCTGTCAGGAAACAAAAAAAAAACCAAAAGAATCTCTTTTTAGTAGGCCACACCAAACTTCTTTGTGATCAGCCATATTTCATAGACTGAAGCTTTCATAATCAGATGAAGTTCAGTGAGTGCCAACTCTCGGGACATCCGTCACAAGTCTTGTCCATTTTTTCCTTTTTTCTACTTATTTCGATACAACTTCGATTAGGAACCATCAACCAACTCTGTCAAAAAAGGTTTCTTCAGTTTTCAAGTTGGTTTGGCTGGTTAATTATGTATTTATGTATCATGCATACACCAATGGAGCTGAAGAATAGTTTGTTTTTTTAGTTTTTTGTTCTTTTGATGATTCACCCTCAAATAAGTTTTTATTGGAGGGGGATCAATTTCAACTGTAATTTTATGCTAAGATGATCACTTAGCTCATGTCCAGCTGCATTCATCTTTGCTTTGTTTTTGTTTTTTGAAATTCAGACTTGTAGTGATCACTACCAAACAAAATGCAAAACAAGTAACTTATTCATTGATCATCCCTTTTTTTCCAATTTTTTTATATTGATCGCTCCCAACATGGTATGATGCCAAAAGTTGTTAGTCAGTTTCTATTGAGTGACGAACTAGACCTGTCTTTTCTCTTCTGCCTATTTTGCTTACACCTTGTCTTGCTCAGATAGTGTAATGTTCAGCACATCTTCCTCACACGCAAAAGGTTCCACGTTCAATTCTTGGTACAAGCAAAGAGAGTGGAAAACTCTTCATGAGGACAAATATCCCCATGCACTCAGCAGCCAATTGAGTACCCTCTGAGCTGTGTTATAAGGGTGGAGGTATCCGTTTGATGGATTTACGTCCTGCTATGGTGGGGTGGTTATAAAGATGGTGTGCGGGTCTTGACCAGGCTTGGAGCTTGCAAGGGTTACTTAGTTCAAGCAGGCAATTGAAACCGAGAATATGTCATCGTATACTCCAATAGGTGTTGCCTCTCGAGTGATGGACACTTCACTTTTCTATTCTTACGCATTTCTCAGTACGCGTCCAAATCTCATTGGAAACGCTGGCTCTTGTGCGGTTACCAAAGTTGGGCAATGTTGGGCCTGGTCAGTTCCTAGACGAGTGACCATCTGGAAATACCATGAGTGATAAACAGCTGATGATGACGTAGAGAACCTCACGTGGTGATCTCATCAATCTTACAGAGGAGGAGACAGATCTTCACACTATGCTCAATAACACAAGCCAATCCTCTGACTGCAAGTGACAATGGCATGTTGTAGAAAGCTTGGCTGTGGGTTTAAAAAAGAATCAAATAAATTTTGGGTTGGATCATTGATTTTTTTACTGTCACCTCCCCTGCATCGTAGCTATATGTCTATCCTCACAATATCTCTAAAAGTTCTCTACTAATGTCAGTAAAGTCTTCTGAAAAATCTTGGGTTATGCAAGAATTTGTTAAACCTAAGGGAGGATCTGGCATTTCTTTTTTGTCTTCGTCCACACTATACTTCCAAAAGTTCTCGGGGAATTTCAATGACGTTTCTGTGGACGTGTGAGACATAGGCTAAAGAGAGAAATGATTGAATTTCGGGATCAGATTCAGAGAATTTTTTTTTTCACAGATCCCCTTCCCCCGCATCATATCCGTATATGAAGTCATTTTCATTTGGGTTGTAAATAACAAATGTGTCAGCAGAAGTGTGTGATATCTGAGTGCTTTCTAGTTTATTATTGTATATTTTTCCCCCACAGATCTCTCGATAAGGCGTGTCAGTTCCAAGTTAACTGACGTCAACAAAGAATAATCTTTTATTTATTTATTTTTTTTTATTTTGATCGATTCCCGTGATTGATATAAAATGAAATCATCAGCGATCACAAATATGGGATCATAGATTCAAATTGTTTTTTTCTTATAGATATGATTTATAGTTTCCCTTTGAGCAGTCCCTCTTATGTGCAGTTTCCCTCTAAGTGGTCCCTACCCCCTGTATCTGCAGTTTCGCTTTCGAGGGTTCCTGCCCCCCTCCTCATATCTGCAGTTTCGCTTTCGAGGGTACCTGCCCCCCTCCTCATATCTGCAGTTTCGCTTTCGAGGGTACCTGCCCCCCTCCTCATATCTGCAGTTTCGCTTTCGAGGGTACCTGCCCCCCTCCTCATATCTGCAGTTTCGCTTTCGAGGGTACCTGCCCCCCTCCTCATATCTGCAGTTTCGCTTTCGAGGGTACCTGCCCCCCCCTCGTATCTGCAGTTCCACTTTCAGTAGTACCTGCCCCCTCCACGTACCTGCGGTCTTGCTCTCGGTGGTACTGCCCCCCCCCCGTATCTGTGGTTTCACTTTCAATGGTACCTGTTCCCCCCTGTATCTGCGGTTTCCCTTTCGATGGTACCTGCACCCCCCCCCATGTATCTGCAGTTTCGCTTTCGAAAGTACCTGCCCCCCGTCCTCATATCTGCAGTTTTGCTTTCGAGGGTACCTGCCTCCCTCCTCATATCTGTAGTTTCGCTTTCGAGGGTACCTGCCCCCTTCCTCATATCTGCAGTTTCGCTTTCGAGGGTACCTGCCCCCTCCTCATATCTGCAGTTTCGCTTTGGAGGGTACCTGCCCCCTACCCCTCGTATCTGCAGTTTCCCTCCGAGTGGTCCCTACCCCCTGTATCTGCAGTTTTGCTTCCAGTGGTACCTGTTCCCCCTCGTATCTGCAGTTCCACTTTCAGTGGTACCTGCCCCCTCCTCGTATCTGCAGTTCCACTTTCAGTGGTACCTGCCCCCTCCTCGTATCTGCAGTCTTGCTCTCGGTGGTACTGCTCCCCCCCCCCTGTATCTGTGGTTTCACTTTCAGTGGTACCTGCCCCCCTGTATCTGCGGTTTCGCTTTCGAGGATACCTGCCCCCCTCCTCATATCTGCAGTTTCGCTTTGAGTGGTACCTGCCCCTTCCTCGTATCTGCAGTCTTGCTCTCGGTGGTACCTGTGTGTGTCCCCCCCCCCCCTGTATCTGCGGTTTCCCTTTCGATGGTACCTGCACTCCCCCCCTGTATCTGCGGTTTCCCTTTCGGTGGTCCATGGACGCATCATTAGAACTCTATCCTTGTTCTCTATTCCTTCATTTTTAAATTTTCAACTTTTTACCTTGTTCCAAAACTTCTTCGCTTTTAATTGTGTCGAAAGGACTTGATTGTTTCATCACCTGATTTCAACAAAAATACCTCAGCGCAACAACATTTCTCTCGTGTTCTGTTTTTGTAATGTTTTTTTTATTATTATTATTTTTTTCTAGAAACTTGAAAGGAAATGTTTGTTTTAATTCATTCTATTTTCTCTTCATTTATTTCGGGATATTCGTCCGCCACCCCACCCCACCCCACCCCACTTTCCCTGCGTGTGATTAAATATTTCTTTACCTATCTTTGTTGGGTTTTCTCTTTCATGTGTTTCGGCAGTCTTTCTATTCCGTGTCAGGTTTTTTATTTGTTTGTTTTTTTTAACACGTTTTCTCTGAAGAGACTTTTTTTTTTTTCGTTTGCTTGAAGGTGGTTGATAGCTGCCAGGCCAGATTTAATGATGTCATCAAGAATAACCGGATCCAGTGATTCTTTCTACTTCCTATTCTGTTCTTATCGAGGTGGGGGGGAGTGAAGGGGACACAGGGGACGTTGGGCGTGAGGTAGGTTTCCCCTGGGGCTAGCTTTTATAATGAACCTGTTGAATCATTTAATAGGCATAAATGTATATATATATTTTCTTGTAAACATGGAAATTGGTTGTGAGACTCGTTCATAAGATTTTTCTCTTGCCTGGTTTTTTGGCTCTGGCTTCCATTTTGTTTTCTTACAATCTTTTTCTATCTCTCTTTCTAAAAATTACGTATGAATGTATCTCTCTCTCTCTCTCTCTCTTAGCCTGCATCTCTCCCAGTTTTTCTCACTATCTCTTTATCTTTATCTTTCTCTCTCTTCATCTTTTTCCCTTTATCTTTTCTCTCCATATCTCTCCCCTCCCCTCTTTCTTTCCTTCCCCCTCTCTCCCCGTCCCCTCTCTATCTTTCTCTTTTTTTCTCTCCATCTCTTTCTCTCTCTTCTCCTCCCCCTCTATCTTTGTCTTCTTCCATCTTTCTCCCCCCTTTTCTCTTTGTCACTATCTCTCTCCGTCTCTCACATTCTGTCTCCCTCTCCGTCTCTCACATTCTGTCTCCCTCTCCGTCTCTCACATTCTGTCTCCCTCTCCGTCTCTCACATTCTGTCTCCCTCTCCGTCTCTCACATTCTGTCTCCCTCTCCGTCTCTCACATTCTGTCTCCCTCTCCGTCTCTCACATTCTGTCTCCCTCTCCGTCTCTCACATTCTGTCTCCCTCTCCGTCTCTCACATTCTGTCTCCCTCTCCGTCTCTCACATTCTGTCTCCCTCTCCGTCTCTCACATTCTGTCTCCCTCTCCGTCTCTCACATTCTGTCTCCCTCTCCGTCTCTCACATTCTGTCTCCCTCTCCGTCTCTCACATTCTGTCTCCCTCTCCGTCTCTCACATTCTGTCTCCCTCTCCGTCTCTCACATTCTGTCTCCCTCTCCGTCTCTCACATTCTGTCTCCCTCTCCGTCTCTCACATTCTGTCTCCCTCTCCGTCTCTCACATTCTGTCTCCCTCTCCGTCTCTCACATTCTGTCTCCCTCTCCGTCTCTCACATTCTGTCTCCCTCTCCGTCTCTCACATTCTGTCTCCCTCTCCGTCTCTCACATTCTGTCTCCCTCTCCGTCTCTCACATTCTGTCTCCCTCTCCGTCTCTCACATTCTGTCTCCCTCTCCGTCTCTCACATTCTGTCTCCCTCTCCGTCTCTCACATTCTGTCTCCCTCTCCGTCTCTCACATTCTGTCTCCCTCTCCATCCCATATCTCCATCTCCTCCTATCTATCTGTCTCTCTCCATCTCCTCCTATCTATCTGTCTCTCTCTCCATCTCCTCCTATCTATCTGTCTCTCTCTCCATCTCCTCCTATCTATCTGTCTCTCTCCATCTCCTCCTATCTATCTGTCTCTCTCCATCTCCTCCTATCTATCTGTCTCTCTCCATCTCCTCCTATCTATCTGTCTCTCTCTCCATCTCCTCCTATCTATCTGTCTCTCTCTCCATCTCCTCCTATCTATCTGTCTCTCTCTCCATTTCCTCCTATCTATCTGTCTCTCTCTCCATCTCCTCCTATCTATCTGTCTCTCTCTCCATCTCCTCCTATCTATCTGTCTCTCTCTCCATCTCCTCCTATCTATCTGTCTCTCTCTCCATTTCCTCCTATCTATCTGTCTCTCTCTCCATCTCCTCCTATCTATCTGTCTCTCTCTCCATCTCCTCCTATCTATCTGTCTCTCTCTCCATTTCCTCCTATCTATCTGTCTCTCTCTCCATCTCCTCCTATCTATCTGTCTCTCTCTCCCTCTCTCAAAACCCTTCCAAAAACCTGTCTCTTCACAGCTCTAAGACGCCAACCAATACTTACATTAGACTGTGTATCTTTACATTCAGAAATATTTAGGTATGTTTGACTTTCTTCATTTTGACCCACATAGATGTTGATCGGTTTCTTTTTTAATCTTTGGTTCAAGATCTCCAAGAAATAAAACTCCTGAATTGAAATAAAGGACTTTTTTTTTAATTTCAGAAAAGTGCACAGGAAGCGATGATACTCTGAATTAGCTGTTAAATCTCCTATCAGAATCAAAACAAACTTTTGTCCTAATCATTCTTATGAAAAAAAAATATACATATAATATATATATATATATATATATATATATATATATATATATATATATATAATGAACCACCTTTGTAGCTCATCGACTTGGTATTCACATTTTTTTGGTTGACTCATCTTTCTACCAAGTAAGCGAACTTGCTTGCTCAGATGTGTTTCAGTGTTTCAAAGATGATATCTTTTTTAAAATTGAATATTGTTCAGATATCTTTTTTGATTACTCGCTTTTTGTGAAGGTTCCGTTCTGTTATGTGAATATTAAACTGATCTGTATCTGCCGTTGCCGACACTTGACAAGACGAACAAAATTTAACATTTGTACTGTTCTTGCCATCATATTTTTTTTCTGGTTGTTGATTATTTTCTCTGGTTTGTGTACGTCATGAATGAAACTTGATTGACCCATTTTTATTGTTAACAAAATGTTTCAACAGATACCCGGTTTCTATCAGCTGAATCTTTGAAGTTTGTAAATAGAATACACGAGTAATTCACTTTTGATTGATTGATAAAGATTCATACTATTTGAGATAACAATTACTTCTGTTTTAAATCTTATCTAAATGCGTCCGCACATCCCAATAAGACTCTTTTTGGTCAGTCTGTCCGTCTGTTGGTCTGAGTAAGGTTAAATCACAGAAATGTAGTGATATCATTCAAAGGTGCGATGTCTTACAAAGAAATCTATCCCGATTATTTTCATCTTATTTATCAGCAGTTAATGATATCATAACTAAATGTCCGAGATCCGCATTTTTTTTTTTTGTATTTAAAGGAAAAAAAAATCCACTGTGAATGACCCTTTACAACTTTTATTGAAAATCAAAACTTGCAGACAATTCAAACAATTTCAAACTCAACACTGCACTGCCTGACGTGATGACTAATATAAATGGCAAAAGTCAACTTCATACAATGGATAGTTGAGTAATCGCGGTGTACACACCCAGAGATATCTTCTATTTTATTTTCTTCTCTCTCCCTTCCTATCATGTATCACACTTATAGTATCAGTAGCAGCCATCAGGTCATGTATGTATTGGAGTACAGGGGAATCCTCAGTCCCTCTTCCACTCACACAACACCTGTAAAACCCTTGCTCTCCACATAAACGAAGAAATTTGAAGCTTCTTTCCTTTTTTTTTTTCTTTCTTTCTTAGTGTGATATAAGTCCACATTTTTGAGATTGGGGAAAATTCTCATGTTAAGACCAAACTTGAATTGGTTAACGGCGTTTGTGAGGAATTGAGTGACCCTATGAGAGAGTAGTTAAATAGAGATAGACAGTGCTCGTAATAAAGGAAGAAAGCTGTTATCTTGAAAAGAAAACAAATTAATTTTTCTTCAATGTCACACTATGCCATACTCCTTTTTTAGAAATCAATTCTCAAGATAAAAAAATTGACTACAAGGAAGAAAGAGAGAAATATATATATGTATATATATATATATATATATATATATATAATGCTCTACCCCTATGTGGAACTTGACAGCCAGTGGGACCGAATTAAGCAATTTATTTATTTACGCATAATCCCCCATCCACCAGTGTGCTCCATTCCAGAGTCGGAAGAGCAATGCTGTAGTAGCTTATTGTGAACCAGCACCCTACCTTTAATAATAATTAATAATTGTGTTATATATATATATATATATATATATATATATAATGAACTTTTTCCTCTGCCAATGAATTCTATTGTATTTTGGACGATATTTTTTCCATTTATTTTTGAGGCAATGATCATTTTTGTTTACGATGTTCTAACGGAACGAGGATAACTTGTAAAAATCAAATGATTTTTAATACTATTAATACTTTTATTCCTGAAAAAATGTTGACAGACATTGAATAAACAACGTCGCAGGTTTTGAACAGAGTCTTTTCTTCGTCTCGTTTCGATTATGCACGTTCTGATTTTCAACTCTTTTCATGATTGGCCACTTTTTTCTGCTTTCAATCCCCCTTTTTTTTCTTACGGAAGCTCAAATGAATCAAAACATCCGCGTTGATTATTTCACTAACTTCTTTTTTTCCTCTCTCCTTTCTTTGTAGTTTTGCTGCCATCGAAACAAAATGCAATCAGGAAGTTTATGGTAGGTAACTTTACATTTTCAATTGGTCCAATCATTTTTATTTCTATTTTTGGCCGCTCGTGCTCTTTCATACGTTCGTGTATTTTAAACAGAACATAATTTGTGTTAGAAACAAAACAAAACCTGTAAATCTTCCTTGGAACAATGTTTGTTTCTTTGTTGTTGTTTTTTTTCTTTTTTTGTGTCTGTTTTATGTTTGTTTTCGCTTTCTCTAATTTTCTCCACAAACAGTTTTCTGCAATCGCAATTATTTTCTCTTTTCTTTGATTCAAAATTTTCAATTCTTGAGTTTAATTTCATTCCATGGAAATGTGAGCATATCATAAACCAATTTCCCAGTGCAATCAGTAAACTTGATGAACACAAAAAGGAAATGATGTTCCGTGGATTTAATAGATATCGATGTATATATATATATATATATATATATATATAAAAATATCCTATTCAGCAGAGTTCCGTTGTACAAATAATGGATGACCGAATAAAAACACACAAAATCTCAGTGTTTAATATTTGGTTATAAACAGCCTACTTCATTCATGGAGAGAGGTCGAGGTATTGGAACATGATTAATAATCACTCTTGACTAGCACCCTTGAGCAATGTTTTATTTGGTCATTATCAGACGAGTGACTACTAGAAGATAACATGTACAATAATCTAAAACGATTATCCCTGATTTAGACCTGTTTTGCCTGAATACTGGGATGTAGTGACCCTCTTCATGGTCACAGAAAGTGAATTTTTATTCAGTATTTTCCTAAAAATCAATAAATTGTTCTCAGGATATACCATACTATACTGTAGACCCATTGTTAGTGGAATCGCTTATAACCTGTTTTGAGCATGGACCTCAATTTTTATCAAGTTGAACATGACTCAAAATAAATAGCCAAGTGTATAAATAGGGAGACCCCCTACTAAATCAAGTTACATTAACATTAAAAAGGAAATGAACTAGACAGAAACATTTTAGTAGTCAATGAATGAAACTTATCGCCCCTTCCATTTTCATCTGTCGCTAAAAAGATTACTAAAGTATTTTCCAACTCCTACTCCATCTGATTTCGGTCAAAATGTAACTTTCTGGTGAGGTACCGTTTATTTCTGTCTTCCTGACAGACACCCCTCATCCTACCCTGGAGTTTTCTCTTCATTTCTGCACGAATTACGAGGGTTGGTCTTCAAGTTGGGTGCCCCTCACTTAGATCAAGATTTGTAAGAATGTAAAATTTGTTTCACTGCAGACTTGCTTATAACACGAAAAGAAAAATCATGGACTCTTTCGCGTTGAAACAGGTGTGCTGTGGATTTGGAAATGGTTTAAAAAAAAAAAACAGTTTCTTGCATGCATCTATTTGTAGTAATGGTTCCCAAACTTTATTGTATGATGACTCACTAAGAAATATATTTGACTTACAAGGCACACCAAAAGTAAAAATGAAACTAATGAGACAATATTTCAGTTGTCAATGAACAAAACTTTTATCTCAGCATACAGATATATGTACTCATCTCCCCTTTTTCTTATCACCTCCCCTTTTCCTTATCTCAACCTCACACAGAGAGACCAAAAGGCAGCTGAGAATATCAGGAAAAACAGGAGTATGAGACATCATAGAAACTGTTTGAAAATCCAAATGGCAATGGGCTGTTCGTGTTGCAAGAATGTCACACGACCGCTGGATATCACGTCTTACAACGTGGATCTCCAGAGATCAGGTGCGATGCTCTGCACGACAGGATGTAAGATGGCATGACGAACTAGATAGATTCAGGAAGATATTGTTTGCGTGATGCCCATGAGAGAGACGTCTGGAAAATATTGGGGAGGTGATGATGATAATAGCTAAAAAGGCTGCGATCTCACAAAATCTAGTCATAAAACCCCCCACATTGGTACCTCTCATGAAATCAATGCTGACATAATACCTGTAGTGGACATAATGGCCGATATATGTGTTTCTGTATTTGGAAAAAATTACGCAGCACATTTGGTAGTGTTGTCAACTCTAAATAAAAGTTACATACTAATCAGACCTCTAAAAAGCATAAAAATGGTCAAGACTGGCTGAATACCCCTGTTAGCCATTAAATGGCAATTTGTAAATTGCTAAAATGGCTAGAATTGGCCATGAAAAGCCAAAAACGGCTGAAATTACTGGAAAATGGCTCAAAATACTGTTAAATGTTGAATTTTTCAACTGCTCTAAACAGCAAACGCACCAAACTTCCCAGAAAAAGTGCTAAATTGGCAACGGTGACACTGGGGAGTTATTTGCTGAGCACTACTGTGTCACGGCACACAGCATGAGAACCACTGCCTCTAAAAACTGTCAGTGTTAATGACAGGTCACTAGAAATGTTTTTTAATCTGCAGAATATATATATATATATATGTGTGTATATATATATATATATATATATATATATATATATCATCATCATCATCATCAGTCTTTTAGCGTCCGTCGTTGGACATAGACCTTCCCCAGGATTTGCCACACTTCCCTATCATGGGCGTCACGGAGCCAGTACTTCCTGAACTTGTCTAGCTCATCTCTCCATCTAACATTTTACCAGCTTCGGATGCGCATGTGGTCTGGGGGGATCCATGTTGTGAGTCACGATGTCCATCGATTGTCTGCCATTCTTGCAAGATGGCCAGCCCACCGCCATTTGAGATTTTTAATGGATTCTATGATGTCCCTAATTCTTGTTTTTTCTTGGATGTACTGTGCTGTCTTGTGGTCTCTCCATGTGAGGCCCAGCATTATTCTCTCATGTGCACGTTGCATAGTTCTCAATTTTACGGGTCTGTCTCTTGGTTAGGTATATATATATATATATATATATATATATATATATATATATAGCATTTTATATACATAGACAATACAGATTTATTGCAGTGATCTTCAAGAGTAGCATTTTGTTGACCATCAATGGATTTTTCTCATTTTTATTTTTGTATTATTCCTTTTTATGATTTTATTATTCTTTAAATTCAGTATTTCTATCACATCATTAGAACACAAATGAAATTCTATTTTACTACATCAGTTTCACAAATGAAAAATCCATCTTACTGCATCGGTTGCTTCCTTAAGCATGACAGAAGATATCTGCACACTTTATTATATGTGTGGATTTTTAAATGAGCCTTTGCCATCCTGCTGGATGGAGAATTCTGACCTGGACCTCATATAACTTCTATCACTGTTGATGTATCCGAAACAATTCT
Source organism: Thysanoteuthis rhombus (assembly GCA_963457665.1). Lineage (NCBI taxonomy): Eukaryota > Metazoa > Mollusca > Cephalopoda > Oegopsida > Thysanoteuthidae > Thysanoteuthis > Thysanoteuthis major. The sequence goes on along the minus strand of OY735236.1, from coordinate 2,392,733 downwards.
GAGTTTAACGAACTTTCCATGATGAAGTCAATTAGTGGTAATGATTGTTGGTCATTGGAAGTATCTCAATAACTCATCTATTAATGAGATTGACTAAAATGCTTTATAGTGACCAATATTGACAGGTTACCTAAATGACCCCTGGGTCTAAACTTCTCGTGCTCTCAATGTCGAGAGTGTATCTGTCGTCATTAGATTCACTTACTCAATAATGAACAATTAACTCGAGATCAATAGATGTGTATCATTCTCACAGTCTATGAACTAAAATACACAAAATGGAATTAATTGAAAATACCCATGCTTCACATAAATGAATCACCATAGCTTGCACATGTGCTTGAACTAATTATCTAAAAATAGAAATACCAAGGCAAGATTTGGGTATTATTGGTCCAAAATAGCCATAGAAACCCCAAGCACTTTTTTTTTTTTTTTGAAAAAAAAAATAACAGTTCAAAATGGTGCCTGATGGTGTATTCATGCAAAATATGAATAGGAGTATGCATGAACACTGACAAGCAAAGGGAGAAAAGTATATGGCCCACATGTCTGGTTGGTCAGGCAAGCCATTTTTGAAGCTACAGCGATTCTAACCTATTAAGGTATTTAATGCCTGACTTTTTGAATTAGTATATAAAAAAAAATTTAAATGTGGTAATTTTTATTTACCTGTGAAAGAAAACTATCCTTTTATCATATCCAAAAGTTCCATGTTTTGACAAACTGAACACTATGCTGGGATGCATTTGTCCCAGGAGACATTTATCATGGGACAGATGAAATAAGCCAGTATGGCCATTTAAGCTTTTCCAAATAGAAAAATATCCTGCCGATGAAGTTCCCAACCTTATGTCAGCAGACCTTCCCTTCCCCCTCCCTTCTTCGGGCATTGGCTATAAAAGTATTACCGGGGAGGGGGGATCATTGGTTCGTTGAATACACTGACCTTTCAATAGACTTGGGACCCAAGTTGCCAGATACTGCATCAGAAATACACCTAGCATCCCTGGAAGGCAAGTTTGCATTGACAAGAACACCAGGACATTTCAGAGCTGATATGGCCTTGTTGGAAAATTCATTTGAATAAAAGGGGTTCTTGTTAATGGAAAGTTTGGGAACTAGACTGACTGCCCATCTTGGACATGTTGCCAATGAACGTGTGTGCATACCCTGCAGCTTATCCAGAGAGTTGACAATTGCAGCTCGAACAAATTTTTGACGATGGGAACTATTTATAATAATGAAAATACATCAACAGTTGTTTTCAGTTTTCACTTCTTTAGATGGTTAATCAGAAGTAATTTTTGTAACTGTTTTAGTCATACCCCAAAAAGGTGAACAAAGTAATGTCCACCGTACGACAATGATTGACAGAGGACAGGGTTCAAAAGCCAGAACCCTGGCCACCCTACACTTCTCTCCTGTTCAGTCTTGTAGCTCAATCTTATTTCTGCATAGGTTTCAGCCATTGCCAGCAGTTATAAAAGCCAGGAAAATCTCATTTATTTAATTTTTTTTTCCCAGCAGATTTATTTAAGAAATCTACGGGACATATTTATCCCAGCAGGGGTAGAAACCTCTGGATATTTATGGGCCAGGCGTCTCGAAAGAGTTGGGGGTAAAAGGAAATGAGTTTTATGAACAGTTTTGGTGAGTCACTCAATAGAAACTATCACGTGACCAACATCTTTTGGCTGCATACCATATTGGGGGTGATCAATTTAAAAATTGGAAAAAAGGGGTGATCAATGAATTGGTTGTTTCTCTCACCTTTTGTTTGATGACTAAAAAGTCTGAATTTCCAAAAAACACACGCAAGTGCTGCTGAACCAATTTAGTATAAACTTACCTTGTAAATTAAACCCTGTACTAAAAATTAAAAAAAAAACTAATCGTTATTTCATAAAACAAAATCCTCATTCCTAGACACAATAAGGAGTAACTGTTTAGATTTTTGGCCCTCTAGCTCGATTGGTGCAGCCTGTGTACATGACACATCCACAGCCTGCCATCCAGGTAGAATCACTTGGAAACTGGAGAAGGCCAAGTTGACAGTTTTGGTTTGCGGTTTCTAATTATGGCGGCAAGTCAGCCGAGACTGAACGTTTGATTTCTTCATAAAGAAATTGATGACTAACATAAAACCTTTCCCAATCCAGAGTTTTCATTTGTTCCCCTTGACGGACTTCGGACAATTAGAGCGTGACATTTTCGGCACTTAGTTGCGGTTCATTATTTCTCGGCTACGGTCTTTTCCCATTATGATTTAGCCAACATGATTACAATTTAGAGAAGTGGGCTCCTGACCTTTTTTTGCCGAGTGTCAAACTTCTGAGACTTTTGTGTGGGTGAAATTTCTGAACCGCCCACTAATTTTCAAAACCCAGTCAGCCACTCCGTGGTCAATTTAAATGGCTAAAAGTGGCTAAATTCATTTATTAAAGAAAATTTAAATTAGAAAAAAAAATATAAATAAAAAACACACACACACACATACACACACCAAAAAAAGCAAAAAATCTATTCTAACAGCATAACAACAAATTTTTTTGGCTTCAAAATATTCATGGAAATATTGATGAATATGACGGGAATGCCATAGCAAAAAAAACTATCCTATTTTTTAATACTCCCGACACAGGGCTATGGTAAAACAGCTTACAAACTCCATAATAAAGAATAAAATTACAAAAACATATTCAAATAAAACCAAATCACATGTAAAAAGTTTTTATATATATATACATATATATATATATATATATATATATATATATATATATATATATATATATATATATATATATGTAAAAATGGTTAGGATTGCATATATTTAATTTCCAGGTAACTGGGCATTTGTATTTGTATTCACTCCAAAAACTCGTATAAAGGCTCCAAAAAGTAAATATACAATGTATATATCAAGACAGTGATGAAAATATAAGCCACTGTTTTGGTTGGTAATCTTCGTGATAACATTCTGTTGGCCATAACAAAAAAAGAAAATAACACATTCCCGAATTTAAATATTTTGTTACCATGAATACAGACGTACGTTGTGAGCCAGTAATTGGTCTCTCGCCCGCTTAAAAGCTTAAATCACCCAGGTTGACAATCACTGATTTTGGTAAATGTATTCGGTTATGGGCACTCTTAACATAGCAGGCAAAGAGAAAATAAAAACAGTTGGCTGAGTGGATAAACATGTTTGCTAAGTGTGTATAGTAATGTATCTGACAATCGTAAGTTCAATCCTTGACTAGGATAGTGCAAAAAAAAAATCATATACTCTGATTCAGAAGGATTGGTGGACAAGCAACATTGTAAGGATGAATTAACTCGGAAGAAATAATTTTCATGAGCATGGACAGGAGAATGAGAATGATCTACCCCCGTGGATTAAAGTTTTACCAACTGACACTTGGCTATTTTCCTTGCATTGTTTCACCTCTGTCAACAAAGTCGGCAGAGGCATATGTATTCACTTGTCTCTGTCTGTCTCTCTGTTCACATGATATCTCCAAGAGTTCTTGGTGAATTTCTATGAAATTTTGTGGAAGGGTTAGAAATAGGCTACAGAAGGGGTGATTGAATTTTAGGGTGGATCCATGTGCAATTACCACCTTCATGCCGGAGTCATCTGCCTATTCCACACAATATCTCCAATAGTGCTCAAGCTGTTCATATATCTCCTAACATTCTCTGTGAATAAAGATAAAATTTTGGAGGAGGCTAGGCAGTGGGCTATGAAAGAAGTGATTAAATTTTTTTTGTCAGATCCATGCACAATTACCTCCCCTACATCGTAGTGACAATATTGTTAGCAAAGATATGCACTCTTTGAGTGCTTTCTAGTTTTATCCCTGAACTCTTACTTTTGCTGGGTAAAAACTTTGCTTTTGCCAACAAAATTAGAAGAGGTATATGTATTAACTCCCTTCTTTCGATATTTTAATTGATCATCCCAAATATCGCATTCTTCTACCTAAAGACATAGGTCACGTGAAAGTTACTGTAGAGTGACTACCCAGACCAATTACTTCTCTCGTTGCTCTGATCGAAAGACATACTTCGAGATGACTTTTAAAAGTTACTGTTATGCATTTTGTGTGAGCGTAAAATGGATCTGGTACGAAGAGAAGAAAGCCGTGGTGTCAACCATTTTTCTGTTCGTTAATCATTTACGACTCGATGTTCCCTCGGAGTCGAGTACCATTTGTTTTTTTTTCATTGCGAATTTTCTCCCTACCTTTATTCTTCACTCGGTTTACCTAACATACTGTACCTATCTGAAAATCGGTCACATATGGGGCTCTGTATCTTGGGTGGGCTGTGAGGTACAGCTGCACTAATACGCATAAATATCTTAGTCTTCATAAAAGGCAACAGGCAATAAAAGCTTTTTTGCTACGATGTTTGGAAGGTAGTTCGTTAAGTTTCACACCCTCGCTCATCCATGTTATTAATGGTGAACAAATAAGAGGAAATAAGGGAAATGATGAAAGAAAAGCAAAATTTGGATTGGACTCTATTGTCCACGGATATACGTCTAATCCAAATTCTATTCTCCATTAATTCTCTAATTTCTATAATCCAGATTCTGCTATGTTTTTTTGGGTTTTTTTTCTTTTAAATTTTGCACTTTTTTTTACTCTTTGAAGTCTCTATCCTCTTTGGGGTGAAATTTTTTATACGCTATAAATGATGCACTGCTTGATTGAAGATATTTTCTCTCCTATGGCTGCGACAATCATAAAGTTGTGTTTACTACATAAACCACAAGGAGGAGTTTGATTTCAATGCTTTCTATCTTTGGTATGCTGTGTGCTATGGAAGCTCAAAAGCACAAAAATATTCTAGTGTCAGTAAAAAGCAACAGATAGTAGAAGCCTTTATGGCACAATGTTGGGAATATGGTCCTGACAGTAGATTTTCACGACCTTGTTCTTCTGGTGTTGCAAGCAGCAAACAAATCGAAAAAAATAAGAGAATCAGATATGAACCAAATCTTGATTAGACTTTATTATCCACTCATAATTGCGTCTAATTAATCCAGATTTTGTTTTCAATTGATTCTCTAAGATACTAAAATATTTTTACGGTTTTTGTGCAATCCGGAACAAAACATTTAAACCATGGTGATGCACAGTACATCCGAGAAAAGACAAGAGTTAGGGACATCATAGAATCCATTAAAAATCTCAAATGGCGGTGGACTGGCCATGTTGCAAGAATGGCAGACAATCGATGGATATCACGACTCACAACATGGATGCCCCGAGACCACATGTGCAACCGAGGCTGGCAAAATGTTAGATGGAGAGACGAGCTAGACAAGTTCAGGAAGTACTGGCTCCGTGACGCCCATGATAGGGAAGTGTGGCAAATCCTGGGGAAGGTCTATGTCCAACGACGGACGCTAAAAGACTGATGATGATGATGATGGTTGTGTGTTTACTTGGCTTTGTGTTTTTATCATCTGTTTTCCAACGAAAGAACTTGTGAAAAATCAATAAAAATCACTTAAAAGTTATCAAAATTTCTCATCAAGTATAAAATGAATGTCCTATACTGTCAAAATAGTTGAATTGCAGTTGAAATAACCAGAAAGAAAAAAAAGGACACAAGCAAGTTTCTTCTCCCACGAATTCAGTAAGAACTTATCTCATTCAGAACCGTAAGTTCTTTGTGACATCAGACTTCACCATTCTATTCCAAGTCACTTAATTATACACTCACACACAAAAAAAATTACCCCCCCAGGCAAACCAGCAAAATCTAACCTACCACTCTCCCCATCTTTCCCCGTGTGTGAGAAGCCAACCACATATAAAAAAAACTATCCCGCCCAACTAAAATTCCATTATCCCACCCCAACCTCGAACCTATTCAGCACTGGCTGAAACCCCTTCCCTTTCCCTTAACCCCCCCCCAGCACTACACACAGAAGTGGAATTATCAGAACAATGACCCCCCCCCCTTGAAAAACAATAAGTAAATAAAACACACCTTAAAAACAAAACCCTAGTTGTTAAAAGAGAAGAGAAAAATTCAGGCATCAGTCAATTGCGATAACTATGGAAATGATCGGTAACAATGAAATTTGAATT
>OY735236.1:2379120-2381620 GCA_963457665.1 Thysanoteuthis rhombus | reverse complement strand
CATCGATTGTCAGCCATTCTTGCAACATAGCCAGCCCACCGCCATTTGAGATTTTTAATGGATTCTATGATGTCCCTAACTCTTGTCTTTTCTCGGATGTACTGTGCTGTCTTGTGGTCTCTCCATGTGAGGCCCAGCATTATTCTTTCATGTGCAACAAATTACCATAATCATATGGGTTTAATTATTCCCTTCACAAATTTTCATTCAAAGAAATGTTTCGTGGAACGGATTGAGAGTCATACCTTCATATGAGTAATTTTTGTTATTGCATAAAAGTTCAGAGAATAAAGAGAAGGCATGAAAGTATTTCAGTTGAGAAATTGTCACAGAGTTCAAACATTATCATGTACAATCATCTTTCCTCTACAAATGAGGTAATAATAGAAGTTGTCAAAGGAAAGTAACTCCTGCCTGGAAATATGAAAGTTAATTCCCTTGCGTGACATGCGGGACCAATCAACAAACACAGTGTATTATATATGTTACTGCTTGACTTGATGTTTCTTATATGTCTTGAAATAATATTTCAATAAATTATAATTTGAGCCTGGAGAAAATGAACCTGACTCTTTTTTTAATGGCTGTTCACCTTACCTTTCTAAGTTATGTAATATTTTTATTTATTTTATACCAATCTAGAAAATACTTGCTCTGTTTATTCAGTGATTTGAAAGGTTGAAACAAGGTATCAAATCACTGTAGACCCCTGGACTACAGATGCCTCTCCCTTTAAGTGTCTATGTCTACTTCCTGATCCAAGTGTCTGTCAAGGCACTCCTGATGACATTTTTGGGCTAAACCTTGATAATTTTTTTTTTTTTTTCACATGCTTTTTTGAGATCTTTATGGTCATTTTTGACCAGCAATGCCCAGATCTTGTTTTCGTATTTTTTTTAGATTATTTTAGATTTTTTTCTAGGTAATTTGAGATAATTAGTTCTGGTGATTCATTCATATGAGGTACTGATATTGTTAACTAAAATACTTATATTTTTTTTGTATTGAATAGAAAACAAGTAAAAGGCTCAGACATACACTGGTTGGTGTTGAACTTTACTATCATCAGATCAAATCACGTAAAGAATGTTTGAATCATTGTCCTGAATAAAGGAAGATGTGATCTAAAAATCATTTTTTCTATTACATAGAAACAGAATTAATTGTTCAGTTCATTATTCATTAGGATGTCATGAAATTGAATGAGTTCTTGCATTAAAAAAACATATTTCATCTAATTTTTTTCTGCGACAAAGTAACCTTTTCAAGTAATGAATTCAGTAATCAAATTGTTGTCTATCCTAGATGGTGTGACAGGCAGATGGACACGTTGCAAATTATACTATAGAAGATTGACTTTACTGATTACAGCCTCTATATATATCTAATCACATTTGGAATCTTGACTTTTTTTCCCGAGATATGAATATTTTATGCAATATTTCATCTAAGTCTGAACTCTCTAAAGAAGATGTTTACACATGAATGTTAAAAAAAGCTAAAGCAAGGAATTGAAGAAAAATGTTTTAATTAAAATATTGGAGGTGTCTAATCCCTAAGTTGATGTATCCGTACCTTGTATAAATGAATCTCTGAAGCATGTGCAGGTACCAAAATTAATTATCTAAAGAGTTTGATCTTTTGATATTACAAAGTATAAGCATTGTTGGTACCCTAAAAAAATACCTTTTTGGAAAAGCAACAAAAAAACATTTTTAGATGGTGCCTAGTGGTGTACTGACGCAAACTTGCAAAGTTGTAGCCCCCAAAATGTGACCAAGAGCACCTCAAGTCAAAAGAGAAGAATCTGTAGCCCACTTGGCTTGTTGGTCAAGCTGGTCATTTGTGGGGCTATGATGATTCAATTTTAGGATTGGTGTCTATCTGATCTTTTTAGACTCTATATAAGATGTTTTAGCTTTTAGATAACTCCTACACCATTAGGTTTTTCATGGTCCTTCTTTGTAGGTTTATCTTGGGGGTCAAACATTGCAGATTGGGTTTATTTTATTTCTCTTGCTAAGTGGAGGTAGAGAGAAAATTATATAAATTTAGAAAAGATTAGACAACCCAGGGGCCCTTTGGGTCACCCTCTGAGAGAAAAGTAGTGCAATTTGGTGTGACCATAAGGAACATGAGGTTTGAAAGCCCGATTGCACCTGTTTTTTGGTGGCGGGGGTGTTTTTTAACCTATTTGCTAGTAGATAAATAAAGGAAGATTATCAACATTATTGTTATCTTCTTTGTTTTGCCTGAGAAATCTGCTCATCATTATAGAAGTGATTACAGATGTTGACCCAAGACTGTTATTATCAAATTGTGAATCACCCGGGTTTCTTATGCATTCTATTAATTAACGCATCTTAAGGGTATGTTAACTCGAGCTACAATGTGCCATTTTGGCTATTTAGTATACAGAAACAGAAAAACAGAATGAGAATTTTAGTAGCACTCTGTAGACCTGTTATAACACAGAAGTCAGGATCATATTTTATTACCG
>OY735236.1:2204120-2371620 GCA_963457665.1 Thysanoteuthis rhombus | reverse complement strand
TACGTTATTGTGTGTGTGTGTGTGTATATATATATATATATATATATGTGTATGTATGTATACGTATAATTAATAATTGTGTCATCCACACACAGTTGTTTTGTTGTATTACAACTCCTCAGTGTGGCTATAGACTATTCAATATCCCATCCAGTACCACGAGGTAGGATCAAAACTTACGCTGAAATTTTACCCATGCCCTACGCAGAACTGGATGGTCAGTAGGACCGAATTTGAGTGATATATTTACTTCCGCATTATTCCCCATCCAACGGTGTGCTCCATTCCTGAGTTGGAAGAGCATTGCTTATCATGAACGAGTTGCCTTATTTGAGTGCTCAACCTTGAAGAAGGGAGCGTTAATTAAATGGTTTAAAGTTGTTGTCTATGTGTATCTGAAGGAGTACGAACAGCCTGTGCTTAGGTATTTATACCATCACACGTGCACACACTTTTTAGATTGTTAGTGTATTAATATATGTATATACAAACAGTTATTTCTGTCTGTGATCCTATGTGGAAGTCATACGTTATACATATCAGATCAGTGTAATTCATTATTTCACTGCATGAGTTGTTATAAGTATTATACTATAATGTTTCATTGCAAACAAACAATAAACAGGTCTGGTTGGTCACTCAATAGAAACTATCGCATGACAAACGTCTTTTGGCAGCATGTTGTATTAGGGGTGATCAATCGAAAAAGGGGGCGAATAATGAATAAGTTACTTTTGTCGCCAGTAATCTCTTTGAAACAAATTCTGAGATTCAAAAGACAAAAATGAATGCAACCACCCTACGGGATTAGTTTAGTATAAAACTACATTGCAAGTTGAATCCCGCTATGAAAACCCATTCAGATGGGGAATTTGGAATATTAAAAAAAGTTTTTTTTTCAGATGATATTAAGCAAATGTTTTAATTTTCAGCTTTATAGCTCTATCAGTATAGCCTGTACTGAGATTCATAGATACTGAGCAAGCCAGATCAATTAAAAACCTGGAGAAATCTATGTTGACAACTCAAGTTAGATATTTGGCAGTCAAGTTCTGATGAGCTAATATAGGCTATTGTTTACCCTTACCGTAATGGACCTGTGTCAGCTATTGTTACCTTTCCTGTTTCAAAATGGCCAACACTCCAGATTCAAGGTCAGTTTTTTTTTTTTCCAAAAGGTTAGTGATAGTGTTAAGGTCATCAGCTTCTCTGACTTAAATTTCGCTGTCAGCGTCTGCCACTCTACAGCTCGAGCGGCGGCCATTTTGAAACGGGAATAGTCACAACTGCTGTGATATGCATCTTGATACAACTGACCCCATTTTGGAATATATATTTTCCTTTCTACTTGCTTTTACTTTTGCAACAGTTATAAATGACGTGTATATGAGCTGCCAGAAGAGCTGTGTCCGCCCTTGTGTCTTTATATGTGTGAGGAAACTCGGGAAGCTACAAACCTGAACATTGAAATGATTCTATGTTCCCTCCTTCTCCCAAAAATATCTTTACTTCTTTCTTTTCTTTTTTATTTCCTGTCTCCAATTTTAATTTCTCAATAATAAAATTTAAATGCGTCAGCTATAAATAGAAAGAAATCAAAAACCGAGGAAAAATATGACTTGCATGTTCTTAAGTGTTTGCCATTTTTTTTTCCTTCCCGCACTTTTAGGAACCATCAACCATAACTGCAACCATAGGTTTCTCTCAGTTTTTAAACTGGGCTGGCTGACTATGTATGTATGTATGTATGTATGTATATATATCTATCACGTGTACAAACCGCACTAATGTAGCTAGAGGGCTGAAATTTAAGCATTCACTCCTTATGTCTAGAAAAAAATTTTTTTTTTTTTATCTTCCTCTCGAGTGAGTTTTAGTGAGGGTTCAATTTGCAATGTAAGTTTATGCTAAATTGACCTTTCATTTTTTTTTTTTTTTGAAAATTCTGACTTCAGTAGTCACTGCTAAAAAAAGTTTAGAGAAGTAACATATATTGATAACCCCACCCTTTTTTTTACAATTTTTTCATTTAAACATCCCCAGCATGGCATGCTGTCAAAAGACGTTGGTTGCATGACGGTGTCTATTGAATGAATAGCCAGACCAGTTTAGGTTCTATTTGGAAAATATTTTTTTCTTTGGTTTGTTTTGAATTTATTTATTTCTGCTCATGAATCATGTATTCTCCATTAAACGAACTTTTATAATGTTATTTGAAAAATCAGTATTTAAGCAGTGACTTCTTTCTTGAGATGTGTAATCTTTTTTCTTGAAGCTGAAAAATAGATTCATTTCATGTCAATTTTATAGTTGCATTGACCGGTCTATCTTTCCCATCAGGAAGCGTGGGCCCCCAAGAGGAGTAATTTAAGTAGTCTCCAGGGGAGAATGAGTTTATTTTAACATCATTAGTCTTTTAACGTCCGTCGTTGGACTTAGACCTTCCTCAGGATCCGCCACACCTCTATATCGTGGGCGTCTCAGAGCCAGTACTCTCTGAGTTCGTCAAGCTCATCTCTCCATCTTGTACTCTGCCGGCCTCAGTTGCACATGTGATCTCTGGGAATCCATGTCGTGAGTCGTGAGGTCCATCGGTTGTCTGTCATTCTTGCTATATGACCAGCCCATTCCCATTTGAGTTATTTAATGGATTCAAGAAGATCCCATTAATCCTAAAAAGATGGGTGTATAACCAATGCATCCTCCCAATATTCACTTATGGAGCTGAAACATGGAACCTAACCAAGAGACAGATCCGCGAAATGAGAACTATGCAACATGCTCATAGGAAAATTATGCTAGGCATCACATGGAGATACCACAAGACAGCGCAGTACATCCAGGAAAAGACAAGAGTCAGGGACATTATAGAATCCGCTAGAAAACTTAAATGGCAATGGGCTGGTCATGTTGCACGAATGGCAGACAATCAATGGATATCGCGACTCACAACATGGATCCCCGGTGATTACATGCAGAACCAAGGCCAGCAGAATACTTGATGGAGAGACGAGCTAGACAAATTCAGAAAGTACTGGCTCCGCAACGCCCATGATAGAGAAGTGTGGCAAATCATGGGGAAGGTCTATGTCCAACAATGGACACTGAAAGACTGATGCTGATGATGTCTTCTCCCGGGTATATTGTGCCGCCTTGTGATCTCTCCGTGTGAGGTTGGGCATAAAAATAAAAGTCATGTTGGATTTTTTGGGACTTGAAGCTTATGGGGATATGCTTTTCCAGTAATAGACCCAGAAACTGAAGAATTAGTATTTCTTGAAAAAGCAAGAACAGATATCACATTGATATGTATATCAGTTATGATAGCAGTATTCTTACTTGGATAAATTGAAATTTCAAATTATCTGTTTCTAAGTATTCTTGATTGCTCTCTTTCAGTTACAAATATAAAATGAAAAGTAATTCTCATTATCATCATCATCATCATCATCATCATCAGTCTTTTAACGTCTGTCGTTTGATATAGACCTTCCCCAGGATTTGCCACACTTCCCTATCACGGGCGTCACGGAGCCAGTACTTCCTGAACCTGTCTAGCTCGTCTCTCCATCTAACATTTTGCCGGCCTCGGTTGCGCATGTGGTGTCGGGGAATCCATGTTGTGAGTCACGATGTCCATCGATTGTCTGCCATTCTTGCAACATGGCCAGCCCCCCGCCATTTGAGATTTTTAATGGATTCTATGATGTCCCTAAGTCTTGTCTTTTCTCGGATGTACTGTGCTGTCTTGTGGTCTCTCCATGTGAGGCCCAGCATTATTCTTTCATGTGCACGTTGCATGGTTCTAATTATAATCAAAATGAAATCATTATTTGAAATTATTCTTTGTTGCAACTTACTTGAAGGGGGAAAAAATAATCATGAACAAAGTGGGTAATGACCTTGAAAAGGTTGAGAACCACTGGTATAGATTGTAAACTTGTTCAGTTATTCAGAGATCATGAATGGCCGTCAAACTGAGAACTATGCAATGGGCGGAGGGGAAAATCATGCTCAACATCACAGGGAGAGGTCAAAAACAGCACACCATATTTGAAAAAAAAACAAGAGTCAGAGATATCATGCAGTCACGCTCAAATGGCAATGGGCTGGTTATATTGAAAGAAATCCAGACTACTGCTGGACATCACAACTCACAACATGGATCTCCAGAGATCATTAGCGAATCTGTCACCTGCAAAAAATAGGTTGGTGTGACGAACTAGACATGTTCAGAAAGTATTGGCTTCATGGGCACCCATGATTGACGAATGGCGAAAGACTGATGAGGAGGATTTGTAGAATTGCCCAGCTGATAAAAGCTCGGTGAATTGGCTTGGTCAGCTGATGATGTAAATAAATTCCTTTGAAGTAATCAATGGTTGGACTCTGACAGACCATTGCACTGTATCCTTTAAATAGACACTGGCTTTTCATTTTAACTGTATATCCTCTTGAAATTCTTGCAATAGCATCAGTGCCAAGCTGTGTCGGCCTTTGCCCTTACTTTGGACAATGTCAGTAGAGAGAGGAGACTTGCTGCTTGGGTAACTACCAGTCTTCCATACAACCTTGCCATGGCCCGTGTCATGGAGAGGCCACACCAGTGTTACTTCTACAAAGAAAGGAGCCTACCTTCAAACTTGGATGCTGAAATATAAGGAAGACTAAAGGATGTTCTTCCTAGTGCAGATCTATGTTCCCTCGAGCCTGACAGATACCACCAACGCCACCTTTGTAGCTGGAGTTGAAGTCGGCTATTAACTTTGGTATTAAGCTGATCTAATTTATAGAAATATAGTTTGATAATTCTTGGGGAAACAACTAATTATAGTCAAGTAAAGAAAAATGTAAAACGTTGGATACAAATATAATTGGGTTCCCCCCTGCTTTTAATGAAATTTTTTGATGAAAATGAACACGTTTCACAACTGGTCTGTTCAGTCAGCCAATATATATATATATATATATATATATATATATATATATATATATATATATATGTGAGAAGCATAATAAAATATACAAAAAAACATGTATATATGTATTGGTAGATCTCACTTTGAAAAAAAAAAGTGCTCAATACTTTCAGCAGAGCAGTTGTAAAATAAGTGAAGATTTTTTTCTGGTTCATTAGTTTGTACATTCTGTTTCACTAAGAAAAACTTTTTTAAAGATGCAAGGATGAATAATCTGGAATGAACCATCTTTACTCCTTATCTATGTATATGTATATATATATATATATACACACATCAATTAAAAAGTGGGACTTTGGTCTATAATAAGGGTTAAACTTCATTTCGCTACTTCCAGCTCATCAGATTAAGCCTGTAAATTATTTCTATATTATAGAGAATTACTTTCACTTTGATTTGAAATGTGACAGTTGGATTAAGTTGTATAATTTACTTCGCAACACTGCTTTATCTAAGGTGTATTAACTCAGTTTACCTTACAAGTAACTGCTTTTGCTTTTAAGGTTACTTCGGTGTGTTTTTTTAATTCTTTTTTTAGTATACATAGTTTTATTTGTTGGTTTGATTGAAAGGTAATATTTGTTTAATCTATTTCTTCGTGTGGCATATATTTCACTTACTTATATAATATATGTTATTAAGAAATGGCTATATATGATCTGACTCTGATCATAAATTGCATTATATTATATTGAAACTCTCATTTGAAATGATCTCCTGTTATTACACAGTGAATGTATCATTTGGCCTAGACAACATGAATAGAATAAATCATTTAAGAAAATGGGGCTGCTGCAGGAATTGAAGCTCTGATTGATAGAGTGCCCGCTTCAATGTAGCATTGCTCTTACCATTGAGCTAAACAGCCACCAGTATCGGAGAACAGTTATTTGGGCCTCTGTATTACCGGCGACTATTTAGCTTAGTGGTAAGAGCAACACTACATTGAAGCAGCCACCCTATTGATCGCATGTTCAATTCCTGCTGCAGCCCCATTTTCTTCAAACATTCATTCTACTCGCGTCGTCTAGATTAATAACAGACTATTTTGAATTAGTTTCAATATAATATAATGCAATTTATAATCCTTTATATAATTTGATGCTTTCATTCATTGATATTTCTTAATCAGTTGTACATTTAAAGACCTATGTACTTATTTATAGACAAGTAATAAATTCTTCACTTTTTGATTTTTCTTTGTTTACTATGAAATTAGTTTATCTTCCTTTCAACTCGTCGGTATAATTGACTTCAAACTCAAACAATGATTAGTCTCGGTTATCTTTGCATGGAGTCTGATTAGCATCAACTCGTTAGAGTTCTTCCTCTAATTTGGACCCAATTCAAAAACTTCCAAACACAGACAATTTTGAAGCGGGCTTTCCCAAAATCGTGTAAAATTTCAGAGGGGTTGCGAGTGCAATTGAGGATCAGGGTGTGGTACTTGTGCACTCTGCCTAGGATTGTGGTGTGGTATCTGTGCACTCTGCCTAGGATCGGGTTGTGGTACCTGTGCACTCTGCTTAGGATGAGAGTGCGGTATCTGTGTACTCTGCCTAGAATCGGGGTATCGTACCTGTGCATTCTGCCTAGGATGGGAGTGCGTTACCTGTGTAATCTGCCTAGAATCGGGGTGTGGTACATGTGCACTCTGCCTAGAATCGGGTTGTGGTACGTGTGCAGTCGCTTAGGATCGGGGTGTGGTACCTGTGCACTCTGCCTAGGTTTAAGATGCAGTATCTGTGCACTCTGCCGAGGATGGAAGTGTTGCTCCCCAGTGTCAGTGTTGTTGTCATCATAAATTTGGAGTGAGATTTCTTTGAAGTATAGCCATATTTAGATTGAAACTGATCTGATGAGGTTGGTGTGAAATAATAAGATGATTAAACAAGAACCATAAGTTCAATGATGCATCCACCATCCGTGGTAAGAGTAACAGTAGGAGTTGGAGGAAGATCAAGAAGTCTTTTTTTTCATTCAATTGATTCTCATACTTGTAAAATAGTGCAATATGAAATATTAAGCTAGTATTATTTTCATTAAAAATAGTGACTGGCTATTTTTGGCTTTTTTAAAACTAAAAAATACAGATATTCTATCATGACATCAATAGAAGCTGATAAATAGAATTGATCCTCATAGACTTTCTGATATCACAACTTGTAATGACATTGCACCTGTTCCTTCCTTCCTTCCTATTTTCGTTGTTTTGCGTAACTGGGATCAACCCATTGACAAATAAAGAAGTGTGGACACATTTGATAAATAGTGAATTTATTTTCTTTTTTTTTTATTCTCTTGTTGAAATTCCTTTTGATTCAAATATATAGTGATTCTGAAATGTGTATCAGTTCTTCTAATTAAATGAAAAGCCGCTTTATCTTTCCATTCATTTACGCATAAGCTTCCAACCTGTCTTTGCAATTAGATAAACTGTCGTTATCAGAAAGTGTTCTCCCCCTACATTTAACGAGCTTTGAAAGATCAAAGCAACCATTAGATTTTCACCTGAATAACATCTTTGCATGAAACTAGCTCGCATAAATTATTCTTGTCATATGTCCTACTTACTGAGCTCGTTATTTCTAATGGGCTTGTGTTTCAGCCGCAGTTTTCAAAAGGGTTCATTGACAAACAGATTTATTTCCACCTTTTGCCTCCTTTCAAATCATGTTACCCTCTTGAGCAGTAATGCCAACCTAAAAAATTTATTCTGTGCTAAATAGACCTTGAAAATGCCTAGAAAAGAACATCAGAATTCTCCTCAAAACACTGTTAGCCAAGGCTGGATATGCCTTGAAATGACTGGGAAATAGCTGAAAAATTGCTTCAATTACTGAAAATTGGCTTGTAAAATGCAAAATTGGCAACACACGAATTATGAGGTATCAAATGAAGAATGCAAATATCCATTGTCTGTAAAATTTACGCGGGGAGATGCAGTTATGATGATGATAACTACAGCTATATACTTTATAATGTTACTGGAAGAATTCATTATCTTGGGATATGATATCCAGTGAAAATATTTTTGTGTGTCATGAATTTCTTCCTGATCCTCTGAGAGAGATAAGGCAAATATTATGTAAAAAGATGGCTGAGATGGTTTTTTAACGAAAATAAGAAGGGTGGCCTCCTTTCCAAAATTGAGAAGGAAAGAAATGTTAGATATTTATACCTCGCATAAATGAAACACCATTGCCCGCACATGTGCCAGATCTAATTATCTGGAGAATTATTTATTAAAAGTAGATCTTTTGTCTAAAATTATCTAAGCAAAAAAGATATTCTATCTAAAATTATCTAAGCAATAAAGATCTTTTATCTAAAATTATCTAAGCAAAAAAGATCTTTTATCTGAAATTATCTAAGCAAAAAAGAACTTTTATCTAAAATTATCTAAGCAAAAAAGAACTTTTATCTAAAATTATCAAAGCAAAAAAGATCTTTTATCTAAAATCATCTAAGCAAAAAAGATCTTTTATCTGAAATTATCCAAGCAAAAAAGATCTTTTATCTAAAATTATCTAAGCAAAAAAGATCTTTTATCTAAAATCATCTAAGCAAAAAAGATCTTTTATCTAAAATCATCTAAGCAAAAAAGATCTTTTATCTGAAATTATCCAAGCAAAAAAGAACTTTTATCTAAAATTATCTAAGCAAAAAAGATCTTTTATCTAAAATTATCTAAGCAAAAAAGATCTTTTATCTAAAATTATCTAAGCAAGAAAGAACTTTTATCTAAAATTATCTAAGCAAAAAAGAACTTTTATCTAAAATTATCTAAGCAAAAAAGATCTTTTATCTAAAATCATCTAAGCAGAAAAGATCTTTTATCTAAAATCATCTAAGCAAAAAAGATCTTTTATCTAAAATTATCCAAGCAAAAAAGATCTTTTATCTAAAATTATCCAAGCAAAAAAGATCTTTTATCTAAAATTATCCAAGCAAAAAAGATCTTTTATCTAAGATTATCTTTAAAAAATACATGATTTGGGCATTGTAGGTCCAAAATGACCCGAGACTCAAAAAAGGACTCCTTTTGAAAGATGCTGCATAGTGGAGTTCTCATGCAAACTTTCAAGATTGTAGCCTCGAAAATATGACAAGGAGCACCCGGAGATAGATACAGACAAGGTAGGAGAGAAGACTGTATCCCACTTGATTGTTTGGTTGGTTGAGCAAGTCATTTGTACGGTACAGTGATTCAATGATATGTTAAGCCATTGAATTGTGGATCGAAACGTGTCTGTAATTACGCTGCTAAGTTATGTGTAGTTGTAAGCATTGAGAGATTTAAATGAGGTGAGTCTGTTTTTGTCACCTGCTGGGTTTTTCTAATGCAATATGTGGCTATTTGTAACGGTGAAGCAACACTTTTCAAACAAAGCTGAATGAATGAACAATGAGTGAAATAAACGGGGAAAAATAGGGAGAAAAATAGAGAGAAAAATCTGGCAACTTAAGGTCTGATTATCTGGTTCTATTTCATCTTGCATTCACTTGCAGTGGGGGATCTTATAACGGTAGAAAAAAAGTTTTACATTTTTCACCTTACGTTGTTTAAGAATTCATCCATCACCCCAACTACAAGCAGCAAGAATTTGTCTGCTGGATGATTGAAGATTTTCTGTCTTTTACTCCAAGTTTTATAGCCGGTGTACCCCTAGCTGTAGGGGTAGGGAATGTGTCTTTCCTTTCTGTCTTTTTTTTTTTTTTCTTTTTTTCGGGGTTCATTTAACAGTTCAAAAAAGTTTTCATTTTTCTTTTACCTTGTTGAAGAATTCATCAGTCACCCCAGCTACAAGCAACAAGAATTTATCTCTTGGATTAAAAGACAGAGAATCCTCAACAATCCAATTGTTTTATGGCCGGTCTACCCCTAGCTGGGGAGGGGGAGAATTTGTCTTTCCTTTCTGTCTTTTTTTTTTTTTTTTTTTTTTTTTCCCCACCCCCAGATCTATCTGTGTTTGGGTTCAGTGGAATATTCCAATCAAATTTTATGTTCATTTAGAAATATCAAAGCCCTACTCTTGCTTACAGTTTTGGTAGATATTAAACAGGATTAAAGATTGGATGGGGGGAGGTACAGACTTTATTCGTTCACAATTTTCTTCATAAGGACTACTGTCTTGGAGTTCCTGTCATTGTTTATTAAATATCTTCGCTGATAAAAACCACCAACTCCATGCAACGCTTAACTTACCACTTAATACGAACCTAACCCCTACCACTGCTTGTCTCCACCAAACGATCTCGCATAATTACCATTTTGACTCCCATTCATGATTTTGGTTAGAAAAGGAAAATAAATGAAATCAGTCTTTTAAGACTGTTTTGCACTGACTCAAAAAAAATGTAGGTCATAACTGAAAGAAGGAAAAATATATATATGTATATATATGTACATATATATATATATATATAATATGTAAATATGCACGTATTAAAATTATCAAATTTGTATGTGCACATCATACATAGATACATCTATATTTTCTTGTCTATCTTTTCAAAATAAAAAGTTGTTTGTTTTTTTCTTTTTACTGGAATAATTTCTTCAAATGTTCTTAATTATCTCATTATTACAAGTTGACTTTCTTAAATCAATATTTAAAAAAGATTTTGTAATGTTTTCATTTATCTTTTGGCTTACTTTTTTTTAATTGATAAAAGCAAGAAAGCTCTTGAAACTGTTTTCCTTTTACTGAAACAAATCGAAATCTTCAGATAATCTCTGAAAGATTTCCAGTTGTAGCGTGAGCTGAGAGTTTTTTAGATAAATGCATTGCTAAATGTTAGTGTGTGTGTATATATATATATATATATATATATATATATATATATATAATGGTGTATGGATTCGCTACACGAACACGTAAATGTTTCTACCTTATTCAGGCTTCTTCAGGCACATGATATGGTTTATTTCTGATTCCTGTTTTATGTCCCAAATAGGAATCAAAAATAAACCAAATCATTTGCCTGGAGAAGCCTGAATGGGGTAGAAGCATAAATGTGTTTGTGTAGCGGATCCTTACTACATTATATTTTAAGCTCTACTCTAAATTACTTTGATGTTGGATGTATTGAGTACTCTATGAAATAAACCCATCATACATCGAATATTGTATTCTATCATTTTGCATTCCTGATCTGTCTGTGTGTGTGTGTGTGTATATATATATATATATATATATATATATATATATATATATATATATATATATATATATATATATATATATATGTATACATATAATTTGTCTGTGTAATAGTTAAAAAGAATTGAAAAAAGATCTTTATACATTATTTCGATATCTAAAACATCCCTTCAGGAGAATGAATTGATTTCCCTCTGGTACGGGTTCATTAAAAAACAGTTTTCCTAACCCAAACAGAATGAACATAGTGTTTTCTTTGTATTTCATTTGTGTGTACTCTGTGTCACTGTGATGTTTTCATAGATCATACGGGGCGGAGTGGTTTATAAGCATATTATGTTATATGGAGGGGGAGCATATTGTCACTGTCATCTAAGGTTTTTGGTATATTTCAATATTTTGGGTATGTTGGTATTTAGTTAAATTCAATTTTAATTAATTATTTTTAATGTTGACATTTAATACAACTATTGGTGTTATATTTAAAACTGAGAGATATCATCTGCATGCTTATATAATGAGTATATGGATATAATATATGCATATTTCGGTTGATCTATTCTACAGCCTTTTTCAAGTGTACAATCCCAATGTGATTGTGGTTGGGTCTGGATTTTCATGCCATGTCCTAGTCGAGTAGAAGTTAACTGGGTACAGAGAATTGAAGAAACAGCCCACATCAATATGTCAACCAAGTGCAGAGTTCAACCGGGTGTGGTTTCCGCTATTCAACGGGGATAGAACGTCTGAAGAAGACGTAGAATGGATCAGCTGAACTGTCATGTGAATAACACGAATGACAAGAAGTTGAATCGTCTGAAAAACTCCTCGAATGTTAATGACCTTTCTCAAAACTATAGAGAATATGTATCGAGTTAACGATGAGAAAAATAGTTGTACCCAAATTGAAATGATTGCACTGACATGTTTTGCCCTTTGGCCTTGTCGAAGTTACAATTTGGAAGGAAACAAATTGAAATGTTTGTTTATATCAAATAACAACGTCTTGCAATGTCATAATACTTGAGCTCAAATGCCAAGTATTCAAAATTGAGAAGAAAGCACAATGCAAAGAATGGACCCGTATATTCGGAGATAAGATGGGGGGCATTAACAAAGGTTGTAAAGAGTTTTCCTAAAAAGAAGAGTATACAACCAATGCATCCTCCTAATTGTCACTTATGAAGTTAAAGCATGGAACCTAACCAAGAGACTGACCCGCAAACTGAGAAGCATGTAACATGCGCATGAGAGAATCATGCTCAACCTCACATTGAGAGATCACAAGACAGCACAGTATATCAGGAAAAAAAGTGAGTCCAAGACATCATGGGATCTCCAAAAAGACTTAAATCGCAATGGGCAGGCCATGTTGCACGAATGAAAGACAACCGATGGACATCACGACTTACAACATGGATCCCCAGAGATCACATGCCAAGCTGAGTTTGACAGAATACAAGATGGAGAGATGAACTGGACAAATTCAGAACATACTGGTTCCATGATGCCCATGATAGCAAAATGTGGCAAATCCTGGGAATGGTCTATGTCCAACGACGGACGTTGAAAGACCAATGATGTTAATGTAAAGGGTTTTTCTGGGTTACATTTTGTGCTATTTAATGTGATGGATAATGACTTTCTTTTAACATTTGTTCCTCATGACTGCAGCATGGAAGGGAAAGGAAGACATACTGGGATTCAAAATCGAACCTCATTTTTCTGCTTCGGCCAACCGGAAATACCCTGATAGTCTTTGTTTGAAGTCTAAACAAAGCCCTTACTCACAGAATGATAAAGAGAGCTATCAAGCTTGTCGAGAGAGAGGGAGAGAGAGTTCAAGTTCAGGTTCAGTGTCTTTTAACAGCCAGCAGCCACCACCCCGTCTACCTGGTACTGTAGCATCTCTTATTCTGCTGCCTGCTCTGGTGACCAACCTAGGGTCTCTTTTCCTAAAGGCAAGGGTCTCTTTTTTTTTCGATATCTCTTATACTAAATTAACTTGTCCTTTTCTTATACTTTTTTTTACCCTTTTCTCTTCTATTTTCCTCCTGCTTTCTTTTGTTTCTCCTGCAACTAAAGTCACAATTTATCTTTCTTACTTTCACTTTTAGAATCCTTATACACAGACCTTTTTTCATTAACACCTTTTCACTTTTTCTCCTCCTGTCTTTTTGATTAGATGGCTGTGACTGGCTATCTATCTGCAGGGGTTCCAAGCCACCACTTGTCGGTAGATCTTTTTGAGATTTTTCCTTCTTGGCAGCTGAAAAGGGTTTCTCTGTAACTCATCTTTGACCAAATATTTTAGTATACTTTACTTATCATCATCAGTCTTTTATCGTCCGTCGTTGGACATAGACCTTCCCCAGGATTTGCCACACTTCTCTATCATGGGCGTCACGGAGCCAGTACTTCTTGAACTTGTCTAGCTCATCTCTCCATCTAACATTTTGCCGGCCTCGGTTGCGCATGTGGTCTCGGAGAATCCATGTTGTGGATTGTGATGTCCATCGATTGTCTGCCATTCTTGCAACATGGCCAGCCCACCGCCATTTGAGATTTTTAATGGATTCTATGATGTCTCTAACTCTTGTCTTTTCTCGGATGTACTGTGCTGTCTTGTGGTCTCTTCATGTGAGGCCCAGCATAATTCTCTCATGTGTACGTTGCATGGTTCTCAATTTACGGGTCTGTCTCTTGGTTAAGTACTTTACTTATACCCACACCAAAAATATCTTTAACAAAGAATGCTATTTAGAAATAAAATGAAACATTCAAGAATAAAATCAAATATTTAATTAAAGAGCCCCTACCAGCCCTTGTGGAAAACGGTCAGTCAGTGTGTGTGATTTCAAAATTATTTTTTAAAATCTACATTCACAGTAGCTGACCATTTATAGCTCAAAAACCTAACTCGGAAAAATTACACATTTTTCAATAACATAAAGAAAAACAACTACATATGTATATCATAATCCTAGCTTCAAAAAACAAAGTAAGAAGGAAATGATGGTCTTTTTCTATATTTTTTTTAACACATGAGCAATCAGGAAATAGCACTCTCTACCCAGGAACTAAAAAAAGTATTGCAAAGTATAACGTATGCTACCATTAATTTATATGTAGTAAAAAGCATTTATCACTGTACGATCAAAGTTAATCTCTCTAATTTGTTTTTACTTATGTTATAAGTAAAAATTTGACATATTAATCTGTGGTTATATAAACTCAGTTCAGCTCTGTCGCCTTCATTGACTATTTGAATGGGAATAGTAGCAGATGTAACTACTATACATACATGTGTATATATATATATATATATATATATGTATATATGTGTATGTGTGTGTATATGTATATATGTGTATGTGTGTGTATATGTATATATGTGTATGTGTGTGTATATGTATATATGTGTATGTGTATATATGTGTATGTGTGTGTATGTGTATATATGTGTATGTGTGTGTATGTGTATATATGTGTATGTGTGTGTATGTGTATATATGTGTATGTGTGTGTATGTAGATATGTGTATGTGTGTGTATGTAGATATGTGTATGTGTGTGTATGTAGATATGTGTATGTGTGTGTATGTAGATATGTGTATGTGTGTGTATGTAGATATGTGTATGTGTGTGTGTGTATGTAGATATGTGTATGTGTGTGTGTGTATGTAGATATGTGTATGTGTGTGTGTGTATGTAGATATGTGTATGTGTGTGTGTGTATGTAGATATGTGTATGTGTGTGTGTGTATGTAGATATGTGTATGTGTGTGTGTGTATGTAGATATGTGTATGTGTGTGTGTGTATGTAGATATGTGTATGTGTGTGTGTGTATGTAGATATGTGTATGTGTGTGTATGTATGTATATATGTGTGTGTGTGTATATATGTGTGTGTGTGTGTATATATGTGTGTGTGTGTGTATATATGTATGTATGTGTATATATATGTGTGTGTGTATATATATATATATATATATTTGTGTGTGTGTGTGTATATATATATATAGCTGTACCACTCCAAACACTAAACGGATTAAAAATCTTTTTCAATAGATTTTTTGTGTCTCTTCAGTCAATTATTCCCCGACATCTGTCAATGCAATTTATGTAATTTTCTTCAGTGTTTTGTTTTTTTGTTTTTTGTTTTTTTGGTGGTGGGTCTTCTTCTAGTTTTACGTATACTTTGATGTTATTGTACGATATGTAAATTTTCTCTTGTTGGGATCATCTGTTGTTCATCATGTAACTGTTTGGGGGATTTTAAGAATAAAATAGTTATATTCACGTAGAATATAAAATTTGATTGGAATATTCCACTAAACCCCAAAACAGATAGATCTGAAAACAAAACAAACAAAAAAAAGACAGAAAGGAAAGATACATCCCCCCCTTCCAGCTAGGGGTAGACTAGCCTTAAAACTTAGATCAAAAGACAGAACATCTTCAATCATCCTATTGACTAATTCTTGCTGCTTGTAGTTGAGGTGACCGATGAATTCTTTAACAATTTAAGGTGAAAAATGAAAAACATTTTTCTACTGTTATAAGCCCCTCCCTGCAAGCTGATGCAAGATGAATATGAACCAGATAAGTTGACTAAAGTTGTCACATCTTTCTCTCTCTCTCATTGTTCATCCATTCAGATGTGTTGTTTCGCAATAGACAACTGCAGATATTTTCAAAATTTTCCCACCAAAAGACAACTATCATAAACAACGCAAAGGGGGAGAACTTTGTTGAACAGATTTCGTTTATTAACATTTTTATGACTTGGTTTAGCTCAGATCTCAACAAAGTTTTGTTGATGGCCATCATTTCCTACCCCTCCCCCCTATTAAATTATGACAGATTTTTTGAGAGAGGCACGAATCCATCTGTTCCTGCCAGATATGGGTGAAATAGTGCCCGCCTGAGTAAGTGATGCTTGTCACCTCAAAGTCTATTTCAAATATCGTAAACACGCCAAGTGAGTAAAAATGTGATACTTTGAGCCTGTAAAGAGGCAACTGAAGCCGTAGCCAGCATAAGAGCGCAAGAGTACACTTAGTCATATGATAGTGATAATGCTGAAAAAATACTTATATAGTCTTACATGCTTTGATATTTAGATTATATATTTTATGACAATGCGTTTTGGATTCTATACATCATCCTTCTCCTTGGATCAATAGCAGAAAACCCGCTCTATGGGCAGGTTTCCAGCTAGATGCCTACTCTTATGGTGAAGCAAAAAGACGAAAATTCGATTAGGCTAATCTGACCGACAGGGTCGAGTTTAGCTTCATACTTACATAGAAAATAAAACCCTTTGCTAAAGGCCTAAAAAGTTTAGGGCATTTCCAAAAATTAACTTTCTAATTACATAACTGTGGGGGTCCCACTAATACACAGAAAATTTTTTGTTGGAATTATTGCATGGTTCCTGAGTTACGCTGTTACGTACAGACAGACGGTCGCTTAGTGAATTACAACAGATAGATAGATGGAAATCAGATCATTATTATCGGAGTGAGCATAACCCACACTATTATTGGGGTGAGGGGTTAAAAGCTAACTTCATAAAACCTTCCTAGGGTTCCCATCAGTAGGCAGAAAATTCCACAGGGATATGTTGTGTGGTTCCTGAGATACACTGTCACATACTGACTGACGCACAGACATTTTGTGAATTATAGTTGGATTCAATATAAGCTGACATTTTTAAAATCTTTTTTTTCCTCATAATTAATTAAACTTCTCCACTTTTCTATACTAACTGAAAATTACCCATTAGCTCTAAACATTGTTTTGTCTTCTTAAATTCAACATCATCATAATATATTGTATATGGATGTTATTTTAATCTACACATTTAGTTTTTTCGAAATAAGGCTTCTTAGATTCAACATTATCATAATATATTATGTATGAATCTTATTTTATACTGTATATTATTCAGTTTTTTTGGAAACAGGGCTTCTTTGATTTAACATTATGCTGAAGTGGCAACAGATATAACAATAAAGGTCATTTTTATTCAACGTGCACTTTGTAACCAATCTTATAATCATTATACAAATATGAACAATTCTGATTGGTCTTTTCATTGAAGGAAAGATGAGACCCCGTCAGCAAAGGAAAAGTACTTTGCGTCAACATTGTTCACATGCAATAAGACACATGCTGATTGGTAGGTTAGTAGTTCCTGTTAGTATTGTTCATATACAATATGAACTATGCTGATTGGTCATAATTGTTCATATATAATATGAACTATGCTGATTGGTCATAATTGTTCATATATAATATGAACTATGCTGATTGGTCATAATTGTTCATATATAATATGAACTATGCTGATTGGTCATAATTGTTCATATATAATATGAACTATGCTGATTGGTCATAATTGTTCATATATAATATGAACTATGCTGATTGGTCATAATTGTTCATATATAATATGAACTATGCTGATTGGTCATAATTGTTCATATATAATATGAACTATGCTGATTGGTCATAATTGTTCATATATAATATGAACTATGCTGATTGGTCATAATTGTTCATATATAATATGAACTATGCTGATTGGTCATAATTGTTCATATATAATATGAACTATGCTGATTGGTCATAATTGTTCATATATAATATGAACCATGCTGATTGGTCATAATTGTTCATATATAATATGAACCATGCTGATTGGTCATAAAAGAAAATTACCATGTCAGTATTGCTCATTTACAATATGAAGTATGCTGATTGGTCATTAAAGAAAAGTAGTTTCTGTCAGTATTGCATATGAACAATACTGATTGGCTGTAAATCTTAGCACTTCAGGGTCCTCTAGGAAAAGGTATTGATTTTTAGTCCTCTAGCAAGATTCATTAAAAACTGTCAACCAAAACTGCTACCATAGGTTTCTTCAGTTTTTAAGCTGGTCTGGCTCGCTGTCTATGTATCGCGAATACAGCCACACTAATGGAGCTAGAGGACTAAAAATTTAAACATTTATACTTATGTCTAGGAAAAAAGTTTTGTTTTGGGGAGTGGGGGGCTGGCACTCCACCCCCAAGGTTTCAAGTAGGGGGATGGTTCAGTTTACAATGTGAGTTAATGCTAAATTGCTCCTTAGTTTATGCCCAACTACATTCACTCCTGTTTTTGTTATTTTTAAAGATCAGACTTTTTAGCGATTCAACTAGAGGCAAGAGAAGTGACTTATTCATTGATCACCCCTTTTTTTCCAATTTGTGATTGACCATCGCAAATGCGGCTTGCTGTGAAACGACACTGGTCATGTGACGGTTTCTATTGAATGACTCACTGACCGTTAGAAGTTCTCTGCCATGAAGTGAGATATTCAACCCTCGGGAGAGGTTGCTAATATCCATGGATCAAAGATGAATGGTTCGTGGCATTATCTTCGCCTGGAAGTTAAGGATGTCATTTTATAGAGGAACCTTCAGTTTATTACTATGGGAAACTGATTTTCAGTTATTCAGCCGAAGAGGACTGTGATAAGCCTGGTTGAAAGAATGTTGGGCCATTGTTATTGCATTATGCTGTGGGTGAAAAGTGTGATACTCATGGTCTTCTGGGATTTGATATTGGTTTGAGCTGAAATCAAACAGATCCTCTACAAAGAAAAAATGTTATTTGAGTATTCTGTTGCGTTAATGGACTCGGTTTGTGTTGCGGCTAGAGACTGATTGAAACTACACTGTAGACCTGTGATAGCACTTTGCTTAGAATATGGTTTGAACATTTCTAGATGTTTAATCTGTCTCTCAAAATAACAGTTAGATACAAAAATGAAAAGCCCCAAGGTTACCCCAACTGTAAAAGGTAATGGATTTAACAAAAACATTTGAGTAGTCGATGAGCGAAACTCCTTACCCCTTTCACTTTCATCTGTTGCTAATAAGATAGCTAACATATTGTCAAACTCCTACACTTGACACTTGCTACATATGTATCTAAGCTTTGTCAAAATGTAACCTTCAGGTTAATGAGCCGTCTTGATTTTTTTTGAAAAAAATTTTTTTTTTTCCCTTCTGCCAGACTAGCCTCACCCTATTTCACTCTACCTCACCTGTTTTCTCCTGATTTCTGTGTGAATTACGAGTTTTGAAGGGGGGGGGGCATCTGGACTTGGAACAAGGTTTGTTAAAATGGAATATCTATTACAATGCAAACCCACTTATGTCACACAGTAGAAAATTATGACCCCAAGTACCTATCATAACTGGTCAACTGTGTATTGGACTGGTTATATTATTAGCCTCAAGATGTTGGAAAGATGAATCTAAATCAGGAGAATACTGTATGTACTGGACTGTAAGATAAATGGTTTCACTAGTGTATTTAGAGAACTATTGAGCTCTGTAATTGTCCATATTCTGACCGTATTTATTCTTTGATGGAATCTTTTTGTAAGATCTAAAATTTCAATGCTACACTTGTTCAATTATTCACTGTGATGGAGAGTTGGCGTAATACTTACTGTTTTTGCAAATTAAGTGACCGTCTTTTACACCAGTTGTAGGTAATCAATGTTTTTTACTCACAAAAAAGCTTGATTATGTGGATATTTCGATGTTTTTATTCTATAATCAGAAAAAGATCATCCTTGATAATATTGATTTATTGGAAAAACCCTCCTTTATTAATCAATGAAACATAAGACTGCACAGTATATCAGGAAGAAAACAGGAGTCCGAGACATCATAGAAACTATTTGAAAACTCAAATGGCAATGGGCAAGCCATGTTGCAAGAATGACTGACAACAAATGGACATCACGACTCACAAAATGGATCCCCAGAGATCATATGTAAAACCTAGGCCGACACAATACAAGATGAAGAGATGAACTAGACTAATTCAGAAAATAATGGCTCCACAATGTTCATGATAGAGAATGGTGGCAGATCCTGGGGGAGGGCTATGTCCAACGATGGATGTTAAAAACTGTTAATGATGGTGAGGAATCATTAAAAAACAACCATAATGCAGTTATCATATTCAATCACAAAATTCCCGAACAGTGATTCGAGACAATAATATAATAGATCTTTTTTTCAAACCAAAAAGCTGGAAAAAAATTTCTCATCTTAGCATTTAAGCAAAAAATTTAGAACGAATTTCCGGATCCCCCCTCCGAAAAAAAAAATTGATATATTATTCTTTGGCTCATAGCACAACCTTCCACAAAAAGTCAGTGAAATTAATCGAGAATCCTTTGGATATGTATTGTGCAGACAAACATGGATAAATACATTATCTCTGTCCAACTTTGAAGAAATAGAAGCTGTATAATTATAATAATATATAGCTTCATAATTAGCCTGGCATGTGTGACCTTGCAAGTCATTCGGTGCATTTATGATATAACGCAGTTTGAATGAAATCATCGTCTACAGCTTTCGCTCATCCCTCTCCGTGCACTTAGCCTTTGTTGATCGAACATGACATCATGCGATTGATATTGACTCAAAAGAAGTGACATGAAATATTTGGGGAATCAGGAACTTGGTTATCTTTGCCGGCCTTGAAAGGATGTACTGACATCTAAATAAGCTTTCTTCTAAATTTTGGACTTGTTTTATTGTAAACTGTCACTCATAGCATGTCATGTGTAGTTTTGGGTGCAGCCAAGGAAAATGCTAATGTCATAAACTGCTAAAGATTTTGTGGTAGCAAAGATGACCGCTAACTGCTGACTTTTCTGCTCTAAACCCCTTAAAAAACAGGCCCAGAGAGCGGAAGCTTTAATATGTTATTGCTTAGACATAGAGCTTCCCAAGAAGATATAGTATGCTAGATTAAGATTAGAGTGTACCTAAATAATTAAATGAAATTAAACATCGTATTTACTTGCATCCCCACGAGAGCAAGATGTAACTCAAGGTCGTTGTTAGTATAGGATCCATCTCTGAAATAAAACGTTAGTTCACTGTCAACGTACTGTTTATTTAAAGCTCTGTCTAAACCACAACATATCAAAATTTCAACTTTCAAGGTCTTTTTTTTAAAAATAGGTTTTAGAACTACTTAGCTGTGTCCACCACTGGTCATGAGCTAATACTAAGTGGAAGGCTTTGTAGAACAGTCATTCTCAACCTTTTTTCGATCAAGGCCCCCTTAAGAGATCCTCTCAAATTCCAGGGCCTGAATGAAAATTATTATCATATTAAGTATTGATTTGCCAAAAATTATTCAACTCTGTGCAGGCTGTGTGCATTCATTCTTCCTTTCTCTGCATCAGAAACTGTCAACCAAAACGGTCAACGTAGGTTTCTCCAGTTTTTAAGTTAGTCTAGCTATGTATCTGTTATGTATATAGACAGCAATAATGGAGCAAAGGAACTGATAAATCTAATCTTTTATTCCTTATTATGTCTAGAACAAACATTTTTTTTAAAACTCAAGTTTTTTGGGGGGGCTTCAATTTACAATATAAATTTTTCCTATATTGCCCCCTTTGTTTTTGTCTGGTTTCATTCGAGCTTGTTTTTTTTTTTTTTTAATTCAGATTATTTTTAAAGATCATTGCCCGAAAACGGTTGAAAGAAAATTTGCACATCAATTGTCCCTTTTTCTTTTTATTGATCACCCTGTGCACAGCATGCTATCAGAAGATGTTGGTCATGTGACTGTTCTTATTGAATGACTAACCAGACCTGTTTCCAGGGAAGGCAACAAACACAGCAGTCAATTTGTTTTCTCTATTTTAAAGATGAATAATCTCGGCTCTTCTTCGTCTTCTTCCTTTCCGATTGTCATTGTCAACCATGTCTGTCTCTTATTCCTGTCTCCATCTTCGTCTGCCTTGGTCTAAGGCGTCTCTATGTCAAAAATCAAAATAGTTTCACATGATTCATTGTCTTTTGTTTTTGTTTTGTTGTTTATTCAAAACTGTCAACTAGAACTTTCTTTCAGTTTTCAAGTTGGTCCGGCTGGATATATATATATATATATATATATATATATATATATATATATATATATATATATATATATATATATATATATATATATATATATATCATCTCGTTTATTTTTGGTCTATTTGTCTCTTTCAACATGACTGTTACATATTTTTAAAAATTGACATTTGGTGTGACAGAATGAATTATAAATTGTGTTATATTATACAGAAACTTATTTGAAATGATCTCCCATCATTACACACACACAACACTATATATATATATATATATATATATATAATGCATACAGGCTGTACCATTGGAGCAAAAGGGCTGGAAATTCAAACATTTACTCCTTGCTATGTCAAGAAAAAACTTTTGTTTTTCTTTAAAGTTACCCCCTAATAATTTCCCAGAGGACTGTTCAATTTGCAATCTATGTTTATGCTAAATTGATCCTTTAGTCTGTTTCTGTTTTTGTTTTTTTTTTGTTTTTCTTAAAATTCTGCCTTTTTTAGTGATTGTTGCCTAATGAATAATTAATTCATTAATTGGTTACCCCACCCCACATGGCATGTTGCCAAAAGATCTAGGCTGTCTGACAGTTTCTATTCAGTGACTAACCAGTATTTTTTTCTTTTAATTTTTAATTTTTTTTCTGTTATTATTGCATTTTATATTTACAGTATCATCTCAAGTTTGTGTTGACCAATATTCCATCGGTATTGGGAGAGAAATTTGATAATGTTTTGGAGAAAGGAGAAGAAAAAAAACGGAAATTATTCAAAGAATTATTAGCGTTGCTCTGAAGAAGAGTAATGAGTTGTGATTGATTAGCGTTAGTATTTAGGAAGAATATTGAAATCGTTAGCGTGTGTTTTATAAAGAAAAAAGGGAAGAATCAATCACTTCTTTTTTTTTTTCTCGTCTTTTTTTATCCATGAAATTAAAATTAGAAAAATTTTTATCTAATTTTCAAGTATTGAAATGACTCGTCACCTTCCACTTGGCTGAAAAATCTCAATAATTAAAATGCATAACTGCTACCACGTAATAAACGATAACGCTGGGAATTACTAACAGAGTGGGGGATAAAGAGAGATGGGCTTGCCTGCTGAATGTTGAATCACATTTTAAAGAGAGTAGGGGATAAAGAGAGATGGGCTTGCCTGTTGAAGGAAAATGCATTGATTAGAGAGCAGTTTAGGAAGAGAGAGAGAGAGAAACAGTGAGAGAGAATAAAGCAGACTTTCAAACGATAACAGAAAAGGTTGGAGAGCAATGTGTTGACCCAAGGCAGTCAGGTGTCAGCGTTTTACAGACCATGCACTGCACTGGGAATCATGGAAGATCGAAGAAGGAGGGCCTTTTCTGCCACCGAAGATGCAGCCTAGAAAGCATCAAGATGGTCCTGGTTAAAGTAAGCTGATCCGTGGATTGCTGCTAATGTACAGGCCAGGGTCTATTTAACCTTGGTCAGGTCACTTACGTGGGACTGTACGATGTTCGAAAGGCCCAATGACCCCTGGTCAAATCACTGACGATGTATCCGAGAAATAACATCATGAAGATGTTTCTGAGAAGTGATATGTAACTTGTAAAATAAGGTACTAAAAATGTCATATTGGTCTGTTGTGTTTGCTTCTAATCAAACTGGACTTTCCGCAAGACGGATGTTCTGATGCTTGGGTCTAAGGTAGATGGTGTCCGTCCTCTCCCACCCAAATAAGGCTGACCCTACTGTAGGAGCAGCAGGCCCAATGGGAAACATTTTTTGTGGTGGCCTATGTTCACAGCCAAGGTTTATAGAATCTTGCATATATCAATAAAGTTTATTATAGACTTTATATCTCTATGGTTGAATGAAGAGCAATTGAACTGCTTAATATTTTCAAAGAAAGAAATTTTTACACGATTATATAATTAATTACTATCTTATTTAATTTGAAAAAAATTCAAAATATGGGCTGTACAAGTCTGGTTAGTCACTCAATTAAAAACCATCATACGACCATCTTTTTCCAGTCTGTTGTGTCGGGGGTGATAATTTTAAGATGTGAAAATAGTGTGATCAATGAATGAGTTTCCGCTCTAGTATTTCATCTGAATTTTCAAAAAAAATGAAACAAACCAGAATCAATGCTGCTGGGCATAAACTAGTGATGAATTTAGCATGAACTTAGATTGCATACTGAACACCCTTTTTTAGGGGGGGGGGTTACTTCCCCCCCCCAAAAAAACAGTTTTCCCTAGTCATTGTAAGGAGTAAATGTTGAAATTTTCAGCCTTCTAAATCCATTGGTGCAGTTTGTTTACGTGATACATACATAGCAAGCCATTCAGCCAGACCAACTTGAAAATGTAAGAAACTTATGTTGACGGTTTTAGTTGATAGTCAGTAATTCAGAAGAAGATTAAAATCTTTTCTGTTTCCTGTGAAACCTGTAATTTGGTGTGAAGTGTATGAGGCAATCCGTAGTTATGTGTATTTTACAATATCAGGTTAGATTACCTTAGCGCAGCCGCCTCCCCAGCACAGCCCCCTCCTGGGAGCTATCGGTCCAGTTGGCTTGAAACCGGCCCTGTTCACAGAATGTATCATCTTTCTCTGCTTATACTCTCATCGAGGGAGTTGCAGGTCAAGGTGCGTACAGGTTGGCAAGACCTGCATGGCTTGCCAGAACTGTCAAAGCTTTCTTCTGCTTATGGCACCATTCCAATGGTCATCCTTCTGCATACTGACTGGGGTTAACATTGCTTAACTTTCAAAATTTAAACAATATAAATAAACACTCTCGACTTTGAGAATTCGGAAAAGGTACTGCTATGTTCTACGTTAATATTGTAGAACCTACAAATGTGCGACACCAACTAGTGTTAAAATAAATCAATTCATTTCTATCAATACAAGTTGGGAGAATTCCTGCTAGCTAACTGACCGCTTGCCCAAATGAGCTTTTACTTGAAACTTGTCGGAATGGACAATTCAGTTCTGTAGTTGAGGTTAATAAATAACCAAAACAATCGTTTCTGTTCTGTGTAAAACCTGCGGTATGATGTTAGGTGTATGTTGCAAATAATTGTGTGTGTTTGACAAGAGTAGATCACCAATGCGCAGGGCCCCTTCCGGAGCAATTGGTCCTATTTGCTTGAAGCTCGCTCTCTATCCATAACCCCTGCCCCTTTTTTTTTATCCGATCCGATATCATCGCTGCTCGGAGTTCATATGAAATACGATTCTTTTCCTCTATTCTTGTTTATGACATGGGATGTTTAAAAGATTTTCCCCCTTTCAAGAATATCCTTCTCTGTTTGTTCGGACATTGTTCAATAGCCGGCTCCATTCATGAACATTTCTTCATCCGGCAATTACCAGTGACATTTTTGTCTGTGTTTTGGACATCCAACTGACCATTACTGGAGATCGTAACTAGGCAAACCCGTGGCAAATCTAATAAAAGAACGGTTCATTACATACACCGTCAGGCGAGAGCTCACCACAAACCTAAATTTTGTTATTGAAAAGATAATTCTGTTTTTGACGCATGATACTGTGTGGTAAATTGATTACATGGATGACGATATGAAGGTTTGCGTGAGGTAATGGGCCACTCAGTGTCACTTAGACATGATGGCTTCAATTCATGGCCCGAAAATTACTAAGCATCATCTTTCTTTCTCTCTCTCCCTCTTTTCCTCTTACTCTCTCCCTCTTTTCCTCTTACTCTCTCCCTCTTTTCCTCTTACTCTCTTCCTCTTTTCCTCTTACTCTCTCCCTCTCCTTCTTTTCCTCTCCTTCTTTTCCTCTCCTTCTTTTCCTCTCCTTCTTTTCCTCTCCTTCTTTTCCTCTCCTTCTTTTCCTCTCCTTCTTTCCCTCTCCTTCTTTCCCTCTCCTTCTTTCCCTCTCCTTCTTTCCCTCTCCTTCTTTCCCTCTCCTTCTTTCCCTCTCCTTCTTTCCCTCTCCTTCTTTCCCTCTCCTTCTTTTCCTCTCTCCCTCTCTTCTTTCCTCTCTCCCTCTCTTCTTTCCTCTCTCCCTCTCTTCTTTCCTCTCTCCCTCTCTTCTTTCCTCTCTCCCTCTCTTCTTTCCTCTCTCCCTCTCTTCTTTCCTCTCTCCCTCTCTTCTTTCCTCTCTCCCTCTCTTCTTTCCTCTCTCCCTCTCTTCTTTCCTCTCTCCCTCTCTTCTTTCCTCTCTCCCTCTCTTCTTTCCTCTCTCCCTCTCTTCTTTCCTCTCTCCCTCTCTTCTTTCCTCTCTCCCTCTCTTCTTTCCTCTCTCCCTCCCTCTCTTCCTCTCTTCTTCTCTCCCTTTCTCTCTCCCTCTCCCCTCTCTTCCTCTCTCCCTCTCCCCCTCTCTTCCTCTCTCCCTCTCCCCCTCTCTTCCTCTCTCCCTCTCCCCCTCTCTTCCTCTCTCCCTCTCCCCCTCTCTTCCTCTCTCTCTCTCCCCCTCTCTTCCTCTCTCTCTCCCCCTCTCTCCCTCTCTCTCTCTCCCCCTCTCTCCCTCTCTTCCTGTCCTTCTTTTCCTCTCCCTCTTCCACTCTTTGGTTGCATGATACCATTTATTGTTATGTCCAACAAACCATAAAACAACTGTTTATGACTTTTTCTCAGCCCATTACTCTATTTCAACATTTATAATCTGTGTTTAGAATGAAGGCTCACTTTTGTTAACATTTGAATTTCAAACTCATCACTTATTGTACATAATTCGAAAAATTTTGAGCACTCTGTATGAATCATGATATTTTACTGGCCTTTGAGAGTTGTTCTGTTTTCATCATAATCATTACCAGCAATTTCAGGTACACTGCTGGACAAAGGCCTTTTCCAACTCCTCCCATTACAATTCTAAGGTCATGTTGGTGTTGGGGAAGATACTGGCTAACTGAGCTCACCTGTTGCCATTATTTTCTGGTGAGCTGGTTTTGTATTCAGAGTTGTGCTTCTTTCAAAGCCTATTACTCAACTCTGCACAAAAATTTCTTTGAAATTCATTCAGATCTTCCTGGGATATCGGATAGCCAGGACTGAAGGAAATATTCCAATCTGAAATTCCATCTGTCCATACAATATCACCAAAAGTTCTGAATGAATTTCAATGGAATTTTGTGTAAGAGTGGACAGTATATCACAAAAAGAATTAATAAATTTTAGAGCGGATCCATGCATGAAAATCTCCAAATGTTCTCTGTCTGTCCTCACAATATCGTCAAAAGTTCTCAATGAATAATGATAGATTTTCATGGAACAGTCGGCAGTGGACTACAGAAGAAATGATCGAATTTAGGGATGGATCCATCAGTAATTACCTCCCCTGTGTTGTAGCTATTAGTACACACAGGTGTTTAATTTTTCAACAAGGGTCCATGTGCTTTGATTGTAAATAGCTCAAAAGGACTTGCTCTGGGGCAAATTTTTGTCTTTACTTAGCATAAGATTTCCTTTCTAACAATATACAACATGCCCATATTTGATGAAAAATTTTGTTTTTCTTACCAGAGCACCACAGCAAAGATCTACCATTATGAGAAATTGCACCTGAAATTTTTTGTGACTGATCTCTACTCAAGATATTCTTACTCACTGAAGGTTACTCTGGCATGTCCAATGAGTCAACTCAAAAATTTAAAAAAAAAAAAAAAAAAATATTCCAATCAAAAAGAATTACAGGACTGAGTGTTAAGGATTTGTGTTTGTAGTATCAACTCATAAGTTTCTGATCTGAAGAAAAGGCCTCATGCAGTTGTGATACAAAATGTAGAGAGAAATAATTCGCTGTCTAAGAATCTGACTTCAGGAAAGCTTTTAAGCCATTATCAAATGTATATATTGAAACTACTAAATCAGGCTTAGCAGATCATTTGTTAGAGAAAAACTAGTATGCAATTCTCTACATAAAAATACTATGCATTGGAAAGTTCATATGGAAGCCTTGTATATCAATAAAGTCTAAATTTTAAAATCTTATAGATCTGGTTAGTTACACAATAGAAACCATCACATGACTGACATCTTTTGGCAACATTAGAAAAGAGAGTGATTGATGGATAAGTTACTTCTCCCGCCTCCTGTTGGGTGGGGATCACTAGGGAAAAAAAAAAAATCTGAATTTTCCAAAACACACGTGAGCAACCTTATAGAAAAAAAATAAGGTTTTTCTAGATGCTGCCTAATGTTTTGATGCTAATTTTTGAGGTTGTACCCTTGAAATTTGACTCAGAGAGAGAGAAATACACACACACACACATACAAGGAGAATCTGTTGCCCACTTGGATGGTTGGTCAGCCAAGCCATTTGTGGGGCTACGGTGATTGGAAAACTTCTATTCAGACTGAAGATCATAACTACAAGTTTTGCACTGTATATATAAAAAAAATGAAAAATCATTATATATTTTTATGTACAAATGTATTTATTTAACATTACAAAACTAGACGATCCTGATCATCCTACAAAGAAGGGTATACAACCAATGCATCCTCCCAATAGTCACTTATGGAGCTGAAACATAGAATCTAACCAAGAGATAGATCCACAAATTGAGAAGCATGCGATATGTACATGAGAGAATCATGCTCAACCTTACATGGAGAGATCACAAGACAGCACAGTATATCAGAAAGAAAACGGCAGTCAGAGACGTCATAGAATCCATTAGGAAACTCAAATGGTAATGGGCTGGTCATGTTGCGAGAATGAAAGACAAGGATGGACATCACGACTTACAACATGGATCCCCCAGAGATCATGTGTGAGGCAGGCCAGCAGAGTACCAGATGGAGAGACGAGCTCAACGAATTCAGAAAGAACTGGCCCCGCGACCCCCTCCATACAGAAGTTTGGCTAATCCTGAGGAAGGTCGATGTCTAACAACGGACGTTACGCAACTGATGATTTATTTATTAGGATGAAATAAGCCGTATGATAAATTCTGGTTTATATCCAAAACTTGTCAATTTAGCTGGCAATCAGTTGTGAGTTCAAATTACTGTAGCAGAAAGTGGATTTTACAATTCCCCTAATTTTGGTGAGGATTGTTCTGGTTGCATCAGGAAAGCAATGTCAACTCCAGACTTGGATTGGATTTTGATAGAAAAAACTGATGAAATTTTAAAAAACTGATACAACATGTATTCTTCAGACATTCTCTGGTGTATCAACAAAACATTGTGTGAATAACAATGTTGACAGTTGTCCAAAAAATATATATATGGCGTAGAAACTTGTAAGATAATTGATTTTTTTTTTTTCTTGTTATGATGTAGGTTGACAGATGGAATTCAAAGACATATCTTTGTTATCTGGTCACTTGAATGCAGAATATATTCCACTGAGTGAATTGTTTCAATGTCTTAATCTATGGCAGTTATCAGGAAGAATGGAAACTGTCTGTCTGGTCGGCACACAAAATTACCCAGAATTCATTCAGCTATAACACCAGTAACTTCCTGTTTATCCTGACTCTTGCACTTTATTAATTTCTTTCTCTTTGTTGCTTGCTCTCTCTCTCTCTCTCTTCTTTACAACCTACCTCTCTCCTTCTAACTCTCACTTTTCATTCTTGCCCAACTTTCTTTGTCTCCTCTTTCTTCTTTTTCTGTCTGTTAGTCTGTCTGTCTCTTTATATATCATATATGTATGTATGTATGTGCATATATATATATTTATATATATATAAGCTGAGGTACCCTGGGGTAAAAAGTAATCAATACTGAAAGGTCATGTAGTAAAATTTAATGCAAAGCTTCTCAAAGTAGGGATGAGTCAAAAATGCCAAAATTGACCTGACTTTGAGTTGACCTTAAGAGGTCAGTGCTACTCATCTTATGTTTGGGTCAACTTATATTATCCACCTGACTTTTCAAAATTAACCCATTCACTACAGATAGTGGAAATTTCTATCATTGGGATTCTATGACCAAATTTTCAGGTACTTTATTTGACCCAAAAGGTAACAATGTCCTAAGTACACTGGATGACATTGATTGTTTTAATTAAAATAAAACAATGTATTTTGTCCAGAATAAAAAAGGGGCTGATGTAGAGAATGTAGTCTGGATTGTGAATTGTAAAGTTCCACAAACTCAGCTACTCAATGCGGAAAATGGTGCACAACTTTCAACATCTAGTGAACAAGGGTGTGCAAAATTCATGAAAGACAAACACAAGTTGATATATATATTATATTGTTATTGCTTTCAATCAATTGTTTGTATATGAAGAAACAATTAATTAATAATAAATTCTGAATTGCTAAGAACACAAAAATTAACCTTTCGGAATGAGTCAGATTTGGGTCTAATGAAGGTTACAAGTGCCAAATTTCTATTTTATTTTATGGCAACTTGCTTTTATCTAGAGTACCCCTCGCTGTTCGCTGCTTTCCCATTCATAATTTTGATGATTTGCCATTCAGATAAGTTAATAGGAAGGTTTGCGGTGTACAGCAAAAAAAAAAATGCATTGTAGAAAATACGCTGTATATTATAAACAAAGCATAAAGAGCTTAAGAAATGATAGTCATTGTAGTAATCTTTGTTGTTAATAAGAATAAAGATTGTAGAAAATTATCTACTAAAAATTATTTACATAAACACTGTTGAAAACTTGAGTATGTTTACACTCACAAAGCGGTTGTTAGAACGGTATTTTAGTTGTTAAATATTCTTTTCACACTACTGTTCTTTAAACAAATTCATCTGTTGATTTTATTTTTTTTTGCATTGTAAGTCAGTACTAATAAATTTTCTTTCTCTTTTTTTCATCGTGACTTTTCTCAAAATGGATGAAGAAAATTTTAAAAACAACAAAAATGTAAAGAAGAAAATTTTTTGATAATCATTTCTCTGTACTTTTATGAAATTTATAGTTTTCGTCAGTTGATTTATTCTTTTTTTTTACTTACTAGCAACTACCGCCCACTCTTTCAATGCTCTTTTAAAACATATTAAATATCTACTTTGAAAGTTCTGTTCTTATTATAACTGCCAGAAAATACCATAAAGTTAGCCTTAAAAAAATGAAAAGAATCCTTTCTGCTTACTCACAGATGATTTCTGAGCAGATTAAGATTTACTCTTTCGACTGGAAAAAAGTTTTGATTCCACCATAATTGATGGATCACCTTTTTGAGTTGGCAATACTAAGTTTCAGTCTTGGCAGTTTCTTTTCCTAACACCCATGAAAACTGTAGATCTGTGAGTCGGGACTTTTATCTCCTAATTGACATGGGCTTTCATTTTGTAATGGATAACTTTCAATTAACAAAAGTTTTTTCATCTTGCAATGGATAACTAAGGGTTATGGATAACTTTCAATTGACAAGGGCTTTTTTTTGTTATGGATAACTTTCAATTGACAAGGGTTTTTTTCTCGTTATGGATAACTTTCAATTGACAAGGGCTTTTTTCTCGTTATGGATAACTTTCAATTGACAAGGGCTTTTTTCTCGTTATGGATAACTTTCAATTGACAAGGGCTTTTTTCTCGTTATGGATAACTTTCAATTGACAAGGGCTTTTTTCTCGTTATGGATAACTTTCAATTGACAAGGGCTTTTTTCTCGTTCTGGATAACTTTCAATTGACAAGGGTTTTTTTCTCGTAATGGATAACTATGAATCTTTGCCACCTGCCGCAGTTGATAGGTCATTCCGTCTTCCTATTCTCAGAAAGAGAGTTCTGCAGTTTCCACTCATCCATGGTGTCTTGAACAACATCAAACGTACTTTTCTCTTTTCATGAGGAGATTCCATTTGGTAACTTACATACCATCTATTACTCAAACGATGATTCAACTGAATGTCTTTTCACCTTTGCTACGTCGCCATAGCAATGATGTGGTGTCTCGTTTCCTCTTGATGTCTTTAACGGCTCCGTTCACTTTTCATCTGGATCCGCTGACGATGTTCCTCAAAGCAAATCCTCCGTCTTTAAAAGTCAGACACAAAATGACATCAAGATTAATTATTCCGTTTTCGGAAAATGTGTTGCCGTCAATAGTGCAGGCATCCCCTATTATATATATATATATATATATATATGAATATATGTATATTTGTATATCACAGTCAATAATTGATCAACCACAGTATTGAAAATTGTAGCCGCATAAAAAAATCCATCGGAGAATAAACATGGTCAGCTCAAATTCTGTTATCAATAGTGTTTTCCGCTGGAGAATATCTTGCATAGTATTTTTTTTTAAACTTCTAGAATCTATATTATTTCACTATATATATATGTGTGTGTGTGTGTGTTTGTGTGTATATAGAAAGTTTTACAGCTTTAAATATGAAATACATTAAAAACCCTTTTCAAAATGTTTTAGTGTCACGCATCATCATCATCATCATCAGTTTTTTAACATCCCTCGTTGTACATAGATCTTCCCCAGGATTCGCCACAATTCTCTATCATGGGCGTCGCGGTGCCAGTGTTTCCTGAATCTGTCCAGTTCATCTCTCCATCTTGTATCCTGTCGGCCTCGGTTCTGCATGTGATCTCTGGGGGGTAATTTTCTTCAATGTTTTACATGGTCTTTGATATCACGGTAGTATGTGTAAATGATGTTGCACATGATTCTCGGTTTAAGGGTCAATCTTTTAGTCTGGTTCCATGTCTCAACTCCATAGGTGATTATCGGTAGGATGCATGGGTTGTATACCCTTCTTTTTAAGACTAGTGGGATTTGTGTGTTCTTGAAAGTAAAACTTGCTCTACCAAAAGCTTGACAACCTAGTGTGATTCTTCTCTTCATTTTGTTTTTCTCTTGATGACTTCATGGAGACTCGCTGTCTTAAGTTGATGTAGTGATCTATTTTCTATAGCTTAGTGTTTTCGATTTTGATCATTGTGTCTTTGTCCCCAACGTGTTTATTGTTGAAGACCTTTGTTTTGCTGAAGTTCATGTGAAGGCCAACTTTCTTGCTTGCTTCATTTAGCTTATCTAGCATCATTTGGAGTTTGTGAAGTTTCTTTGTGAAGAGGACAATGTTGTCAGCAAATCCGTCGTCACTTAGATATTCACCGTCTATTCTGATTCCTTTGTGTCTCCATTCTAGATTTCAGGAGATCATCTCAAGGTGAGCTGTGAAAAGTTTTAGTTGGTATCACTCTATCTCACTTCCTTTTCTAGTAAAGGGTCCAGAGTCTTCATGTAGCCTGATGAAGGAATGGCTGTGTCAGTAGATATGACATAACCCATCAAAATAAGGCCCCAAACAGTTTTTTTTCCCCTAAAATTGAAAAATGAAATTTTATGAAGGGACCTAATACCAATGTCAATTTTCAAGTCTGTAGACAAAACAGTATGGCCAGGAGTGCTGGAGCACACAAGCTCACCCATATATAAAGGGATTGAACTCTTCGCCACCTTTGTAGGCTATGGTTGTTCAATGATTTTGTGCTTGGAAAATGTATTGCCATAGTACAGGCATTCATTGTTGTGAAAAAATACATTTATACTAAAAAAAAAGTTTTTTGTAATAATTTTTTTATTCATATATATATATATATATATATATATATATATATATATATATTAGAAAAATTGCTGTAAAGATCTTCAGTCTGAATAGAATTAGGAGTGAAGTTTGACCCAGCAACAGTTAGGATTGTAAAACATTGGCCAATTCTTGATCCGAGATTCTCTCTCTTGGACTAATGCCTGAATGATAGAACCTTGTAATTGAAGCCACAAAGTCATATTTATGAATTATTTACCAAGTTGATATAAATATTACAAACTGAGAACAGTTAGGGAGAAGTTTTACCGATAACCTCTTACTTGTAAAATCCTTTATGCTGAGCAATACAAATATCAACAAAAATTTAGTTTATGCTGGAGATTTCAAAACTGGGAGTCCGTCTGAAAATGCTTGGGGATCTGAGGCAGTGTTCCCTCTGACTTTATGAATTTAGTTATAATCAATCGCACAACAATCAAAAAACATATTTGAATTCAAATGAATATGATTTTAAAGGTCAAAAAATTCTTAGTTCATAGTTCATTAATTAGTTTAAAAACTGAGTGTAAAATAGGGCTCTACCAGAATATTTGCTCTATAGAAGGGGTCCTGGAGTTTTCAAAGTTTTGAAAACTCTGGTTTATACTCTGAGACGCCTTATTTTGACATTTTTTTAATAAGTGGAATTTCTATCTTTTATAATTCATTATAAATTTCATTACTATTTTTACATTGTCTTTCTATGGATTTTTAAAAAATTCAGAATATGTATTTTTTTTTTCTTTCAAATTCATTTAAAAAAATATCTGTGTTGCTTCAACATTTTCTTATTTATTTAGATTATTCGTATAATTTTGATATGATTGGCTCCAAAATCATCAGTGACGTAGGGCTCATTGTCTTGACCCTGCTCTGGAGATGACGATGTTAGTCCAAAAAGTTTTTCCGTTTTAGTATTATATGATTGGAAAAAATCACATGCAGGAATTTGAAGGTGCATTTGGAAGGGAGTCACAAGACAGATATGTCAAAGTATCCGGGCTCAGAGGTCGGGCAATAAATCATGTTTCTTTGGACAGAAAACGGAGACAGACCTTTGCACGCACAAGACAAATTACTCAAAAGAGAAATAAATGTAAGGAAATCGAACGGGCGGGGCCATTCTTAAGAAACGATTTGTTGGCAGAAAAATGGTGGCAGGTCACCAACATGCTCTTTTGCCTCCCTCTCACTCTTTTTTTTTCTTTATTTCTGTCTCTTGCTCTCACTGTCTCTGCTCCCTCTGTCTTCTCTCTCTGCTCTTTCTCTCTCTCTTTCCTCTCTCTGCTCTTTCTCTCTCTCTTTCCTCTCTCTGCTCTCTCTCTCTCTCTTTCCTCTCTCTGCTCTTTCTCTCTCTTTCCTCTCTCTGCTCTTTCTCTCTCTTTCCTCTCTCTGCTCTTTCTCTCTCTTTCCTCTCTCTGCTCTTTCCTCTCTCTGCTCTCTCTGCTCTTTCTCTCTCTTTCCTCTCTCTGCTCTTTCTCTCTCTTTCCTCTCTCTGCTCTTTCTCTCTCTTTCCTCTCTCTGCTCTTTCTCTCTCTTTCCTCTCTCTGCTCTTTCTCTCTCTTTCCTCTCTCTGCTCTTTCTCTCTCTTTCCTCTCTCTGCTCTTTCTCTCTCTTTCCTCTCTCTGCTCTTTCTCTCTCTTTCCTCTCTCTGCTCTTTCTCTCTCTTTCCTCTTTCTCTCTCTTTCCTCTCTCTTTCTCTTTCCTCTCTCTTTCTCTTTCCTCTCTCTTTCTCTTTCCTCTCTCTTTCTCTTTCCTCTCTCTTTCTCATTCCTCTCTCTTTCTCATTCCTCTCTCTTTCTCATTCCTCTCTCTTTCTCATTCCTCTCTCTTTCTCATTCCTCTCTCTTTCTCTTTCCTCTCTCTTTCCCTTTCCTCTCTCTTTCCTCTCTCTTTCTCTTTCTGCTCTTTCTCTTTGTCTCTTTACTCTCTCTGCTCTCTCTCTTT
The DNA here is from genome assembly GCA_963457665.1 of Thysanoteuthis rhombus. Taxonomy (NCBI): domain Eukaryota; kingdom Metazoa; phylum Mollusca; class Cephalopoda; order Oegopsida; family Thysanoteuthidae; genus Thysanoteuthis; species Thysanoteuthis major. The sequence goes on along the minus strand of OY735236.1, from coordinate 2,336,087 downwards.
ACTCTCTCTGCTCTCTCTCTTTACTCTCTCTGCTCTCTCTCTTTACTCTCTATGCTCTCTCTCTATGCTCTCTTTCTATGCTCTCTCTCTATGCTCTCTTTCTATGCTCTCTCTCTATGCTCTTCTCTCCCCTTTGCGCTCTCCCTGCTCTCTCTCTCTCTCATTAATGCTTGGGAGGCAAAGACTGCAAGAATGTCCATCTCTTCAAATTCCTACCTGTAACAGGGGGGTAAGGAGTGGGGGTGGCAATTGAAAAGATTGAAATCATAAAGAGGAACGATCACGTTATGTAATATTTGCAGCGTAATGCTCAAGAGGAAGTTTATGGTGGCTTTAATTGTGGGTGTCTGAATCACATATTGCTTGTTTTAGAAACGGTCAACCAAAACTGCCCTCGTAGGTTTCTGCAGTGTTCAAGCTGGTGCTGCTGCCGAGTATATATACCACACGTACAGTACGCACCAATGGAGCTAGAGACCTCAAATTTCAACATAAACATCTCGTTATACCTGGACAAAAAAGATTTTGTGTTTTTTTGTTTTTTTGTTTTTGTTTTTTTTATTTTTTTAAATAGGTTTTTGGGGGGAGGGGGCAATTTGCATCGTGAATTTTTGCCAAGTTGGTCACTTAGTTTCTGTCCAGCTGTATTTATGCTGTTTCTTTTTAAATTTCGACTTTTTCTCGTGATCACTACTCCACGTAAGGTGAGAGAAATAACTTATTTATTGATCACCCCTATCTCAAATTTTTTTTCTACTCAATCGCCACCAACACAGCAAGCTGCTTGAAGAAGTTCGTCATGTAACTTTTTATCTGTATTTGTCTAGGTAGGTAGAGATCAGAGTTCTGAGGTATAACTATCATTTCTGTGATCCTGCCAACGTACAAACTTGGATTTGAAACTTTTAACGTCATAATCCGCTTGATACTACTTCTACCAATTGGGAATGACACCCTTCTGTGGTGGAAACAACATTTTTTTAGAAATTATCATGACAGATGGAATGGAAAAATAAATTGGTTTGGTTAGTCACACAATAGGAACTGTCATATGACCAACATCTTTTGGTAACATGCCGTTTTGGGGATGATCAATAGAAAAAATTCGAGTAAGGGTTGAGCAATGGATAAGTAACCACTTTTGTTTTTTGTTCGGTAATCATCACACAGAAAGTCAAAATTTTCAAAAAAGAAGTATGAATGCTGCTGGGCACAAAGTGAGGGATCTAATTAGCATGAATTTTCATTGCAAATTAAACCCCTCACTAGAAATCCATCATGAGTGGGAATTTCCCCAAAAGAAAAAATAAGATTTTTTGTTGCCATAAAGAGTAAATGTTTAAATTTTCAGCTTTTTAGTTTTGTTGGTGTGGCCTGTACGCATGATATATACTTAGCCAGCCAGTCAAACTTGACAACTGAAGAAACCTATGTCTAAAGTTTTGGTTGACAGTCCCCAATTTGATCAGTTGTTATTCCCCTTGATATTGAAATTTAAATTTTCTTTTATGAAACTAAGAGTCAAGAGTGTGCTTCCTGCTTTTTTTTTCATTAACCCATTGTACCTGAAAGCACTATTACAGATCTATTATCTAGATAATTTTAGTAGATAATGGTGATTCATTTATGTGAGGTACAGATATTGATCGAGATATATATATATATATATATATATTGCTTTCTTTTTCGGTTCACCTGCAATTAGCTATCATTTTGTTGAACTTTGGGAATTCTTGAACTTCTGCATTCCTCTGTCAGGTATTTTCCTGCATAAATATTCTTTTTTTCTAAAACAAATATTATCGGGTTTCTATGTTTGTGCTTGCATTTTCCAAATGTCCTAAGCATTATTTCAGTTGAGAACGCTGTCGATGTTCCATTTTCAGAGTTCCGATTCAGTTGCTCTTAGGAATCACCATTTGCAGCCCTTTGTCATTGAAGCTAAAACTCCATTACTTCAGCCTTTTAACTCCCAATACTTGAGAAAAAAAACATCGACATTAAGTGATAAAAAAACCTGCTGTTGTAATTTTACACTTTTGATAATGGATACCTGACCGGCCTACTGTACTTTTAACTAAGAAATATGACAGTTCTCTAAAAGCCGAAAGATTTTTGGTTCAGACTGAATTTGCTTTGGTTCAATTATAGCATTTATTAGAAAGAAAAGATGAAGAAAGTGGACGAAGGTAGAAGAAGAATTCTTTTTTTCCTCTTTTACGCCCCACTACCTCATATAATTCTCTTTTCTCAATTTTTGAAACATATTATATTGTGCTTATAATTAATGTATACAAAGCATATATATATATATACATATATATATACACATGGTACAGATCAGGCTAGCAGTATAGCATAATATAATAATATATTAGTAATATAAAGCAACTTCTGATATGTGATGGATTTATTTTATAGAGCGTTCGATATATTCAACTTTATCCTATGAAAGTCAAGTTTTTTCGGAGTAGAACTGAAGATGAATAGTAGAATGTGGATTCGCAACACAAACTCATGTACGGTTCTGCTCTGTTTGGGCTTCTTCAGCAAATAAGGCTCTACTTTAAATCAACTTCTGTTTATTGTTGAATGTACTGAGCATTATTGAAATAAACCCATCACAAATATTGTGGTATTGTATTATATTATATTGTATTCTGATTTGTATTGAATATATACATATATGTATATATATATATATATAGTACATATGGTACAGATCAGGTTAGCAATATAACATAATATAAAGCAATGTCTGATATGTGATGGATTTATTTCATAGAGTGCTCAATACATTCAACTTAATACTTTGAAAGTCAAGTGGTTTTAGAGTAGAACTGGAAATGAATAGTTAGTAGGGGTTATGAATAAGCCCTACCACCCACTACCCACACTCACAATATTCTCACCGAATTCCCCGAAACTAGAATCCTAAAACATACATAATCATTTGCCTGATGAGGCCCGCAGAGGGCAGAAATATGAGCTAGTTTGTGTAGCAAATCCGCATCCTATTATATTATATTATATATATATATATATATATATATATATATATCTATATCTACATCTACTATATTATATATATATATATATGTGTGTGTATATATGTATATATATATATATATATATGTGTGTGTATATATGTATATATATATATATATATATATATATATATATATATATATTGATAATTTTTTTCATTTTCTAGTGAATTTTGCGTTTTATTATTTTCGTTGCAATCATTATTTATTTCTGTTTCGGACAGTTTAATGGGGAATTTTTAAATCTGAAAATCAATTGGAAACAAGCAATTTTATTGCTGGAACAAATATCAAAAAATGTAGCCAGACGCTGTTAATTGTGTATACAATGTCACAGGTTTTGAACGGGGCCTGTTCTTTTTCTCGTTGATATAGGAGCAAAAAGAAATAGATTTTAAAAAAACAATTCAAATGAAATTAATATAAATTTCTGTATCAACTACAAAACTTATGATACAACTGGAATGCTTTCAGGTTTTCCAAATCTTATTGGAAAGAGGCAACTTTTTGCTCCATGTTTCTCTCTTCTGTTCTGTCTGCTACAGATCTGCATGCTGTTGTGTAAAAATGATCAGTCAGTCTATAGTAATTGTAGATAATTAGTAAATAGTTTGAGGTGAACTGGTGTCTTCTTTTTTTTTTCTTTTTCTTCAAGATGTAAGGGCTTCAATTCTTTCTGGATTTTTTTTTTCTTTTTATAGATGAAAGGGCTTTGAGTCTTTTTGCAGTCAAATAAAGGAACAGCTATACTTGTAGACTTTATGTTCTTCGAGTAATCTGTCATCACTTTCTCTTTTAGTCCCTTAATATTTATTCTCTTGATGTACACTCCATCACGCAATGTTATGCTGGAAAATATGATTTACTCGTGCTAAAATGATTGACTCAGTTAGAGCTTAATTATTTATGCTACTCTCCTTGGTTTGTGCAGTTAGTACCTTCAAAATGACAACTTGATGATAAGTTTCCTCCATTATTGATATGACTCAATGAAAAGAGTTAAAAATTATCTGTTGAGAAACCAACCTGTTTCGAAGAAATTGTTCTGGTTAAAAATAATTACTAACCAGCAGTTCTTGGGAAATTATGAATCGCCGGAAATCATTTATGCTGCTTTTTACCTTGCAAATTAAGCAGCGGTGGTGGTAGAATTAAATTACCTTGATGAAAGTACTCTCATCATCATCAGTCTTTTAGCGTCCGTCGTTGGACATAGACCTTCCCCAGGATTTGCCACACTTCTCTATCATGGGCATCACGGAGCCAGTACTTCCTGAACTTGTCTAGCTCATCTCTCCATCTAACATTTTGCCGGCCTCGGTTGCACATGTGGTCTCGGGGAATCCATGTTGTGAGTCATGATGTCCATCGATTGTCTGCCATTCTTGCAACATGGCCAGCCCACCGCCATTTGAGATTTTTTAATGGATTCTATGATGTCTCTAACTCTTGTCTTTTCCCGGATGTACTGTGCTATTTTGTAGTCTCTCCATGTGAGGCCCAGCATTATTCTTTCATGTGCACGTTGCATGGTTCTCAGCTTACGAGTCTGTCATAAATTTGGGATTTTTTTTTTTCAACAGCTGTAAATTAGTCACTTGTTAATGTGATCAATTAAAAAATTGGTGAAAAAAAGTTACTTTTTTTTTTTGCACTAAGATCAGTAAAAAGTATGAATGTTCAAAAACAAACATGAATGCTTTTGGACACAAAGTAGGAGATCAGTTCGGTGTGAGCCCCATTTTGAATTGAGCCCCTTCCCCCTCATAAAAGTTATTATGGGAATTTAAAGAAAAAAAAACCCTGATGGCGTTGGGGTGAATAGATGGTTAGGGCTGGGCTAGATAGATAGATTGATACATACAAAAAAATAAATGTCAGAACTTATGAATAACCTAAACCAAGCAACAGTGTTTAAAATGATCTGTTGTGGGTAGCTGTAATTAACAATTATTGCTACACAAGACAGACAAGTCATTCACACAGCAGGTGCAAGAGAGAAACTCAAGAAAACACCAAATTCATAATGTGGCCTCGTCTCCTCCGATTCTGTGGCTGGATTCACATAAACATTAAATCTTTGTCTTCAGACAGAATTCCGTCTTAGACAAATAAAAATTCGTCAAAGACAAAAATCACCAAATTAGCATGAAAATGCTTTTGGACATTTTTTGACCATTTTTAGCACCTTTCTTTACCATTTTTGATGTTTACGATGCCGCCTCGTCTCCTCTAATTCTGTGGTCGGATTCACACGGATGTTAAATCTTCGTTTTCAGACAGAATTCTGTCTTTGACAAAATAAAATCTGGTAGTGCGAAAATCACTCAATTAGCAAGGAAGTGCTTGGACATTTTGGCCATTTTTACCCTTTTTTACCATTTTTAGCATCTTTTTCTGTGGAGATTTGGGAGGGGCATTTTGAAAATTTTTTATGAATTAGGCATTTTTAGTGTTTTTTAGCTGTCAGACTAGTGCAAAATATTTATAGTAACACTGAGTTTGTCTTGGCAATTTTTTTTGCTAATATCCAAGGATTCAATAATGGAGGTTGTCTCAGAGACCATGTTGTACTATGTCTTGTCGGCAGCTGCTGCTACTCATTGCTGGTATCCAATTCTGCAAAAGGTGAGGATCCTTTTGAGGGAATCCCAGTATCTCTTCTGTGGTGTCCCTCTGTTTTGCTGACCAGAGACCTACTCACTGGAAGTTGATAGTCAATAGTCTTCCAACCCTGATATGTGAACTTATGGTGATATGAATATTCCCCCACAGTATTAGATCTGGTTAGAATAGGCCTTTAGTGATGAAGAAAGGGGAAGGTTGTATATTTTGATACTTCTTTGTAATCTGGAACATGTGGAGACTGCTAAGAAACACAACCGGATTCATATTTCAAAGGAAACGTATTAATTTATCCATTCAAACAATATTTTGTTATGAATATTTGTATGTGAGCATTATTGTAATATTTCAGTGTTTCTTTGTCTGGGTAAAAATGAAATTGTATGCATGTACTTACATGGAGACTCTGAGGAAACATTGTGGTGGCTTATGGCCAGCAAGGCCAGTGCCAAAAAAGGGTGAGAGCGACTTGGAGACAGAAGCATAGCTTTTCTTTTTCCTTTTTCTTTTTTTCTTTTTTTTCTTTTTTTCTCTTTTTTCTTTTCTCTTTTTCTTTTTCTTTTTTTTCTTTTTTCTTTTTCTTCTTTTTTCTTTTTCTTCTTTTTTCTTTTCCTTCTTTTTTCTTTTCCTTCTTTTTTCTTTTCCTTCTTTTTTCTTTTCCTTCTTTTTTCTTTTCCTTCTTTTTTCTTTTTCTTCTTTTTTCTTTTTCTCTTTTTTCATTTCTAAAATGAGATTCTGTATTTATTTTTTATTTCATTTCTAAAATTTGTAAGGGAAGGCGGAAAAAAATGTTTTTAAAAAGATTAAAATTGACAATGCCCTAGGTTCTCTTTTTGTGTTGAAGCGTAACATACAAAACTTCTGAAAATAATTTGTCTGACTGATGACTGTTTTGAGATACAACCTGCCAGTCGGAATGAAACCTGGAAACTACATCCCAAGCTCTTGGGTAACGGCATCACTGGGACTACTCAGAGGCTTGCGTATTGATTTTAACTTGGGGAATGCTGTTGATAATTCGTAGTGATTTCAACATAGAAATTCTCCACAGACTGCCCAGTCCAGGTGGGGTTTTTGTTTTTGTGTGTTTTTTATTTTTCTCAGCTTAGTGTCACTGCTATTACCAATCTAAGATCTTGACATAAAACCTTTCGATTATGTTATTAGCCTGAGTGTTTGGATGAATAAGTTACTTATTTCTTTTGACAACGCTTTCCACATTGTTCCCTCTCTAAAAACTACTCCGTGCAATAAACACTACCCTTCAAATGTCAAGGCAATTTAATGAGTGTATAATAATCAATCACTTTAATTACACTATTTGCCTGTCATGACAATTCCAAGTGTCCTACATTCATCTATTATGGTAATTATGCCTGCCATAATGATTCAATGCTTATGAATGTTTAACCCCTTCAAGCTCGGTGGAGATCTTAATCATCATCATCATCATCATCATCATCATCATCAGTCTTTTAGCGTCCGTCGTTGGACACAGACCTTCCCCAGGATTTGCCACACTTCTCTATCATGGGCGTCACGGAACCAGTACTTCCTGAACTTGTCTAGCTTGTCTCTCCATCTAATATTCTACCAGCCTTGGTTGCACGTGTGATCTCAGGGGATCCATGTTGTGAGTCGTGATGTCGATCGGTTGTCTGCCATTCTTGCAACATGGCCAGCCCATTGCCATTTGAGATTTTTAATGGATTCTATGATGTCTCTAACTCTTGTCTTTTCCCGGATGTACTGTGCTGTTTTGTGGTCTCTCCATGTGAGGCCCAGCATTATTCTTTCATGTGCACGTTGCATGGTTCTCAGCTTACGGGTCTGTCTCTTGGTTAAGTTCCATGTTTCAGCTCCATAAGTGACTATTGGGAGGATGCATTGGTTATACACCGTTCTCTTTAGGATTAATGGGATCTTATTATTTTTGAAGGTTGAGCTAGCTCTGCCAAAGGCTTGCCATCCTAGTGTGATTCTTCGCTTGATTTCTTCTTCTTTTGAGGGTCTCATGGAGATTCGTTGTCCTAGGTAGATGTAGTGGTCTACTTTCTAGAGTTCTGTGTCCTCGATTTCGATCTTGATGTTTTTATCTCCAATGTGGTTGTTGCATATGATCTTCGTCTTGCTGAAGTTCATGTGTAGGCCGACTTTCTTACTTTCTTCATTTAGTTCATCTATCATTAGTTGGAGGTCGTGTAGGTTCTCTGCGAAAAGGGCTATGTTGTCTGCAAATCTGAGGTTGCTCAGATACTCGCCGTCTATTTTAATTCCTTTACTCTCCCAGTCTAGTCTTCTGAAGATCATCTCGAGGCAGGCTGTGAAGAGTTTAGGTGAGCTGGTATCACCTTGTCTTACTCCTTTCTGGAGCTGGAAGGGGTCCGAGTCTTTATGTAGTCTGATAAATGAGCTGCCGTGATTGTATGTATGTTTGAACACTTCAATATATACTGGATCTACCCCTTGCCGACTGATGGCCTCCATGACCGTAGGGATTTCTACCAAGTCAAACGCCTTTTTGAAGTCGATAAATGCTACGGCAAGTGGTAGTTTATACTCTGCTGCTTTTTCTTTCAGTTGATTTATCGAATGCAGGTGGTCCATGGTCGAGTAGCTTCTTCTAAAGCCAGCCTGTTCACGTGGCTGGTTTTCATCGAGTGTTTTTGTGATTCGGTTGGTGATGATCTTTGTGAAAATTTGGGAGAGATCTTAATACTCCCCCAAATTTTATTGACTTGACCCATTTATGCCTGAACCATTGCTATTTTAGACCATATTGACAACTGAACTACGGAACAACCTCTGGATGCCTAGATATTGTTTCCGTGTCCAGATGAGTTTGTGAAAAGCGAGGTTGAGAGCCTTGCGGATCCCTAGGAACCTATCTCTTCCACTTTGAAGTGACACAAGCTGATGTATTCCGGTCATGTCACTCAGCATGACGGCCTATGCAAAACTCTCCAGCTGGGCATTGTTCAGAGACGGAGCAGACGAGGGCAGCAGTGTGGGAGCTGGTTCGACAACTTAAATGAGTAGACAGATGTGGCTGTGCCAGAATTCTCAATGCAAACCAAAGACAGATCATCGTGGAGGAGGACATCAGCCTTTCCTGCCCTCGGGTTCTTCAGACATCAATTGCTTGAAATAGAGGAGAATGTGGGGGTACAGCGTATACCCCCTTCTCAATCTCCAGTTTTTTATGTATGTATTAGAATGGTCCCCAAATTGTCCATGTCTTTTTTTATTTTTTTAATTATTACTAGCAAGAGCTCACAGTGCCCCCCTGAAAACCCAGCTAGGCTCTCTTTACTCAACCCTGATGGACTGCTTTGTGATCCCTGAATATAAATCCTAGATGACCTTACTCTATACCTAATGAACCCATCAGTGAGTCAAGAGAATGAATGAATGATGTTTCTACAGATGGTCCAACAGATGACCTCCCCCTTACATTGGACCGAAATATCTGGATATAAAAAAAGTCATTCAAATATAATAGTTACACTGTTGAATTAAAACGTACAAGTGAATATAGATATACGCTTGGTGATACGTTTGTATGAGATCTGATAAAGTGTGAGAGAATGTATAAATTGGAATTGTACATTGAAGAAAAAAATGCATACTATACAAATACCATAGATACGCATTACTCATAAGAAACCCGTGTTGTATACATATTTTTATCTTATTTTACAAAATGATATTTCGCTTATGAAACACACAATGATCAAGTGGAATGGGTTAACACCTAATTTATATTCCAAAATGGAGGGCGCTACTTATAATATATATTTTTCCGATGAATTCTTCTTTTCTGCAATAAAAAATTTAATCATTTTCATCATTATTTTTTTTTTATATATATATATATATATATATCTTTAATTTTTGAAATAGAATTGTGTAGTTTTCTTTTTCATTTTTAAAATTCATAGGGGAATAAAAGCAGGGTTGCCAATTTAGATGTTTTTAGTTTTGTTTTCCGTTTTTTTGCATCCTTGACAATATTTAGTTGTTTTTTTTTTTCTTTGTGAATTTTATGATTTAAAGTCTAATGCTACCCAATTGGTGGCACTTATCAAAAACATCTAAATTTGATGTTTCTAATAAAATTTATTTTTAAAATCGAGAGTGACTTCCAGAATCGAAAAATCACTTCTAAATTGGCAACTCAAAATAAGAGTAATAGTGATGGTGAACCGTAGCATACAAACACTTCAGAAAAAAATTAGTCTAACTTACGACTGTTTAGAGATTACAATCTGCCAGTTTGGCCAGAACCTGGTCATAAGTCGGGGACTTATCTGGATTTGCTATTTTGACTCTGTAAAGTGCATAAGACTCTAAGAAGAGTCGTAGTATCTCCGAATAATTCCTCATCAATTGTAGTATCTAATCTTTTGAGAATAAATATCACGTTATCATTTTTACACCTGTCCAATATTATCTGCTGACTCTGCATAGTTAATAAACATTTATTTAAAGGCCCTGCCTGCGCACACAAGCCAGTGGTTCTCAAACTGTGTGCCATGGCATAATAACATGGATGTTAAATCTCCATCACCAGATGGAATTTTGTATCAACAAAAATTTGGCAGTGCTAAATCGTTGAAATAGCATAGAAATGCTTAAACATTTTGGCCATTTCTAGCACTTTTCAGGTGTTTTTTTGGCCAGTTTGGCTTTTAGGTTTTTTTTTCGTTTTGCGTTTTATGGCAGACAAACTAACATGGAAATATTTTTTGAGTTGAGCTTCAGTCTTGGGAATTTTTTCAACTGACACCCTTGCAACTGAGTGCCACAACTATTCCTTAAGAGCCTCTAAATGGGCAAACTTGTATTTTGAGCCTTGAGCTTGTCCCTTGACGATATTACATCCATCTTGCTTATACCACAGAAATGCAGATTTTGTGAATTTATCAGATTTTTGTGATATCTAAATCTTTTTGGAACAGATGAAAGCAAAAATGTTTCTGTCTAATTCATTTCATTTTTACATCTAAATCATTTATTTTAGTTTTAAAAAAGTAAATAGATATCAGTGGCTTAGCCAGCGTGTATACCAGAATTAATAATCTAGAAAATTATCAAAAAAAAAATGTGATATTTCATCTAAAATCATCTCTGAAAAAAAAGAAAAAATCAGCACAAAATTTGAGCATTAGGGGTCCGAAATGACCTTAGTGACCCCCCCCAATTTTTTTCACATGGTCCCTTGTGGTGTACTCATGCATATTTTCACTGTCATAGCCCCACCAAAGAGAAGAATTTTAAGCCCCCTCAGCTGGTTGGTCAGGCAGGCCATTTGTGGGGCTATGCTGATTTGATTATTTATACAAGCACACAATCATATTTACAATGTCTAAGACCTTTGCAGTGGTGTAACAAAGATCATAATTCTTCTTAAAACCATTTACATCTGGTGAGAGTTCTACAGATTCCAGTTATCTATTTCATAGCCCTACCACTCTATTGCTGAAAAAGAAAATTTTATTCTATCTATTTCTATTCCTTTCCGTCATATATGTGTGGTCTCCTCCTTATACTCACTTCTAGTAGAAAAAAAAAATGCCTTACATCTTACTAATTCTATACTACGCACGATCTTGAACGTTTTTGATCTCCTGTTTTCTATCAATGATAACCTGTGACACCTTTAACCTATCCTCAAACACATACTTTTTAATTCTGGAACTAACTTAGTAGCTCATCTCTGGACTTTTTCGGAAAGATTTTCAACTCTCTCCAAGTATGAAAGACCAAGCTAGTAGAGTATTCAGGTGCAGACAGACATAAGTCTTCTACTGTATAAAGAAATTGTCAATATATATATGAAAAAGTATGCTTAATCAGTCCTAGAATTTTGTTTGCCATAGCATCAGCACTAGCAATATACTTGGAAAATGATAGTTTATCAGTTATGATATCAAGATCCTTTTCATCATCTATAATATCTAATATATTTACCTTCATACTTATGTATGAGAAACGGCTCGATCAGTCCCAGTACTCTACTTGCCTTGGCAGAAGAACAGGCTGTATACTTTGAAAATGATAGTTTATCAGTTATGATATCAAGATCCTTTTCATGATTTACTTTGTCTGGTATATTTCCATACATACAATAATCATAACATAGATTTCTATTTCCTACATTCAACACTTATCATTTATCTATATTAAAAGCTAATAACTGTTCTCTTGACCATAATATTAATTCATTTTGGTCCACCTGTACTCTCACTTGGTCAACCAACGCCAAGATAGGTAAAATTTGGTAACATATATGAAAGTTTTACATTTTATAGATTTGTATCCAGTGTAGATCATTAATAAATAATAAAAATAGTACTGGCCCAAATACTGACCCCTGTGGCATGCCACAACTTACTCACCTTCGGTCAGATTTAGAACTATTTATACTGACTCTCTTTATTTCCTTACCCTGTGGGAAGTCTTCCAGCCAACAATACCACATCTTCGCAGTTCATATATCAGTAATTTGTACTAAGATACTCAAGAGTAAGTGCGTCTGCATTTATATATATATATATATATATATATATATATATATATATATATATATATATATATATATAGTCTAGAAAGCTTTACACTAAACATTGAAAAAACTTTTTCAAAAATAATTTTGTGTCACTTCAGTCACCCATTTCCCGATATCTGTCAATGCAATTTGCATAATTTTCCTCGGTGCTTTTTCTCCCTGTTTTCCCTATACTTTGTAATTATCGTACAATGTATAAATTGTCAAAAGGAACACTCTTATCATACAATTTCGTCCTTTCTTCCTCTCTTTGAGCATAGTAAGCAAATTCTTTCAACAGGATCTTCCCTCCCACCGTAAGGCCATATTGTTCAGCACGCAATCTATCATTATTCTTGTTGAATTCAACGATTCCTTCCTTTGCAAGTTCCTCACAGATTTGACACAATTGCAACGTCAAACTCAGCATCTATCATCAGACATAAACCTCCCCCTGGAATTGCCATACCTCTCTATCATGGGCATTGCTGAGCCAGCATGTCTATTTTGTGAGGCTGTCTTTTATTCAAGTTCAGGAAGTACTGGCTCCATGACGCCCATGATAGGGAAGTGTGGCAAATCCTGGGGAAGGTCTATGTCCAACGACGGACGTTAAAAGACTGATGATGATGATGATGACGATGATCTTTTATTCTGCCTGCCATAGTTTTGCATATGATTCCTGGGGTTCCATGTTGTAAGTCATAATATCTAGTGGTTGTCTGTAATTCTTGCAACATGACCACCCATCGCCATTTTAGTTTTCTGACGAATTTCATGGTATCCATGACTCCTGTTTTCTCTTGAATATACTGTGCAGTTTTGTGATCTCTCCATGTGAGGTTGAGCATGATTCTCTCATGTGCACATTGGATGGTTCTCAGTTTACAGGGTCAATCTTTCGATTTGGTTCCATGTTTCAGCTTCATCTGAAAAATTATCAGATAGTTGGTTCAAAATGACCATAAGGATATGAAAAAAAGCACCAAAACAAAAGAAGTGGCTTTTAGATGGTACTTACTGATTGCAAGTTATAGATGGTTCTTAGTGAATAGAAATTTTCTAGGTTGTAGCCTAAAAATATCAGGAACCTTTAGAGACACACATGCACATGCAGATGAGCTAAGAGGCAGAATCAGTCATCCATCTGACTTTTTGCTTGGGCTATTTGTGGGACTTCAATGATTAGATAGACAAAGTTCCATACCTTAATTATGGCCTAATATATACCAATATATATTCATATTTTAATGGAATAAAGAGTTGGTATGTGCCATAGAAGTCAAATTAAAGAAAGTCCTTAGGAAGACACTAGATTCGATGAAAGAGACTAGCTTCTTACATTCATGTTGGACATTGAGAGCTGGAAGAAGAATGACATCATGGCACCGACTGGCATTGGTTGACAATAATAAATAATAAAGTGTGCCGAATAAGTCAAACATATTTCTTGGTGTGCCGTTATAAAATAAAGTTTGAGAACCACTGATTCAGAGGCTTTGTCTAAGTGAGTGTGTCCTGGCTTATTCATATAGGTATATCTCAAGATGACATCCTTCAGAGCATTTATACTTTTGTGTTTGATTTGACGCTCGTGATTGCCTCTGCGTATTGGGCTCATCGAATCACCATAGCCCCACCAATAGCCTGCCCAACTAACCAACCATATTCTTCTGGGTTAACTTGCCTCTGTGTGTGTGTGTGTGCATCTCTGCATCTCCGAGCTCTCCTGGTCAGATTTTTTTGGCTTCAACTTTGGGAATTCGCAAGAGTATACCAGTAAGCACCATCTAAACTTTTTTTTTCTGTTCTGTTTTGGTTCTTTTTTCCCCACAAAAGTTATACAGCCAACACATTCTCCCAATAGTCACCTATGGAGGTGAAACATGAAACCTAACCAAAAGACTGACCCACAAACTGAAAAATCATGTAACAACGTGCACATGAGAGAATAATGCTCAACCTCACATGGAGAGATCACAAGACAGAACAATATATCAGGGGAAAAACAGGAGTCCAAGACATCATAGCATAGATTCTACTAGAAAACTTAAATGGCATTAGGCTGGTCATGTTGCAAGAAAGGCAGATAGCTGATTGACATCACAAGTCACAACATGAATCCCCGGGGATCACATGCACAACCGAGGCTGGCAGAATACAAGATGGAGAGATGAATGAGATAAATTCAAAAAAATATTGGCTCTGTGATGCCCATGATAGAGAGATGTGGCGAATCCTGCAGAAGGTTTATTTACAATGTCAGACGTTAAGACTGATGATGGTCATTTTTGACAAACCAATGCCAAAATATTGTGCTGGTGTCTTTTTTTGGTAATTTCTGATAATGGATTTTTTTTTTTTCAATAATTTCTGATAAAAGATCTGTTTTCGTAGATAATTGTTTAGATAATTAATTCTGGTACCCGTACAGATTACGGTGATTCATTAATACGGATATATCTTTTGTGAAGAAGATTTGAACTTTTTTTTTTTTTTTTTTTTTTCAAAAGATGATTTTAGATGATTCATCGGATAATTAGTTCTGGCACATGCGTGAGCTATGGCAATTCATTCATGCGAGGTACGGATATTTATCTATCATGAAATTGAATTGTTCATCTATGTTTATCCGTCTGCCTTTCTCAATAGTCCACCTCGGCTTAGTCTCTATTCAACAATGTGACTTGCAATATCTATTGCTTTGCCGTATAATACTGTTGGTGTTCGATGAAAGTACAAACCTACATTTCAAGATGGCAGCTGCTCCTGCCAAAATATGTTTTAGTTTGTCTTAATAATTCTATAGTGTTCTCTCCCTCTCTTAATTCACACCTGATATCAAAGTTAGAAGAGGAATATGTATTCACTTCTCTCTGTCTGTGGAATATCTCCCAGAATTCCTCAATGAATTTCACTGAAATTTTTGAGCCTTGGTTCAAGGGAGAATTGATTAAATTTTGGCTGATCCAGGGATTCTTTTACAATTACCTTCCCCGCATTGTAGCTTTATATCCAAAAAAATTCTCCCAAAATCTCAGAGTATGAATTTAAATGTTAATACACAATATCTGTACCTCCTATAAATTAATAACCATAGCCTGTGTCTGTACCGGAAATAATTATCTTTTAAAAAAAAAAATTGAACCATCTAAAATTATCTAGAAAAAGAAAAAAAAACACTTCCACAAAATTTAAGCATTGTTGGTCCAAAATGACCAAGGAGACCCACAAAGCACTTATTGGGGGAAAAAAAAATGTTTTTAACTGGTGCTTAGTCGTGCACTCCTACAAATGTTCAAGATTGTAGCCCAAAAAATGTGACTAGGAGTGCCCAGAGACACACACATGCACATATATGTAGACGCAGACAAGCAAAGAGAGAATCTGTTGCCCACTAAACTGGTCGGTCAGGCCATTTGTGGGGCTATTTTGAATTGATTATTTCTCAGACAACTTCAGGTAAAAGTTCTAATTGGCGTAAGTCCAATCAGGGCCGTCTTCAAGCCACTTGGGCCGTTTTGTTCATAAGGAGGCCCCTGTGCCCCATGCCAGAATAATCTGCATACAACATATTTCAACATTCACTTGAATCCACGGTGCAGGTTTTACAAAGACTCTTCTTAATTCTTGAAGAGTCAGTAGTGTTTGTCAATACTGCGTATATTTTGGAATTTTGATACTGTACTTGAATAAAAAAAATTTTAATCGTAAAGATTTAAGTGTAAAGATTTATTTCTCTAAAAAAATTTTAGGCACACATCTTGATTGCTTTCAACAATAGATTTATAAAGATCATTATCATCATCATCAGTCTTTTAACGTCCATTGTTGGACATAGACTTTCCCCAGGATTCGCCACACCTCTCTATCATGGGCATCGCAGAGTCAATACTTTCTGATTAAAGATTATAATACACTTTATTTATATCTCTAAGATTCTGCATATCTTGGCTGTGGACCTGGGGCTCTGCAAAAAATGTTTCCACTAGGGCTTCACTGCTCCTAAGGCTGGCCCTGAGTCCCACCTACTCTTCTCTTCTATTAAGACCATAACAAGAACAACCCTCACCAAACTGAAAGGAATAAAAATTAATATTTCCCTACCATGATTTGAAATCACAGCCAAGTGATTTGTAGGCATGTCTAAATGACAAAGTCCTACATATCTACCAAAATTCATGTTACAAAATATGTAAGGGCTTATTTCATTCTAATAGATAAATACATTTATAAAATTAACATTTCGCTACCCTGATTTGAAATCACAGCAAACTGATTGGTAGCCGGTTTTCTTACTGACTGTGCTAAATTGACGAGTCTTGCGTATCTATGAGATTCATCTTACAGATATGGAAAGGCGTATTTCATTCTGATTAATGAATACATTTAAACTAAAAAAAATGTATATCTTTACAATTTTTTCTTTCTTATCGTATATAGACAATACAAAAGTCGCAGTAATCATCTTTAGTCAGAATAGAAGTAAGAGTGGAGTTTGACTCTGCAGCAGTCAGGCTTCTTTTTTTCCCCGTCAACTTGCCATAACTTATTGATCAGTTGCCACGGTTACTTGGCACCTCCCCAACTACCATTGTCAAGAATAAATACATCACAATTAGGATTCTTCAAAATTATTTCAGGCTATTTTGCTCAAATCATCAAAGAATTACGATGTATAAGTAATTTTGCGATTGGCTCGTATTTATAAAAAATCTGAAACATTACGCTGCACAGCATTTTCTTAGATAGATTCAATATTTCACGCATATTTAACTAAACTGACCGTGGAATTAAGTTGAGATACAAGGACGCAATTCAGAAAAGTCCAGTTCAAAAAGATGGGAAAATTGCCAATCGTCACTTTGGTTTATATTTTGTGTGTGTGTGTGTGTGTGTATAGAGATTGAAAAGTGTTACCCACCAGAAGATATATACACATACTGTATGTCCATAGCTTGAATTTGTAAATCACCGTAGCCCGCTTGTGTACCAGAACTTATTCTCAGAAAAAACATCCAAAATGATAGGTCCTCTATCTGGAATAATCAGCTCAAGATTTGGGTATTGTCTGACCAAAATTACCATAGAGATACAAAAGGAGCACTTTAAAAAAAAAAAATCACAAAACATTTTTAGATGGTGCCTATTGGTGTACTCATGCAGATTTTCAAGGTTGCAGCCCCAGAAACGTGACCAGGAGTACCCAGAGACATACATAGATCAGCAAAGAGAGAAGAACTTGCAGCTCACATGACTGGTTGGTCAGATGGGCCATTTTGAGGATTACGGTTATTTGATACCAAAAAAAAAATTAGAAGAGTCCTATATAAAGATATGGGGGCAAATTGCTGTTCATCACATCTAAATCAAATATATATACATGTATTAATACACTCACATCGATTTCTCAGATAGAAGTATTTTGCTCCCCAAAATTTGCAATTTATGTTCAGTTCACCATTGAATAATTATGGTGTTTTCTTTATTAAGTTTAACATTAGAAAATTTTATTTTTACCACGTCATCATATGGTGATCTAAAAAGTGTGATAGATGACAAACACATAGGTAAATGAATATATTCTAGATAATCAAGCAAATCGGAAAAGATTTTTAAATGCCACTGGATCATTTTGATATGTCCACATTCCATGGAAACATTTTATTTTGAAAACTTTCTTCAAAACTTCAACTTTTATGATTTCAATTTATAAATGAAAAAGAATGTTAATGTGAACAATATGCCTTAACTATTATAACTACAGCTTTTTTTCAACATTAATTCATGCTTACAAGCCACTAATACTAAATTTGATTTTCACAGGGTGCTCCAAATGCATTATCTTGTGCCAAACTTGGCCCATCTAATTTTATGCTATGATCCTAAGAGTTTGTTCTTTTTTATCTTATTCATTATTTCATTGTTTCTTTGGTCATCTCTGACTACACACAACATTTACACATCGACTTCTAAACAAATGCAAAATTCATAGAAACATAACCAATGTATACAAATATAAGTGTCTACAATTCAACACGATTCGCAGGTCAGACTCTCTTGAAAATTTCATCAGACAGATTCCAAAAATGTCCTCGTCAGTTCATAATTGTCTCATAATTTCTAAACTTATCGAAATTATTTTTAAAACTCTTTACCCTTGGGCTATTTTCAACATGACTGAAATACTCATTCGAAAAATATATTACTCTATTAGAAAACAAAAATCTGATTGTTCAGTAGATTTAGATTTGAAATCTGCCTTTTCAATAGATTTACAGTACAAAAAAAGGATGATCGTAATATTTAACAATATAGATAATCTTTATGAGGGAAAATTTGAGAATCAGTAAATGACATAAACTTTTTTGATGAAATTTCTTGAATCTTGGTAAATGCTCATTTCAAAACCAGAAACTTCATTAGACTTTTCACGATTGCTTTTTAAGAGACTCTCGTGGGCGTGGGGGGGAAAAATCTTCTGATTTCAAAGCGTTGAAAATCTATGTCCAATATTTCTTATTTTTCTCATTTTTGCACGAACAGGAGAGATTAATAATTTTGCTTTTTGTGCATAGTTTTTTTCTTTTTTCAACATTTCAGTTTTGGTTTTAAATTTTATGTTGACTTTTAACCTTGCTATCTTTTTTTTTGTCTTTTTTTTTTTTTGCACAATTAATCATGCTAATTGCTTTTATGTTGCTGCTTTTAAAAATTACGTGATTTCAAGTTTGGAGACTTCATTAGTTTAGCATCCCAAATTATCCGGAATTTCATAGGAAGGGCACTCAGTACCATAAAATGTTAAGCAGATATCAAATCTAATGGGGAAAAAAAATTTCAGTCATTTTTTTTTTTTTTCTGGTATTATTAACAAATTTTTTTTATTGCTTATATTTTATTTCATATTTTTTTTGAAAATCTATCAACTTCAAAAAACCCTGAAAATCAGTTCTTCAGATGATTCAGCTCCTTGTTTTGGCCAATCAATTCTACAGCCTTCTTCAATCTTACTATTTGCTCTTTAATTTGAGAAGTGTCTGACCAATAACTGTATTTATATTATTCCTTGTAAATGTGAAAAGGTCTATATTGGATGATTTGACAGGCCTTTCAAAGTCTTCCTTGGGATCACAGAAAAGGCCATAATCAGTGGCGAAATGTAAAGATCATAGATAGCTGACCATTTGTGGTGAGAGTAAGGTGAACACTATCCTCTCTTGAAGAAAAGTCTTGATTCTCGACAAAGAATGCTGTCAGAAACTGAGGAAAAACAAAGAAGCAGAACACATCAACATATCAACTTAGTGTAAAAGTCAGACAAGTATGGAATTCAACCCAATATGGCTCCAGATATTCAATAGGTATGAAAGTTCGAGCCTTACAAGGAAAGAAAATATATCACCAAAATCGCAGAGCCTTTCTACCATTGGAAATATTCTGTTAACCAGCATTACATTCCAATAGTGCACTCGAAGAAGGCTGTAGAATGGATTGGCCAAAACATTATGGACAGCGAGGAGTCCAATCATCCAAAAAAACTCTTTAAATGTTAATGACCTCTCTAGAAACTATTGACAGTGCCTGCTTAATAAGTACTTTGTTGTCACTGATCAAGTGCCCTCTCAACGAGTGTGATAATTTGTGGTGCTGAACTAAATACCGCCAAGTTTAATCTTGGGGCGACTAATTTTTGTCCGTCAAAACTTAATCTTCTTTTCTTCCCTTCTTTCTTTATCAAAATTTCTGTTGCGATTTCGTTTTCCTCGTTTTCTCTTTCATTTTTGCTTTTCATTCAATTCTTGTTTTAGGCTTTAAATAATGAACCTCATTTGCTGACGAGACTGTGGAGGAAATATTACAGTTATCTCTTGCCATTTACAGGGTTAGGTGCAACAGGGGCTCAAATGTGCTAAATCCACAAACAATCCTTTTGGTCTCCCAAAGCCAGAATTCTTTTTTCTTATTAATAACTCAAAGATGATCACAAAAAAAAGAATAGATTACAAGTTCCAGACGTTTTCATCGACGTGTCACTTTTTATCAAATGTCTGTGGCAGTTGCTATCTATAGATATTAATGCGTTTATGATATCCTGACCCTTTTACATTTAGTTTATACTCTACTGCATATTTTCTAGCAGTATTTTCTTGGGGTACAATGCAAAACTCCCCCTAATATTTCCATTCAATTATTCATGAGTGAACTGTGAATGTCAAAGGGTAACTGTATTATAATAAAACCCATTTAACATCTTTTGTCTGTCTGTTTGTTTCTTTATTTCTTGTTGGTGATCACTCTAAAGCTGGGGCTGGCAACCTACGGTCTACAGGCCTGATCCAGCCCCTGATCCAGATTTTGACCAGTCCTTTGGTATTTTGGGGATATTATGTTTACATTCTATGTTTTTAAGATTTTTTTTAAATAGATTCGAAAGATGCTTTGATTGAAATAAACTGTGGCTAAATTGAGTTGAATCTCCATCTTCAGAGAAAAGTCTTTGGCAAATAAAGATTTAGCAGTGTGAAAATCATTCAATTAGCTTGGAGGCTCTTAAATATTTTTTTGGCCATTATTTTTTTAGCGTCTGTTTTAGGGGCTTTTTTTATTCAGCACTTTAACTAGCCTAAACTTATTTTTTGAGTTGACAATACTGAATCTCGGTAATTTTTTCAGCTAACACACATATGATACTAATTGGCTTCTTCCGTGAAACATAGAAGATTTTTTAGCCCGAATAAAAGTATTTCAATGGATTGAGGGGTGGGGCACAATGTCCATTTATGAATACACAATCAGCCTCCAGAAGCAAAAAGGTTGCCAACTACTGCGCTAAAGTGTATCGATATATCGAACTTGTCTGCTTAGTCACTCTATAGAAACTGTCTTGTCGCAGCTTGCTGTGTTGGGAGTGATCAGTTAAAAGAAAAAAAGGAGTGATCAATGGATAAGTTACTTCTCTCGCTTTTTGTCTGGCAGTGATCATCTAGAAAGTCTGAATTTCTCAAAAAGACAAGCATAAACGCTGCCAGACTAAAACTAGGGATCAATTTAGCATAAACTTACATGACAAATTGAACCTCCACTCTAAAAACCTATTTAGGAGGGAAAATTTATAAAAAAAACAAAAAAAACTTTTTTCATTACATAAGGATTAGATGTTTAAATTTGCAGCCCTCTAGCTCTATTGCTGGGTCTGTACACTTATACATACATTTATAGCCAGCCAGCCAGAACAATGGGAAAACTGAAGAAACCTTTTTTGACAGTTTCTGATAAGATAAGTAAACTCGGCTGTGATTCGATCGTCTGGTGTGGTAACAAGGAGATTGATAATGTATTTGATAGTCCACTGTAATATTCCTTGAATATAGAGTGAAATTAACTTGTAGTAATGCTAAGTTCTTAATCAATTACTTGAATAACTCATAAAGCTTTTTTCTTTCCCCCAAATAATATTGCTGCATTAAACACATTTAAAACAACGAAAACTAAATTTAACATTTTTCATTGTGACTTGAATTTTTATTGAATTTTAACAATGCAGTTTACACTTCAAATTTTATAATCCGACATAGTTTCATCGATTGTTTTCTGACTTCTTTCTTTTCAGCCAATTGTTAATTTCATTATTATTGCAATCTTAAATTTCTTTGAAGAGAGATGAGAATAGAATGCAATAATTCATTTGTTTAGTTTTTTTGTATCCAGTGGATGGGAACAGTTAAGAAAATTTAGTGAAAGAAATACCGAAGAAGATCGTTGTTGACTATTCTTGTTTGAACTCAGAGCGTGCGTTCCGTGGTTGTGACGTGTCAAGTAGAATGCAAGCAAGCATACCCGTATTTGAATAAAAAGACGGCTGGGACTTCTCGAGTAGAATACGAGCATCCTGGATTTGAATTTTTTTAAAAATGGATGTAACGTGTCAAGTAGAATGCGAACGTTAGTTCCAGGATTTGAATTAAAAAAAGACGCCGTTACGTGTCAAACAATATACTAGTGTTCAGGATTTTGGATTGAGAAAAAAACCGACGTAACATGTCGAGCAATGTACTAATATCCAGGATTTGGAATAGGAAAAAAAAAACAGATGTTATGTGCCAAGCAATATTCTAATATCTAAGATTTTGAAGAAAAAAACCCAGATGTAATGTGCCCCTGCGATATACTAATAACCAGGATTTTGAATAGAAAAAAACAGTTATAACGTACTGAGGAATATACTCGTATTCAGGATTTTAAATGAAAACCAGGTGTAAAGTGTCAAGCAATTGACAGGATTTTGAATTGAAAAAAAAAAACAGGTGTAACATTCTGAGGAATATACACATATTCAGGATTTTAAATGGAAACCAGGTGTAAAGTGTCGAGCAATTGACAGGATTTTGAATTGAAGAAAAAACGGTTGTAACGTACTGAGGGATATACATGTATTCAGGATTTTAAATAAAAACCAGGTGTAAAGTATATCTCGGAATTTTTGAGATGAGGTATTATTATTATTATTGTTAGATGATACCTGACGAAGGCCGTAGAGTGCAACGGCCGAAACGTTGTATGAAAAACAACAAAGATGAGGATGGTCCGAATATCAATAGAAATAACAGGAGTAAAGTGTCAAGCAATTGACAGGATTTTGAATTGAAAGAAACCAAAACAGTTGTAACGTGTCGAGCAATATACTAGTATCCAGAAAGTAACAAGTCATGTAAAATGCGTTCCAGGATTTTTAAAAAAAATATTGCGGATTCTCTTTTTTTCTCCAAAGTTGATTTCCCCTCGAGGAGGACATATCAGACAGAAGAAGAGAGGAAGACATCAAAGAAAACCTGAAGAATGCCAAAAGTTACACTGCCGAAATATAGAGGAATAAATAACGGCTTAGTCAAGAGAAAATGGTCTAACTCTACACAACACAATGTTGTCGAATATGTTTGAGCAAATGGTTATAGAAGAAATATTTTGATTGATTGGAAGGTGAATTAAATAGATCTGTTTCTCCTTTTTTTATGTTGTTTGGCTCTGAACAAAGAATGGGTTTGGAAATATTGATTGCTGACTGGAGTCAGGTGAGTTATCGGTTAGCCCATCACGTACGCAGTGGGAGGGAAGAGTCAGAAAGTCTCGTAGGGTGGGGATGGAGATTTCAAGTGAAATTTTAAAGGTAGAAGCAGTGGTTCTCAATCTTTATTGTATGACGACACACCAAGAAATTTACTCGGCTCACCGGCCGAAAAAAAGGAAACGAATGAAACAAAGACATTCCAGTAATCGATGAAGATACTTTTATATCGGCCGACTAATACCTTTTATTCATCCCATTTTGTTCTACATGTCTTTACAAAACATCTACCAATTTTGGAATACTGCCGACAAGACTAATAAAAGACATGAAGAGAATGGATGATGTTCAATGTTCGTATTAAAAAAAAAAATGATAAAAAGGAATGAAGAATTGACATGTGAAGAAAGGATGCGGAAATATAACCTCGTTTCTTCGGAAAGGAGAAGAGAAAGAGCAGATTTTATGGTAATATTCAAGTCAGTCGGGGGCTCCGCGGATGTGGAACATGAAAATTTCTTTCGATTTAATAAAAATAAAACTCGAGGACATGAGTATAAAGTACAGAAAAAAAACACAGTAAATTGAACTTAAATGTTATAAATTGAACTTTCAATTTAATAAAAATCGAACTATTGGACATGAATACTGAGTACATGATTAGAGACGCTCACAAAAAATTTTCAACCAATGTGTTATGGACTCTTGGAAAGAATTGAATGAAGAAGCAGTTGCCGCCACATTCACTAACAGTTTTAAATTAAAAATTCAGCCAATGTTTGGAGAAATTCAACAGGGCTGAATATGGGCCAGTGTGCCCCCGGTCCCAAACCGACATCTGGTTTTGTAACTCTCCTTTTTTTTTCTTCTTTTTTCTTCTTTTCACCTGTTCCTAAAACGATTGAGATCTCACGAAATCCAGTGAAAAAACTACTAGATTAACAACTCTATGGCAGGAATGGGAGACACGTAATACTTGTATTGGACACCTTCAAGGCTTGAAATACATGTTTGGGGAGAGTTGTGGCACACAGTTTGAGAACCACTGGGCTCGAGTCCTACGGGTGGAAAAAAAGAGGTCAGAAGAATATGGAGAGGCGAGAAGGTGTCAAGAAAGAAATCGATTCGAAAAAAGAAATGGATTAATCACAGAAACCGTCAGATGACCAACATCTTTTGGCTGCATGTTGTGTTGGGGGATGATCAATTTTAAAAAATTGGAAAATAGGAGGGATCTATGAGTTATATCTTGTCTTTTACTGGGCAGTGATCACTAGAAAATTCTGAATGTTTTAAGAAAAAAAACATGCATGAATGCTGCCAGACTCAAACCAAGGGATTAATTCAGCATAAATTTATATTGTGAATTGAACCCCACTCTAAAAACCTATTTCAGGGGTAATTTTCAAGGTGTAAAAAGTTGAGTTTTTTTTAGACATAATAAGGAATAAATGTTTAGATTTTCAACACTCTAGCTCCTTTGGTGTGGCCTGTATGAGTGACACATACATACATAGCCAGCCAGCCAGCCCAACTTTAAAACTGAAGAAACCTATGTTGACAGTTTTTAATAGAATTAGAAATTAATGAAAAAGAAAAGAAATCTGGTGAAATATTATCAATCAGTCTCTCTTTCTATAATTTGAGAAATATCTGTGTGCCTGTGTATTTCTAGATAACAACCGGCCTTTGTATAAAGTTGATATTCACCAGATATGTTTGTCTGTGCACTGAGCATTGTAGTATCAAGTTTGAAGTTGTTTGGAGCTACAGGTCTTGATGGGGGCTGCTCAATTTGCAATAAAAATCTACACTGAAAAGAACACATATTTTGTGACTGTAAAACTGATTTTTTCCTAACACAGTGTGTGTCTCTTATCATTTCAAAGTGGTTTCCCAATAGAAATGTGAGAGAGGGAGATTTTTCTATAGAATGAGATTAACTTAAATTAAATTGTAGATAGATGACATAATGGAAATTTTTAAAAAATTCTCTTCTGATTGTTATTATTATCAACAACAATATTTCTGTTTTTATTGTGGCTATTGGGGACATCATTAAATGAATAACAGCATCTCATTATTTCAAGTTTAAACTTGAAAAACCTGCCTTAGTGTTTTGAAGATTTATTCAATGGTCAAGCCAAAAACTGAACAGGGAAATGAGGAAACTCTAGATTCATCGAGCAGAACCAGTTCTGTAGAATGAACTTTGAACAACAACAGAAGATGAGGATGTTGGTCCGAAGAAACTAAATTTCAATCATAGATCTCATTCTCCATCTGAGAGTGTTGAAGCTGTATATTCTCTAGTTAAATACAATGTTCTACCTTGTCACTACCAATGAAGTGACCAACTAAGCATTACAATTGCTGTTAGTTAGATAAAAAAAGAAGTGAGATAAACGCTACAAGGCTCTTTTATATCTGCGATTTCTTCTGAAAAGTTTCTTGAAAAGTGATGAAGAATAAAGATGATCCATGAAAAGAAGGAACATTGATTCAATCCAAACCATTTTGAATGGAGTTAAATGTATAATGAAGATCTTAACGACTCTTAAATTCATAAACCGCTTTAAAAGCACCAGTACAGGTTTGCATTGCTTAAAATCCGTGTTACAGCACATACTGAAGGAAACTACAATAGAGAAAGATCTTGGTATTTATGTAGACAACTGACTCAACTTCATGAACATATTCAAAACAGTGGATACAGCACTCGGCTACATGCGACACTCCTATATATACATCAACAAGGAGAGCCTCTGTCTACTTAATAAATCTCCAGTATGTCCCCATCTGGAGTTTGCTTCTTGCATATGGTTTTCTCGTATGAAATACAACTCCGATAACATAGAGAAAGTACAGAGGAGAGCCACCTAGATCAATCCAATGG
Organism: Thysanoteuthis rhombus; assembly: GCA_963457665.1. Taxonomy (NCBI): domain Eukaryota; kingdom Metazoa; phylum Mollusca; class Cephalopoda; order Oegopsida; family Thysanoteuthidae; genus Thysanoteuthis; species Thysanoteuthis major. The sequence continues at coordinate 2,309,904 of OY735236.1, read as the reverse complement.
GAAATATGACCGAAGCTGGAAGATTAAAACTACTTGTTCTAGAGACTCTGGAATACAGAGAAAAAAAAACATGCTTACCTATTAGATTAAAAGTCTATAGGATCTGGGACAATGTATAATGGATACTGATATTCATTGCTCAAAATGTCCTGATAAGAAAAAGCTGATCTCATCTATCAACAGTAAAACTAGAGGACATAGTTATAATTTACAAATTCAGACCTCTACTGGTGTTGGAAAAAAATTCTTCTTGGCAAGAGTCATGAACACATGGAACATCCTGAGTGGAAAGATGGTCACATCCACGAATATCAATATTTTTACAAATAACCCTCTGATATCGGGCATACCGAATTTAACTTCCTATTTTCTCATTAGTTTAATTCCATCTGAACTAAAAATGCAGCAGTCTTAATGATGCAATTAACTGCTGTCCAAAAAAGGCTATTTCAAGCACATTATGTTCCGGTCAGTAGTATGTTGTGTGATTTGGGTAAGCCTTGTATAATGCTGTTCAAGCCAAGTATGGCATACTGGACCATATCCACCTTATGTGTACGAACCAAGTAACCGAAATTATGTGCTATCTTCCAGATAATCTCACACTCTAGATATTTACTGTACCATTATACGCCTGGCTGTACAATCACTTTGTCTACATTTTAAAAGTCACTACTAAGCTTATGTCCTGTTTGCTGATGAAGGTTTCTCAACTTATGGGACCCAAGACGTTAAGCAAAGGATACCTATATTAGCACTGGAATTCTTCAATGAATAGCATTACAAACAGAAGCATTTTTCTATGAATCGAATAGAAAAAATGATTGATTATTTTAATCAGAAGTTATTACCCTTGAAATAGGGATTCTATCATCTTTGTATGAATTTAAAAGTCAACTTAATTTTAAAATAGAAAATTAAATCGATGGCTCCATTCTACATATCTGGAGAAACAGCATTTGTGATTTTCTTTTTTCTTTCACTGATCGAAATTCTTAGCTATGGAAGCCTAGAAGTGAATGTAATAGAAAAGAAAAAAAAATAATGCTTTTTGGAAGAAATCGTAATTGAAACAAAAATCAAAAGCCATTTTATATGTTATTTGCTACCAGATACTTTTTTCGGAAGTGTGTTATGTTTCCGTTCAATGCAACAAATGAAACAAGTGAGAAAAGGAAGAGATATTTTTGGTTGTGGGAGTTTTTTTTATTCAAATCCACGCCTTTTTTAAACTACAAAATCAGAAAGATGCCATTATTTCACACAGATTTTCACGGTAACTACTGTATTCGATGTCATAAAACCTCCACCCCCTTATTTCAGCTGAGAATATCAAGGGGGGAAAAAACACGTTTTCCTGAGTACTTCTCATTTATCACCCAGTTTTTAAAGAATAAAAAAACTCTCTGAGTCCTGGCAAATGTAGGGCTTTACAATGAAGATTATGTTTACATTTCGAGCCATTTTTGATGGGGAAAAAAGTGGAGTGGGGGGTAGTCTTATATACCACCAAATATGGTTAGTCATATGAAAATGATATAGAAACATGCAATAAATTCTTTTCTCCCTTCCCACCTTTTCTACATTGGAAATTTTTTGAAGTCTTTCCTTTTTTTTAAATTTCTTTTTCAAATCATGCTCCAAGGTTTTCAATGGAAAGTTGTACAGCTCAAAACAATTTGCCTTACATAAATAACCAAGGGGGCAAAAAAAAAATTTCTCTCTAACCTCAAGCTGAAATATTTCTTTACTTGGAGGATACAAGGGAGGTAATTCATGTATATTTCCTGCTCATCAACATATTTTCTAGATTATTATTTTCGAGATTATTATGAACATCTGCACCTCACATAGATGAATCACCGTAGTCCACATGTGTATCAAAGAAGAATATCTGAAATAATAGATGTTTTGTTTCTCTGAATTTTTGAGCTGAGGTATTATTAAAATTATTATTATTATTATTTCTATTATTATCCGTTGGTTGGATAAAGGATTTGGTTCGTTATTTCCCCACGCCTACCAGATGATACCTGATGAAGGCCGTAGAGTACAACGGCCGAAACGTTGTATGAAAAACAACCAAGATGAGGATAGTCTGAATAATTATAGAAATAATAAATGTTTTATCCCAAATTATCAAAAATGAAACAAAATACTTGATTTGGGCATTGTGAGTCCAAAACGACTTGAGGGAGCCATAGAACCACTTTTTTTTTAAAAAAAAAAGAAACAAGAAAATTGTTTCTAGACAGTGTTTACTGGTGCACATTCACATCTTCTCGTTTGTAGCCCCCAAACTGTGACCAGAAGCCCCTGGTGATACACAGACGCACAAACTCTCCAAGAGAGAAGACTCTGTGGCTTGGTTAGTTGATCTGGCCATTTTTGAGGCTAGAGGGATTTGATATTCAGGAAATACTGGCTCCGCAATGCCGATGATATGGAATTGTGGTGAATCCTGAGGAAGGTGTATGTCCAACGACGGACGTTAAAAGACTGATGATGATGATGAAATAAATTTTAAGTTTTTGTAAAATTTTCTATTTTTAGCATATTAAAGGATTTTTAATCAAAATTCCTACAGCTCAACTCGTGTTAAAATGTGTTTTTCATCACACTACGAATGCAGTGGATTTTGAAAAAATCCTGAAAATAGGTCTCATTAGTTACTCAATAGAAACCATCATGTGACCATCATCTTTTGGCAGCATACCCTGTTAGAGATGATCAATTGAAAAATTCGAAAAGGTGATCTCTCGCCTTTTGTCATGCAGTTATCATTGAAAAGTCAAAATTTAAAAAAAATAAACAAGCACAAACTACGAATCATTTTAGCATAAACTTACATTGCAAATTTAAACACATCCCACCCTACCCTTAAAAACCAATTTGGGGTCGGGGTAATTTTAAAAGAAAAAAAGTACATTTTTTGGAGACATAATGAAGAGTAAAGGTTTAAAATTTTCATCCCTTTAGCTCCATTTTTGTGACCTGTATGCGTGATACATACATACATACATACATACATGGCCAGTCAGTGAAACCATCTTAGAAACTGAACGAACCCATGTTGACTATCAAGGTTGAAGGTAGAATCTTTCCACAAACCTACGTACAAAATTCCATTGAAATGTATCAAGGAGTAACAAAGTTATCCTATAGAGAAAAAGGAGACAATTATGACTGGATCAATTGGGTCTTTCAATTTAATGTATATCCAGGGAACATCAAATAATAATACTTGTCTCTTGAAGGATGATCCCAAGTCTAGTGATATATATGATTGTTTGCTGTACATAACATTTTGTTTCATTGAAGTTCATTTGGAGACTTTTCTGTCTTTCTTCATTCAGTTAGTCTAGCATTATTTGGAGATCATGAAGGTACTCAGCAAAAAGGACGATGTCTTCAGCAAATCTGAGATTACTTAGGTATTCACCATTCATTCTGACTCCTTAATTTGCCCAGTCTGGGTTTTGGTTCATGTTGAGGGCAAAGACCCAGTGATCAAAATCAAAAATGCAGATCTAAAGAAACTAGACCGCTCCATCTACTTTGGACAATCAATCTCCATGAAATCCTCAAAAGAATAAATTAGGCAAATAATCTCTTTGTGTTGGCAAGCTCTCAGTAGAGCCAAGTCAACCTTCAAAAATACAAAAATGCCATTAGTCTTGAAAAGAAGTGTATACAACCAATGCATCCGCCTAATAGTCACTTATGGAGCTGAAATATGGAATCTAACCAAGGGATTGTATGGTTCTCAGGTTGAGGGCCAACGTGACCAAGAGAGAATCATGCTTAACATCACATGGAGAAATCGTAAGATTGCAGAGTATATTAGGAATCAAACAAAGATATCTTAGAAACCCTTAGAAAACTCAAGTGGCAATGGATTCTTCATGTTGCAAGAATGGAAAACTGAACATCACAACTCACAATGTGGATCCCCAGAGATCATGTGCGAAACAGTGGCTAGCAAATAATAAGATGGCGTAATGAACAAAACAAGTATTGGCTCCACGGTGCCTGTTATAATGAGGAGTGGTTGATCTTGAGAGAGTCCTATGTCCAACGACTGATGCTTAAAGGCTGCTGATTAGTTATGATTGTGAAAGATTCATTATTTGATATTCTGGCTTCAAAATCATTTTTTTTCTCATTTCATTTGCCAATATTATTATAATTCAATTTTTTTTGTTTCTGTTTTCCTCATAATCTCTGTTTTATTCTTTCTAGATCTCCACGAGCACTGCTTACTGGAGTGGAGGAGGAGGAGGAGACATCCTGACATATCACTCCCCAAAGCCTGATCTGGCTCATTCTATCCATTCAGCTCTCTTTGCTTTTCTAGGGAAATAATACAAGATGAGGCATGTGAACAATTTCACTTTAATCCGCGTTGCAAGGTGCATGTGTTGAAGTGGCCGGACTTTGTGGTGTGTTGAGCAGTCTGCCATGATTGTCATGTGAATAATTTTCTGTCCTTCGTATGAAGCTTCGTCTTCGTAGTATTTCAGTGATTTCTCTTCTGTGTCACCTATATGGATATTCTATATCTAAGTCTGGACATATTTCCAACTTGGATATTTTTATATGTAAAATTAAATCTATTGAAAAAAATAGATGTCTTATATTCAAATTTAGATCTATAATTTAGATAAAAGATCTATAATTTTATATATATATTTATATATATTTATTTTCTATTTTTTTTTATTAGATTTCTAGAGATGCGATGATCCGAAAAGATGAAAAAAAATGCATCCTTCCATTGCGCTATAATTGTTTATTCTTTCATGTTGTCACCTTCTTTATCAGATAATTAAATGAATGTATTTCTTCATCCAATAATCTTTGCAGTAATTCTTACTTATATGTGGCAGAATTTCAGTTGGCTATAAAATGGCTACCCCAATTGTAGAGAGCTGTAGAATCGCTACCCCAATTGAAAATTTAAAAGTTCTGCATAGTTGCTCTCCTGATAGTAAAAATGCTGCTCAACTTCTGTGCACCGTTTTTAACATTGAGTGAGTATCTGGAAAATTCACTCAAGGAAATCAGAAATCAATACATATCATACATTGGATAATCTACGCACTCACTCACTCTATGTTTAGAATGGCACACCAAAAGGCATACACTGTTTTTAACATCAAATGATTTAGTGTGTGGAACTTTACAATTTACAATTGGGATAGCCAATTTATACCGATTTTCAATGCAGATAGACATTTTATAGCCAACCAAAATTTGGTCACTTATGAGAAGGCATTACTGTCTTTGCGAATTCGTGAATATTTTAATCTCATTCAGGGGCAGGTGATATGATGGTGTGATTGGATGAGGCTTCCGACCTTCTTTTTCTTTTGACTGAATTTTGAATGTATGAGGATGTATTTGAATGCTTTTTCTACCAATATTTCTCTCATAGTGTGATACCTGGTACAACATAGGGGAACTAGAACCTTTTTTTTTGCAGTGTTCATCATTCTGATTCTCAAGGCTTTCACCGTATCTTATTTTGTTTAAAAAAAAAAAATTGTATAATCATTGTATAAAACATTTTTTGTACAAGCCGATTGGAAATAGTGATTGTTATTTTTTTTTTCGAACTGATTATGATATCATGTTTACTTGGACTCTGTTGATAAGTGAACATAAGTTCCATTAACCTTGTGTATGTGTGTATCTATCTATCTCTCTCTCTCTCTCTCTCTATATATATATATATATATATATATATATATATATATATATATATATATATAAGATATAATTTGCGTTATATTTTATTGAAACTCTATCTTGAAATGATCTCGCACTATTACACGGTGTATCATTTGGCCTAAGCAACATAAATAGAATAAACAATTCAAGAAAATGGGACTGCTATTCATTCTATTTACTTCGTCTAGGCCAAATGATACATTCACAGTGTAATAACAGGAGATCATTTCAAGTAAGAGTTTCAATATAATATAACGTAATATCTAATCATTCTGTCAGATCATACATCCATTTCTTAATAACACATATATATATATATATGTGTTATTAATTTTCAAACATATATATATATATATATATATATATACATATATATACATATATATGTATGAAAATTGCAAAAGTCGTCGAAAATGCTCTATCTTTTGGAAACTCTCTGTACACATCTGTTTCGAAAACAAGACAAGATTGGTAAAAAATTGAAAAGATGTTCGTTGTACGTCATTCTTAATGAAAGATGTATTAAAGGAAAGATGCTGCCAAATTATGTGTTTTATATTTATTAGAAAAGTAAGTTTTTGGAGATAGATTGATGAGGTGGCCATCTCCTTGGAGCCATTACTAATTTCTGACCAGCCTTACCAGACCAGTCTGGTTAGTCACTCAATTATTGGAGGGTAAAAACATCAGAAAAGAAAAAAAAAATCTTTTCCTAGACATAATTAAAGATGATCGTTTAAAATTTTCAGACCTCTAGCTCCATTAGTTGGGCCTGTACATATGACCGAGACGTAGGTAGATAGCTGGCCATCCACCAACAGCTTATTTCAATTTGTTCTTAATTGATCGCTAAATGTATGCGTATCTGTTTCAGTTAGATTGATATCCCCCAATATGGTATGCTGCCAAATGACATTGGTTACATGATGATTTCTATTGAGTGACTAACCAGACCTGTTATTTCAATTGATTTCTCGCAGATTACTGAATGTATATGTATCTATGATAAGAATCTATATTATTTCATTCTTCTGGTGAGACTGATGTAAGTTGAGAATGCATTGCTATATAATAATTCTTATTGATTAGGTAAGACCAGGCTATTTCCTAGTGGACACTTGTCTATTCTCTTTCCTTCTCTAAAGGTTAGGACAAGGTCATAAGTCATGTTATTTTCTTTGTTACTGTCTTGCTCGGTTGAAGATTAATTCAAACTGAATGTTCAGACTTCTATTCCTTCAACATTTAAATTCATATAAAAAAAAAAGAAGTTGAATTTTACTATCAAGGGAATAACTTCTGATCCAAGTTACATTCTGCTGAACTTTAGGTGGTTTTAAATTTTTCTCTCTTTTTCTCTTCAATTCACAAAAGAGTTCTGTAAATTTTATGTTATTCCCGGAAGAGTTCCACTGTCATTTACGAACGGTTACCAGGTGTTCTTTCCTTTGTTAGAATTTTGCTTCGGGTGTCTTTCTGGGATTTCATGTTTCAGCCTAGAATCTGGAACTATTTACTTGGATGCCTTCTTCTAGTGCTTTTCCACCCGCAGTAAAAGGTAGATTTTAAATCAACAGAAAGAGAAAAAAGAAATTTTGAAAATGGCAATTTTTCTACTTTTAAATTGAAATTCTACTTTATGTATGAATTTGACTTTTGGTTTTCTTGTGTTTCTTTGCGTCTATTGACTTGTGGAATGGAATACTATTTGTTTAAGAAGAAACAATACTTGTTGCTACGTCAATGTGTTGGCCTCTTGAAGGTTGGAATCTCTAATACTTACTTCCCAAGTAGCTTTTAGATTAGGTTGGAAGGCTAAACAGTTCAAATTGAAGTGATTAGTAAATTTGATCTTAATTAGTCTTGTCAGTACAAATGAAGAGAGAAGCATATATATTCGAGCCTCTACGAACTAACTGTGAGGAGTGGAGTGAGTATGGTTGCTATGGTAGGGGCTAAGAGATGAAATTGAAAGAAACCAGTAGAATATAGACGGAACAGTGGCAATGCATAGGCACAAACTGACCAAGAAAGAAAAAGATTCATCAAAATTTAGTTAGTTTAGCCGGCATTACCCATTTTTGCATCTGTTTTTTCATCCAATGTACTCTCTAGTGTCTTTGTGAACGAAGAAGAGTCCCTCTTTAAAGAATAAAAGCAAGATGCTTGTCTTTCAGCTGGGCGTGTTTTCTGCATTGTTGTGTTATGCCTTGTACATCTAGCCAATTTGGTCTATTGACATGTAGGTATCTCTCATTTGAGGTGTTAATTACACAGAGGTTGTCTCTGAAGAAAGTTGACAACATGTGTGAGTGTTTCTTGTCGACAGGTGAGTCCTTAGTTCACAGGTGTGTCTTCTTGCTGCACAGCCCTCCGTCTCTCCCATCTTATTCATGGTTACCCCTGCAACGTACCAACAATGACCAATATAACACTGCAGGTGAGGAAGGATTAGTTTTGTTCCCTATATATTCGTCAATACTAAAGACAGAAAATGTACCACAAGCTCTATCTCAGCAGTTGGAACTCTTCTGCAGGTGGAAGCTAATTTAATCTCCGCTGCCCTACTCAAGCTAGGTGTACACGTAAAAGGGTGGAACGTCTGTGACCCTGAGATACCTGCTAAAATGCGAGACGGTTCTCGAAAAAGTGAATGCACTAACCACACTGCCACGAGGGAATACCATCAAGAGGTGTAATGTACAGTGCCATATCTTGAGTAACTCCTGCCGATTCTGCTTGTTGCAAAGCATCTTTGATGTATATTCCACCTGCGAAAAACGTACTCTAAACTTTGATCTTACCGAACAGACTGCACAAATAAGTACAGTCTTACACTGGCAAATAAATAGATCTCCATTTCTCTCTCTCGGATCTCCCCTTAGTTGTACTAGTATGGAAATCAAGGTTATTTAGCTTGAAGTATTTTACACCCAAGTTTCGAGTCAAGCCGAGGCTATCCATGTTGAACGAACCCCCTCAATATGTCACTTATTAATTGACTTCTCTACAAAGCATAAAGGGAAAGTGAAGACAAACTTTCATACTTACTTAAATATACTTAGAAGTTTTCATTACTTATTGCGCTCAATATTGAATTTACTTTTTTTTTTTTCTTTTTTTTTTTTTTGTTCTTCTGAGGAAAGCAAAATTCCATTAGGTAAATGCGAAGTTGTTTGTGGTAATAGAATTAAGGTTTGCTTAATATGTTTTGCTTTTGGTTTTTCTATGTGTGTGCTTCTGTCTTCATACCTATGTGTGTCTGTAAAACATACCTGATTCTGTGAAGTATGAAACCAGCTGGTTTTATGCTTTCTGTCGCAAATGCATTAACGGGCGAAAAGAAAAAAAAAAAGATTTCGGAAAACTCTTGAGAACCAAGATTTGCCTTGACAAAGTTAGTCGGTCTGTCTATCTCTAAACCCAAAAACACTCGCTGAAGATTATATATATATATATATATATATATGTGTGTGTGTGTGTTATTTGTAAATGTATTATTTTTATTCGAACCGACATTCTGTTTCTACATGATGAACGTGCCAATTGGCCTAGACAGCATAAATAGAAGGAACAATTAGAGAAATGGGATGCATTCAACCAGAGATTGTCTTAATGCGGGTTCAATACCTGCAGTCACCCACTTTTCCAATTATTCATTCTATTTATGTCACCGAGATAACTGGCATATTCAATGTGTAAAAATGAATTGTTGGTTCAAATAGAGTTTCAAATAGAAATAACACGCTTATAAATATTCTATTGGATTATATATCAATTTCTGTAAAATATATATGTATATGTATGAATTATAAATTGCTATGTACTATATCGAAACTTATTTGAGATGATATCTCGTAATTATATGGTCAATGTATCAGTTGCTGTAGACAATGTAAATAGAATAAGTGATTTAAGAAAATGGGGCTGCTGCAGGAATCAAACATACCATCAATAGAGTCGCCACTTCAACGTTGCAATGCTCTTACCATTGAGCAGTTTATCTCATTAACCGTATAGCGACGGGAGATCATCTCAAATAAGTTTCTATATTATACAACGCAATTTATAATTTATTCTGTCAGACCAAGTATGTCCATTTCATGATATACATATATTACAAAAAGAATGACAATTCAGGAACTAAGATTTGGCTTGGACCAAATCATTTATGGTAGTTAGCAAACTGCGTAGATTGGAAGATATCCATTTCTTGATAATATAACTGTCTGCATCGAATGAAACAAATAGAGCCTTTTAGACATTGAATGAACAAAATGAGAATCTGGAGTGAAAGCAGTTACTTAGGCCTTTGCATTACTGGCAGCTGTTTTACTGAATGATAAGAACAACTCTACTTTGAAGCGGCTACCATATTGGTCACAGGTTCAGTTCTGGCAGCAGCCCCATTTTCTTTGATTGTTCATTCTATGTACATCATCTTGGCTAAATGATACTTTCACTGTGTAATAACTGGAGATCATTTCAAATAGTTTCAAGATAATATAGCACAATTTATAATTATTTCTGTTGGATCATATGAATCCATTTCTCGATAATATCATGTGGATATAATCAGATACAATTTGAATACTATTATTTTCTTTCCACTTGATAATATTTTTGTTCCCTCAATAAGATCTTTGATGTATGATACGAGCCATATTTTTATTTGATGGAGTATTGTAACCCATTGTAATCATTTTGACAACTACTTACCTTCACCTTGAAAAAGAAAACCTTCTAAATAGTAAGGTGAATTGTAGTCAATGCTAATACAACAGTTCTATATTTTTTTGCATCTTTTCTAGACTTTGAATAGTCCTTATCGTGTATTACAAGAGTTTGTTGAGTGAATTCTTAGTCATTAGTTTTTTTTTGCTTCTGATGAAACTTGAATGTGTTTGTATGTTTGTAATGTGTTTAAGAAATGGACATATTTTCCGTCAGAATGAATTATAAATTACATTATATTTTATGGAAACTTATCTGTAATGATTTCCTGTCGTAAACAGTTATTCTGTCTCTCAATTCAGACAACGTAAATAGAATAAACAGTTAAAGAAAATGGGGCTGCTGCAGGAATTAAACCTGCCACCAATAGATAGCTGGCTCAACATAGCGATGCTCTTACCATTGAGCTAAACAGTTTGCCAATGAGGCAAAAGTAGAATAACTGCTTTCGATCCAAATTCTCATCTTGTTTATCCTCGGTGCATGTTAAACTGAATACTAAATGAAGTCTAATGTCATTGCATCTGATTGTCTTTCCTTTTTGAAGGGTTTTTTTTTTGTTTTTTTTTCTTTGTTGTTTTTGTTTGTTTTTGTTTTTATTTTTATTTTTATTTTTGTTTTCGTTTCTGGTTTGTAGTTGTCACCTCAATTATTTACGTTGATCAAAATGCACGATTTTCTCCCTTTTCTATTGCTTTGTTCCCTTGCGTGGACTGCACCTGTCGCAAAAAGTACCCTTCTCCTCAGCTGGAAAATTTTTTGAAAAAAATGAGTGAGATTCAAAAGCTGTTGCTTGCGGTTTTTGGCACGTTTTTCTGATCAACAACGATACCGCCTCAAGAGAATTTTTTTGAAAAAAAAAAGATTTTCACAGGTAATTTTTTTGTGATTTCAATACACAAAACTTCCCTCTCCTTAGGGAATTAATCACTTCTTGGAGAAAAAAATCATCTTTTAAGGTTTTAGGTTGGGGGCACTATCAATGTTGCTAACTCAAGATGCGTTTGAAAAAAACCAAAGCGAAGAAAAAAATCAAAACCGAAAAATTTCTATGGCCACTTTCAATAGCTAGATGTATCTAAATCAACTAGGAAATAGCTAAAATTTGGCTGCTATTGTTGGAAAATAGCACTGAAAATGCGCTGGCAATAGTGCTACTAAACATGTTAAATTTAGCTTGAAAAACACTAAATTCGAATCACGGTTTTATTTTCAATATAACTCTAATGCTAAACTTGACCCTTACATTCTGCCATTCAATCACCATTTTGAGGTGGGACCATTGTTGATTAGAAGTGCTGAGTTTTTCTTTCATGTTTTGCATGCTGTATTCATTCACATTTCTGTATTTTGATTTTAGAAATCCTTGAAGCAAAGATTATTTTGAGGATGTCAGGAAAATAAGAAATGTCAATTTTCTGTTCAGATAAGGATGAAAAAGCAAGAAAACAAAATAAAGAATCAGTACTTTGAGTCGGACAAGAAAAGCCGAGATAGGCCTTCATTAGTTTTTGCCTGATTTTCCTGGTGAGAATTATTTCTTGGAGTTTTTGCTACCATGTAGCAATTTTAAACATGGAGTAATACTCGGGAGAGCTTTTTTTTTTTTCAATTTCCTCTTTAACATTCTTACAAATACATGTTGTTTTCAGCCTAACATATTTATTCAAGTGTAACCATCCAAGTCTTAAAGAATGTTTTCTTGCTTCTATCTTTTTGTGAACTATCCATTTATTTATGATTAGTGATATGAAATTCTGTTGTAAAAACTTCTGGGGATTTTATTTTGGTTGAATTTTTTCCTTTTTTTTTTCATTTCTTTATTTTCTATATCTTTTTTTTCTTTTTTTCTGCAAGGTTATTTTGTTTTGTTTTGTTTTTATAAATCTACAGGCTTTTTATTTCATTTCTGTGTTGTTGTTAACATTTTTAACTCTTGGACTCATAGACTGCTTTCAACCACTGTGGAAGTCTTCAATTAATAAGATTGGAAAAAAAATAGAACTCTCTTGTGAATTGAATTACCAAAAGGTGCGAGGGAAATAACTTCATTTAAAAGTTACTCTCCTTGAATTACTTTGTGAATTCCCGAGATTGAATTTTGAGTTGAAGTAAAACCCCAAGTCCAAGTCCCCCCATATCCTGAGTGTTTAATGCTGGTGGTAATTTTTTAAAAATTAAATGTTAAGTCCTCCCCTTAACAAATCTGGGAGCAGTTGCCTGCAGTTTGTATATAGAATATACAGTTCATTTTACATCTAATTCATTAAAAATAAAGGCAACTTACATATCATCTCGACAAATTGAAATATTTAGTCTTAACATTGTTAGCGAGTCAAAATGTAACTCAATAGCTTGGCCAATGAACTCGGTGCCTTATGGCCCATTCATAGATTAGCTAATCTTATTATATTGGCTTGTTTCCTGCCGACTAGGCTCTGTCTCAGGGAATACTAAGACCCTTTTCTATAAAATAAGCCCTATTGCGCCTCATTACTTATTTCATGGACAGCTTGAAATTGCTCCAAATCCAGAAGTCATCCCTCATTATAATAATCTTTTTCAACAAATTTTTCTAAATGAATTTAAAAGTCAAACCTTATAAGTGCGAGTGCAAGCTCCATTTTCTTTAGAGATTGGTATTTAGGCTTCGAATTTGATAGCAAAGGAGAATCATGTTAACCGCTCAGGACTGGAAGCCAATTATTAACAAGAGCATGGTGCCTAGGAATCCGTCCCATGAGCACCATCTTCCCATTATGCTAAGAGAGGTAGGATCAGGTGCATGCCCTTGATGCTCTTGGCAATGGCTGAGGGTTCTAGTCGATTTCTGGATGACTCACCCTGGGACTATTGGTCATATCCCGGATATCACACATACACAAAAAAAAAGAGAGAGATTCTGTCGTATTTGTTCTCCTTGGGAGTACACTTGTCAGAAGCCGGTAGGTTTTGCTTGTTTAGAATGTACTACATATTATGTATCCACAAAGAACTAGCTACGAAAGAGCTGACAATTCATGACACTTTTTTTTAGCCAAGCTTTGAAAGAGCTCAGTGACAATTGATATCTTTTTGAGATGAGTATAGAAAGTCCAGAAACTGATGAGACTTTATTTGAGCAGAGCACAGAAAGAGCTAAGTGGTGACAGATAATACTTTTTTGAGCTAAACATATGGACACGAAAGGAAGCATTATGGTTCCCAAATCACTACACATTCAAATTGATGATAGGGTTGGAGTTATTTGTATTCTGTATAGACTGCATAAATATATATATTGACATATACAACAAACAGTACAGAGCAGGGGTGCAATATGATATAATATAATGCAATATCTGATGTATCATGGGTTTATTTCATACAGTGCTTGATACATTCGACTTTAAATATTAAGTTGCTTTAGTGTAGAGCTCAAAATATAATTGAATGAGGATTCGCTACACAAGCGTGTGTATGTTCCTACCCTGTTTGGGCTTCTTGAGGTAAATGATCATTCAACTGAAAGAGCTCAAACAGGACACAAACATGAACGTGTTTGTATATCGAATCCTTATTTCATTATATTTATATATATATATGTCTATATCTGACTTCATGCTTTTTAGAATCGGTTGACTGTAACCTTGGTTCTTTCCTGCATAGCATTTACCATACTAACTTTTTCTATTCTGTACCTCTCTTCTGGTATCTCTTTTGCAAACTGCTCTTTGTGGCAAGCTCTTTTGGGGGTGTGGCCACCATGTCAACCATTTGCAAAAACTAGTGCCCTTGTCACATATCCAGATGCTCTCTCTCTCATTTGACACCTTCTCTTTATCTTCATTCGTTCAAATCAAGTGATCCCTTCCAGTCCCACTTTATAATTCAGTTGTTGAGGTCCAAGACAGACAACCACATTAAAAGCAAACAGCGGATAACAAAAAGTCAATTCACCAATGAACAGAAGTATTGTTTCTATTGTAAAATCATGGAGGTTATGTGTAAAACGCAATGTGATTGTATGTTACATGGACGTTGGAATTCCGTCTTTGACTAATTTTGTTTTTTTACAGTGCAGAAATTGCTAAATTAGCCTGGGAGTGCTTGGACATTTTTTGCCCCTTTTGGGATATTTTGACATCTTTTTGGTGTCTTTCGGATATTTTGGGCTAATTCTTTTTATTTACTTTTTTTTTTTTTTTTGGCTGTCAAACTGGCACCTTTTTTTTGTTTTCTCCTTTAGTTGGCAACACCGAGTTTCAATCATGGCAATTTTTTCTGCTTACACCCATTGATTACAATGTTCTTATTGCATGGGCACATTGGTCATTTGTCCGCAGACTCAATGATTTTAGGAGCCTCTAAATTCAATTTAAAAGATGAAAATTAATGTTCATATTATCAAATAGCAGACATAGAGAATTTACTCTAAGGCTATGTTTACTAATGTTTATATCTGTTCTTTACTCTTTAATTATTGAGTCCGTGTATTAATCAGGGTCAGCACGACAACACAATCCAGTACATTGCCTCTCCTGGGGGCCTCGAATATTTTCAAGATGGTCTCCACACACCTGCTCTCGATACCTTGTCAGTCAAGGATTTTTAAGAAATAAAAAAAGATATTTCTTTCGGGGCTGTGTTTTCAAATTATGCCGTTTCCAAGTGGCCCCACATTTTCAGGGGCCCAGAAATTCAATTTAAAAAATAAGAATTAAGGCTTATACCATTAAATAGATATAGAGAATCACCTCAATATTTGTATATATATTTGGGTTCGTTCTATGACCCGTCAGCTAAATCCAGTACATTATTTTGTCATTAATGTTCTAAAGACGTCCCTGCTTGAACCGCTCTAAAATGAATTGTGTTATATTGAGAAATTCCTGTATTGTAAAAATGTTTTTTGCCTCGTGTTTTTTTCTCTCTCCTTAAATTCCGTCTCTTTCGTTTTCAGGTTTTATCAGAAGATGTTTGGCCGTCCCCAGTCATTCCTCTACATAGTGTTTGGCATATCCATCGGGCTGACCATCTCTATGCTGACCAGTTCAATGAACAGTATGATCTGGAGCAACCTGGTCGTACGGAGTCACCACTACCATGAACCCGATTCAATCAACATCCCCGGTGCTGGCCGCGGTTACACGGAAAAATACCCTGACGATGATGATGATGATGAACATGTGAACAACGATTCCCATCATCATCATGGTGAGTTAACCCTTTGGCGACAGCCCCAAAATTACCTTCCACCATTGCCTATTCAAACAAATGTAACTTGGGACTCATCCAAATATACCCATTATGCTATATATCATTGCTAAGCTTTATAGATAAGCTAAACAGCTGTACAATTTTGGTTCTATTCATGCATTATCATTTATTGATAATACCGACTGATTGCAATTCCCATATTGTACAGTACTACCAAACATAGACCGAACAGTAAAAAATGACATTTCGTTACTTTTTTTTTTTTTTTTTTTTCCTCTGAGCAAAACAAATCTTATCATGCAATGAGTTCACGTAAAAAATTTCAAACAAATATCTCCAATATCTTAGGAGTTATTGATCTATCTCTACGTGGGGGTCATAAGCCTATCACTGTGCGGCCTCTATAGAGTACGTTACTATTAGTGTTTATACAAACATATGCTTTCAGTAAATTTGTTCTTTGATTCCCTGTACAAGGAGGAAATGGAAGTGTCGGCAAATCGAAAAAATATCTTAGCAATTTTTGCACTGGGGTCATCCTCCCTGATTTGCTGAGTTAAAATGTAGATAAAAAATGAGTGTTCTTTTTCTGCTTTTTTTTTTCCCCCAATGATACTATGAGACTCTTTCTGTTTATGTTTGACACACCTGGTTTCTCTCTGACTCTCAATATAATTCCTCGTACTGGAAGGGTTTGTTTTGTTTTGTTTTGTTTTGGTTTTTTGTCAGAAATCGATCAGGTAAGGTATGGCAAGTATTCTGAAATAATACTTGTCATTTCTAATAGATTTTTTTCTTATTGTCAAGATAATCAATGCGTCATCGTTCAGGAAAGATTTCTAATGAAACCATCACCGAAGGGTTAAAAACAACTTTGACTCTTAGTTTCATTCAAGAAAATTTAGGTTTTGATAATTATTGGGCAAAATTCATCGGGGGGGGGTCTAATTTGAAATAATTTTCACAAATATATCAGCATAAT
Source organism: Thysanoteuthis rhombus (assembly GCA_963457665.1). Lineage (NCBI taxonomy): Eukaryota > Metazoa > Mollusca > Cephalopoda > Oegopsida > Thysanoteuthidae > Thysanoteuthis > Thysanoteuthis major. Next base: position 2,293,256 of record OY735236.1, on the reverse strand, counting down.
ATTTAGGTATTGTTGGTCCAAAATGACCTTAGAGACCTAAAAAAGCACTTTAAAAAAAAGCTTCTTTTTAGATGGTTCCTAATCGTGTACATATGCAAATTTTCAAGGTTGTAGCTCAAAAAATATGACCAGTAGCACCCAGACAGACAGACAGACACACACACACACACACACACAGAGAGAAATGAACCTCTAGCCCATTTGGCTGGTTGGTTTTGGAGACATTTTATGGCATTCCTGTGATTTGATAACAAAGGGAATAATTCCCACTCTCAGTAAAATTTTTTGATGTATAACAAATGTGATTTCCACTTTAGGAGAGCTAGAAGCGGTTTCAAGCAGTGTATGATATTGAATGTTAATGATTTCACACCACTTAGTACATGAGAGATTCCTTGCCGAATGGTCTCTAGAAACGCTATCACCAATACCACGGTGTGACTGATTAGATTCCTCTTCTGTATCATCTACACCAGGGGTCAGCAACAGGTGGGGCCATTGAGGTGTTCCGTGAACTATCGAACACTTGATGGCTTTTGGATAGTCTTTAGTGTCACAATTTGTTTAATTTATGCTTATATTTCACAATGCATTGCATGTGTATCGTAGACTTTTTCATTTATGAATAACATGAAATCTTCTCGATTAAAACATCTTTTGGACGTTATTTTGAAGAAGCAGGTAATGTCTGCTCCAACAACTTGGATTCATCACAAAAATTGACTGGGTTTAAAGAGAGACCATAATCTTCGCACCAATGCTTGTTTAACTAGGAACTAATAATCAACTGCTTTTAAACTGAGTGTGTATTAATAAATATAAACTCTTTATACATATTTTTATATTACTTATTACTTGCAGAGTAAATATTTGAAATGTGTAGACTTCAAGGACAAATTTTTATTAGTAAGATATGGTGGGCAAAAGTTTAAAAAAATCAAAAATGGTCGTGTACAAAAAGAAGTTGCTGATTCCTGGTCTTTGCCATGACGGCTTCTTGTATTACATTAAACCATCTTGTTTCAATGTCTCTTTCTAAAGACTTTGGAAGTTCTTGAAAACCTGGAACTATTATCCCAACAAAAAACAAAAAAAGTGAATATGAGAAGACCCGAGATGGGAACAATAGTCCTAATAATTCTATATAAAATGGATTTGCTTTATTTCACTGTTGGCCGAGAACCTTTCTTAAGAAATATTTCAAATTGTACGCATTTGTGTGTCATCGAGCTGTTAACAGCTCTTGTGTCTTGATTTGTTTAATTTTTACTTACATAAGCATTTCATCTTATAATTTGTTTACAGACTTTTGACTAATTGCAACAAGTGTTGATACAACTAGATTTTAAAACTATCAATCAACTCCTATTAAAATGAGTATAAATAAGTAAATGAATATATAAATAGATATAAACACTTTATACAGATTGTTTTTATTACTTTTTACTTACAGGGTAAATATTGGAAATTTATAGGCCTCAAGGGTGAATTTTTATGTGTAAGATATAATTTAATATATGTGTGGGGCAGGCCATGGGTAAAACTGAAATAATCAAGTGAGCCATTATGAAAAAAATAAAGTTGCCAATTCCTGAACTGTACAGTATTTTGCTTGTTTCTACCTGCATTCAAATGTTATGTTCTCGGTGGTAACATGAGGTAACAGTTTGGTAGTTTGATGATAGGGTTGGAAAAGAGAGGGCAGAAGAAAAAAATCAGGTAGTCTCGGAGTAGGAACAGAAAAAGGTAGTTTGATTAGAGGGTAGGAAGAGAGAGGGCAGAATAGAAAGTTAGGTATTTTAATCAAAGAGAACAGAATAGAAAAATATCTTACCGAGGAGGCGGGAAGATTCTTGCATATGAAACTAATCCGGGATTGTATAACATTTAGATAAAAACATGGGCGACCAACGAAGATTAGAAGGGATAAGGGAGAGAATGAGAAAATGGCGGCGTTAGATAGTGAATAATCTTAGTTGTGAACACCCATGGAATTTCCTTGAGTTGAGCTAGTTATTATGAAATAGTAAACAAATCATTCTTTACTCTCTCCCCCGTGTTTGGTTCAGGTGTTCAACCTTTCTTGACAAACAAATTGTTTGCATATCCTGGGTGATACTCAAGTGTCAAGTATTTTTTTCTTTTATCTTCCGATCAAATTAATTCTTGATTCAATTTGAAACGTCCAATAATTTTTCTTGGGAAAATTGTCAGGTTGCCACCATCATTGAGCTGCACATGGTTTCACTTCACGTCACCTAATATAATTTCACACACTTCTATTTACCTAGTAAATTCAGAAGTATTTAAACACCATTGAAAATCTCCTTGTGCAGTTCAGTGGCCTGAAACCAGCTTTTTCATTTTTTTAAAATTTGTCTTTTCATCACTCGTTTTTAAGAAGTGCTTAATTTTCAATAATAATCTGTTGTAAAATAGACATTTTTATTTCATCACAGATGTGACGTAGCATCTACAACATTTAGGCAGTTGCGGAAAACCCTGGATGAAATGATAAGGAGTATATGGTTAAATTTAAATTTCTTTTAAATATAAATTACATCCTTTTTTTTGTCCTCCTAGTTGCGTTACTCCCATTCCCTATGAAACTAACAACTCAAGTCGGTCATAACCTTTGATGAAGTCATTTATTGCTCTATGTAACCTTGTATCATTGTCCAAAGAGTTGGGATTTGGTAGATGGGTTAGTAAAGTCTTGGGTGACATTGATGAAAATTCACAGAATGGAGATATTGTAAGGAAAATAAAGCAACTAGGCTACGGTGATTCATTTTTTAGTAGAGGTGGCAATATCTGAGTATCAGTTAACTTGATGGCAAAATAAGAGGCAATTATCTCGGCAATCCTAAAGTATACACCAGTTTGTTAGTGCAGGATATTCAAAAATTTTAATGATTCCTGGCAATTGTAATTCAATGAAAAAAATTAATTAGAATGTAATTAACTGAGATTTGGATATCAGTAAAAGTTGAATATCCTCTATTAAGAGCTAAAACTCAAACCAGAGCTCCATTTGCGAAGACTTATTTCTGAGAACGACGTATTTCTATGGAACCCTCAAAAGAAGAAGAAATCAAGCAGAGAATCACCCTAGGCTTGCAAGCCTTCAGCAGGGCAAACCCAACTTTCAAAACAAGAAGATCCCATTAATCCTAAAAAGAAGGGTATACAACCAATGCATTCTCCTTGAGCTGAAACATGGAACCTAACCAAGAGACTGACCCACAGACTGAGAAGCATTCAACATGTTCATGAGAGAATCATGCTCAACCTCACTTGGAGAAATCACAAGACAGCACATTAAATCAGGGAGAAAACAGGAGTCTGATACATCATAGAATTCATTAGAAAATTTAAATGGCAATGGGCTGGTCATATTGCAAGAATGGCAGACAACAGATGGACATCACAACTCACTACATGGATCTCTAGAAATCACATGTACAACCAAGAATGGCAGAATGTTAGATGGAGAGACGAGCTAGACAAATTCAGAAAATATTGGCTCTGTGACATCTATGATAGAGAAGTGTGGCAAATTCTGGGGAAGGTCTATGTCCCATGACGAACATTAATAGACTGATGATAATGATCTTTGAGAAACTGGGGTTTTGGCAGGTAGCTGTGATAAAAAGCAAGTATTGTGCAAAAATCAACGTGGAACGATAAGGGTGGCTGTTTCCAGTTTGATTCCAAGATTTGAGAAATTGCATGGTGAACAACAGGCTGACTCATCCTAATAGTAACTAGCATTCCAAGGGAAATTATGGATCACCACCACCCATACATACTGCTTTTTACCTCATAAATAAAGCATAAGGTGTTAAAATCAATTACCTTGATGAAAATACTACCAGTATGGTTTGAACCATAGATTTAATGATTTTTAAGATAAGAAACACATGGGCATGAAGTAAGGGACCAATTTGTTATAAACCTTCATTGTAAATTGAACCCTCCAATAAAAATCTACTTAGGGGAAGAATTTTTAAAAAAAACAAAACAAAAGGCATTTTCCTTATTCATTGAGGAGAGTGTGTGTTTGCAAAATTTCAAGTTTTACTATGAACAGTTAGAACTGGACAAAAGTCAGATAGATAGATACATACATACATGTTAATGTCATAACACATGAATAATCATAACCAAGCAACCGTTCTGTTGTGGGTAGCGATTATTTATTAAAATCATTCAAAGAGGAAACAAATATATAAATTTTTTTCATGAAATCAAATTACACTATTCATTATATAAGTCAACCATATAACTGTAAAGGCATTGTTCTGTATTTTCTGATTTGGGATATCATGATGAAATTCTTACTCACTAAGGATGCTACGATTCAAAAAAAATTGAGAACCGATGTTCTAAATACAATTACTTCCTTTCTCTTTTTCAGTCTTTGAAGTTTCCGAAATTGCCTCTCTTGCACACCCTAAACGGGTTTTGCGTTGAATTTCATAAGGATTTATTATTTATGTTCAATTAGTTTTATTACCTTTGTAGTGAATATAGAACTATGTGAAAAAAAGAATTAATGAAATCTACATATACAAACTAAGGCAGTTCACACTTATTACAACAAACACATTTTAACAATAGACCCAGTTCCGACATCAGTTACAGATAGGAGCCTGTATCCAGGAAGAGAGGTCGTGACTCAAAAAAAAAAAAAAATTAGCGATCAGTCTATTTATAAACAAAAATAAATCATATCAAAAGCCATGAAATATTTATTTTCTCAAACACCTCGAAAAATGTTTTTTTTGGGGGGGGGGGGGTTCATAAGCTAGAACATTTTTGTGTTGAAATGGGTTTTTTCTTCCCCTGTGAGGTTTATATGAATTCGTAAAGAGATGAGTCTCTCCGTCAAAAACTGGATACATTAGAAACTGTCCACATAGGTTTTTTTAGTTTGCAAATGATTCTACCTTGCGAGGGGGGGGGATAGTGGTTGGTAGGAAACTATGGCTGCCAACACAATTTAGTAGGATCTATGCAAAACAAAGTCATTGGAGAAAGATTTATAGTAAGGATGGTGTAGGAACATGGGAAGTAAAAACATACAGTATTGATAGGAACAAGAAAATCTTATTCTTTTCAAAAGAAAAATTGAACTGAAAAGACTTGGTGAAATTTCAAAATTCCTGGAATTAGCGGATAAGATTAAACTTGGTTTAACTTAGTTCATCTCTGTATTTTGAGATGAGGTATTATTATTATTTTGTATTGATGTTCGGACCATCCTCATCTTGGTTGTTTTTCATACAACGTTTCGGCCGTTGTACTCTACCAGATGATACCTGATGAAGGCTGTAGAGTACAACGGCTGAAACATTGTATAAAAAACAACCAAGATGAGGATGGTCCGAATATTAATTGGTTTAACTTGTTCATAAACACATTTTATTCAACAATGTTCTCCCCCTTGCATTGTTTATGATAGTTGTCTTTTAATAGGAAAATTTTCATAGATCTGTTGTTGACCTTCCTACTATTAAGGAGGAGGAGGTAAAAATGATCTCTCAAAAATTAAGGGGGGGGGGTTGACATAGCAATTACGCACCTGAGATTACGATTATTGAATGTATATTTCTATATATCTTCATCTTGATGTTTAGTTGTTTTTTTATCACAACTTAGATGATAGATTCACAATGTATTTGTTGACCTTGGATTCAGAAAGATGAATATCATATACAGCAGGAAAGCGCTCACTGGGGAGTTTATTCCACAGAACACAAAACATGCCTAGATGCATAACTTGTTTGGTTGATTGCTATGAAATTTTTGTGTTTTTACTCAACTCTTTAATTCGTACAAAAAAAAAATTGAAATTAATAATGAATGAAATTACTTCTGATCAAAATTACTTCCCTTGAACTTTTAAGGTAATTTGTGTTTAAGCTTCTAAAAGCCAATAATTACAAAATATCTGTTTGCTCGAATTATCATAAACTTTATCATCAATTTTGACTGGCTTTCAGCTCCTTTTTATCACAAGTTTGAATTAAACCCTAATTATACAGCAATGATTAGATAGTGTAATCACAAATAAAGAGTAAGTCCACTGTGAGAATTGAACTCACATCCTCTACTCAAGAGGAATCCAGTTTACCCCTGACTGCTTTAACCATTTTATAGTTGAACAAAAACTGATTATTGCAACTTGAACCTAACTCCCTACAGCTGATACTCAACTCTTGTTGTTTACATTTGAGCCCAAGTTGCCTTTCAATGTAACAAATGTTTTTTATTTCTGTACTTCTAACGTGACAAACCATTTTTTACCTTACAGATGATGACACCATCGCAAATCAATTGAAAAAGAAAGTCCGTGTTCTCTGTTGGATCATGACAAATCCGAAGAACCTGGAATCGAAAGCAAAACACGTCAAACACACGTGGGGGAAGCGTTGTAATGTAATACTATTCATGAGTTCCACAACGGACCCTAAATTCCCTACGATAGGCCTAAATATATCCGAGGGACGAGATCATCTGACGGGAAAAACTATGAGGGCTTTCCTTTATGTCTATAAAAACCATTTTAACGACGCGGACTGGTTTATGAAAGCTGATGATGATACATACGTAATCGTGGAAAATTTACGCTACTTCCTGTCGAGTAAGGACCCTAATCAACCTATCTATTTTGGACATCACTTTAAACCTATAGTGCAAGGTGGATACCATAGTGGTGGTGCTGGCTATGTGCTCAGCAAAGAGGCCTTACGACGATTTGCAGTTTTAGGAAATTCAAAGATTTGTCGAGTTGATGGCGGTGCTGAAGACGTTGAAATGGGAAGCTGTTTACATAAATTGAATGTGACAGCTGGGAAGACAGTAGACAGTTTAGGACGGTCGCGATTCCATTGTTTCAACCCAGGAACACATCTCCACGGAGGATACCCCAATTGGTTTTACTCTTACGATTCCAATGGGGCTAGATCGGTAAATATTCATTTTTTTAATTTGATTTTTTTTTACAATTTTTACAATTTCATGCTTAATCGGTCCCTTACCTATAATTATAAGACCAGAGTATTTTCCGTCATATAACATTGTTTCCATGTTGGGAATTCACTCTTGCTAAGATGGGCAATATCAGGATTTTGGCACTTTTGGTCATCCATACTTCAGCTTTCTCATGAGGCACTCATAAATTCAAGCGGGCTTTCATTACATGTCGGTAAGGAAAGCTGATTATAACATGCCATGTGTATTTGTATATTTATTTTTTGTCTGTAACACATCCCAAAGGAGAGAGAAAAGGGTGATGAGTGTATGTGTCAGTGTGCTGATATGAAAAGTTTTGTTCATTGACTTCTGAAATGTTTTTGTTTATTTCTACAAATGCCATACTTATGATTTTTTTATATACGCTGTCAGTTTGGAAAGCATGTCGAACTTACGAGGGGAAAGCACTGTGATGTAACACTAATCAGGAGTTCAGCAATGGACCGTAAAACTATGACAGCTTTTCTTTGTGTCTATAAAAAAACATTTCAGTAGTTAGTATTATAATTTCCTCGAGACTTTGTCAAAATAAAATAGTTTATTAGTTGGTCTCGCAAACTTACAAAAGAGAGCTGGAGTGCTTCTATGAATGAAGTAATCTCTCACTGAAAGGAACCTTGATATAACGAATTTCGGCTTTTACACATTTGTGGATCCATCCGGACTGACTTTGACTTTACTGAATGAAGTTCAATAAAAGTGTCAAACAAGTGGATCATAACACACTTTTTTCTTTTTGATAAATGCGTAAAAATAAGGCTGACACATAGACTGTATAAATACTTTGAACACGTGGACTATAACAAACTATTTTCTCATTTACCAAACTTAGTACATTATATAAAAGAAGCGGACACGTGTACTAAGATCGACTTTTTTCTTATTCCCCCAATGAGGTTCGTTAGATGTGGCAAACTACCAAACAAGGGGCAACCATGAGATATAACGAACAATCAACTTTAATGACAATCCCTACTCCCCAATCAGTTCATTATTGCAAGGGTTCACTAGAAAACTGTGACCCCGTTTTATCTAATGTAATTTTACTCTCAAAATCTCTTCAGTGTAGACCCTTAACCAATTAAGCCACCTGTAATTTAGTCCTTTCCCTAATTCGGCACTGATTTCAATTTCTTTTGGGAACCACTCCAATGTGCTGAGCATTGTTTTGGCTTAACAAAATCTGTTCACTTGCAAAAACTCTTGTTATGAAGATGGTTTTGATGATCTTAACAGACCCGCACTTGTAGACAAGTAACTTTTCCGGAATATATTTGAAACCGTCAACCAAAACTGTCATAATAGGTTTTTTCAGTTTTTATACTGATCTGACTGGCTATGTATCAGGCATGTGGGACAATGGAGCTTGAAGGCTGAAAATTGGATCATTTACTCCTCGTCTTGAAAAACCTTTTTTTTTTTTTAATTATTTTTGCTAAAATTTATCCCCCAAAATAGGGGGGGGTCCAATTTACAATATAAGTTTGTGCACACTTGTTTTATTAAAATTTCGAACTTTTTAGTGATTCAGCAAATGGCAAAAAAGAAGAGTCTAATTCATTGATCACTCCTAACACTGTCAGAAAATGTTGCTCCTGTGAAGGTTTTTATTGAGTGACTAACCAGACTAGTCTTCACTTGGGCTGAATTTATAAAAAATGGCTGAAATTGCATAGATTTCATTTACAGCCTGCTAGCAACTGTAAATGTTCCAAAAGCTCATACAAAGGCTCCAAAAAGTAAATATACGATGCATTCATCATATATGGGGACAATAATGAATGCAAGCTTGGCTAGGCTGAGGCCAAACTCTCTGCTTCATTAAAATCTAAAAGGATTCTTTTCTTTCTCCATACCAATATTATTCCAAAACTACGAGTCCCATTTCAACTCCTTAATTAGTAGTTCTTGTCAATGCAATTTTCAACTTTTGCAAAAGAAGTCAACCTGAGTTAGGCTTTAGCAGTGGGGGTGAATTCGTTATCAGTTTTTGCATACCCCTCTGTTATTTGTGCATGAGATCACTGGTTTTTGGTGTGGTCATTGTTGTTACACAAATGAAAATTAAGTCAAAACATAACAATAGTCGGAACTTGACTATAAAAACCTCTGTTTTGCTTGGCAATCTTCATAATAAGGCACTGGTAGCTGTGATAAAGAAGGAAGGAATGGTATATTTTGAATATTTTATTGCAATGAATGCATTGAGATTCAGTAATGAGTCTATCACCCAATGGCTTAGAAGCAATCCTTCTGCGATGTAAGACTCCTCAGGACCCAATCAAACCGGATTGGTGAAGGTCTACTGTAATAATTTTACTCTCAAAATCTGTTCTAAGAAAACTTTGCTATTTTTTAAATGTGTGATCAATTTGAAACATTTTTTTTTTTAATTATTATTCTAATGCCTTTTCTAAAAATTCTCTTTTCAGGGAATCAACAATATCAGCGACTATGCAATAACGTTTCACTACGTCGGACCGAGGGAAATGCACTCGCTAGAATTTTACGTTTATCATTTACGACCCTTTGGTATCGTGTCTGGAGTACAAGACCTTAATGTGTGATGGCATTCAATTCACCAAATGCAATTTTAATTATCTCTAAGGAAAGAAATTTCATTTTCTTCTTCAGTTCTAATCATTCCTCTTTGGTCAGGTTTTAATCTGAAGCCATAAAAAAAAAAAAAAAAAAGAAAAAAAATTCCATTTTGTGACCTTAACAAAATGTTGTGAATACTAATACTAATTCTTTGGTACAAGGTTTGGGGGAAAAATTTTTATTACTTATATATTTTTAAGTGGGATGGGTTTTTTTAAAAAAAACAACAACAAACAAATTCTTATATCAATTATAAACCCTTGTAGATTACAAAGCAAGTCTCTGAAATTCTATTTTAATTAATTTCTAGAAGATAGAAGTTTAACGACTTTGGAATAATCAATTTTCATGATTTTTTTTTTTTCCCCATTAAGTTTGTTACACTTACCTTTTTGAATTGGAGTTCAAGGTGTGATTTTTACTCTCTAACTTTTCAGGGTTGTGTAGTTTTCAAAGCAGGGTTACCAGATTTGGTTAGAAGGATAAATGGTCCGAGCTCCAGCTCTCTGACTTACTCAACACAAGCATAAGAATAGCATTGAATTTAGAAGTCTCAAGGCAAAAACGTCCAACACCGAACTTTGGAAGCAGTTTGTCTCAAGAGCAACGCTGAATCGACCTCGAAAAAAGCGTCAAGCGTGCTGCATGTTATCTTTTCTCACAATCATGATAACTAAAAGCGGCTAAAATATAACGCTAAATTGGTATCACTGCTGAGAACTATGGAATCGAACCTCTGGAGACTTGCTAGATTGAAGCGAACCCTGCCCCAAAAGGCAGGTATTGAATTTCAGTCTCCAGATAGATTTCCGAATTCAATGTTATTCCAGTGCCTATGAGTTGAAGCTCAGATTATCTCTCCATCTGGCCAAATCTGGTAACCCAGTTTTGTTTTTTTGTTTCTTTTTTCAATCCCTTTACCTCCAGTTCGTAATCTCTTGTGGATTGAAATTGGCCTTATGTCATGTGACCTCAAAACGATGAAAGAAATTCCCTATGAACTCAATTTAAAGTAATACCTCAGTCAGCACTTGAAATGAGTACCTTAAAAATGTAGCACTCAAACCGAAAGGCTCTAGATGGGGGTTCATTATAACATAGTGTAGAGCTTGTGCTAGCTATCATTTCAAAATATATAAGGTCTTTGTTGAGCCCCTAAAAATGGAATGATTGGTGCTTTGTATTTCATCTGGTAGCTACTTTCCAGAGCTGGTGAAATATTACTAGGTATTGAGATATATATATATATATATATATAGAGCGCTACACAATAAATTATTGTGTATATATTCTCATACACATTAACCAGTTATTCCGGAGACTGTCCATAATACACTCTTTTAATCATTATTTATTTTATAAATTTGATAAGGTTGAATTTCTAACGAAAAATATCTGCGAGAGAATACAAACCGGAATCGGATCTTAATGAGGTAGTGTTAATTGGGGTATTACTGTGCAAGTGTAACAGATCAAATCGACTTAGAAAACTAGTCTCTCTCAAATATGTGAGTTATTTACAACGTTCAAACATTTATTTCTCTTACCTTAGAACAAGAAATATTTGAATGTTGATATGTCTTACTATAATTCAATCGATGTCCGTCTGTCTGTGTTAATTAGATTTAAGAACAGCCAGAGGTAAAGCCACCAAATTTTCTGTTACTAATTGGACCCCAGAGCAGGTTTTTAAATTCCAGACCCAAATAAGTTTTTAGTAGGGGGCTTCAATTTACATTGTTGATTTATGCTAAATTGGTCTCGTATTTTGTGGCTACGTTAATGTGTACCTAAAAGTTTACTCTCTTACTAACACAGAAAGACGGATGTTTTTGTAAGTTATAGTATGACTAGCTGAAAACATGCCCTACCATTGGGATTTTAGAGTTAGTTTTTTTAGCAGTAGAATTTGTAGTTTATGAATAAGGTAAGACACCATTGTATTTAGGAGTCCTTTTTGATTAATATCCTCATCTTTGTTGTTTGTTTGTTGATTTAACTGAAAACTTGGTTGTGGGGGTAACTGCAAAATGAAGTAGTCACTCATTTTGAACTAGACAATATCTTGGTCTTGCAACTGAAAATGAGCAATCCCATTTTCTATGTACGACTTTTTCTGCTGTTGTGAATATTTGAACGTCAGATGATATGAAATGAGTAACACATAATATAAAATGAGATTATACTGTGCAATGTGATTTTTGTGGCTGGGTGTTATTTTCTAATGTGTTTTTGTGTAAGAAGTATTGAAAACATCAATTTCATTAGGGCTTTACTTCCAGGACCAGGATAGTGATATCTATGTGTTGTGGTTAAAAGTCTTCTAGTGGTACAAAATCTTAGATTTCACATGATTAATTACATTTTAAACAGAAACAACGATATATACCTAAGCATATTTACAATATATATTAAATAAAAATGTTCCCTTAAAGCTTTTTTTTTGTCTGACACTCTTCAAGGGATCAAACGTCAGAAAGTAATCAAAATTTGAAAAAAGTATTGTTAAAAAGATTTGAAATCATGTCACGGAATTATCTTAAAGCACAAAGCCTTTGATTATTGTTCTAAAGCATACACAAGTGTCAGTTGAATAGCAGAAAGACAAATTCCTTCTGTCTGTACAACAGTCGCTTTTGGGTTTTGATGTAGATAAATTCTGACACAAACTGGTACAAGGGCAATTTTGCTATACTAACACTTCTAAAGCCATCATCGTTATAAGCTCTTATACATTCTGGATCGTTGAATGGCAGAGTCCATAAGTGCAAGGCGGCTGTTCTCCTTTTATGTTAGATTAATGACAAATTCTAAATTATAATTCTTTATATGATTGAAGATACGCAAATTCACCTATTATCCGATTGAAAATTTGGAATCGCCCAATTTCCAGTCTTGTTCACAAAAGCCAAGTTTGAAGGGAATAATTTTCTGTACTTCTTACACATAATCGAAACCAATTAGAAAATGACATATGTTACCCGGGAACAAAAAAAAAAAAGAAGATATAAATGTTGCACAGTGTTTTCAAACAATATCTTTAGAGAACAACAAAGATGAAAATATTTTTCTGAACAGAGTTAGTATATTAAGGTTTTCAATAGAATTGAACAAAATTTCCTTTTCTTGCAAGGAAGCAAAACAAAACAAAACAAAAAAAACATTTGGAGAAATGACTGTCAACGCCATTGTCATCTGTAGACAAAAGGATACTCACTTTAATGGGTAAAAATAACTGTGATAATGATTATCGTTAGCTATGACACCTGCTGTGAACCCTCCCCCGACCCAATAAGCTCACACATCCATTGCACACTGGTTCCTTAAATTGAAAGAGAAAATTCTAAAAGGTTAATTTTCCTTTTTTTTGAATATCCCAATTATTCATGATCTATGTCAGGCATGGGCAACCATTTTTGTCTTGCAGGCCATACAAGACATTTTTAATCTTTATTCAGGCCACATACTTGAAAAAAAAACGTAGGTTGTATCACTGGAAGCGTACTTAATTTCTTTTCTAAACAAACATGAATTGAAATTATTTTGATTTTTGAAGCCTGGACTAGTAATTTTGCAATACGAATTATAAAATTCAATTTTCTGAGAAAAAATGATAAGATTTTATATAAATGCCAAGATAGTCTGCGGGCCACAAAAAAATGTTGCCGCGGGCTCAATCCAGCCCATAGACCTATGGTTGCCCATGCCTGAGCCACATAATAGCAAAAAAAAAAAAAAATTCTTTTGAAGTATATTTTACCACTCTTTCATGATTACGTCTTCGAAAGGGATTTCCATTTATTCTATGTCACATTATTTGGGGAAACCTGCATAAGAAAAAAAAAAAAAATGATTGTTCCTTTCTTTAATTTGTCATGACATTTTGGGGTTTAAAAATACAGGTTGAGTATCCTTGATACCCGAAATGACCGGGACCAGAAGTGTTTCAGATTTTGGAATATTAGCATGTATATATTGAGATATCTTGGGGATGAAGCCCAAGTCAGAACACAAAAACCATTTTAGTTTATATATACCTTGTATGCCTAGACTGAAGGTAATTTATACGATATTTTTTAATAATTTTGTGCATGAAACAAAAGTTTGTTTGCACTGAAGCAACGGCCGCCCATATAGACAATCTGTGGTTGTTGGTGATCACCTTCATTCCGGATTCTGAATTTGTGCTACTGTTAAGTAATGATTTTCTTACACTTATTCATATATAAGTAATTAACAGTAATAAATAAGATATACCATTAATACGATGAACGGATAACCATGCAGCACAGTAATATTAACAGAATACCTTTCCAGATTAAATGTAGAATCCAAATCCCTGAATTGATCCGAGTCAAAAGCACAAATTTTCTGATTAGACAGTGATCAGAATTCGATCAAATCTAGGATGAAATGTAAAATTCAGACCCGATTAACTACATTGAAATAATACCATGAAAAAGTAGTGTCCCTAAATTTGAATTGAAATAATACCATGAAAAAGTAGTGTCCCTAAATTTGAATTGAAATAATACCATGAAAAAGTAGTGTCCCTAAATTTGAATTGAAATAATACCATGAAAAAGTAGTGTCCCTAAATTTGAATTGAAATAATACCATGAAAAAGTAGTGTCCCTAAATTTGAATTGAAATAATACCATGAAAAAGTAGTGTCCCTAAATTTGAATTGAAATAATACCATGAAAAAGTAGTGTCCCTAAATTTGAATTGAAATAATACCATGAAAAAGTAGTGTCCCTAAATTTGAATTGAAATAATACCATGAAAAAGTAGTGTCCCTAAATTTGAATTGAAATAATACCATGAAAAAGTAGTGTCCCTAAATTTGAATTGAAATAATACCATGAAAAAGTAGTGTCCCTAAATTTGAATTGAAATAATACTATGAAAAAGTAGTGTCCCTAAATTTGAAAAAAATGATACTATGAAGAAGTAGTGTCCCTAAATTTGAAAAACCTAATTGAATTAAACTTAGGGGGATAACTTGGGCATTTGAGATTTCAACTTGAATCAATTTTGGGGTACAGATTCCATATTTGATCCTTTCAATTTAAAAAGTTTTGGATTCTGAAGCATTATCTGACTAAGGATACTCAGCCTGTGACACTAATTGGTTTTATTCCAAGTGATAAGGGCAGTGACAGCTTCTACATTTGTACACAGAAGAGCACTTTCTATTTTTTTGTAAGAAAAAAAAAAATCACTGGATTGACAAAGAACTGTTGGCTGGCAACAGTTTAATTGGAAAAGATTTTAAAAAAGTGGTTGTACAGAAGTTGAATAATTTCTTTCTATTTATTGGATGCAAGATAGGCGAGTGCTAGTGCTTTATCAGGCCTTGTAGCCTTTAGGACAATAGTAAACTTTATTCAAGTCACCCCCCCAAAAATACTACCTCTGTCCCATAATAGTCGTTTCATTTGCATATAACATTCATACAATAAATGTGGCGACTATTATGGGACAGATAGAATCTCTTTGAAATCGCAATAAGAATATTTCTTAACAGTTCATATTGACACTGTTTCGATGACTATTTGGAAAATTCACAAAATTGTTGAAGTACAAGGTTTTTTGGTTCAGTTTAGTATCCTTTTCAAGATATTGTATCCCAAACCCTGAATTATCTCCCCTTTTGTTTTTGTTTTTCGCCTTATCTATCCATACATGAAAATTGATATGTTAATAAGCGTGATTGGTTTTATGGTTGTTTCTGTTTTGTCCGATTCCTGTTATAATGGATTGGTCCATGTGAAATAGAATAACACAGCTATTAAAACAATCATTGGGTTTCAAAATGTCCGTGGTGACATATAAGAGTAATCTTCATTGCTAACTCTTTAAACCTTGTCTGATCACACATTAAAACAATTTTAGCTGAGTTGGGATTTTTTTTGAGTAACTTGAAATTAGAATTCTGGAATTACTATTACTAAAAATGATATACCTACTGAAATAGCTTTAGGCTCCTTAGTATCAATCCATATGGATATAACGCTATCATCTTTTACTAATATTTGCTAGTAGATAGTATTGCAATGAAGATGTTATATTTCATTTCATTTTTGATGCTTTGTTTTATGGGGTTTGAGATATTTTAACCATTAGAATTAAACGGTCATTTTAATGTAAATGAAATAAATAGTTTCGGATTTTGAAAGTCATTCCTGCTTTCATTTCTGATGCGATGATCGTTTTTGTTTTGGACGTTTCAACAGGGATTAGGTTATATTATGTAATTCAACATCTATGACCAATAAGACTCGATTAGTTGAACAAAGATAAATAACTAAAAGCAATCAGACTTACCTCCTTTGGATTTCAAAAGTCTTGCATCAGAAATATCATGAAAATAGCATCTGAAATTCAATAGTAAAAGGAAGTTAATTTGGAATGCAATGTCTTGGAAAGGATACTTAACTGGACCAGAGTCAAACAAATTATTTGAATTTTATTATATTATGGTCATTTTGATTTCTGCTGTGAAACTCTTGGCTGAATGGCTTGAAAATTCCCTCAATGCTCTTCCACCAAACTGCTGAAATAATCCTTTCACTGCTACTTCAATGTTTCTCTTATCTGCTGTGAAGCTGTTTACATAACTGCTTCTTAACTCTCAAATTCATTTTAGAATCTAAAAGTGTAATCGAAGGGATTAACTTCTGATTAAAGTTACTTCCCTAATCTTTTATTATTTTTAAATTCAATTCACAAGCGTTCCATTCTTCTTTATTTTTATCTTATTCAGTGAAGAGTTCCACAGCAGTTACATGCAGTCTATGAATCTAAGAGTTAAACTGATTTTAGAATTACTAGGCCACCATCTTGAGTCATAAAATAATTTCTCAAAACTGCAAATAATTTTGGGAGTGGTTATCAACATTCAATGAGTTTTTTCAGACTATTAAATTCCTGTTAATGTTTAAATTCTGTTTTGTTTTTTTTTACATTACACTAGTTGAGAAACAGACCCTGAAAAAAAAGCTCTCTTTCCTTATGGATATAACATATTACATCTGAGGGAGGTCAAAGAATAAATCGTCCAAAAAGTTGTTTGAACAATCAACAAGAGAGAGTTCAATTGTCTGGAAAATTCTTTGAATGCAAATATTTCGTCTCCTCATGGCTATATGAATATTCAGATGTTTATTTCCAAGTTCACTTACACTAAATCAAAAGTATACTCTGCTTTAGCCTCATGTATTTCCGTTTACCAAGTTAATGTTGGCTCTCAAGAACCCACGAATGTGTAGCAAATTTCAAACCGGATATTGACAATATGGATGGAAATACACAGGAAAATAGACACCTGGGAGATTTTTAAAATCTAGCAAAAATGAGCACCTTATTCAATTTTAACAAAATTTTCAATACTTGTTTATGGAAGATGAATTTTTTGAAAAATGATTTCCATTCCAAATATCGGTTAATCTATTTTTCATATGATTCCTACCATTTTGATGGCCCTTTATTTATACATTGCTGCTTCCATAGATTTTTTTTTTTTTCTGTATATACATTCAACAGATAAAATCCCTCAAAATATTAATTATGTTTACATTTTGTGTAAAAGCACTCCGGCACTGCTTATACTGGGAATCGAAAAAACAGGAAAATTGTGTAAAATATTTTCCTTTTAGGCAATTTTTTTCAGTTTTATTCAATTAATTATAATCTAGGCTTTTTTTTTTTTTTTTTTTGAGATTTTTCATCATTTCTTATTGATTACATCCAGTTCCCGAGCACTTTTTCTAAACATAATATCTCAAGGGATTATCTTTTTAATTGTGTAAAAATCAATGAAAACATCAATGTATAGATAAGATAAATCATTAAAATAATAAAAGTTTGGGTAGGAATCATATGAAAAAAATTCATCTTCTCCAATGTTTGAAAAGGAAAATCTTTTTTTTTCTTTTTCTAAATTTGTCATTTGATAAATAAGTATTGAAAATTTTATTAAAATCGAATAATATGCTAATATTTGCCAGATTAAAAAATTTCTCAGGTTTCAGTTTTCTGCTGAAAATTGCTTCCATAATGTTTGTTCATAACGATAATTATAACTATATTCTCTCGAAATCTTTTCCACCAAAACATTCAAGTATTAGAAATACAGTTCTTCATTAATATCCATAGACTGGCATCTTCATTTTTATGTTTCTCTTTGGGGCAAGGGGTGGTGGTGCATGTCTAATTAAATGGGCCCCCTCAAAAGCTATATGAATTGTAGTTCACCTACATCATTTCTACTAACATTATCTAATAACAAATCTCACTAAATGATCCAAGATCCCCCCACTCAAATCCCCCCCAATCTCTATCCATGCCCTTGCTTTCTGATAATCTTAGATTGTCAGTACGCAAAATGAAAATGTCCGATCTTTTATTTTTTGACATTTGTAGAATTACAATCGAAGCGTAAAATACAGACACAGATCTCCAGATTCCCTCCATAAAAATCACTTGTTTTGCATGATTAATACAGAAGGACTTATGAAAATATCGAGATAGAAAAATACGACAAGAAACTGGTGTCCATCGGCCCAAAACAAGCAAAGAAACGCGACTAACTCAAAACTCAATCTTGACTGAAATTGAAGAAAACTCTAAATCTCTTGAGCAAGGTCTTTTGGTGATCTTTGGGAGATGAAGAAAAACAAATCATTTGGTGATTTTTCACTATAAAGTGGTTCAACTGCTATGATTCTAGCAGGGATGTTCCTGGGGTCATCAGGTCTTTTAACATCATACACCCTAGCTCAAGTGACCAAGCCAGAGTTGATCAGATCCTAGCTTGGGTTCCAGCAGCATCAACCTATGAATCACTCCTCCAGAGCCATTTAGAGGCCCTCTCCGCAGTCACCATGGCTATAGATATTTGGGTGTTCGCAACAGTGATGAGGTATTTAAAAAGTAATAACGTATTTCTCGGCTATGAATTATAAGCCAACCTCGGTTGAAAGGTACAAAACACAGTTCATCTCTTCAGTGTGTCGTTGAGCATATAGTAAAGTTTAACCCCAGGGAGGATCGAGACTTTGGCCAACTAAGAAATCGGAAAATGTCTCTCACACATAAAAGAAGAAACAAACAAACCGCAGAATTTTTTCAACAAGGAATTGAAAATTTGCCTTCCCATTGGTGTGCTGTTATTGATAATGATGGTGATAACATTGTTGATAAATAGTATCTAATTAAACTTCGCCGGCATGTTTTTATCTCTTATGAAAAGGAGTAATTACTTTTCTGACACAAAAACACGCAATTACTCTTCGAACACCCTAATATTAATAAAATATTCTACCCTGCCATGTATTCTTTATACAACAAAGACGCCATTTCTCCATTTCATTCCTATATACATCCTGCTCAGTATATATGTATGTATATATATATATATATATATATGGGGCTGCAAAAGTAATTATACAGTTATTATTTTTTTAAAACACAGATGATTACAAAGTTTTGTATATTTTGTTGGTCTTTCAACATCATACAGCCTAGCTGTATTGAATTACAAGCCATAATTATGTGAATAATAGAATAATTGACAATGTCAAACATTTGTTTCTTTCCAATAATAACTATAAACCTATGTACTTTGGCTCCCTCTTATCTTATAGTATCCGATCGCTATGAATTTTTCACACGGGACATTCCTACTGCCAGATGCCCTTCTTGCTCCAAACAAAAAAAAAGTATATTTCATTAAGTTGGCAATTGAGATTAAACTCAAGTGTTTGATGTGTACCATATGACATTGAATATTAGAAATCTAACTCCATTTTGTTTTATCTGGGGATGAATAAGTAAATGTTTTTTTTTTTCTTCCAAGTCTTGCATCAGTGGTAGAAGTACTAAGTGAAAATTGTTAAAACTTCTGTCACGGCCGCTGTGTTCTAAAATATAGAGTAACCGGCTGGAAGCCAGAACTGTTGCCAGACACCAGAATGGATGATATATCTGAGGGGTGGCACATATATATTTTGGTAAATAAAATTCTCCACCCAGATGTATTTGTCCCAACCACTCTTCTCCCCTATGTCCCCTGTACATTTTACCCTGGGTTTGTTGCACTTCCCTGAAGTCACTGTCCATTTGTAAAAAAAAAAAAAAAAAAATCTTGAAAAAGAAAGCGCCTAGACCCGTGGTTGGTCAGTGAGTGCCTTAAAAAGTTTATCTTGGGATTCATGATTATTTCTCCCAAGAAAAGAAAGTAATTTTTCTTTCACATGAAATCAACCGCTTTCAGAATGATACTCTCAAGCTTAGGCCTGTAACAAGCGGAGGGGACCAGGGCACCCCACCAACCTTTGGCAGATCAAAGGAAATTAGGAAAAGACATTGGGAGTCTTGCAGCGACCCCCCAGAACTCCCAACTGGGTTTGGTTTGGTTTGGTTACCCCTTTGGCCCTCCCAAACATTCTGGTCACCCACTGACCACAACATTTCCCCCTGGTTACAGGCCTGAAGCTAGAACTTTTTTTTTTGCTGCTGAAATGGTCTTTTTTTGGTGTACTTTATTTTTTTGCAATAAAGTTATATATTCTAATAATGTACTCAAAAACATTGATCTATTTTTGTCTTCAACATTTTTTCAACAATGTTTCTCTTTTCAATGATTTTTCCTCTCAAACAAAAGGATAATTTTCTTGTCTTTACAATACTTAATCTAATTGAAATCTAAATTATTATTTATTTGAAATATTTTTTTCATATTATGACTACTTTTACCTTCATCTTGAATACAGAAAAGCAATTGCTTAAGAGCAATTTGAGGTTTTGTCTTGAGTCTTGGTAGCTCAATTGGTAGAGCTGGTCAGCATAACAGTGCTTCCCATCGGGGATGTGGGTTTGAATCCCACCCAAGGCTTATTCTTTATTTTCCAATCAAACACTATTTACTCATTGCTGGAGGGAAATCAGCCTGAGTAAATGTTGTGATAAAAAGTGTCCAATAAATTGAGATGAATGTAAAAAGTAGTCATCATTGATATAAAAAAAAATTTTCTAATTTAAAATAATGACAAGAATCAATTTAGACATTTCTGTCTAGAATGGGAATATTTTTTTTCTCCGTCTCTGATAATGTTGACTAATATTCATGCTTTTTTTCTTTTTTATGATTTTAAAGAACAGATGGTTCTCACACCTTATGGTATGATAGTACTCTAACAAATATATTTGACTTGTACAGCACACTAACTCTTTACTCAATTAAGATATAGATATTCATCTGTGGCATACAGAGCTTGGTATCTTGAATGTGCTACAGATATCAAAAGAAAAAAAAACATTTTAGTGTCTATAAAAAGCAGTTGACAGTAAAAGCCTTTTTGGTACAATGTAGAGAAAGTGATCCTAATTGTAAATGTGAAACTTTCACACCTTCACTCATTGGATGTTAGAAATAATAATGTCTAATCCAGAGTCTGTTTTCAGTTGATCCCCTAATTTCTACAATCCGGTCCACCTTCCCTACATAGCGCCAAAAAAAAAAAAAAAAAAAAAAAAAAAGCAGCTTCAACTGCCAATTGCTTTTTATAGACTCTAAAATATTATGTATTTGTGCATCCATAGCACACAGCACACTCGAGCAGCAAAGCACCACTTGCTATTGAAATGCAGCGATATTGTGAGGAACATGTGTCACTGTTTGATCACCAACCTGCTTCCACATTGCAGTAAATTAGGAAGTTGAAGAGAAGATGTCTTCATTGAATCAACTTACATTAAAATGAAACTAGTTTAAGACTTGAAATACAAGTTTGTATTTTGGGGGGAAGAATTTACGAGGCACACTCTAGAGATGGTGGTTCCCAAACTGTGTGCCGCCACTGTTTTAATACATCAATTTTGCTTTTAGATTTTCCTCTCCCCCAGTATAGATCATGGAATTCTTACTCTCCGTCCTTAGCTTGTAAAATTGAAAATACTATCAAATATTGTAATGCCCATGTATGGTCAACATTCTTTCAGAAAAAAAACTGATTTCAAAAGGGGGGTGCCCCCCCCGTGCATCTTATCAATGGAAATATAATTATGGGATATTTTTTTAGTTCTGTTCGTTGGACATAGAAGGTCCATTTAACTGCCAACATTGCCGTGATGGTGATTGATGATATGAGAGCATACTCCAAAGGAGAATTCATTTTTCATTTGAAATACAAACTTAATCGGGCGGTGCAGATTATACATAAGGGATTACAGTAGATTTTTTTTAAAATATATATATACGTCAGTTTCACAACGTCTCTTCCAGATTCACATCCTGGAATTCTTTTTTTGATAGAAAGTTCTACCGCTGTCCCATAATTGTTACATTTGCCCATAGTATTCCTACACTAAATAGAACAACTATTAAGGGACAGAATTATTTGGAGGCGGGGCGACTGACAAACACAAAAAGTCCAATCAGAGGACACAAAATGAATTTTCAATGAGGGCAAAAAGTCTTAGATATATAGCAGTGATTATGTCCAATCTTTTCCACAGAACAAGCTGCGAGAAATAAATTAAAGACTTGGCTCTTATCTTGTGGCACATGGTTTAGATCTGAGGTTTCGGAACTTGGAAAACTGAAAGACCCCTTCAATAGAAGGAAAGAGCATCGAGTTTTTAGGCTGATTAATGAACTAAGGTAAAGAGCAATTTTCGACCATTAAAAATATCATTTAAAATGGATGGCATTTATTCGAAATCAAATATATTATTGTTTTTTGATGGATAAAACATCTTTTGCAGTGGTCACAACATTAGCAAACTCAGATTCAAATGGAATACTGCTATGGACCCCCCACCCAAGCATTATTTGAGTGACACCCAGGGATTCACAAACCCTAGTTCCCAAACCGGTGGTTTTGATGAAAATATTTTCTACATTATTTGATAAATATGTTTTTTTTCCATGCATAGACTTATTCGGATTGTTAAACCTTATCCTGATTGTTCACATGTTGATATTCCAGCCGTTTTACTCTACAGCCTTCTCCAGGTACCTATTACAATCAGGTACAATGATCAAAATGTTGTGAAGATAAGCACAATAGTCCATCCAAGTCTACTTGTGATGATAATTCCGCATGAAGAAAATTCAAATCGAAAAAAAGGTGTATATATATATATATATATATATATATATATATAAAAATAATATTGTGTCATCAGTGTAGCTACGGACTTTTTATCCCATCCAGTGCAGCGAGGCAGAATTGAACCTACCTCTGGACTACGAAACTGGGTGCCCAGTAAGGCTGAATTTAAAGGATATTGTTTCACGCAGAAACTCCTCATCCACCAGAGTGCTCTATTCTTATGGAAGAGCATTATATATATATATATATATATATATATATATATAAAGATCTTTATTTTTTCTATTTAAAGAGAGATATCAGTTGATTTTTTTTCCTCTTTTCAAAGACATTTTTTTTTTGGTAAATAAATGAATAAATAAATGAAAATTGACATCGAAATCGTTCTATAACCTTTCATAAAGCTTCCTGTTAAAGGTTAGCGAAATATTAGAAAAAAGAAATTGAGCCATTTTGATGTTAATATTCAGTTATCTTTCATGGGTGCAGTAGAGGATGTTTTCCCGCCCTCTGAGGCGCTTTATGCTGTAAAAGTTTCAACTTATTTAGCCTCTCAGACATAGTAAGAAAGACCTTCAATTATTCTACAGTCTACTGCCATGATTGCATTGTCGTTGAGAGAGAATCTATAACCAACCAAAAAAAGAAAGAATTCCCATTGAATTAAAGACTGTCAGTCTGGAAACTGACTGGGAACTAGATATGAAGAGGTTTTGCGACTTACACATAACAATAGTCCGTCTTGAGAAATTAACAATAAAAGATTATGTATTGATCGATACAGACTATTGTGGCTGTTAAATCTCAGTCTTCAGACAGAATTCCGTCTTCGCCAAACTATTTGTCAGTGGAAAAAATAAAAACAAAACAAAAAAAAACGCGCTAAATCAGTGCGAAAATGCTTAAACTTTTTAGCCATTTTCAGCCATTTTTGAGTGTTTTTTTTTTTTTAATTTAAAGCAAACCAGTTTGAAATTATTTTTTCAGTTGATGACACTAAGTTTCAGTTTTGGCATTTTTTTCTGCTGAACCCCATGAACTGTTCTTTTCTTGGATATTATAGATATTTATATACCCTGAGGTCTCCTTTATCTTGTCCTTGCTTGGGGATGTCTGTATTAGTTGATTGGCTATTAATGCTAGGGGATATCAGCAAGAAAAGGAAACAGGTACCTGAAGGGGGTCACCAATAATTCCTCTGGTGCCTAAGCAGCAGTAGTTCCAAGCTAACTTCTGAAGAGACCGCTCTTGGCAAGCTCTTTGACAAAATCTTTCCATCAGCCTTGATGAAACGAAAAAGTTCATAATAAGAGGTGTCAAATGTATATTTTGCAATTCTCGATTAAGGTGTAATTTCTCGTAAAGTACTGAGAATCCAAACTATCTATTTACCTCTTAATCTGTCAGGAGTTGCACACAGTTGGCCGTTTCTTTATTGTGTTTGCACTTTGCCTTCCAGGATCCCATACAGAATACATATGGAATATTGCTGTGGGGTAAGTTGGACCATACAGTTAGGTAGTCCAAAACTGCTCCAGGGAATTGTCTTAGACGGCTGAATATGTTATCTTTACGAAGTGAGACTAGTTGTCACTGAAAGCATTTGATATAAAAGAACAGTGTGTTAATTTTGTCTTTGGGAAATCTAGATATAAAGGTCATGTGGTGTGGTGTGAACCTTTCAGATAATGGTTAGAAAATATCAATGCGAAATCAGTTGCACAACATACGGTGCTTTGGAAGAGATTGGGAAGGGGAAATCTCCGAGAAATTTTTCGAAAGATCCGCTGATTCCCAAGA
The DNA here is from genome assembly GCA_963457665.1 of Thysanoteuthis rhombus. Taxonomy (NCBI): domain Eukaryota; kingdom Metazoa; phylum Mollusca; class Cephalopoda; order Oegopsida; family Thysanoteuthidae; genus Thysanoteuthis; species Thysanoteuthis major. The sequence goes on along the minus strand of OY735236.1, from coordinate 2,268,693 downwards.
CATCACTGATCCGAAACAGAAATGCAACCCATTCCGAGAAACAACCTTTGCTTGAACCGACGATTGTACAGTGCAAAATTCCTCCTATACTGATGACGGTGACCCGGAAAATGAAGGCAGCTTTCAAGGGAGGTGGTAGCTCTAACGATGCTGAAAACATTGCAGATATGTGTCTACACCCTGATTTTGATGAACACAGAATGCCAGGTGGAGACCATATTGGGGAAATCGTTGAGCAAAATTCTCAGCTACCAATTTCATTATAGAGCTCAAGTAATTAAGAATAAGGAGTCTATTGTTCAAGGCAGTCTGGAAAAATCTGCGGTAAATTTGTCACCCCACCCCCATGTGCCTGTCTCTACCTATCTCGACTGGAGGTATTAAACATGCAAATTCAATATCTCTGAATTTTCGAAATGAGGTATTATTATTTCTATTGATATTCGGACCATCCTCATCTTGGTTGTCTACCAGATGATACGTGACGAAGGCTGTAGAGTGCAACGGCCGAAACGTTGTATGAAAAACAACCAAGATAAGGATGGTCCGAATATCAATAGAAATAATGCAAATTCAATTCTGTATTGTCCTGTTCACTTAACTGCATTCAACTGCCATTTGGTTAACGGAGTAAGTCCGAGTAGGCCCGACTGAATAAAAGCACAACAACCAACCGATATTAGACTGTATAAGAACTTCATACTCACTAAAATACAAACTAGTTTCAGATAAGTGAAATTTACAGAAATTAAATCAAAATGTATTTTAATGGTTTCAGAACTAGAATTTGTGTTTTTCTTCGGATTTTTCAGTTCAATACGTCCCACAATATGGTGCAACATTGGGGCAGCTCGGATCTTTTTTTTAACACCATTTGGGAAGGACTTGATGCTATCAAACGTAAAGGAAGATGTTATACTGTCAGCCTGAAGAACCTAGAACTTTGTTACAAAAGCAGTTTCCTGACACGAAATAGTTTGAAGAGTGGACGGACCTGTCCGACTCGCCCCCGGTGAAGAGTGGACGGACCTGTCCCATTCGCCCCCCCCCCCCCGTGAAGAGTGGATGGACCTGTCCGACTCGCCCCGGTGGGAAGTAGACAAATGTGTCCTACTGTTCCTTTACACATCCAAAACGTTGTGTCAATAACATCAATGACATCCAAAAAGAGATCAGTCGTTCTTAATAAACCAATGCATAATAATGATTTGATAGAAGAATTGTCCAACAAGTAAACAAGTTTGTTGCTTTCTATGATATTAAAAAAACTGATTTGATATATAACAAACAATGGAATGACTAGAAGTGGGAGATATTTGAAAACTTTGTTGATTCAATTATGAATAATAAGATACACATCATTAAAAGATCGCCTACTGTGGGGGAAAAAATGCTTGTCAAGTCACAGCTGGAAGAAAATTATAATTTACAAAAAAAAAAAAAAACAACCCAAGTCTTTATCGATATGAAATCAGATAATTAAATTGAAGCCGGATGTTTAAATGTTCCCCGTGGTAAGAGAGACAGGAGTTCAAATCTCACCAAGGAGATTATTCTTCATTTACAATCTGTGATGTTTGAGCACTGCTGTAGAGTAATGGCCTTGGTTATGGTTCTTGTTTCTTAGTGTATGGTTATTTAGTAGGCTTTAAATGAGTATACACACACACATACACGTATTCTTTTTTTCCAGCTATACAGTTTGTAGAAAACGGAAAAAAGTTTAGCCGATTTTTAACTATTTTTGAAGACAGTTTCAGCTATTAATAAAAAAATTACTTATCAAGGGTTTTCTACAGTGTTATGTCATTTATTGATCAGAATAGATATTCTTTTGATGACGTCACAATTCTCCTCCCTCTTTCTGTTGTTTTAATGGAACCGACCAACTGAAAAGTATCTAATAGAGATGTGTCGACACAGAAGGATAACATGAAAAAAAAAAAAAAAAACAAACAAACAAAATTCTTATAAAACATAAATAATGATACAACTAATGTATTGATACATCATATGAAAAATAAGATGACTCGAGGTAAAAGATATTGAAAGCAAGAATGGGTCATTATTGTCTGAACTTTGTTAGACAGGATTGTATTAATCATTGTGTACGATATAGGTGGACTATTTTCCTTGTCTGTAGGTTCATTCATTCATTCATAACAAAGGGAAGCAACTTTGAATTTAGCTCAAACACAATCCCGATGTATAGGGATCTATCCATGTAAAAGTTGAATTCAAGCAAATCTGTATTTTTAATTATGAAGTTGCGTGTTGCACTCTATTCCTATTATGACCTGAAAGTTACAATGGATTGGTCCATGTGAAATAGAATAACATCGCAAATAAAACAATTGAAGTGTTGTAAAATATAAGGCAGTCAGTATTGACTAATGAAAATTACATCGTAGATAGAAACTTTCAAGACTTTGATCACACATTTAAACAGCTGGAGTTGAATTGTGACTTGAAAAAGAATTTTTTTAAATTAAAAAATATTGAAATTAAGATTCTTGAATTATTAAAAAAACATTTCCTAATAAGATAGCTCTTGACTCATTAGTGCCGATCTATACATAAACATTGTATTTGACTGGTGTATGCTATTATATATATATATATATATATATATATATATATATATATATATATATATAGATAGAGAGAGATGTATGCAACATGTCTAGTTCAATACACTTGTTTTAAGAAGTGATTTCACATTCTAGAACCAAGAAAGCCGATGGAGGCCTGAAGGTACGCTGCCGAAACATTGTGAATAAATGAACATATTGACGAGGAAAATTGATCCTATCATACACAATGAAGAATAGGTCATTTATTTAATTATGGAAAATCAGATACAAAATATCGAAAAACTGCCTCCAGCGAAGAAGTCTTTCTTTTAGCTAAATTGTAAGCAAGTATTTATCTATATAGAATCAGGTGATAATGAAAATGGAAACAATTTCTATGCTCGATGATTATTTTTTTTTAAATTTCTTGAAATTCTAAAATTCTTAAAACCTTGAAAAATTTCTAACTCTTACAAATGTAGGTCGGTCTCAAGTATTGTTTTTTTTTAATGGTGGATGTCTGATGCACATGTTAAAGCTGTCTAAACCATTTCAACATTACGATTGTTAAACCGTCAATATCCAGTAAGCGTTTTGAGGCCTGAGCAAACTTAATAATTTACTTCTGATTGGCAGAAGCCAATTCAACTATGACGAATAAAAGATCATCTCTTACAGAAGCTTAATCACGAGGAAAACGTTCAAAACTCTGCGCACGCTACACTCTTCATTTCATACATGAGCCATACGACATTCTTGAAATAGAAAATAAAGGCAAGGTGCTCAATTCATTCGCTTCTCACAGCTTGCTCTGTAAAAATGGCATTGTCTGAATCAATGCAAATATATCAGTATTTATGGATTGTGATCCATCGTCTAGCAGATCAAAATTACAATCAGTATTCATGGATTGTGATCCATTGTCTAGCAGATCAAAATTACAATCAGTATTTATGGATTGTGATCCATCGTCTAGCAGATCAAAATTACAATTAGTATTTATGGATTGTGATCCATCGTCCTGCAGATCAGAATTGCAATTGTATTTATGGATGCCGTGCTATTATATAAGAGATCGGGATCACCATATTTCATGTCAACCATGAATTCAAACTTTGAACAGTGATAGAGTGTGACAAATTCATTTAATCCTTATTATAATTTGCGAGTTTTCAGTTTGTCTATGAGATAAACAAACAGAGAAAGAAGTAATGCAAGCACACAAACACAACACAGGATAGCTGCTCTCCTGAATGTCACTGGTAAAAATACTTCGTACACACAAACACAAAAAAGTATTCAACTCTGTGGCTGATGCTAATATAACTACAACTATTACTACTGTTGCTGACGTGTCCATTTTGTTTTTTGCTCGAAATGACCACAAAAAGATTAGTAATCAATCATCTATGTCGTCATCAGCCTTTTAACATCCGTCATTGAACATAGATCTCTTTATTACGGGCGTCACAAGTCCAAGCTTGTGTAACTCATCAAGCCATCTTATTTTCTGCCAGTTACAATTCTGCATATGATCTCTTGGGATCCATATTGTGAGTTGTGATAGCCAGCAGTTGTTTAACATTCTTGCTACATGTTCTGCCCATTGTTTTTTTTTTCTATGGTTCCTGTTATATTTCTGACTCCTGTTTTCTCTGTGTGCTGTCAAGTGATGGTGACAGTATTCAACATTAGGTACACAGGAAAGCAGCAAACATCTAAAAAATGGATACCATGCAACAAAAGTGAATCTCCATAGCCAACACATGTACCAGAACTAATTATCTGAAAATATAGATCTTTTATCGAAAATTATCTGGAAAAAAAATGCTTGCACAAGTTTTTGCCATTGTTAGTCAAAAAAAATCATAGACATAACGAAGCAATTTTTGAGAAAAAATAAAATCAGTTTCCAGAAGGTGCCATATTGGTGCATTCAGGCAAATTTTCATGATTATAACCCCAAAACTGTGACCTGGAGTGTCTGGGGACAGACACACACAAACACTCAAAGAGGGAAGAATATGTAGCTCAAGTGGCTGGTTGGTTGATTAGGGCATTTGTGGGGTTACGGTGATAAGACATCAGAGATGAAAGGAAAAAGGAAATTTCTTTCAAATCTACCCGTTTTTTGTTTTTTGTTTTTTGATGGCCCAAGATCGCTTGTCACATATTTTTTCAAGGTCATTTCTAGTTAGACAGATCCAAAATATGGGATATAAGACTGGTTTTTAGCTCTACAGTTATTTGGAAATAAAATCCAGCCATTTTTAGCAATTTCTATAGCCCTTATTTTTGGACTCATCAAACAGAAGATTACTTTTTTTTTCAATTCTCCCTTGAGACGACAAAATGCAAGGATGAAAAATAAAAAAACATTTTATCAAAATTCGACTGAGAATAAGTCACTTAGATTACATATACCAATTTTGCTTTGATGACTAATCTTTTCTTCCAATCTTTGATTTTGTTCATAAGTTTTGGTTGATCTATTCTTCAGCCCTCGTCACGAGTATATTCAAGAAAAAGAGAGAGAGAAAAAAAAAGAACTTTTCCACGTGATGAAAGAGGGTAAAAGGTTTACGATTTTCTTTTCGATATGCACCTGACGAAGGACGGAGAATAGATCAATCAGATCAACATTAAAGATCGGATGGAGAGATTCGATCGTCTGAACAAGAGTTGGAATTATTTCTATTATTATTCGGACCATCCTCATCTTGGTTGTTTTTCATACAACGTTTCGGCCGTTGTACACTACGGCCTTCATCAGGTATCATCTAGTAGGTGTGGGGAAGTAACGAACTAAACCCTTTATTTAACCGACAGGGGTATATTGACCGTACTCCCCTCTTAGCATTAGCAATATTATTATTGTCTCACACTGGGATTGAACCTAGAACCATCAGATTACTTGCAGTAATTTTGTCTGATTCTGTAACCACTACGCTATGTGTCCATCGTTACTTCCCCACACCTACCAGATGATACTTGAAGGCCGTAGAGTACAACGGCCGAAATGTTGTATGAAAAACAACCAAGATGAGGATGGTCCGAGTAATAATAGAAAAAATGATAATACCTCATCTCAAAAATTCAGAGATATACTAACTAATCGGTACGGACCCGAGATGGTTGAAGAATGGAGACGAGTCGAACGTCTCTACCTAAACAGTATGAAAAACAACTAAGATGAGGATGGTCCGAATAATAATAGAAATGATAATGATACCTCATCACAAAAATTCAGAGATATGCTAAAAATTTGGAATGTTAGTGTTTCTTCACTAGGATTTAGTTTTTCAATATGCATCATGGAACAAGCTGTCAGATGCTACAGACTTTTCTCCAAAAGATCAACAGATTCAAATCAAATCTCAGAAAAGATCCCGGACACCAAATGTTGGTGTATGAACTAAATAATCAACCACAATAGGACTCCATAGCTTGACCTTACTAACCAAATATCGTCCTGAGTAACAAAAGACCCACACACACACAAAAAGAACAGATGTAACCCTGCAAAGGATTCACCTTTTCTAAAAGACAGTTGACTTTCCAGATTAATCAGATATCGACCAAAGTATAATCATTAAGCCAATATTAAATGACGCAACCCAGTGGAGAGAATCTACCAGTCATTAGAACAATTTTCATCATCAGCAGCAGCAGTCTGTTATCATCCATCGTTGGACATAGACCTTGCCCCAAGATTCACTAGATCTCTCTATCATGGGCATCGCGGAGCTAGTACTTTCTGAATTCATCAGGTTCATCATGCAATCTTACTTTCTGTCGATCACAGCCTCACAGCGGATCTCCGGGGATCGACGTTGTGAGTTGTAATGTCCAGAGGTTGTCCGACATTCTTGCAATATGTCCAGCCCATTACCATTTGAGTTTTCTAACAGTTCCCATGCTGTCCTGTCTCCTATCTTTTCTCTAACATTGTACACTGTCTCATGATTTCTCCATGTAAGGTTAAGCATGATTCTCTCTTGTGCACATTTCATGATTCTCAATCTGAAGGTCAGTCTCTTGGTTAGGTTCTATGTTCCAGCTCAATGGGTGACTATCGGTAGAATACATTGGTTGTATACCCTTCTTTTTAGGAAAAATGGGATTTTGTAGTTCTTAAAGCTCCAGCTTGCTCTACCGAACACTTGCCAATCTATTGGTAATTCTTTGCTTGATTTCTTTTGATGAATTCATAGAGATTCGCTGTCCTAGGTAGATGTAGTGGTCATCTTTCTTCAGCTCAGCATTTTTGATTTCGATCGTTGTATCTTTGCACCCAACAGATTTGTTGAACATAATATTTGCTTTGCTGAAATTCATATGGAGGCCAACTTTCTTGCTTGCCTCATTTAGTTTGTTTAATATTATTTGGGGATCATGGAGATTCTGAATTTTACTTATGTACTGCTTTTGGACAGTTTGAATCAAAATAATTCTTTTTGCCACCCGCTCTATGAAACCCACGTAAGAGGGAGAGATCAAGCGAAGAATCACCCTAGGATGGCAAGCCTTTGACAGAGCAAGCTCAACTTTCAGAAACAAGTCGATCCCAATAATCTTGAAAAGAAGAGTATAGAACCAATGCATCCTCCCGATAGTCACCTATGGAGCTGAAACATGGAACCTAATCAAGAGACAATCCTGCAAACTGAGAAGCATGCAGTGTGCGCATGAGAAAATCATGCTCAACCTTACATGGAGAGATCACAAGAAAGCACAGTATATTAGGAAGAAGACGGGAGTCAGAGATATCATAGATTCTATTAGAAAACTTAAATGGCAATGGGCAGGTCATGTTGCAAGAATGAAAGACAACCGATGGACATCACGACTCACAACATGGATCCCCAGAAATCAAATGCGGAACCAAGGCCGGCAGAATATGAGATGACGAGACGAACTGGACAGATTCAGAAAATATAAGCTCTGCGATATCTACGATTGAGAGGTGTGGCGAATCCTGGAGAAGGTCTTTGTTCAACGACAGACGTTAAAGGACTGATGATGATGATGATGATATTTACTCGAGAATTAGTCACCGTTTTTTTTATATATAACTTTTTTTTTCGTGTCAAAAGTTTACAAGCAAATTTGCTGTGAGTTGGGAAATTAGCATATGACCGTTGCACCTCGATCAATAATGAAATGACCTTAGCAACCTTGATGTCCTGTAACAGTAAAATTCTGGACTTCACAAAAAAAGCACAAATACACAAAACTGGCTGTAAATAACACAAGATTACTAAAAAAAATGTCAACCAAAACATTCAATATAGGTTTCTCCAGTTTTAAAGTGAGTCTGGCTTGCTATCTATCTATCGTGGGTAGCAATAGAGCCAGATGACTGAAAACTTGAACATTTACCTCTTGTTTCTAAAGAATATTTTTGAGAATTCTCACCCTCTAAAATAGGTCTCAGTTGGGGGGGGTTCAGTTTACAATCTAAGTTTATGCAAAATTTGTTTCTTAGTTTGTGTTCACGCAGCTTCTACGTTTGTTCTTTTAAATTCAGATTTTTCAGTGATCACTCTTCTATAAAAAGGCAAGAGAAGTAATCTATTCAATTTTTCAATTGATTGCCCTCAATTGCTTTGTCATCTGACGGTTTCCATTGGGTGACTAACCAGACCTGTTATCTGTGAAATTCGAATAGCAAAATTTTCAGTGCTGATGCGGCTTCTAGAATATGACAGACGAGTGAATAGGATGATCCTCCATTCGACAGCTGAACATACGATATTTTGGCTATTTTCCAGCAATTTTAGCATTTGCAGCCATCTTCTAGCTACTTCACCGAACTAGCCACTTTTAGCTGTTAATAATGGCTGTAAAAGGCTAAGATTGTTTTTAGAGTGTCTTTGCGTTTGATGTTTCGCAGTCATTTTTTACGAAAAAAAAATTTGAGTCGGCAACATTGTTGGAGAGTCAATATCCATTGTGTATAGATTTTTTTTCCCCCATTGTAATGGAAAAGTTTATTTTCTTTATATCAGTCTTTTGTTGATCTCAAGTGCAAAGAAATCTAGTTATGAAGAAAAATCGCTCCCTTCAGGATTATCTCCTCTCTTTTTATGTCATTGAAGAAGAACAAGACAAATACGAAAGATGTATTGATATTTTTCATCCATTTATTCAATAGTGGAAATAAAAAATAAAATAAAATTCTTAAATGGAAAAAAAAAATGATTCCTTGTTTTTTATTTAACGGTATTTTCTTTTACGTTCTTCTTTAATGTTGAATACAGGTAGGTACCCTCCTTCCCTGACTTACGACTGGGTTCCTTTCCAATAGCTAGGTTGTATGTCAAAATGGTCGGAAGGCAGACATTTTTTTAAAGTTTTCTTATAATATGGTTTATCATTAAAAAGACACTTTGTATATTGTAAACTTTCATTTGGTGTTGCCAATTTAAATGTGAATTTCCAATTTTTTGATTCTGGAAGTCACTCTCAAATTCGGAAAAAAAAAAAAAAAGAAAAAAAAATCCTAATTGGCAAAACTGTAATTCAAATTATTGAAAAAAGAGAATAATCGATAAAAAAGATTGAATTTTTTTATCTTTTAAAGCAGTCCAAGTATTGTTGACACTAATTTAAAACAACAAAACACCTAATTTTGGTGACTACCTTTCATTCCGCAACAAATTTTTAGAATGAAATAGAAAAAAAAAATTATATTCCTAAAATTGAAGGTAAAAAGGGAAAAAGAAAAATCACCCCCCCCCATGGGAAAAAAATATTCAGAAAAATCGATGTATTAGAAAGATATGTATTACACCAAACGATTTTTTTTTTTACTTGGGGTCTTCTCCATGGGATGAGGGACACACACACACATTTTGAGAATGCCCTTAATGCCGTTTGATTCTTTTCATCCTCGTAGATTTGACGATTTATTTATTTTTATATCTACTCATATTTTTTTTCAATTTAGAAATATCACCGTTATATTTCCATGATTTTTTTATGAAATTCGAATGTCAGGAGATCGTAAGTATATTTTTGCAATTTTCTTATTCTTGTCTTTTCTTGTTATTTGTACTAGCTGAACCCAGGAAATTCCACGGAGGTTGACAACCAAGATTATCCATTATCTCCTGCCGCTGGTCTTCTCTCCTTTGCCTTTTCATTCTCACCCTTTGTCCTTCAGATCTTCATTTGAAGTCCACGTATATATCTATATCTTTTACTAAAAGTGGATTAGTTTCATAAGCGGATATCTCCAAACCCTCTGTGTAAACTAACTTTCTTTTCGGATCTCTCTTCCTAACGTCTTATTAAACACGACTTTTTTCTTCCTTCTTTCATATTGAACTTTCCAACCTTTCTCTTATGCAATTACTGATAGCGTAACACTCGAAAGCAGGTTGGCAACTGGCAGAATAATATTTCCTTGGGATAAAATACGTATGCAGTAAACTATTCCACACTAAGGAAGAATGTTTTGTTTTATTTTTTATTCTAGACCTTCCATAAACAAGTAATTACTTACTTTTTGCAAACTGATATGGTGTTGCCAAATGGAAAAAAAATCTTACATCAACTTAAGCTTTCCTCCCTCGTATATTTCCTCCTCTAATAGTGCACGAGCCCGACCCGGAATTTCGGGATATTAATACCAAAATTGGGACAATTGCTACCAATGCTTTTCTGAAAGCCCTGTATCTGGGCTCTCCAAGAATGCATATGAGCCGTATGGATTTCACAGCTTCCATAAAAAAAATAAAAATACCATTTATGTGATCATACCATCCACGACTCACGTCCGGGAATACAATTACAGGAGATATTCAGCTATGATGCTGGGCTTGGATCCATCCAAAAATTTCAAAGTTTCGTTAAAATTAATTGAGAACCTTTGGAGATATTGCATGAACAAGCATGAACTTTTGGTAGTATTATGTACTGTGGATATATGACTACGACGTTGGTGGAGTAATTTTTTTTATTATTATTGATCAGCACTAAAATGTGATCATTTCTTTCGCTGACTATTCCAACCTTCCACAAAATTTCTTTGAAATTCATTGAGAACTTTTGGAGATATCGTGTATATAGAACTTTAGGAAATATTTTGTGGCTGTCAAAAATTAGGCAGGATGTTGGGAATAATATTGCATAGATCAACTTCAAACTTTCCTGACTTCTTCTACAGACTATTGCCGGCCCTTCCACAAAATTTCATTGAAATTCATTGAAAAACTTCAGAGATATTATTTGGGCAGTCATGAGTTTATAAAAAAAATTGTGAAAAGAAAATGGAAAAAATATCTCACTCTGAAGAGAATCTCTGGATCCACCCCCAAAATCTGACTAATTCTTCCTTGCCCACTTGCCCAACCTTCTACTAAATTTGATTGAAATTCATTCAGAACTTCTGGAGATATGCAGACAGACAGCGGACATAAATATAGACATATTACACACCTACATCATCCACTTCACTGGTAAAGTTAAAGAATGGAGAATAACACATATCCAACCCCAATGGGTTTTTCTGTTTTGTATTTTTTTCGGTAAAAATTGAGTGAAAATATCTGAGAATGATAATATCTGCGCCTCGCATAAGTGAATCACCGTAGACCGTGCGTGTGCCAGAACTAATAATGTAACTGATTAAAAAAAAAAAAAAGAGACGCAGACAGGGCATTTTTGAATGTTGCTTAGTGGTGTACTGATACAAATTTTTGAGGGTATAGCCTCCAGAAATTTGACCAGGAAGGGACTCTTCGTTCAACTGTGTGCATCTCTTGTGGTCCACTTGGCTGGTTAGGAAGGTCATTTTTGGCGCTAAGATGATTCAATAATGTTTGTTTTCAGTTGCCATATTCATAATTATCATCATAACTGGAATTTTCTGCATTACTTCTTATATGTCTTGTCATACGATCAAATATAAAACATCTAAACACTTCATTTTGTTTGCCAAGTACATATATGTATATATCAGGTTGTCACACATAATATGGCTGTTTACGAAAAGGAAAAATAAAAAAAATAACTTGAAAATGTAAACAAGCCTGGTTTATTAATCAAAAAAAGTGTCTATTTGCTTCAATAACTTCTTTCAATTAAGTTTTAAGAGCAAATATTTTTTTCAATATAAAATTAGTGTCTTTTGAAGCTAAAAATTGTTCAAACACTGACATTACAGATTCTATTTTGGCAAACTTCCTATTGCGGAACCAAAAGCTCAAGGTGCCAGAATAGGTAATAATCTATTGGAGAAATATCATCATTCATATCAACCAGATATAAGATTTCATAATTAAGTTGTAGCAACTTTACTTTGGTCAGATTGCAGATGCGAATTCTGACATTACCCTGCAATAAAAGGGGTTCATGCATGTCTACCAATGCTGGTTATTTCTGGCAAATTTAGAATGCATTTAATCAATTTGCAGGCTGTGTGATTGAGCTTCAATGTGCAACATTGATATTATTGAGAACTTTGACTGCATTTTACTGAGTTTGAACTCTGATTTCCTTTGAATACAGCATCTTCAAGAGTAGGGGATCAACTTATAATTCGTCAGTTTTAATGAGTGGAAAACTTAAAAGAAAGCCTATGTTGTGTTGTGTTCAGATATGTATTACTCCATTTTCTTCTTCAGAATTGGACAAAATTGCAATCATCAAAACAAACGCCAGAAAACTGCTATTTTATGTTGGACAACCAAATAATTTACACGGCAAAGGACAGCAATTCCAGGACAGCTTCCAGTGCAAGAGAACCGTCAATCCAATCAATGACGATCTCATAACCATCGACATTGGACATCTTTCACCCATGCCCTGTTAAATCAAGGATGTCCAGTTTAAACATCAACACCTTTTTTTCCCCCCGAGATGTTACTTTAGTAATTGGCCTTAGATGTATGCTTATAAACAGCATCTTTCCATCATGGCAATTGATGAGATTCGATCTCTCCTCGGTTAGGTTCCCTGTTTCAAAGAGACTGACCAGCAAACTGATACATGGAACCTCTACAAAAGATTAACCCTCAAATTGAGAACCAAGCTGTGTGCACATAAAAGAGTCATGTTCAACCTCACATGGATAGACCATAAGACAGCACAAAATATTAGGGAAAAAAACAGGAGTCCAAGACATCATGGAAACAATTAGGAAACTCAAATGGCAATGGGCTGGTCATTTGCAAGAATAGCAAAGAAGCAATGGAGATCACGACTCAACTTGGATCCCTAAGATAGAATGCGGAACCGAGGCCGGAAAAATACAAGATGACGAGACGAACTGGACAGTTTTAGAAAATATTGGCTATGCGACACCCACGATAGAGAGATGTCGCAAATCCTGGAGAAAATGCATGTTCAACGACAGAGAATTAAAGACTGGTGATGATGATGAATCTCACCTTCCAAACTGCAGAAAAAGTTATTGCACAGAACGTTCATATCTACACCGACATCTTTATCCCCATGGAATGAACAGGCGGAGGCTTCCAGCTTCTGATATGCTCCAGGGGCTAGTTCCCGATCCGGTCTCAGCTTTTTCTGAGATTGACATACATTTTGGTATCTTGGCAGAAGTTTCAGTGTCAGCAGTTTTCCTCGGTCTCCCAAAGTACTCACAGTATTGCAAACAGTGATTGTACAGACTCCCAGGATATCTTGTTAAACGTCGACACCATCGACTGTGGCGATTTTTCGTATATCAATCAATCTGTTATATTGTTTCTTGTACATTGGACTTGGATTCTGTGGAGCATGATGGTTATTGTGACAGGCTGGGGTACTTACTGAACTTACCACAACAGAGGCGTAGTTGAAGTGGGGCAATTCAAAAATGCTTCCTGGGTCCTCAACGAAGAGGTTTGCAACAGAAGCAAGATTAGTTGACTAACTGCGTTTCTAGACAAATCTCACTGATTATTCGGGAGTCGTTCAATGAGCCAGCCCTCCCTGGGCCCCCAAATCACCATAAAATGAAACGAAAACTTTAAGCTATTTATACTTTGTACAGATTACAACTGATATGAATTGTCATCAGGGTCAGGCAGAGCTGGTAATAGGCCCTGGTCAGATGGGGAATGTTGGCCCCATTTCAAACTGCTCATTGCATATTTTTGTAATCAGTTCTAAATACATATGATTTATGTATGGATGTGTACATATATGCTTCTGAAATAGCCCCCCTTAGAACCCCTTTGAACCTAACTCAGCCCGGGCTCGATTGTCATACATAGATAGATGGCATGAATCTCTAATGCTATTTAAATTGAATAAATTGCAAAATAAGGGACGAATTTTATCTTATGCATGAATTTTGAAATAAAATCAAAATATTTTTTCATTTTTTTTAATGGGAGGGTGGGGAAATCAGTCGCTGTATTTCCTCGTCTGGTCGTCCAGGTAATTTTACAAATCTAATTCAGTTGAACGTCAACAATTTTATTTTTCATTACCTTAAAGTCTGCAATTCAATTTTGATAAAAAAATATTTTTTCACCGCAGCTACGAAGAAGAGATATGTTATTTAAAATCTGAGTGCGATTTGTGTAAAAATGTAAAATATTATGTATAATTTGTATTATGTATTACTATCATTATGTATTATTATTGTTTTTTTGTTACTACAACATCATCGGCTATCGCGATTGTCTTAGGCCCATAATGTCAAATGTCTCTGTCAAATTTTATCTTCTTAAAATGTTCATCCAAATTGTTCTTGAAAACGTTCAGCAAGTCTAGCGATACAACGTTAACAGGAAGTTCGTTTCATGCCTTTGTAACTAACATTAAACTTTCATTGCAGTTGAAGCACTGTTTGACCAATTTGAATCTGTGTCTCATCATTCTATTGTTATCATGAGTAATATGGTTTTCAAATTTTCAAAGACAGAATCCACAAGTTTCCAACTTAGGAATAGAGCACTCAGGTGGATGGAGAATTCTACGTGAATAAATATATTGCTTAAATTGAACCTTACTGGCTGTCCAGTTCTGTGTAAGGCAGAGGTAAGATGCCAGCCTCTAAAGCTAAGGTTTCGATCTTACCTCGTAGTACTGGATGGGATTATGGATAGTCTATAGCCACACTGAAGAGTTGTAATACAACGAAATAGCTGTCTGTGGATGACACAATTATTCAATTATATATATATATATATATATATATATATATATATGATACAAATATCTCTGTACAGCAGAATTTTTCTTTATTAATTCTTCTAGTGAATGTCAAGATTATAGCAATAAAATCACCATCTTTACAAATTTCCAGTATTTTTATCGACACGTGTAACGTTGTCAAAAGAGTTCAGCGTTGTTTAAAATTTACATAACAAAACAAAAAAAAATCGTCTTCAACCTGAATTAATCTTTGTTTCTGAGTGCATCTTATTAGATTTGAAAACAAAATACAACCAGATTATATTATGATACTGAGAACATAATTATAAAGAAAAGATGTTCCAGTTAATGAAATTTCAACATTTTATACAACTTCATAGTTTTAGCTATAGTTAACAAACAAATGAGTGGATTTTCCATTTCCTGTTAACTTTACAGCTAAAATGTCATATATTCATTTAGAGTTCACTTATCAGATAAGAGAAATTGTACATATCAAAAATCACCAGATTTAATCTACTGTCATATTTTTATCTGCTAAATTGGAAAAAAAAATCAGTCAGTTCTAGCTGAAACATGGCTAATTTGACAACCGTGCACAAAAGACATGCTCCAGAAACATCCCTCACCCTATTTTAAAAACCATCCAACCACTGTAATATCGTAGTAAGTGTACAATGAGATCTCTGTTCAACTGACAGAGTACTTTATTATAGGTACAAAAAAATTAGTTTCACATTGAGACATGATCATATTTTTGAGTAAACTTTGAATATCAAATTAATATTCATGATCAACTTCTTGGTGAGCATATGCGGTGCACACCGAGCACACTCGGAATATACACCCTTGCTTGGAATAACGTCAGAGAATGCCGTGAATAATGTAAATATATGAGTATATCCTACAGCAATAATAGTAGCTTTATATCCAGCTCTTGCATCATGTGCTGCATGGAGAAATATGTTCATGCCTGTTTCTAGACTCGATCTGAACTCGTTGACCTCATGCTCATGTTCTGCTGTGGTCAGGTAACACTTGTTATTATGAATTATTTACGGTTGTTTGTTTTTGGAAAAATGGGTTTTGAGGGAAGCTGCATCCATTCATGGATGAAGAATTCAATCAGACTAGATTTATTGGGTGCGTTCGCCAGAAACTTCAACTGTCAAAGAATTCAGCCAGATTTAAAGGACTTTGATTAGATACACAACTGAACTCCAACCTCACAAAAAAATATGCTAATAGGATGACAAACATCGAATAAAATTTCAAGCCTGTTGCTTTGAGTCCTCTCTCTCTCTCTTAACCCCCAGTGAGAGAACTGTAGAAGCATTTTGACCAAACATCTTTATGGACTGTTTAGAGTTAACTCAACCGATCAATAATAGTAACTGAAGGTTCAGGGATCTTTTCTGTAAAGGTCATGTTTGTTTTGTATTTCTCTTCCGCAATGTAAAAGAGTTATTGTTTTGCTCTGGAGTAACCAAGGTGAAAGAGACTGACCTGCAAACTGAGAAGTACGCAACGTATGCATGAGAGAATCATGCTCAACCTTACATGGAGAGATCTCAAGACAGCACAGAATATAAGGAAGAAGACAGGCGTCCGTGACATCAAAGAAAATATTAAAAAACTCAAATGGCAATGGGCAGGCCATGTTGCAAGGATGAAAGACAACTGATGGATATCACGTCTCACAACATGAATCCCCAGAGATCATATAAGAAAACGAGGCCAAAAGAACACGAGATGTAGAGATGAACTAGACTGATTCAGGAAATACTGGCTCTGCAACGCCCATGATAGAGAATTGTGGCGAATCCTGGGGAAGGTCTATGTCCAACGACGGATGTTAAAAGACTGATGATGATGATTGAACAAGGCGAATGTAATGGCTCAAGTCGATGGCACCAGAATTCATTCATTGTAAGTTCTTTCCTCGCTTCTGAGATTAGTATCATTTGGCCTAAGAGGTTTTTTGTCATCTCTGAGGATAATATCTTTCCCATTAGTTTTAATGTACATCGTTTGCATGTTCGTATCAGAGAAAGTCCTCAATTGACTTTTTAGACTATGATCATGGGACTTGATTGAGATCTGTTCATTTTCCAGTTGATCCTTCTCGATACTACTGAAGGATCATCAGACTTTTAATGTCCGTCGTTGGACAAAGGCCTTCCCCAGCATTCGCCACACATCTTTAACATGGGCGTCGCAGAGACAGTACTTTCTGAACTTGTCTAGTTCGTCTCTCCATCTTGTATTCTGCCGGCCCCGGTTGCACATGTGATCTCTGGGGATCCATGTTGTGAGTCATGATGTCCATCGGTTGACTCATTTTTGCAACATTACTGAAGAACACTTCACCACAATGTTTTGTACCTTCTGAGCATAGATCTAGTCGAACGTTGATTGATGTTGAAAGGATGATTATTTAATTTCCAACAAAAATATTATTCCAGCTTCCCAATGCTTCTATCATGGCAACAGCTGCATCTCCCGGAATCCTTGGCTTCTGGAGTTCAACATGATGTATGTATGTCACATCTGATCACTCAATAGTCAGGTAAAATTATCTCCACTTTCTTATGTCTGTAATTTTTAACACCGTCAAGAGATTTCGTATCCTTGCTAATGGTCTCTTCGGTCATTTGGTCAACCAAAATCTTTTCAAAAGGTTTTTTTTTAAGGATAGTTAGACTGGGGAAGAAAAGTCCCTGCATAAATGCTGGTTATATCTATGGCAAGATTTGATATATTGATATAATATACAAGGTAATAACAGGAATAGTTGATTTTGTCGTAAGAAAAGCACCAAAAATCAATTCATAGAGAGAAGGTATGTTTAAATTCCTGTCAATTTCACATGGAGCTACACAAGTAGGACTCCTCCAACCAGGTCTACGTATCACATTCAGAAAGATGACTTTGCGCTGTTTTTTGCTCTTTAGATAAAGGTATGAATGAATGGCCTCTGTCCTCTCATTACAGATAATGAAACATGCCTGGGTGAAGCGTATTGAGAATCGGGGATACCCAGTCGCCAGTATCCACCACTTGTCATTCCAGACGTAAACCGGAGAGCAATGCATTTGGCATCATCTTGGCTGCAGGAACTGCCAGAAAAACGTCAAATTGGGCGTCAGAACGCGTCAAGAGAGCTCCATTCCCTGGTTTGGAATCAGTTGTCCTCATTCTAGACTTGTTGCCTTCCCAAGGCTAGAGAAATAAATCTGCCTTGCAGTTCCACCTATAGATGGGAAATGGTCAAGATGCCCATCAGATAAGGAAGCAGTTGACTGAAATACTTTGTTTCCTTATTCGCATTTCACGAGGTTGTCATGGACATCTGATACAAGCTCCGTTGCTTACTCTAAATGATTTCTCTATCATTCAACAATCCTGGAAAGACTTGTCAGGCCAGCTTTAAGGGAGTTCCATACACATTTGTACATCTGGAAAGCCCTGTTATATTATCATCCTTCCATCACACCATTGATTGAACCTTCCACAAGAGATCCTCCAGTCCTGCATATAAGAAGCTCTTTCTGAGAATCGAAAGCGGATTGCAGATGATACTAAATGTTCCTATCCTCACAAATACAGCTTCGTACAACTTATCTTTCCACAAAACTTCCATGATGTTTGCATGTTGTGTTCGGTCGAATACCGGCGCCAAAATTTGAACATTCAAAAATCAACCGTCATGCTTTTAACTCTCTTAAGAATCTCAGTGGCTGTAACCATTTCAGCTGCTGCTGCCATAACGTTAGGTAAATGTCCAACTGTCTCTCTCGTGATTTGCAGACCTTTACAAATAGTAGTAGGAGACTATTTCCAATAAATAAAAATGAGGTATAGAGATGTGTTGAACAGCAACAAGATGAACATATCACCGATATTTAGTACACCTGTAACACCCCAACTTACTCGACTCGAAACCATCCATACATACATACATACAACCGAAATATGTGGATGTAATAAATTCAAGTAAATATAGAAGTTATATTTTTTAAATGCAGACGTATGAGTAAATGTAAACATTTGCTTGGTCGTATATGTCTATAAGAGCTGTATAAGTATGAGTAGTATAAAAAAAAAAAATCGCACTTGTACACTGAAAAAAAAATAAATAAATAAAAACGTGAATACCATAAATATTACTCTTGGTTATACGCGTGTATAAATTATAAGAGATGATATACGAGTCTACATTATATATATATATATATATATATATATATATACTCGTAAAAATGAACCAGTTACAAACAAAGCAATTCGCCAAGTATTTTAAAAACGAGAGATAGGTAATAAATAATAGGGAAAGTAATAAAATGATATTTTCCAACTAACAACCGTTTCGAGATACAAACTGCCAATCAGAATAGAACACAAGTTTGGGAGCGGGGGGGGGGGGTCTCAGCAAAATCAAGTCTTATTTTGGCAGCTATATTCAATTTTACACACACGATGTATTTATACACAGTAAGTAATTGTTTAAATTGCTCAAAAATGCTTTCATCTGATTCACTGAACAGACAAATATGCGTACAGACATCAGAATCATCACAATAGATAAATTAGTTTTCGAGTTATTGCCAATAAAAGAATTCATGGTGGACATCATGAAACTATTGATCAAAAACGTGAAAAGTTGCCAGACAGCAACCATACTTTTTTTCCGCCTCTACAGTTATAAACCTTCCAAAAAATTCTCAGAGAATTTACTCCGAATCTGGCACCAAAATAATATTTGGATCAGGAGCAAGTTATTTTTTTTTAGTGTCTGGTAATCAAACGAGCGGCTCGAAACTGCTTTGAAACATTTCAAGTGTAAGCGTATACAAAGTTTATCCGGTACGTTTCCAGTCAATTCTAATATCTTCAGTCAATCTAATGCTTTTCTAATTCGGGCAGCACGAAAATTTAGCACTATTTTCCAGCATTTCAGCCATTTCCTCGTGATTTTTGGCCATTCAAAATGGCCAATAAGAGGCAAACTTTCTTAGTGTAATTTCTGACGTTTTTTCGTGGTCAATTTAGTGCAAAAAAATATTTTCAAGTTAGCAGTACTGGTCTTAAGAACCAGTTTTGTAGCATGGCAGCCAATAAGAGGGAGCCTTACTGTGCATCCATTAACACTCTCCCGTGGGGTTACTCAGTTGGTCATGAGATATCATTGTTGGACTTGTGTACTATTTGACCATCACATTCACAATGACCAAGTGAGTTGATACTTGACGTCTCACACAGGGCTTTTGTTCGACAAAACATCACTTCAGCCATGTCTGACGAGCTCATCTCAGTCCAGATTTGGCTTCCGTGTGCCTACTGGCTTTGCACAATTTTTAGAGAGGAGGGTTATGAGGGCAGATGAAATTAAGGAGAATGAAATGTGGCGGCTAGTGGCAATCCCAAAATCAGCTTTTGAACATCTGTTGTTGGATAAGGACCTTCCCCAGGATCTACCAGACATTTTCATCATGAGGGGCCACTCAACCATTACTTTCTGAACTTGTAAAGTTCGTCACTGGAATTTTCTACTGCTTGCAGTTTCACGTATGATCTCTGGGGATCTATATTGTGAGTTATACACCCAGCAGTTGTCTGCCATTCTTACAACATGGCCTGCCGATTGCCATTTTAGTTTTCAAATGGATTCTATGATATCTCTGACTTTGAAAAGTGCAAAGAAGAAAAGAGACACTTTGGAAGGGAATAAGTTGCCACTGCCCTAGGTAGGTCATCACTGTATCCTTACAAATGACCTGACAACCAGCCAATAGGGCTACAAATCCTTCCTTTCCAAATAACGCTTTTCTGGGCATAGTCATTTTTGGAGCAGCAATGCCTAAATATTGTGCTGGTATCTTTAGATAAAATATGTCTATATAATTAGTTTTGGTACACGTGCGGGTTATGGTGAATCATTTATGTGAACTATGGATTTTTTTCTATAATGTCAAATGGATGGATACGTTTAGTAAGGATTTTGTTGAAATATTTTACAAGACATTGACTCATTTTCGTAAAAACATCCTCTGACTGAAAATTTTACTGACAGCTAATTTTGAGTCTCTGCAAAAATTAACATTGCCAAAAACAAAGCAAAAAAAAACTGAATTTGGTCAGAACTTGTCAGCTAAAATGTTCATCTCTTAAATCTTTTTTCTGCCGTGGAAATCTGATTTCTACTTTATCTTGTTGAAAGCAAATTCAATTTAGAAAGGTTATTTTGTTTTTCTATTTAGTGTCGAGCATTTCAATGTCTTCAAATCAAGGCTGAACTCGAAAAAGAAATTTTATGATAAAGACAAGAAAAAACTTTGCAGAACTATTAAGTCAAATTTTCTTATAAAACTAAGATCAGTGCACTTAATGGAAGACAGGCTCTCACTCCCCCCCCTCTGAAACACACACACACGCATTTGCCTACTGAAACCTTCTCTCATACGCACATATTTGCCAATTCTCAACATGGCAATTAACTCCATTCAGCTCTGCCAATGCTATACACTAACTAAAAACTGATTGAAAACCAAGTTCATACATAGCCATGGTGCTAGGGAGGTAACTGTAATTTACGAATTCTATATTTCAGACTATTATCTTAATTTATGAAACAATATATCTAAATTTAAAAAACCCTGGATCCACCCTTGAATTTAATCACTTCTTCCAAAATTTGATAAATTGTTTTTTGGCCCCTGGCTCAACCTTCCACGAAATGCAATTGAAATTCATCGGGAGAATTTGGAGATATTGTATTTACAAATGATAAAGAATACAAACATAAGGTCTGTATATAAATAAACCGAACTTCGAAAACTACGCATGAATGAGATGTTTCAGAGAGTTCATGACTGGACTATTATATAACAGTGACATTGTCCTTTCATATGGAAAAAAAACTGCATCAAGCTATGTACGTTAATTTTTTAGCTTCATGTGCCAGAGTGAACGTGTGTCTAGAACGCTTGGCTCATATTTTCTTTAATTTGGAAACATGAATAATCTTGAAGTGCAACGCATTTGTGTGAAATTATGTTCCAAATCTGGAAGCACTTTTTTGGAGGCGCTTTTCTTGTTGCAAAATTTGGTGCGTCTCCGAAAATTGCTTTCCTCATTTGAAATAAAATTCCACACAAATACATTACTCTTCATTTAACGGAAGAATCCTTAGAGATATTAATTAGGTTTACCTTTTTTTTTTCTTTTTCTTTCAGAAATACCCTCCGAAATTATTTCTACTTGTGGTTTTAATTTTCATGGGTTCTTTTTATTCCAGAAAAGAGTAAAATATTTTTTTTGGCAATTTTGTTTTACTTTTATTCAATTGATAATTATTTAGGCTTCTATTCGGGTGAAAAAATTTTCTTGGAGGAAAAAAAAAAAAAAAAGTTCCAATCATTCTTATCGGTAAAACTCAGTTTGAGCAGTTCCTGAGCGCTTTTCACAAGGTAAACGTAATTGATATCTTGAGGAATCTATCAGGTAGAGATGTGTAAATCAATGAGAACAAAGATAAAAAGGTGGGGTAGGAATCAAATCATACGAAAAACAATTTTTTCCGATATTTGGAACAAGGGATTTTTGGTTGAAAATTCTTCCTTTAATATATAAGTATTGAAAATTTTTTTGAAATCAGATAATATGCTGATTTTTGCCAGATTTTAAAGATTTCTCAGATGATAATTTCCCGATGAAAACTTTATATTGCTCATTCATACCGATCAGAACAGCGAATATTATTTTTACGACGTCATCATGTGGTAATGTAAAAACGTGTGACAGAAGACCAGTTGTTACACTTTATCCTATGTGGATTTTTGACTAGTATTTCATCTATCTTAATATCAGTTGCTTTTTACACATCCACTCGGTATCATTCTATGCAACTGAAATTGAGATGAAAGAAATAGTAGTTCTAAATCTACCACTGTGCATGGCCATCTCCACTGGTATGCAAGGATGTGAAAATGCCCCCTCCCCCCGAAAAAGTACTACAACTCATTTAAACTATACGGAAATAAGTAATATTAGTAATCTACTCAAGAACAAAAATTCCAGGATTTATGAAGTATTATTTTATTACTATACTAAACTAAGAACAAAAAATCTTCTCTATACGAACAACGGAATTAAAATTGTAAAATTACTTCCCGATTTCGAAACTTTATTTGCATAAATTCCGATTCCTCCCGGGGCTACTAAGATAAATAAAAAGTTCTCAGGTCCATGCTCTTTCAGAAAATGCAGACTAATTGGGGTCTTACAACCCATGGAAACTTTCGAACTGATCATCCCTAAAAAGTAGCGCAATCGGAAAATAAAGATTAAGCCTTTGCCGAATATATTCTTTTGCTCCTCCTTTTTGAAAAAGTGGCATTGAACGATCATTCTACTGTGGCCTCGTGCCAAACTTAGTAAGTATAAAACGTATCCTACCTCAGTGATAACTTAGATTGATTGTACAAATTATTGGCCAATGAATAATCGGTTAATCATCAATTATCAATATAATGAGTTATTGGAAACCCCCAGACAAAGGACAGCAGACTGAGAGAAAAGCGGCTAATGTGCAAAGTATTCAACAATAAAATTTAAAGAAAAAACAACTAGACCAGGATTTATCAAAAGAAAATACCAACTAGTCGTAATACACCTACAAGAAATAAAAACCTTAGGAGGGAATTGGTACAAAAGAGTCTAGTATACAATATTACAAGAGCTCTGAGGGGCATCGTTTTCTATCGAGGACGGGGCGGCTCTCCACTAACTATATACATACAGCTTAGTTTGACACGACCACAGAAGTAGGGCATCTACTGAGGATAAAATGTCCATCGATTTCACAAAATCCTAAAAGATTACTAGTTTTACAATCTTACAGAAACAGATACATCGATGTTATTGCAACAGAAACTGCACTGGGCACACTGTATGGTTCATATGTAGTAGAATTTGAACATTCAGTAGCGAGCTTTTCGGAATGGGTTAATTTCTTTACAATTATTTCTTTTTAAACAGAATTAGTTGACTGAAAGTGTTAAGAGCTTTTAGTTTATGATCATATCATTGCGTCCAAGAACATATTAAGAAGCGTATAAAGCTCTCACCTGGTGAGACAAGTATCACTTCCTTTTCTCCCCTTATACCGGTTGTTGCTGAAAATTGTCCATATTCAGCGGTTCATACGTTTTGTATCCAAATTTGGTCCAACTGGTAACTTTAAAATCTTTTGATAACTCCGGCTACAAATACATGCGAGTCGCCATTTGTATTTCTTTGAAAGCGGAAGTAGCAGTAGCAGTGGCAGACGCCCCTCTCTATTTTTTTTAAATCTTTTTTTTATGCAAATTCTTATATGGTTCAATTAGAATTCAATTTTTAGTCGTAAATCTATAAAGATTAACATATATTTACACAAATTCTCTTGAGTTTCCTATTGCAAATGTTGGCTGGGCAGTAAATGGAAGAGGGAAATCCCATTGGTCCAAAAAAGAACGGTATACAACTAATGTATCCCACCAACAGTCACCCATTGAGCTGGAACATGGAACCTAACCAAGAGACTGACCCTCAAACTGAGAAGCTTGCAATGCACACATAGGAGAATCATGCTCAGCATCACATAGAGAGATAACATGACAGCACAAAGTATTACGGATACCCGAGACATGATAGAATCCATTAGAAAACTCTAATGACAATGGGCTTGGTCATGTTACAAGAATGGTAGACAATCGCTGGACATCACGACCCACGACATGGATATCCAGAGATCAAATGCGAAATGAGATGGTGTGACGAACTAGATAAGTTCAGAAAGAATTGGCTCTGCGACGCCCATGATAGAGAGGTGTGGCAAATCCTGGGGGAGATCTATGTCCAACGATGGACGTTGGAAGACTGATGCTGGAGATCAAAGATTATTTTTCCTTTCGTATACGAATTCCTGGGATGGAGGTGTGAGTGGCTGGGCCAAAAGATGAGCCTGGCACAAAACGTAGGATCGGCGTACCAAGCTCAAACCCCAGCTGAAACAGTTTACACTCGCTCACACTTGGGGTAGAGAGGCCCATATCCAACAACGGATCTGAAAGGCTGATTAAAAAAAGACACATGGAAAAAGTACAGAGAAACGATTTAAATCAGGGTTGCCATTAGGTATTTCTCAAGATCAAAAATTGGGTATATTTGGTACTTAACAAAGGTATTTGGTTCCAAAAATAAGGATTTGGTACTGGAGCAAAATTTACGAAAGATAACGATCTACCTTACACACGAATGATATGATACGGTATAAATATACATGAATATATGAACTTCCTTGTAAGCTTTATTGTAGGAAATATCACAAAATATCGGTAGGTGGGATTTCGAATGAAGGGAAGGAATGACTACCAGTAATTCATTGCCGATATGGTCTACTAACATGGACTACCAAGTGTTCTGACTTAATTTAAAAAATCTCAAATGGCGGTGGGCTGGCCATGTTGCAAGAATGGCAGACAATCGATGGACATCACGACTCACAACATGGATTCCCCGAGACCACATGCGCAACCGAGGCCGACAAAATGTTAGATGGAGAGACGAGCTAGACAAGTTCAGGAAGTACTGGCTCCGTGACGCCCATGATAGAGAAGTGTGGCAAATCCTGGGGAAGGTCTATGTCCAACGATGGACGCTAAAAGACTGATGATGATGATGATGATCAAAGCTGGCCGCCATTATGGAGACTCATTCTGATTTTCATTGATAACGAGTTTTTTTTCTATATTTACACAGGAAGAAGTAATTTGTTCGGAAGAAGGAAAAAAGAGATTTACCTATTTTTATCACGACTGAGCCGTAGGCGATGTCGCTCTTATCAAATGTATTGGTCACAGAACTGCACCTTATCTTGGAAACTATTAAGGACGGAAGCGTGCAGTTTCCAACATTCAATAACGTGTTTTGGAGATCTATTTAGATAAGAAGAAAACAACCAGCCCGACCCAGCCCGTTTGTCACGCTTTTTGAAGCTTAATAACCCAGAAACTGGTAGAAATAGAAACATGGGATTTTCACTAATCGATAGCTCATTATCTTAAGATTTATTACACATGTGTCAAGTGGACAGACTTTTAGTAGTTTTGAAATTATGGTGTTTTCTTTCTGACTTCGATGATCCTTGCTTATACGATTATACAGTAGCTGAACACTAAAGTTATTTTAGATCGTATAAACAAGGATTGCCTAATTTTTACTATATTTTAGGAACAGATAAAGAGTTTCAGAATGGTTTTGCAAAACATTAAAGCATCGAATGAATAAGTGAAGCGATTGGCGGTCTTTACCAAGTACTGAAACGAAGAAAACAAAAAATAGTCGGCCAACACATAAACTTCAGTAAAAGGGAAATCATGTGCTATAATCATGTTGAGAATAAGAACATAACTGTCAAGATAGGAAATGCAAAACTCGGCAAGTTAGACCACTACATCTAACAAGGACAACAAATCTCCATGAGACCCTCGAAAGAGGAGGAAATCAAGCGAAGGATCACTTTGGGGTGGCAAGCCTTCGACAGAGCAAGCTCAACTTTCCAGAACCAGATGATCCCAATAATCCTAAAAAGAAGAGTATACAACTAATGCATTCTCCCAATAACAATATGGAACCTAACCAAGAGACAGACCTACAAACTGAGAAGTACGCAGCGTGAATATAAGAGAATCATGCTCAACCTTACATGGAGAGATCACAAGACAACACAATATATCAGGAAAAAAGATGGGGGTCCGAGACATCATAGAAACTATCAAAAACTCAAATGGCAATGGGCAGGCCATTTTGCAAGAACGACAGACAACCGATGGCCATCACGACTCACAATATGGATCTCCAGAGATCACATAAGAAACCAAGGCCGACAGAACACAAGATGGAGAGATGAACTAGTCAGACAGATTCAGGAGATATTGGCGCTGCGACGCCCATGATGGAGGAGTGTGGCGAATACTGTGGAAGGTCTATGTCCAACGACGGACATTAAAAGACTGATGATGATGATG
The DNA here is from genome assembly GCA_963457665.1 of Thysanoteuthis rhombus. Classification (NCBI taxonomy): domain Eukaryota; kingdom Metazoa; phylum Mollusca; class Cephalopoda; order Oegopsida; family Thysanoteuthidae; genus Thysanoteuthis; species Thysanoteuthis major. The sequence goes on along the minus strand of OY735236.1, from coordinate 2,241,932 downwards.
ATGATGATGATGATGATGATGATGAAACTTATCTATGTAATAATGAAAAATTCTTGTTATCATTCATTGTGCAAATGAAGGTGCATAACATCGTCATTTCTAGTGAGGCTTTGTTTCTAGTGCGTCTCATCATTTACAAGATATAAAACCTCATCTTCTAAACTGCATGGCACATCCAAGATCATTGGATCATTAAAAATTGGGATTTTGAATGTTCACATTGTAATATATCATGTATCAAATTGAAACCTGTATTAGCTTTCTAAAGAAAGAACTTGATATTTTAAAGCTGAACATCGGAGTCACCAAAGCCTGTTTCAGGATCTTCAACATCTCATATGATATCATGATTCTTTTTAATCATTTCATTTTGTTTAAAATAACTTTATTTGTATGCTGTTTAGTTATTGTATTTTACATCTGCATAAGCAAGGATTACCCGTTTCAGAAAGAAAACATCATAATTCCTCAACTACTATTAGCTTGTCACAGTCGTAATCATTCTTAAAATAATGGGCTAACGGTTAGTGAAAACACCAAGCTTCAATCTTCGTTAATTTCTGAGTTATTTTTATCCAAATGGATCTTTAGAACACATGTTATTAATAGTGAAAACTGCATGCTTCTATCCACTTACCCACTAACCCTAACACTGACCCTACCTGCTCACCCAATCACTAATCTTAAATCCTAACCCTAACAACATTCTGCATATGCTCTAGAGTAAACCTTATTTTTAGAACGGGAACAACATTTTTTGAAGAACTGTAAAATTTTAGCCACTTTCAGCCATTCAAAATGGATAATTCAAAATAGCCAATTTCAAGATGGCAGTCTTTGATGTGTTAGTACAAAGATTGCCTATTTATATATTTCAGGGGTGGCAGCATTCAGTTTCTATTAATTGAGAATTGTTTGTCCTCCCGAAGTAAAGCTTTGGTCTCTCGTAGAATGTCCGGACGTTGGTTAATTCGGATTATGGAAGCGAACGAACAGTGTGTGCCTACTCTACACACACCCTGCACTTTCAGAGCATATTGGAATAAAAGCTCTTCCATAAATGATGCGGTCTGTAATCGCTCGGTTCGACGTGACAGTATTAAGCACATTACCCTGCTACATGTGGCAGTCGTTGCGTAAGGGATTCATCTAAAATGCTTATTCCTTTACATTTATTGATTTGAAGACCAGGAGTTTCCTTGAATATCCAACGGTGCCCATCGTTGCATTTAAGGATAATTGCAAAGTACAGGTATCCCCCGCTTACCGATGATTCGCTTTGCGCGACTTTTTCACTCTTACGAATGAGCAAAAACGATGTGCCTACCATTCGTTGCAGTAATCATCATCATCATCATCATCAGTCTTTTAACGTCCGTAATTGGACATAGACCTTCCCCAGGATTCGCCACAATTCTCTATCATGGGCATTGCGGAGCCAGTACTTCTTGAATTTGTCTAGTTCAACTCTCCATCTTGTGTTCTGTCGGCCTCGGTTTCTCATGTGATCTCTGGGGATCCATGTTGTGAGACATGATGTCCATCGCTTGTCTTTCATTCTTGCAACATGGCCTGCCCATTGCCATTTGAGTTATTCAATGGTTTCTATGATGTCACAGACACCCATTTTCTTCCTTACATAGAGTGCTGTCTTGTGATCTCTCCATGTAAGGTTGAGCATGATTCTCTCACGCGCACATTGCATACTTCTCAGTTTGTAGGTCTGTCTCTTGGTTAGGTTACTTGTTTCAGCTCCATAAGGGACTACCGGTTGAATAAGAGTCAATTTATTGTCATACGTGTTATTGCGATATATAAATATCCCGCGAGTATTATTCTCAATAAAAATTGTAAATGGCAACTTTTGACGTTTTTTGCCTTCTTATGCTATTTTTAAATGCACAAATTACCGAGCTCGTACATTGTATTATGGTATAATAGCAGTTTTTTTAATGAGGTCACACTTTCAATGACATCACACCTCTTTCTTCCTTCCCATTTCCGTTCTTTAACGTAACTGGGGCAGACCGACGGAACGATCGACAGATCAAATTGAGATCTGTGGTCTTGTATAAAAAATGAAATATGAATCGATCAGGTCAGCTTACTCACTTAACAGATACTGTCACGTGATAAACGTCTTTTGGCTGCATTGAAATATCGAAAGAGGGGATGATCAATCAATAATCACTATCTAATCACTAAAAAGTCCGAATTTTCAAAATAAAGTTTTTTTAAAAAAAAGTGTGAGACTAAGGGCCAATTTGGCATAAACTTACATTGTAAATTGAACCCCACTGAAAACCTTTTGGGGGAGGATTTTACAAAAATGTCCCCTACTAATTGAATGGAGCGTGTGTGCAAAATTTCAAGTTTCTACTACAAACAGTTAGGGTTAGGCAAAGTCCAGATACATAGCTACATTGACTTTTTTGAATGCCTGAACTTGAATAACGTAAACACTGCAACCGGTTTGTGATGGGTAGCGGCGATCAATAGCCATCCAAGTTTAGAATCGTTGTGACCTCTTCTCATCTTTGATATTAATCTTTGTCCCTACCTGTGCTCATATGTTAGGCTTCCAGTAGTATCATAAGAGGTGGGGGTAGGTAATTTGAAAAGAGGGTGGGCGGAGAGGTCAGAAAAAAGAGATTCTTTGGTCAGAGAGTAAGGAGAGAGAAGATAGAGAAAAAAGGTCGGCAGTTCGAAAAGAAAATAGGACAAGAGACTGGTAGGTAGTTTAATAAGAGGATAGTAAATAAGAGGAGAGAAAAGGAAGTTAGGTAGTTTGATAAGATGGTAGGAGGAGAGAGGACAGAAAAGAAACGTTGATTGATAATAAGATGATAAAAGGACGCGAAAAAGAATGTTAGGTAGTTTACTGGGGATAGGAAGATTTTCGGTGACAGATCGATTACGTACTTGACAACTACATATCAGTCATCAGCATACGACATATCCATAAAATATTTTTACGCCACGGTCATTTGCGTACCGATCAACTGCGTACCGCTAAATTGCGTACTGGATAATTGCATACCTGGACATATGCGTATAGTATTTTTCATGTCCCGGTCATTCACATAACACTATATGCAAATATTCACATCACCTTATAATTGTAGCTAAATGAGGGCTGCCCTGCTTGCAACTTATAAACACGTTGACTTTTTTGCAGTAGTATTTTTGATGAATTCAAATTTTTTTCCTCCTGTATTGCATTTTTTTAAACAATCATTATTATTAATTTTATTGTACCACTATACATTTTCATCTTGATTTTCAAGCTGTTTTTTCCTATAAACACGACATTAATCCTTGTCTTTTATTTACATTGTTACAGCCTTTTTTCCCTATTTTCAAGCAAAATAATATTAATAATAATAACATTTGTTTTATTCTAACTTATTCATTCAATTATACAAAAAAAATCTCTTGAAAAGAAATCAATATTTTTTCTCGAAAGAAAAAAATTCTTTCTTCAACGAAAAATGGCCAGTATTTCTGTATAAATATATAAAAAGAGTATCTTGAAAAAAGGATAAAAAAAAATATTGTTACGTTAAGATTCGTTCAGTCTAAGCAAAAACCCTATAATCAAATTTTTTACAGAATCTTTTTTCGGACATTCTATCAATTCCGAGGCTTTTGGATATGTGTGCGTTTTGAAAAAAAAGAAATTGTAGGAGATGGGAGGGGCTTCTGTTTATAATATATATAACAGACGGTTTTTTCGAATGCAGCTGCTATTGATATTAGTAGTAGTATTACTAACAACAACACTTGCAGTCATAGTGTTTGTTATGGTGTCATTAATCCTAATAGTAAAACTGGTGATGATATAACGGTATACAACCAATGCTTCCTCCCGATAGTCACCTATGGAGCCGAAACATGGAACCTAACCAAGACTTTGACCTGCAAACTGAGAAGCATGCAGCGTACGCATGAGAAAATTATGCTCAACCTCACATGTAGAGATCACAAAAAAGCATAATATATCAGGGGAAAAAACAGAAGTCCAAGACGTCATAGAAATTATAAGAAAACTCAAATGGCAATGGGCTGGTCACGTTGCAACAATGGCAGACAACTGATGGACATCATGTCTCACAACATGGATCCCCAGAGATCAGATACGTAACTGAGGCCGGCAGGATACAAGTTGGAGAGACGAACGAGACAATTTCAAAAAGTATTGGCTCCGCAACGCCCATAACAGACAGGTGTGGCAAATTTTGGGTAAGGTCTTTGACGAACGACGAATAATAAAAGACTGATGATGGTGATCTATTCTGAGTCCTTTGGAAAAGTGTCCCTTTTGGGAAAAAAATTAGATGTTGGAGGGGGGTCCTTTCTCTGCTGATGCTGCTACTACTACTACTACTACTACTACTACTATTATTATTATTATTATTATTAGTAGTAGTAGTAGTAGTAGTAGTAGTAGTAGTAACAACAACAGCCACAACCATAACAATAACAACAGTAACTACAGTCATAGTGTCCCTTTTGGTGTCATTAACCCTAAGAGTAAAACCAGTGATGATGTAATAATTCTTTCTTTATTCTGGAGAAGTGACGATTCTCTTTGTGGTAATGTTTTGGTACTAGACATCTGTGTACTGGAAATGATAAATCATGGTTGTAATGCAATAAAAAAAAATGGAAAAATACCAAAAGGGTGGAGTACTTCAACGTCCATCTATAGATTAACACTTGAAGTAGCCCAAGGGACAGATAGACCAGTGAAATGGAAATTTGGTACTTTACCGTTATCTTTTTTGCTGGGTTAGGGTTAGGGTTGGGGTTGCAGTTGCATTATTTCAACAAATTAATTGAAATACTTTAAATCCGTACTTCCCTCCGGTGGACGGAAAGTCAGGGTTCAGTTTAGCATAGATTTATTTGGTTAACAGAACCTTGCTGAAACCTATAACTTTTTTCTCCAAAATGGGCACACTTCCAAAAGCCTTGCAAAGGTCTAATCGATGAAATAAACGAAAAAAAATTCTGAAAAAAAAATTTGATTACAGTGTTTCCGGCTTTAACTGAACTTACAAATCTCAACTTGACCATTTTTTTTTCTTTTTTAAAGTTGCCGTTTTCTATATTTATATAGAAGACAATTTCCGTTGAAGAAAAGATTTTTTTTTCTTTTAAGAAAAAGACTACTTGTTTCTTTCGAGAAAAGATATTTATTTCCTTTTAAGAGATTTTTTGTATGAGTAAACGGATAAATCAGAATAAAACAAATCTTGTTATTATTTCGCTCGAACACCGACTGAGCAAAAGGCCATAGAAATGTAAATAAAAAGAAAGGATTTAAAGTTGTAATTATAAAAGATAAATGAAAAATTAAGATGAAAGTAAATAGTGATGTAATAAAATTATTGGTAAAGATTGTTTGAAATACTCCATCATACACCGAGTATAAGAATTTTTTTCGAAAATATTACAGCAACAAAAGTCTACACGTTTCTAAGTCACAAACGAGACAGCCTTCCTTTGCATACGGTTATAACATGAGGAATATATTTACATATCATTGTCGTCATCAGCCTTTTTGCATCCGTCGTTTACCAGAACTTCCAATCATAGGCGTCAGAGAGCCTGTACTTTCTGAACTTTTCTAGTTCGTCTCTCCATCTTGTATTCTGCCAGCCTCGGTTTCGCATGCAATCTCCGAGAATCCATGTCGTGAGTCGTGATGTCCATTGGTTGTCTGCCATTCTTGCAACATGACCAGGCCATTGCTATTTGGGTTTTCTAATGGATTGTATCTTTTCTCGGACTCATCTTTTTCCCTGAAATATTATGCTCTCTTGTGATCTCTTCATATGAGGTTAAATATGCGTGTTGCATGCTTCTCAGTTTGAGGGTCAGTCTCTTATATATATATATATATATATGTGTGTGTGTGTGTGTGTGTGTGTGTGTGTAATTTACGTATCAAAAGAAAGAATTACTTTTCATAAATAATGGTTTGGCATTCAACTGAATGTCTTGGCGTTAATCTGGAAAATACAGCCACAGCCTGTCTTGGTAGTAGGAATTCGTAACCTAACACTAATAGTATCAAAATGAAACTATTCTTATTCTCACTGTATTGTTCCTGTATCAAAACCGCGTGCGATTTCTGGACTAGATACTTTCTTACAGGGTCCAGCCGCCATGTCAACAAATGTCGTCTGCGTTGTCTCTTGATGAATGTCCATTTTATACTTGCACCAACACCGTCGATGCTATATTCCGAAAAGTTCTTTATGTTCAGATTTTGACGCTGGGAGACATGATGACGATTTTGCGGAAAATAAAAAGGCTGCATCTGTGGAGAGATGTAACTGGTTCTATATTAAGAATGAGGAGTCTGATAATGAAAATAATCTATATTTATCATGGCGTGTCTCTCATTCGATAGTGTAATCAAATGAAACGACACTGAAAGATTCCTGCATCTAAAATGGTACGTTTTCCTTATTGAATTTCACTCAAACGATATGCGAGATTTGGTTAAAATTAGCTCCTTTTCGGAGAGACGTAAACACTCTTGCTAATCCCAAGGGCCAGAGGCTAACCGCTATCCATCCCAATTTGCTTCTCTGAAATATGTCCCTGTCTCTCTTGGTATGCGTACTATTGCTATCTATTCCTCTCTAAACTCGTGAGTTGAACTTTATACTCAAATTAGCTCCCATATATATATATATATATATATATATATATATATATATATATATATATATATGTGTGTGTGTGTGTGTGTGTGTGTGTGTGTGTGTGTGTGTGTCACTTATAACAAAAAGGCACGTACACAAAATTTTATACACTTTCTCCCGTCTGTTATCACCCCTTCCAGTACTAATCCTCAAATCGTCAGCTAAATAGCCAGTTGTCTCGGAGAAGAGGTTAGCTACTCTTGACCCCAGGCTCCTTTCATCTTCTCATGAGAAAGGGATGGGTACAGAACAACACTTACAGCCACGTAGGCACGCACACACACATATCTTTGATATACAATATCACTATCAAATTGCTGACCTTGTGCCTCACATGTATCTATTCCGTAACATTCTTTTTCTAGTTTGTCAAGCTAACTAATATATTCTTCTTAATACTATACGATCGTATTCTTATATCTGTAGACTGGTCCTTCTTAGCCCCCTTTTTTGGAGTGAGGGGTCCTATTTATTTACTCTCCCACCAGAGCAAAATGCGGCACAATGTCAGGCTTTACGTGAGGAAAAAGGGAGAGTTAGAAAGGGGTACCTGATAAGTAGTAATTCCATCGGACTCGTATTGTTTTAAAACATGACATACAGTTTTATTTGCGATGAGAGCAAGGCTCTGCCAAAATTATCTTGAAACGATTTCACGTTTACATTTGGACGGGGAAAAACAGCTCAGCATAAGGTTTCTGCGCTCACTGACTGCTAACCATTAGAAGAACATTGGTTTGTGAATATTGTCAATGTCCTCTCCAGGGAAAAAGACAATAGGCGCCTATCTTGTCTCGGCAGGCGCTGAAGTAAAAATATGCAAGGAAAGAAAAAACAGGTGTTGCCCAATTCCTTCTGTTCCACAGACAATGGTATCGGGAAGGCCTTAACCTGGCACCTTCAACTCCTGTGTTCTTTGCTTGACGCCATCTTTCATTGGCTGGGTGCCATAATGGTCGCAGAGCGCTGATCTGAAGGCAGCAAACATCTTGTGACCTTAAGTCTACTTTTCGCATAAACTTCTTTTTTTTTTCTTTTTTTTTTTCATATTCCTGCTGACAGCAACAACTGGCGTGAAGATAATATGTTGTCTTGGTATTTAAATGCTGGTCACAGTTTTATTTCGATTCGCAGTGGGGAAAGAAATATATTTTCCCTTTAAAGATGGTCGCCTATTGTTTCTATGCAAGTTTTCTGCAAAGCTCTCTCTCTCCCCATCTGCAAATACCCCACCCATACTCTGTGAAGCAACCCCTACAGCAAATACACGCCCTTTGCAAAGTCACACCCTCACTTCGGCAAAGTTCTGCTGGTTTATGAACAAAATATTGGGAGTCAACGAAACAAGTTTAAATTTTCTAAAGCAATGCTTCTCAAACTGTGTGCCACAGCTACTATCTCCCAGGTATGTAGCATAGATTTTTGTTCAAATATACAAGTAAATATTTCGAGCCGGGGACATATCTAGTGCAAATATCTGTCCCACTTCAGCCACAAAATTGCTGATCTAGCAGTTTTATCACTAGATTTTGTGAGATCTCCGTCTTTGGAGACTGATAGAAGGGGGAAGGGGTGATGTGTATGTTTATCAGTGTACTGATGTGAAAGTTTTCGTTGATTGACAACTGAAATATCTTTATTTCTATTATTATTCGGACTATCCTCATCTTGGTTGTTTTTCATACAACATTTCGGCCGTTGTACTCTACGGCCTTCATCAGGTATCATCTAGTAGGTGTGGGAAAGTAACCGGTTTTCTGCATGGACATATAGCGTAGTGGTTACAGAATCAGACAAATTTGCTGCAAGCAATCTGATGGTTCTAGGTTCAATCCCAATGTGAGACAATATAATACAACTAATGCTAAGAGGGGAGTGCGGTCAATATACCCCCGTTCGGTTAAATAAAGGGTTCAGTTCGTTACTTCCCCACACCTACCAGATGATACCTGATGAAGACCGTAGAGTACAACGGCCAGAACGTTGTATGGAAAACAACCAGGATGAGGATAGTCCAAATAATAATAGACATAATAATGATACCTCATCTCAAAAATTCAGAGATATACTGAAATATTTTGGTCCAAATCATTTCATTTTTTACCGTTGGTGTACTGTGTAAATCAGATATATTTCTTAATATTCAATGAAAACCACAAACATAGAAACATTTAGTTTAATTCACTCGACAACTATTTGGTTGATGCAGAAATAATTCCGGTTTTCGTTATTTTGAAATTTCATGCTTATTTTCGAATAAACTATTATTTACCTATGTTCATGGATTTATCCCATTTAAAGGTGTATAAGTATAAGTTCAAAATTGAACGTTAATCAGCGGAAACTGCTCGAAATATCAACCAAGTATTTGGTCATAAGACCGTCAACAGGCGTGCAGCTCAGTATTGTTTCCGAAAATGAGCCCCGAAGTCATGAACATTTCTCAGTGATTGACAAGATCCATTAGAAGGCCAATATTGTGGCGGACCCACTCAAAGCAACCTGCGAGGTCGCAGAAAAATTAAACGACTATTCAACGGTTGCTCGACATTTGATCTAAATTGGAAAAGCAACAACAACAGAAAAAAGCTTGACCTATCACACGAGCGATTCTACAGGGATTGAACGAACTCTTACCGACTACGACTTTCAAACGGACTTGTTTTTAGTTGGCAAAAATATGTGGATTCTTGATGTTTTTTCCGATTCATGCCTCCTTTCTTTTAAGCTGGGATATGATGCTTTAAAGTCGTCGTGAAAAACTGCAATTATTTTTGAAACTGCATAAAACAAGTAGCGAAAATAACTGGAATTTGGACCCTTTTCAGAATCAATTAAATGATTTCTCTCGGGTTTTTAATCGCTTTGGAGGAACATAAAGTATGTTGAAACATACTGGTCTATCTCGTGGTGTCGTATATATTTTACTTTAAAGCCTCCCTCGCTGTCCATTGTAGGCATGCCAAATTTAGTTAGGTAAATCAGGCTCTTAGTATTACATAGAAATAGATGGAAATCAGATCATTATTATTGCAGTGAGATTGAATGCAGACCCTCCACATTCCTTTGCCTGAATTGGAACCAATTATGGATTTTACGCGCATGTACAGCCTACTTGGGACCCACTGGACCCATTTAAGGCACTGGGTGAAGACAAAAGTTTCAAAAGTGGTTGCTGGTTCAGCCAAAAGTCGACCATTGTAAAAAATAACATGATAGCTTTCTTTAGACTAAGCCTCTTTTGGCTTTGATCACACTCATGGAGCTGTCAATGAGATTCGAACTCACTAGCAATGACCTGCTAGAATATCTTGTCACTCATAGAAATATACTCTCTTGGCTGAGACTCTGAATCTTTTATGAAATTTAAACTTAAATTTAAACAATACTCACATGCAGGGGCCGTGTGTAAAAGAAATAGTTTCTTTTAAAACCATGAATTCATTAAAAAAAATACAACACAATTTTGAGACCTTCGGGAAGTAATTATGTATTTTCGTGTTTGGAAAGTAATTACGTATTTTCAAATCACGATCGCCGTTTTTAAACCTTATAAACCATAGTTGGTATTTACAAGCCTTCACTGCATCAAAATACTCTTCACAAATGTTTCTCATTGTCTGCGTAGTAGTCCTAACCATTTGAAATCTGCACAGTAAGCAATGGTGAATGCTTTTAAAGTCTCTTTCCTCCATGAGGTTAAACTTTACTATACACTATAAACGACACACTGCCGGATAGAAGAGATGATGAACTAAATCCAGACGACGTATCGTACCATTTAAATCTGATCTTTCCCTGGTCAGCTTATGATTTATAGCAAAAAAGATATGTAATAACTTTTGGAACACAAAAATGCGTAATTACTCTCGGAATACCAAAATATATCTGATATATGATGTTATTTAATTTGCGTGTATAACTAGAGAGCACTCAGAGAGCGCTTACCTCGCAGCGATATGGATGGATCTGCCTCAGAATTTAATCAGTTCTTCCATAGCATATTGTCCATCCTTCCATAGAATTTCATTGAAATTCACAGAGAACTTTTGGTGATATCGTGTGGACAGAAATGAAATTTCAATGACAATTTACGATGCAGATATATAAACTATGACATAGGGGAGATAATTATGTTTGGATCCGTCCCCAGAATTGAATCGTTTCTTTCGTGACCTATTATCAACCTTACCACAAAACTCCGAAGAGATTCACTGAAAACGTTTTGAGATATCGTGTGGACGGACATGAGAGTGTACGTAAGTGTGCGAAAAAAAAAACAACGGAAAAATATTTCTTAATCGAAAAATCCTGGATCCGTCCCCAAATTTAATCACCTCTCCCGTACCCCATTCCCAAACCTTTATAGAAAAAATAATTGAAATCTAGCGAGATGCCGTGCAGATAGCGACAATAAGACAGGCAGAGTAGAGGCATTTTTAGAAGAGATCTAATGGGGTACTGACGACAATTTCCAAGTTTGCAGAAGAAACGGTATGGCCAGGAGCTCTGGAACACACAAACAAAGACGTAAACAACACACAAAGTCATGCAAAAAATAAAAGATAGAACCCTCCGTCATCTTGATGGCCACGGTTGTTCAGTACAAAAGCCTGTCTGTTGAAATCACGATTTGCTTCTGCTCGTACATAGATAAAGACAGCTGGCTCTTGATATAGTATTTATATAATATTGAGATGTAGCCTTGAAACAGACTTGGCTATACCGTTGTTAGAGGGTAGCTCTATGCACCGAACGTCATCCATTCAAGTGTAAATATTTAATAGCTCTGTTCTGAAGGAAAGGTGTTTCATTTACACGGAAGAACTTTTTACTTAATCTCATAGCAAGAGGTCTGCTTTATATCATAATCTTTTGATTAGCTATTTTCGCCTTCTGTTTATTTCCAATAATGACAGAGATAAATTATCTTTATGCAATTTGTGCTGCAGATAAAGATATTGGCACGAAAATTGCCCGACTCCGCCAGGGGGAGTATTTTCAATCCTCTCGGATCAGGAGCTTTGAAAGCTGGAACCTTACAGTCAATAAAAGATAATGGTGTAGTTTAATTCACTGTGGTGGTATTTACGGCGATGAAATTTACCTAGGATGGATTTTTCGCAGAGGAATCTTTCGTGAGGGAATTTTCCCTGGGGAAATTAATTGAGGGGGAATTTACCGAAAAACGTTTTATATAAGCTTAATTTAATATTCCTGAAGTTGGTGACATAGTTGCTACTAAGATATATTTGTCCTTTTATTTATCATTTTGTCCCTCCCCTGGGAGTATATTTCCCCACCCTGGAAAATTGGCTGCAGGCATCAATGATTCCAATCCAAGTCTGAATCTGGACTCAGTTTCCTCTTCCCATAACAAGAACAAGAACAATCCTCCTCTAATTGAGGGATATTTTGGAATCACGACTAAGTGACCAGTAGGTGGCTCTGACTAAATTTCTCATATCCATTTGGATATTTGAACTGTTACAAATGCACAAGTACTTATTTTATCTCGATAAATAAATACATTTATTCTAAAAAAAAAACATTGTTTTTATGATTTCCAATTTATCAGAATATTTTTCGATTATTTGAACATTTATTCTAGCGTGGAAAAAAACACAAAATCTATTTAATCGTACACCATAATAGTCATATTTACGCAGTATTCAGGACCATTTTCAGTGGAGTAATAAACATAATTCTTCCAAAAATAATGCATATCTGTTGATAGCACAACAATTTCCTGTAATCTATCCCACAGTCCCACAACTCAATTGCCAAAAAAGAATTCGGGGGCATTCAATCTACCTCTATAAGCAAATGTGTGGCCTCTCAGTCCCTTGTACTCCATTCTAGTAAAAATACATATCTACTAATTCTATTCCACACACCATCTTAAACATTTTTATAAAGTCGCCCCAGTCTCTTCTATTTTTTCGCAACTATGTCAACCCTAACTCCTTTGACCTATCGTCATAACTCATACTTTTTTAATTCTGGTAATAACTCAGTTGCTCGTCTCCGGACTCAAAAAAAAAGAAGGTTTTTTCTATTCTTCATCAATACGGTGACTATTATATATACAATACACAAATTGCAATAAGCATCTTCAGTCAGAATAGAAGTTGGAGAGGAATTTGACCCAGCAGCAGTCAGGCTTGTCTTCATCTTCGTTTTTTATGAGGCGGTTATGAACTGGAAGACATTTGCAAGTCAATATGATACTACAAAATGTGTGGAGGTGAGGTAGGCCAAGTGGTAGACAGCAGAGGAAATGTATTCCGCGAGTTCAAACGCCAGCTGCGGTGATCCGAGTTTATTTCCACTTGGCACTCGTCGAAACACTCAAATAAATCACTTCTATTTACCCCCACCCCCAGCTATGGATAAAACTGCAAAACTTGGAAAACCCATCCTTTCGTTCAGCGCCGTGAAAGGCTTAAACATATTCAAGAAAGGTTGGTTAACGGTGTCCTGATGAAGCTCCGACTGGTCTAGCAAGCCGGAAGTAGATTATAATAAACGCTCGTGTGAAATGAACAGCACTTCAACCTTGGTGGTAAAAATGAATCGAGCATTTGCTGGGGTGTTTTTTTAATGCAAAATCGAAATATGAAAACAATACAAAACGGGTCTGATTAGTCATTTAATAGAAACTATCACATGACCAACATCTTTTGGCAGCATGCTGTATCGGGATGATCAATGAAAGATATAACGGAGAGAAAGATAGGGATGGTTTCCCGCAGTGTTTCGTCAACGGGGCTCTAATGAAGCTTCGACGAGCCTAGCAAGCCGGAAGTGGAATATGATAAATTCTCAGGATAACCTTGCAGTGCCCTCGATGGCACAAACGGCTGGATGATTTACTTATTTTTCTTATTTACGAAATGGAAGAATAGATTCGCCTCTAAACACTCATCTTGGAATTTCCGGAATTATCATGACTGGATGAATAAATATATATTGAAGGCAAATATTTATCGAAATTAATTGCATAAATATATCACAGAGGTCTTGTTAGTCACTCGATAGAAACAGACACATGACCAACTTCTTTCGGCAGCATGCCGAGTCAGCTAAAACACGGGGAGAGAGGGTGATCAATGAATGAATTACTTCTCTCGCCTTCTGTTGGGCAGTGATCTCTGAAATCTCTGAATTTTCAAAAAAACAAAAAAAACAAGTGGGTCGAACTAGGGAACGATTAAACATAAACTTACAATGAAAACTGAAGCCCCAAATAAAACACCTATGTAGGGGGAATAAAAAAAATAACCAGAACTTTTCTTAGACATAATAAGGAATACATGTTTAAATTTTCCGCCCTTGGGCTCTAGTGGCGCAGCCTCTACGCGTAATACATTCATAGCCAGCCAGACCGACCTGAAAAATGGTGAAACCTACTTCAACAGTTTTGGTATTATATATATATATATATATATATACACACATACATATATATATACACACACACACACACAGTATATGCGGTACAAATCAGGCTAGCAGTATAACATAATATAATGATATATCAATAATATAAAGCCACTTCTGAAATGTAATGGATTTATTTCATAGAGTGCTCGATACATACAACATTTTACTCATGGAGTTGAGTTGTTTTAGAGTAGAGCTGGAAATAAATAGTAGATTGTGGATTCACAACACAAACTAGCTCATGTTTCTGCCTGATTAGGCCTGGAGAGGGCAGAAACATGAGCTAGTTTGTGTAGTGAATCAACGATCTACTATTTATTCATATATATATATATATATATTGTGTCATCCACAGGCAGCTGTTTCGATGTATTACATCTATTCAGTGTGACTATAGACTTTAATCCATCCAGTACCGTGAGGCAGAATTGAAACCCTCATATCGGACCCGGAGGCCGATATCCTACCTCTCGACTACGGAACTGGACAGCGATATATTCATTTACGCAGAAACTCTTCATCCACCAGGGTGCTCTATTTCTAATGGAAGAGCATTGCATAAGCTTACAATGGATGAGTTACCTCACTTAAAGAGTGATCAACCCTGGATAAAGGAGCAATATATATATACATATATATATATATATATATATATATATATATATATATATATCGTCACTGTATTCTCTTAGTCATGCTTTCATTAATTCCTGACAGCTAACAAAGCCTTCCTTCCAGATTTTTATTGCTCAAGAAACTACTGGACGAGTGTTGAAATTTGCTAAAACAAAAAATTGTAAAATCAGTGCTTACACAACTTTCATCGTCATTTATTTACTGCCAAACACGCTTTCTCAGTGCTAAAGATTGTATAGGAAGCAGAAACAGCAAACAATAATGAAAATGTTTCTTTTGTTACTGGTTCAGTTCACTGTTGGTCATTCGTTCGTTGTTTGGAGTTTAGTCAGCATGGATCGTTGTTTTGTATAGTAGTGTGTAATGCAGTAGAAACGTTCATCAAAACGAATTTTTTTAATAGCCATCCAGTGAAGTTTTAGGATACACCGCGTTACTGCGTCAACCACTGTTTTAATGAATGTTACTTCAGCATAACACGCTGCTGTTATGACCAACATCACTGAGCTGAACACTGCTATATCTTTTAAAAAGCCACAAATGAACTTAATCTGTAATGACAAAGACGGCTTTTTAAAGAATGACCTTTCAGCATTTAATTTCTTCCAGTAGAAAGCCTGTAAGATCTAACAAGATCACTCGACTCAGTTGAGTCAACTCTCTATCAGGCATGTGTGTTTCTCTGTTCTCTCAACCGCTGGTCGAGTTGGAAATGTTCCTTCATCACGTTTTTTTACTATTTTAAAACTAAAAAAAATATTCAACGAAATATCTATCCTGAGCGAATTGAGCCAAAGTAAAAATTATAGATTTATCATTGGACGACCTTCAAAAACGACAATGTTCATGTATTCACGTATTTTGCAAAGTTTGTTCACTTGACCTTAAAAGGTCTTCATTTGATGTGAATGGTCAATATTTTTTGTATGAAGTATTTCGAAGAACAGCCAGAGAAACGAACTAAGTTGAATGAAGAATGAGATAGATCGACTGAATATGGGAATAAGAGAATCCAACTTCATTCTGGAAAAGTAGAAAACTGAACGATGTTTACAATTTTTTGTTCGTTCTTTTACTCTATCTGTTAGAATGATTGACTTTGTTGAAAGGAAATTCAGTCGCTGCGAAAAAACTTAGGGCGAGTAAAAATGTTCCCTTTAAGCTGACCGGCGGTCGAGTTACTTCAAGAAGAAAAAAAGCATGCAAGACACGTCAAATCTACATCATTGAGCATAAGAAGTGTATTCGGATGATAGATATCTAGATACACTCCTTCTGTGCACCTGTTGGCTGTGTCTGACTCAATATATTCCTCAGAATATCCTACTAAGGGTGGAGCGCTCTCTCCGAGCTAAAATGTAACTCAGGAAAATCGAGGTGGTCATCTTATGGTAATTATTTTTAAATCCCAACATATGAACTTGAAATGTCTACATTTATGAATCTTCCTGGGTCAATAGAATTATTGTTTAACTTATACAATGCTTTGATATTAAATTGAAAAAAACAACACCTGATGTTTCTGCTCCACCCTGTACAAGAAGAGTGTTTTTTCTTTTCATTTTGAGGGAAAAGATTCTAAAATGGAGACATAATTGATATCACTAGTTAAACGCACGCGTTTTCTTTTTTCTTTGGACTCTGTTTCTCTCGTTATTTGTAATTTAAGCTTGAATGTTGATAGCCAGCCAGCGAAACTAACAAGAGAAATGCACTCCATTCAGTAATTACCTTAGAGTGAGGCATGACAAGAATCTAGTAAATTACTAGGTTACAGAGACTCTAAAGATATCAAGTTGGTGCAAAAATAATTGCCGTTTTCCAACATCAACTTTAAATCAGTATATCTCAGCTTGGAATAAAAGTTTTTAATCGAAATAAGAACCTTCAGAATCTACAAAGTTTTGCCAACTAGAAACTTATCCCGTGAGGCTAGAATTCTTGGGTCCCGAAACTTATAAATTCTTCGGAGACGTTTTGAAAAGTTGCTTGGTTGTTGAAGATCTTACCCCTGCTGCGTAAGTTAAACTTGGTACAGTTTCGTAGCCTAGTTCATTTAATTTCAGCTGGATCATTCATGAAACTTGAGAGCGCTTCTTTGCTCTTCAAATTTGGTGCAAATACAAAACAACTCTTGAACAGTCAACGTTTAGTTCATCTGCAACCCTTCGGATTGTTTTGCATAGACCTGCCTCGGTGATAGGCCTCAGTTGGATCACAGAAAGACGTCCAAATCTTTGTTGATGGTCATCTGGCCAAGTACTTGATTGATATTGCGAGAAGTTTCTGCTGATTCACGTCCTATTTAGAACTCATTCAACAAAACTGCTCGACCTTTGGCAGCCTCAAATTATCGAGAATAAATAGTGAAGAGGAAACATTCAGCTAAAATTGATAGAACTAAATTCATGCTTCAAAATGGTATATTTTATGAACGTACTTGAACAATAGTTCATTTTAAAACAAGCATCAAAATTCAAAATAACAAAAAAACTAGATAAGACAGACTTGGAATATTGTTGACGACTGGGACTCAACCATGTTTCTTTAGACAATGGAACGACACAGAAGTAACTTCTCCGAAATGAAAGTCATGGTGAAGTGTACGGAGATGTTTGGATTGTAAATCCCTGGCTCATTTCAGAGATAACCATATATACGAATTGATTGTCCTCGTTTTATTAGGTGCCATCCGAGCAGATTTATCACTGCCCTGTCAAATGGTTTACGTTTACGCAAAACATTAATAAATTAATAGCTGAATCCTTGTTACAATCGGCTCACATCAATCGTTTTAGAACCAACTAAATAAATACCAAGATAGGGGATATACAGAAGAATAACAAATAACTATGAGAGAGATGAAAATTTCTAGTAACAAGTCTGGTTACTCAATCAATAGAAACCATCACGTAACTGATGCTGTTTGGCAGCAACACGTCCAGCTCGGGATCATCAATTAAAAAATGGAATGAATTACTTTTCTCGCCTTTTGTTGGGCTGTATTCAATGAAAAATGTCCAAATTTCCAAAAACAAGCGGGTGTTAACTACATGATCAATTCAGCATAAAGTTACAGTGTGAATTACCACCTACACACACACGCACGCACACGCTGGACACTTATCTAAAGAGAGGGTGTAACAAAAATAAGAAAAAAGTATTTTGTTGACTTAATAAGTCGCAAATATTTAGATTTTCAGTCCTCTGGCGCCTTTGGTACGGCCCGTACGCGTGATACAAACATGGCCGGACCAACCCAAAGCTATGTTGACAATTTTGGTTGACGCTCTTTAATATAATAAACAGATACAGTAAGTAGTTTCAGGAGTACAAAAAATGCATGACAGGGTGGGAAGGGTGATCCACTGTAAATTGTGCAATCGACTGTGATATTACCATTAAAATAGGTGATGTGTATAAAGATACTGAAATGCTAAGTCGACAGAGTCCCTGTCTCAGCCTCGTCGATGTGGTCAAAATAAAAAAGCACGCCATGGGCCAGCGTGGCAGGGCATGGCCCAACACTCCCTGTAGTTCACACAATGAAAATTATACAGGCTGTTCCTGCTCGGTCATCTTTCCCAGAAGGTCCAGCCAAATCACCTTGCCCTGAATCAGATAACAACATCATCAGCCTACTAAAAAAAGCTGGTAAGTTAAAAAACAAGCCATACTATTATTATCTTATGCCTAGAAGAAAGTAAAGTCCCGGAAAATTGGAACGCTGAAATCGTAATGGTTTTATAAAGAGATCCGAATGACTTAAAGAACTATAGACCAATAAGTCTATTTAACTGCATCAATAAAGTTTTCACAAAAAGCATCACTAACCGAATCAACAAAACGCTAGATAAAAAACTGAACACGGGAGCAAGCTGGCTTCAGAAGAAGCTACTCGACCATGGACCATCTTCATCCGATAAATCAACTAAAAGAGAAAGCTGCAGAATATAAAATGACAATTACTGTAGCATTATCGAGTTTAATAAGGCCCGTGGCTCGGTGGGAATTCCCATAATCATTTTGGCTATTACTCAATAAGATGTAGACCCTGTATACGTCAGAGTACTGCAACATATATACAGTAATAGCAGCTCCTTTATCAGGCTATATAAAGGCTTGGTGCCCTCTCAGCTCCGAAAAGGGGTACAAGGTGATGCCAACTCGCCCAAAGTCTTTTAAGCGTGCCTCAAGGTGATCTTCCAAAACGTAGACTGGGAAAATGAAGGAATCAAAATAGACAGCGAATATCTAAGCAACCTCAGATTTTCATACGACATCGTCCTTTTTGTAGAGAGCCCCTAGGAACTCCAACTAATACTAAATGGACTTAATAAAGAAAGCAAAAGTCTGCCTTCAAATGAACTTCAGCAAAACAAGGGTTTTTTGCAACAATCAAGCCGGAAATAAACACACCACGATCAAAATTGAAAACGCAGAACAGGAGAAAGTAGACCACTACATCTATCAAAGACAACAGATCTCCATGAAACCAACAAAAGAAGAAGAAATCAAGAGAAAAAATCACCCTAGAATAGCAAGCTTTTGGCAGAGCAAGCTAAAACTTCAAGAACAAGAAAATCCCATTAGGTCTTAAAAGGAGAGTATACAACCAATGCGTCATTCTGATAGAGGCATGCAACGTGCGCATAAAAGAATCATTCTCAATCTCATATGGAGAGATCAAAAGGTAGAGCAATATATCAGGGAAAAACAGTTCGAGATCACAGAATCCATTAGGAAACTCGAATGGCGATGGGCTGGTCATGTTGCAAGAATGACAGACAATTGATGAACTTCATGACTCACAACATGGATCCCTGGAGATTACATGCGTAACTGAGGCCAACAGAATACAAGATGGATTGACCAACGAGCCCAGAAAGTATTGGCTCTGCAACCCCCATGATAGAGAGGTGTGGAGAATCCTGGGGAAGGTCTTTCTCCAACGACGGGTGTCAAAAGACTGATGATGATGACAATGATGATGATGATAATGAATATATGTTATGTCCATGTATGCTCATCTCTCTTTCTCTCTCTCTCAATCTCTTCACCCCTCTCTTTCTGTTCTGCGTATGTGTGTATGTGTGTGTGCGTGTGTAAGCTGGTATGTTTGTTTCTTTTCTTCTTTCTCATTGCTGCCACCAAAGTTTTCAAGGGGAACATGTATTCAAGCCTTTCTGTCTATTCACATAATGTCTCCAAAAATTTTCAATGAATTTCGATGAAATTTTGTGGAACTGTGGGCCACAGGCTGAACGGGGGGGGGGTGGATTTCCAAGCAGATTCGTCAATAACCTCCCTTGCATCGTACCTGTATATGAATTGATTTTTTCAACAGCGTTTAATGATAATGACGTTCGTAGATATAGTGCTCTCTGGGTGCTTATTTACCTCTGTCACTGAGAGGACTGTCAACAAAGATGAAAACAGGTATATTATTTGGTCGTGTCTGTTCGACTGTTTGTTTGTTTGTCTGTTTGTTCGTTTGTCCACACAATATATCCGAAAGTACTGGAAGGGTGGACAATCGGGTTAGTAAAAGGTTGTAGAAATTTATGGCAGATCCAGGGTTTCTTTTCTAATTGGAATATATTTTCCGGTTTTTTTCTTTTTCCAATTACACTTATCAACTAGTTCAGAGCTCTCCATATGATACTCCCAAAAGTTATCAATGAATTTCAATGATATTTTGTGAAATAGACCACTCAAGAACTGGTCGAATATTGGAGCAGATCCAAGAAAATTATCTCCCCTTTGTTCAAGTTATATGTCCAAACCAAATTTCATGTTTTTTCCACACGATATCTCCAAAAGTTCGCTCTGAATTCACATATCTCGGGAAATAGATAATAGAATATGGAAGGAGTGATTACATTTTGGGGGAAGGGTCAGTATGCAACATAAGTTGATGTTAAATGGGTCACTAGATTGTATCAGTTTGATTTTGAAAAATTCAGATCATTTTAAGCGATCACAGCCCAAGAAAAGGCGAGAGAAGTAACTTATTCATCAATCACTTTTTCGACTTTTTAATTGATTACCTCCCAACATACCATATATAGGCAGTGGTGATTCATAATTTCCCTTGGAATGTCCCATTTGAACCCTCCCTCCGTTGCGTTCTAAAAAAAAATCCATCTTTATTCCCCCGACTCCTGCTCAAAATCCTGGATCCGCCCTTGCATGTGATTCAGTGAGAATTGCTATCTGTTTCTCTCCAGATCAATACGTAATAAAGAACTTTTTGATTCTTTGTCTTTTGAGTAAAAAGGCAAAAGAGAACGTCTTTTGATTTAGCTAACTTATCCAAGAAACGTGCTGTAACAAGGGACAGGAAAGGAATAAGGCCTTGCGTAATAAGCGAATAGTGACCATCAGCCTGCAAAGGGAATTTAATAGAAGGGTCAATAGATGACTCAAACGACCGGATGCGTAGCTTGAGATTTATGGGCTCAGCGGGGGGCGGGGCATTTTTAAATTGACCTGACCCTCAGCTGCATCTCGGCAAACGAGCCTTTGGCAATGACCGACCATCGAATTTTCAATTTGCTCCAAAATGCCCGCAATCATGGAATCGGTTCATTTTTTAGAGAAAAAAACGGCCAGCGAGTAATTGGATTTGGTCCCAAACCCTTCGGCCACACATTCTATAACGGCTATTTCGGACTTTGGTAAATTGATGTCCTTTGCCTTCGAGTGGTCAACGGTTAATAAAATCCACTGTTACCTGAGTTGCCTTGCGTACTTCATTCTGTATACTAGTGATTCTCAAATTTCATTGTATGACGGCACACTAAGAAATATATTTGACTTACGCGGCACACTAACCTTTTACTCAATGCTTTGTATTCGAAAAGAAATAACGGATTTCACTGCTAACAAATACATGCCGACCAACCCAGGTAAGTGAGGTTAAATGGTACGAAATGACGTCTACATTTAGTTCATCATCTCTTTTACCTGGAATTGTGATCTAAACCATTGGTTCTCAAACTTTATAGTTTCAAAAGACAGTGAAAATATATTAAACTTAAGAAACAGGTCTACCCACCTTTTACTGGCCTTGTGTCACTTTTCGCTCAACGTGCGAGTGCAAATAAATACTCCACCTTTTACCAGCCTTTTTGGTTCTGATCGAAGTGTAATATCTGTACTGCAGTCTTGTCCGATGTGTCGGTACTGACACTTGACACTCAATTGGACTGAAAACTTGTTGGATGGTAGTGGTCAAGACTGAGTGCGCAGGTGCAATGAGGGGACACTGAGGCTGCGCATTGCTAAGCGTTTTGGGAACCTTTGGACTCGTCCTTGGGTTATTCCATTATTACTCAGCCCTGTAGCGGAGAAGCAGTTAGCTTCGGGCGGCGCTGGCCCATTGCACTCAGGGGGACAGATCGGGCAAGTCCTGTCACCTTCCTGGACTCGACCTTGAGTCACATCTTGCTCTTCTTGAGAGTATGAGTAAAGAACACACCCGCCATTTACTCCATTATGTTAGGCCATTAGGGAAAGGAACTTTAGAAATAGTATATAAAATCCTTTGGAAATAATGTAAAATTTCAAATTCATTGATAAATTAAAAAAATAAATAAATAATCGAAAAGGTCCTGGATCCACCCCAAAATTTAATCACTCCTTTAGATCATAGCCTTCCCTTCGACAAAATATCACACTCCTCACAAACATCTGAAGATATTGTGTGGGCAAACATTACTGAATACAGAAAAAAAATTCTCAATCGAAATGATCGACCCCTAACTTTCACCAAATCTTTCTCACCCCATGGCCCAGCCTTCCAGACAATTTCATTGAAATTCATCGAGAACTTCTGGAGATATAGAGTAGACATATAGCTACGACGTAGAGGAGGTAACTTTTGAAATACCTCAATATACCCCAAAATGTAATCACTCCTTTCGTAGCCCATTATTCACCCTTCCATTAATTGTCCTAGGAATTCACTGAGAACTTTTGGAGATATCGTGTAGATAAAAAGACTGACAGACTAACGGATAGATATGAGGGAATAACCTCTTCCAACTTCGCTTGCAAAGGTAAATGAACAAAACTCATCCTTATTTAAGCTATAACCGTGAGATGCGTTAGGGGAAGTAGGAAACGACTCGGACAATGTAATTGACGGCCTGGGTTCAAACTAATACTAATACCCTTGGGAAAGGCATGAATCCATCTCTTCTCAACCACTCACCCCTGCTATGGGTATAATAGTAGAGCCGATTTGGTTTGACGTAGCTTCTGGTAGCTTCTGCAGCCAGATCGTATCGCAGAGTGGGGGATTCTGATGACTGAGCATCCCAGGACCCCCATATGCTTCGCCCAGGCATGGGTCATGGAGGCGACGTTCCATTGTGGAGACAGAACAGAGGCTAGTGGGGTCAACATTTCGATCGATTCATTCTACAGTCACTTCTGTAAATACATACGAATAGTACACCTGAGGAAAGTCATAACTGTTTATATATATATATATATATATATATATATATATATATATATATATATATATATATATATATATATATATATATCAAAAAGAGGCTTTGCTACTAATACTTGACTACCGAAAAAAAGTCCCTCTCTTTACGATACGGATGGTGCACTGAAGAAGGCCGTGGAATGGATCCTTTAAATCGTTGTGGGAATAACAAAATAATAAAAATAATGGTTTCAATGGTCCAAAATCTTTCTGAAAGATCATCTATATTAAAGCTACTAGTGCTGTACCCGTTACAAAGTTTGTTCGTTGTTTTTTTTTTCAGATGCATTCACGCATCTCTATTAGACGCTTTTCAGTCGGTTGATCGATCCCAGTTATATTGAACAACAGAAAAAAGAAGGAAGAGGTATGATATCATTATTAAATGTGACTTTGCAAATAGGTATGTTGTCAGTGAAAGAACACTAATTTATATCAGCTACTAATGGTAGAGTTTTTGTCATTGAAAAAAGCCAGGAATGGTCAGAAAATTTCAAAAAATGCGATTTACGATTTTTATTGAACATAAGACTTGCTGAATGTTTTCTTATCACAATATTTTACAAACATAAGAATCAGTTGACTCAAAGAAAGACTACTCGCTCTTCTTCCTCCTCCCTTTCTCCTACTACTAACAACGGTGGACACATCGTTGAAGTTATGGTTCTTGTTGTATTGTAACCTTAATTTCTTACAATTTCGTAACAATTTAAGTGAACCTTATGATTACTTCTTCCCGTTCTTTCTCGTCCGATTTGTTCTCCTTAGGTCAATGTAACATTGGGAGAGAAAAAGGACAAAACCGTGAAGATTAAAACAAACTAAAGTTTTCTGGTTGACTTGAATATTAATGACGACGTCAGTAGAGATCGATACAAAATGTATTTTCAAAATCGAAAATCGATGCAGAAAATGAAGAGAGATCAGTGATCCTTAATTCTTCATTTTTTTTAAATTAGATTTCTCAAGAACCGCTGATCCAAATTATTTCAAACTCGACCCTGTATAACCACGTGTGCTGACTAAATATATCTAGCAAATGTCAACTTTGTACACTGGCTAAAAAATGCCAAAAAAATATCCATTTACGATTTTTTTTAATTGAAAATAATACTACAGTAAATACATAAGAATAGTAATCTTGGTACATGAGATTTTTCGAGTACTGCTGATAGAAAAAACTCAAATTTAATACTGTTTTGCTTTGCATGGTGACTAACATATGCGACAAAAGTCAACTCCATCCAATGGTCAAGCAATCATCATCATCAGTCTTTTAATGTCAGTCGTTGGACATAGACCTTCCCCGGGATTCACCACATTTCTCTATCATGGGCGTCGCAGAGTCAGTATTTCCTAAATTTGTCTAGTTCATCTCTCCATCTTGTATTCTGTCAGCCTCGGTTTCACATGTAATCATTGGGTGTCCATGTTGTGGGTCGTGCAGTCCATCAGTTTCCTGCCATTCTTGCAACGTGACTTACCCATTGCTATATAAGTTTTCTAATAGATTCTATGATGTCTCTGACTCCCGTTTTCTTCCATATATACTGTGCTGTCTTGTGATCTCTCCATGTATGATCCTCTGATGTGTGAGTTGTTTGTTCCTCAGTTTGCGAGTCTGTCTCTTGATTAGGTTCCATGTTTCAGCTCCATAAGTGAGTATAGAGTGGATGCATTGGTTGTATACTCTTCTTTTTAAGATTATTGAGATCGTTTAGTTTTTGAAGGTTGAGCTTGCTCTGTCGAAGGCTTGCCATCCCAGAGTTATTATTTGCTTGTTTTCCTCCTCTTTTGAGGATCTCATGGAGATTCGTTGTCTGAGGTAGATGTAGTGGTAAGTAATCAGGGTACTTAGAATTCTCGAGTACCTCTGAACTCGACACTGATTGGCCTTGTGTGCTGACTGATGTCTCTCTCGCGAATGTCAACTTCGGACGAGGTCCAGTTGTTGAGTGATCGCGGTGTAAGCACACACGCACACGCACACGCACAAGGAGATTTCTCCGATCGTAATAGTATTATTGTGACACGTTGTTTTCTGAGCAAGGAAAGAAATGGAGTGCGTCTCGACGCCCCGTTGAAATTGAACTTTCAATGAAACGTTTTTAGTGTTACCAAGCCTCATTCAAGTGATTTTAATTCATTGTTCGTCAGCGCTGGAGGCTTTTGAGGTAAGACTAGCGATAAGCGGCGAGTGAGAGTTAATGAGATTTTCGCGGTTCACTCGTCATTTGGACGATAAAATCAGTGTTAGAGCAAAGCAATTGTTTTTTTTTTGTTTTTAGTTTTTTGTAATTAATAACGAGAAGTAGAAAGCCCAAAGCCATTCAGGTGGAGAAATATTCAAAAAAACAAAAACAAAAACGAAAAAAAAAACAATTTAATATAACTCTAGAAAATGTTAAATATTTTAATAATTATAACAATAGGCTTGATTGGTCATTCAACAGAAACTGTCTCGAGACCAATTTTTTTGCAACCTTTTTGCAGTATGTATTGCTGGGTTAATCAATTAAATTTGGGAAAAAAGGGGGGATCAATGAATAGATTATTTCTCTCTCCTGTCGATAGGTTGTGATCATTGAAAAAAATGTCTGAATTTTCACAAAACAATGGTGGACACAAACCAAGGCACCAATTTAGCATAATTTCAAATGGCAACTCAATCGGAATTTTCTTCAAGTCAGTTACAAAAAGAGTAAATTTTGAAATCATCCAGCCCTCTAGCTCCATTGATGCAGCCTGTACACATCATACATACATACGTACAGCCAGCTAGACTAACTTAAAAATTGAATACAGTTCTTGTGACAGTCTAGGTTTACTGTTTCCAACAATACAACAAAAAATAGTTCCTAACTTTTTAATGCAAAGCAAAAGATAGGGGAAATGGGGGGGTAAATAAAGGGCGAGAAAGGTTGGGGGTCAGGAGAAAAAACAAAGAAGAGCAGTTAGGGGAAAAAGAAGAAGAAGAAGAAGAAGAAGAAGAAGAAGAAGAAGAAGAAGAAGAAGAAGAAGAAGAAGAAGAAGAAGAAGGGGGAGGAGCATCGTAATGATAATAATGATAATAATAGTAAAATGATTAATAATAATAATAAAAAGAAGAGGAAGAAGAAGAAGAAGAAAAAAAGAAGAAGAGGGGGGAGCAACGTAATAATAAAAATGATAATAATAGTAAAATGATTGATAATAATAATAATAATAATAATAAAAAGAAGAAGAAGAAGAAGAAGAAAAAAAAAAGAAGAATAAGAAGAAGAAGAAAAAAAAAAGAAGAAGAAGAAGAAGAAAAAGAAGAAGAAGAAGAAGAAGAAGAAGGGGGAGGAGCATCGTAATGATAATAATGATAATAATAGTAAAATGATTAATAATAATAATAAAAAGAAGAGGAAGAAGAAGAAAAAAAAGAAGAAGAAGAGGGGGGAGCAACGTAATAATAAAAATGATAATAATAGTAAAATGATTGATAATAATAATAATAATAATAATAAAAAGAAGAAGAAGAAGAAGAAAAAAAAAAAAAGAAGAATAAGAAGAAGAAGAAAAAAAAAAGAAGAAGAAGAAGAAGAAAAAGAAGAAGAAGAAGAAGAAGAAGGGGGAGGAGCATCGTAATGATAATAATGATAATAATAGTAAAATGATTAATAATAATAATAAAAAGAAGAGGAAGAAGAAGAAAAAAAAGAAGAAGAAGAAGAAGAAGAAAAAGAAGAAGAAGAAGAAGAAAAAGAAGAAGAAGAAGAAGAAGAAGAAGGGGGGGAGCATCGTAATGATAATAATGATAATAATTATAAAATGATTAATAATAATAATAAAAAGAAGAGGAAGAAAAAGAAGAAAAAAAAGAAGAAGAGGGGGGAGCAACGTAATAATAAAAATGATAATAATAATAATAATAATAATAATAATAATAATAAGAAGAAGAAGAAGAAGAAGAAGAAGAAGAAGAAGAAGAAGAAATCTTCCGGAAATAGGGAGAAGATAAGATTTCAGAAACGCCCAAATCTTGATAGCCAACATCCACAGCCATGAAATTAGAATTTAATTTTCATTTTCATTATCCTAGCGTCTCTAATAAACACAGAAAAAAAGGAAAACGAATTAATAAAATCAAATTGATTGTAGAAAAATAAAAACGGGTCTGATTAGTCACTCAATAGAGATCGTCATAACCGACGTATTTTGGCTGCATGTAAATCTTGGGGTGATCAATTAAAATCCCGGAAAGAGGTATGATCAATAAATAAGTTATTTTTCACGCTCTATGAAGGATCACCTGAAAGTTTGAACATCCAAAAAACAAGCGGGCACAAACTAGTGACCAATTTAGCATAAACCTACATCGTATTTAAACCCCAACAAGAAATAAAACTGTTTCAAGAGAGAATTTTCAAAAAATAAAAGTACTTTTTTTTTTAGACATAATAAGGTGTAAATGTTTGAAATTTCAGCCTTCTAGCTACATTGGTATTTCTTGTACGCTTGATACATACATATACACACACATCTATACATACATAGCCAGCCAGCCGGACCAACTTGAAAACTGAAGAAACCTATGTTGACTGTTTTGGTGACATTTTCAGTTTACAGCTTCTTTCCAAGAAAAATTAGAATTACAAAAAAATTGTGCAGCAAGAACATTTGAGTTGTGCAGATTTGTTGGATAAATCAAATTTTGGCTTAAAAGCGAATTTGAAGGAGCATTCAGAGAGGATCGTGTTCACACTCAACGGATTTGTAATGTGCGTGTTCGAGTACTTTGTTGGTACTGCTTGGTATTTCGTGGTTGCTCAGGTGACAGCTACGAAACAGGATAGACGGGAAAAGGGAAGAGACGATACGATGAACGAGGTGAATTTGGAGAGAATCTAAATAAACTCAGCCCACCAGCTGTCGAAACGGAGATGCACTTGTATCTGACCAATGTCAAGATACTAACGACAACAGATCCATGGGGTAAATGATGAAGTTGTCGTTCATTCTGCGTTTAGGTGTGGAGCAAAGAATGTATTATGGAGAGAGAGAGAGAGAAGAGGAAGGTTGAGGGTGTATGTCCAATACTTGGGGCACATGCTACAACAAAATCCTTGCGTATAAACGAAGACATTTTGTTTATTAGAAACCGTGAAATTGTCTGCAAAACTGTCAAAAAAGGTTGCTTCAGTTATGGAACCTAACCAAGAGACAGACCCGCTAACCGAAACCCATGCAACGTGCACACGAGAGAATAATGCTCAATCTAATATGGAGAGACTCCAAGACAGCATAATACATCCGGGAGAAGACAGGGGTCCGAGACATCGTAGAAGCCATTAGAAAATAAAATGGAAACGGGTTGGTCATGTAATAAGAATGTTAGACAACCTCTGGACATTACAATTCACAACGTGGATCCCCATATTCGAGACTGTGTTAAGATGGCGTGACGAAGTAGAGAAATTCAGAAAGTATTGGCTCCGTGACGCCCTCAATGGAGAGGTCTGGCGAATCTGAGGTGGGGTCTTTGTCAAATAGCCGACGCTGAAAGGTTGGTGATGATCAGTGGCAGACAACCTGTGAAGCGGGGGGGGTCGGTCCGTGTGACAACATTAGATCGGGTCACATTTCGAAGACTGCCTGAAAAAGTTCATACAGTTTTTCTAATGGAAATTCTATTTGCTCACAGGATATCTCCAGAGTTTATCAGTCAATTCCAATTAAATTTTGTGTAAAGATGGGCAATGGGATGAGAAAAAGTTGGCTGAATTTATGGGCGGATCCAGGAATTTCCCTTCGATTGAGAGGTATTGCCGTTTTTTCCCTTATACATGTTTTTATATGCTCATCACTGTCCACATAATATCTCAAAAAATGCCAATGAATTACTACGGATGGAGAATAGGCTACAGAAGAAGTGATAACATTATACATAAAAAGATTTTCATGGTACCCGTGCTTAATTCCTTCATGTTATTTTTTAAAAGAATCAGAAGTGAAAAATTGAAAACTGAAGTTGAATACAATTGTTAGTAAATGTAGGCTTATGTCAACATATTACAACAAAATCACCAAAATACTAGATATCGCGAGGAAAGAGTGAGTTCTGGAAGGGAATGACATCATGAGCTACCGCCCAGGTTGACAACAACCATAGGGCTGCCACCGATGAACCCCCAACAACAACTGAAGCGAATTTCGATGTTGATGAAATAAGAAAGAAAGAAATGCTAAGAATGGACGAGAAGGTTCTTTTAAACTCAGGGCTTTCAACAGGTACCAATATTCGAAAGAAATAGGTCTGATTACTCCTTCAATAGAAACTGTAACATGACCAATGTCTTTTGACAGCATGCTGTGTTGGGGGTGGTCAATTGAAAAATTTGGGAAAAAGAGTGATCAATAAACAAGTTTATTCTCTCACCCTTGGGAGTTGTTCACTAAGAAAACAACAGTCCTGAGACAGAATAAGGGACCAATACATCACAAAATTACGTTGCAAATTGAACCCCCCATTTAGAAGCTATCTGGGGCAGGGATTTGAAAAAACCAAAAAATTTAGATTTAACAAGTGGTAAATATTTAAATTTTTGATCTTCTAGCTCCATTAGTTCGGCCAAAATGCGTGACTCATATATAGCCAACCTGCCAGACCAGCTTCAAAACTGAAGAAACCAATTTCGAATTGAAGATTTTCTAAAGGCTATCTTCGCTCTTGTCACTGATGTATTCTTCATCCGAAATGTCTTATTAGTGCCGAGAATTGCATATTCACGCAAGCGGTTGATGGTTACTTCGTGTTTCGGTATAGGCATCCCGGATGTGACCTAGGCTTATTCCAGCGGTAGCCAAGTTTGATTAAGGTAAGAGCCGCATCCGACGAACTCCAGATGTTCGAGGGCAAGACATGAATCAAATTTACTCACAAGTTTCTGTTGTTACCAAAATATTTTGTAACTAAAAATCTTATATATCATTTCTTAAAGGGGCTGAAATCATTTGTAAATTGACTTTTCAATATTGTCATTTCACTCTTATATTGTTGGGCTAATAATGATCTATAACAATACACTGGTCATATAAAAATCAACTAATGCATGATATGCAATAATATCTATTAACTAACTGGGATACATGACGTTTTCCAGGGAAAAAAGATTAAGATATAACTGCTCAGGAAAACAATTTGTTATAGAGATTTAAAGCAATTAATTGGGACTGGGGTGTACTCAAGCCCGAATCCGTCCTTCGTCGGGTCAGCACATACACACGCACACACACAAAAGATTTCAACTCTAACAACCCAGGAAACAAATTATATCTATCAAATTATATATATATATATATATATCATAACAACGCAGGAAAGGTGGAGAAAAATACTTGTCTTTCTTAGATTCAAAAATTCCAAAATTGGCTCTAAATTATTAGAAAGTCAGTGCTACTAATTCCATGTTCATCCTGCGGTCAAGTTAACTTTGCATATAAATAAGTTACACATAGAGTGCAGACGTTTCAGATTCTAAAAAGCAGAAAGAAAGAAAAAAAAATCGTCGTCTTTTCAGATGTTAGATGTATGTATTTTTTTATCTGTTTATTTGAGGTTCAGCAGTCTCAAAGTACATATATATACATAAAATGTTTTTAAAATTTTGACTGTTAAATGTTTCAACTTTACCAAACCCTATATTAGTATTTAATAATGTAAATATTTTACTAACCATGAGCGTTAACCTTACATTTTAATCCGATACGTCTGTAGTTTATATCGGATAAACAATTATATACCTAGATTTTTTTTCATTTACCTTTTACATTAACTGTGATGAGAAAGAGAGCTCAGTAAAAATATTTTTATGAGCCGCATACTAAATGTCAAGAGCTGCATATGGCTCGCAAGCCATGGATTTGGCCATTCATGGCTTATTTACAATGTTACTAACTCAAAAAATAATTTTACATTGATTTGACTGCCAAATAGCGCTATACTTAAAAATATAGCCAACAAACACCAAGCATTGCCGAGGCAGACCAAAAAAAAATGCTAAGTATGGTCAAAAACAAGCGCCAAATAGCTGTTCCTCGCATTGCAAAACAAGAAACGCGCTGGTTTTAGCGTGGAAATCGCTAACTTTGCGACACTGCTCATTTCAACGAATACTCATTCATTCCTAACAATTCTTGCCAACCCATCTTCATCTATGGATCTCAAAACCTTCAGGCTAATGCTCACACCCATATCATTCCATCACCTAAAAAGCACTTAGGAAACGTAAACAAAGTTGTTGCATTCAGCAAAATGCATTTCACCAAAACAAGACGGTAAATATTGATTTTTGTTTGTGTATGTGTGTGTGTGTATTTGTATGTCTGTGTGTATGAGTGCATGTGTGTGCGTGTACGTATGTGTGTGTGGAGGCATTTAGAACAGAGAAAATACTACTTCGGCTGATTTTGCTGGAATGAACACTCAGAATTACGTAAGGCGAAATGGCATAAACAATATTCTTGTCATCTTGAGGGTTAGCTCGATTGTTAACGTCTTGGATTGGATGTCTGAGGATAAGAATTCGATTTCAAGCAACGAATGAAGTTTTTTGGATGCGTCTTGTCAAATGAATGTGGACTGGACAAAAGTGATTAAGCCCAAATTTCTAATTACACCGTATTCAAAATTTAATTCGAGTCTCGTACTTCGCATAAACGAATCACCGTAGCCTGTGCATGTACTAGAGCTCATCTAGAATTCTCTGAAAGAATAAATAATATCTATGCGAAATTATCTAGAAAATACCAGCGCAAAATTTGGGCTTTGTTGGTCCGAAAATGATTTTAGAGACCCATAAAGACACTTTTTTGAAAAAAAAAATTATATAAAGTTCCTAGATGGTGCCAAGTGGTATACTAACGTGCATGTCTTCAAGGTTGTAGCTCCGAACATGTGATCAGAGGCGCCCTGGGGGTGAGGACTCATACGGATACTCAAAGAGAGAAGAATCTGTAGCCCACGTGGCTTTGTGGGACTACGGTGATTCGATTAATTTCATTCTCATTTTGATTAAATTGAATTGAATTTCGATTACGGTGTAATCTAATTATTTGCGCTTTTGATTTTAATCAATCGTAGTGTCCGGACTCTATATGTGATGCCGACATTTATTTTGCATAGTTACATGATTTTTTATAAATTCAAATTGGTTATGAGTGTGATCAGTTCTGGATAGTCCAAGTCCAAAAATCTGTCTGTCCGTCCGTCCGTCCGTCTGTCTGTCTGTCTGTCTGTCTCTCTCTCTCTCTCTCTCTCTCTCTCTCTCTCTCTCTCTCTCTCTCTCTCTCTCTCTCTGTCACAATCTGGCCTCAGAGGTCTGGGGATCGTCGTGTAAAAAGGGTCCCTATTTCCTGTGGCATCGACTACTGTTCCATAGCTATGCATTAGTACGAACAGATTTTGAAAATAAAAAAAGGAAATCTATTTGCTTTTATTTTCAAGACTTTGTTTTTTTTTTAATTTCTTTAATAGGTTTGGTATTTGCATCTTGTCTCTATCTGTAAGATAAACTATGTAAGACTTGTCACTCTAGCTCAGCCCTTGAGACCCTGGCATAACAAGCAGTTTGTCGTGATTTCAATTCACGATAGGGGTATGTTTATTTTAACCCCTTCCCCATTTGGTGAAGATTGTTTTCGTTGTTCTTGCTTGAGAAACAAAATCAACTTTAGGTTCGGACTGAAGTTTGACTGAACACATTCAATACTTCACTATTGTGATAACAATTGAATCTGTCTCGGTTTTCTGTTGAACAACAAAAATCAATGAAAAGCTCCTTAATTTGTCCATTTTCGAATTTTCTCACTTAGTATATTACATATTATGACTTTAGCACTTCAGTAGAAATTCCCTTCGTTTAAAACCCATTCGTAAAGTCAATTATCACCTGAAAAGGGCGTTACATATTTATGGGCAGGTAAGGCGTATATCTATGACTTTTTACATACATCACACCTTTTTCTCCACCCTATCCCCCATCGACAAGCCTATTGTTTCCAGAACCTTAATTAGGCGCATATCGGGTTCATTATAAGATTCCACTTTTGGAACGCACGTGATTATTCCATAAAATATTCATCGTGCGACCGTTTTTTGAAGTTCCAAGGCGACAATTGTCGTGCGTAAGAGGAAAAGACGTAGTCTTAGCATTTTCCATCAAGATCATGAATGAAAGAAGTATTAGGTTGGCACACAAATAATCGCAGTTTTTCACCATCAACTTTACGGCAGTATATATCAGCTTAGAATAAAAAGTTATGAATCGGAATAAGTACTTCCGGAATCTACACATTTTTGTCAACTAGAAACAAGTCTATTTATTTCGGGAGCATTCACTTCTTGGACCCTGGAACCAATTAATTTTTCGAAATTGTTTAGAGCTGCTTCTTGGTTGTTGAAAATTTTCCTTTGCAGGAAATTGTCGAAACGCTTGAAATAATGTCAGTCGGTCGAACAGAGGTCTAATGAGTAAGCTGGGTGAGGTAGAACTTCGTAGCCTAGTTCGTGACATGCAAGCTTTTTTGCTTTTCATTCATAGTCATCCACACGACAAGTCGAGCTTTTTTGCTTCTCCGATTTGGTGCAGATGTCGAATAACTGTTGAATGATCGACGTTTAGTTCCTCTGCAACGTCCCGATTTGTTTTGTCTGGCTCCGCTCAATAATGGCAATAATTCGATATCATCAATAACAGAAGGTCCACATTTTCAAAGCTCTCGTCTCTGTTTCGAAATTTTGAAAACCAATGTTGAGCTATACGTTCATTGACTGTACCCTGGCTAAATACTTGGTAGATATTGCGAGTAATTACCGCTGATTCACGTCTTTTTTAGAAAACAACGAATTTCCTCGAATATTTATTTTCCCATCTTTGATTTGAGAGCTTCAAATAAACTAGAATGGATAATAAAAAAAAGCGTTCAGCTTGAATAGAGCGAGCAAATTCACGCTCTGAATACTTTATCATATGAACGTAATTAAATAATAGTTAATCTAAAATAAGAATCAAATTTTAAAATAGCAAAAAAATCACCAATCTATTTTAATGTCTATTTAATCACTGTCCCACCACAGCAATATGTGACACAAGGTCGGGCTTAACGTGGGAAGAAATAGTAGCTTACCGCCAAAAAATGGCTCCAGCCGACGCAGTCACCTGCAAAAGCTGAGCCGAGTAATAATGGGAGAGCCTAAGGACGAGTCCAAAGGCCTCCCGATGCGCTTAGCAAACGCAGCCTCAGTGTAACCTCATTGGCCAACGTTTGCACCGGCGCACTCGGTCTTTGATACCTCCCACACAATCTCCGGCCCTTTCAACGGGCAAGTAATGAACAGGGTGATCTTTTTTTTTGTTCCGCAGTCCGTAATTTGAAGATAACAATTTTGCTGACAGAGATATCTCCTACCCACCATTTGAAACGTTAAACTGTTCTGCAGTAACGCGTTTTCTCCGTACAAAATCATTTAATAGAATTTGAAAAGAAATTTTTCTTTAGGGGATCTTTCCCAAGGGGATATTTTCCTTGGAAAATTTTTCCCAGCAATCGTGACCTTCCCGTTTCAAAATAGCTGTAGCTCCTGCTGTAGAGTGTCATGCGCTGATGGCGAATTCAAAGTCGAAGAAGCAGACGACCCGAACCCTAACCCTAACTCTAACACTAAAAACACTAACCCTGAGTAACACTAATCCTGAGCAGCACTAACCCTGCAGTTAAAACGGCAGCCATTTTGAAACATTGGAAGTCTTTGAAATGTCTCAAGTGAATTGAGAGCCCATAAAAAAATTCAGACATTTCTGGCGCCTATCTTTTTATCAGAATCTGGCGTCAGACTAGCGTTAAGCCAGGCAATCATATTACAACGTTCCTTATTTATTTATAGTATCAATAATTTTTGTGGGATAGAGAATTAGCGACGTAAGATTGAATACAAACTGCTGTAAAAGGCAGTTGATAGCCTTTTTAATATTCAAGTCATTCTTCAGTTTATCACAGACCGAAGAGCCCCAGTCAATAATAGGATATTAAAAGAGTCATAACACCATAAAATAGTCAGAACCACCAGCTTGACTTATTAGTTTATATGTTTTTGTTTTTTTTTCCTTTGTCATTTTTTCTGTTGTACGTGCTTTGTTTACTGAATTCGAATTTATCCCCAAATAATGAATTTCGTCTTTTTTTATCTCTTTTCAAGCCTGGGAAAATGTGGAAAATATGAAATACTCAACTTACAAAAAATGCTAACTTTGGTTTTAGGGCATTTGCATCTCGGACAATTCTCTCCCGGTTAAGTGTGTCCCGGTCATTTGCCTTCTACAATATGCAACTACTCCTGGATTTAAGAAAAACAATAAGTTCTACTTCTGGCCAACCATACATCTATCCATTATTAAAAAGCCATACTCCCAAATTAGTATGGTTAATTGTATAATTGATTGTATGGTTGTCTTATCCGATTCCTGTGATAACCCAAAACTCGTAATGGATTGGTCCTTGTGGAATAGAATAACGTAGCTAATAGAATGATTAAAGGGCTGTAAAAATGCGTCTGGTGAGACAGAACAATGAAAATTTCGTCATTGAAACTCTTAAGATCACATATGATCACTCAGCTTGAATTAAATTGAGACTTCAAAAAACTTGAAATACTTGAATTTCTTGATTGAATCATTACTTTTACTATTTATTTTCGTAATAACAAAAGATCGAGAAAATTTATTTTCTGAAAAAAAGGTTTTACGATACGATATGATACGATAAGATATTCAATGCGATACGATACGACATAATACTATGCGGTAAAATATGATACGATATGATACAATACGATATGATACGATATGATACATGATACAATGCAATACGATGACACGATGCGGTACGATATGATACTATGCTATACGATATGATATGATATGATACGATATGATACGATATGATACATGATACAATGCAATACGATATGATACGATGCAGTACGATATAATACTGTGCGGTACGATACGATACGATATGATACGATACGATATGATTCATGATACAATGCAATACGATATGATATGATATGATATGATACAATACAATGATACGATACGATAAATAATACAATGCAATACGATATGATTCGATAACGATACGATACAATACAGTGGCAGATTAGAATAGGCAAGGGGCCTTTTGTCTCTTGACTATGCCTATGCATATAAGAGGCGTGTCTTCCTTTGTATTTTGGGTGTGCTGTATGTTACAGATGCACAAAAACAAAAAAATATTTTGGTGTCCGTAAAAAGCCATGGACAGTAAAAGAATTTTAGGTAAAATGTGGGGAAGGTGGTCCCGATTGTAAATTATTAGGTTTCACTCCTACGCTCATTCAATATAACAAATAAAAAGAAATAAGAGAATTAATGAAAGAGAAACGAATTTTTGACTTGATACTATTATCCGCTGATAACAGTGTCTAATCCAAATTCTGTTTGCCATTAATACTCTAATTTCTACAACCAGGACCACTTTCCCAACACAGTGCCTAAAAATATCCATCACTCTTTACAGACAATATATTTGCAGGTGTTTGTACTTCAGTAACAAACAGCACACCCATGATCCAAAGCACCATCCGCCACTGATGCCTATTATTTCTAAAATACCTCATAGGCACATCGTTGTTCTCCTTGTTTTTATTAAGTTTATAAACTTTTGTAACTATAACTAACTTCTATTTATTTCAGTAACAAAACCAAAGAAAATAAATCGTTTCCATTTCGTTATCTGCGAAGTTATTAACTGCCATTCTGTCTATTTTAGTAACAGAAAAAAAAAGTTTCTCTCTCGTTATCAACGAAGTTGACTTTTTTTTCAAGTTTTGATGCAGTTATTCTCGTACGTTAGCATGCATTAAACTGATTAGAAAAATTATTTTATCTAAGAATGGCAATAATATCATTCAAGTCCAAACATGAAAAGTATGCATGTTATTGGCGACCTCTCGTAAAGACTCCATTTATACTCAGGATTGTAAAATGCGATTGAAGATTGAAGACGCAGTTCCATCATCTTCATCATCATCATCATTTTTTTTATCATCCTTCGTTGGATAGTCCTCAGTATTTGCTATACCTCTCCATCATGAGCGTCGCGGAGTCAATACTTTTTGAACTTGTCTAGTTTGTCTCGCCAACTTAAATTCTGCCAGCCTCGGTTTCAAATGTGATCTCTGGGGATCCATGTTGTTAGTCGTGATGTTCATCGGTTGTCTGACATTCTTGCAACATGGCCAGCCCATTGCTGTTTGAGTTTCCTTATTGATTCTATGATGACTTGGACTCTTGTTTTTTTTTTGGGGGGGGGGGGGTTCTGTCAATTTATCGTGTTGTCTTGTGATCTCTTGTGATTGAGCATGATTCTTTCGTGTGCAAGTTACATAGTTTTCAGTTTGAGGGTCAGTCTCTGGGTTGGGGTTTATGTTTCAGCTCC